>VCAZ01000151.1:227500-933695 GCA_005784505.1 Bagarius yarrelli
CTTCATTGTCCAAATGTGCGAATGTAGAAATAAATCTGTAATTTCTGCTTGTTTTCAGTAGCTTTTACTTCTAAACTCTATATTTCACACTAAGGCTGCCTTAAGTGTGTTTAGAATGAAAGTGCAAGCCTAACTGGCCGGCTCTTAATCTTGTTTTGGTTCAAACAAAAAAACCCTATGTGTACATAAGCGTACATTACACGCAATAACATATTTACTGAATATGAAAGGGCATTTAAACGGAGGGGGCATTTAAATTGTCTCTCATATGTTAGTTCGAAGAGGCCTGCTTTTATCAGTCTATGGCATAGCCGGGCGAACGACACGATAATGTATTATCTTCCGTCATGCACTGGGGCTGTGCTACACAGGAAGGAAAGCAACAGTGGAAAGGAGCCAAAAGGGTCGGGGACAAACTCACACTGAGAAACATCACAGCCAGAAAAGTCGAGAAAATAGAGAGGGATTTAAAAATGATGAGAAAAAAAAAAAAGAAGAGACACTCTGTCCTGTTCATAGGTAGAACTTCAGGTATAGAAATAATTTTTTGGATGCCTGCTTAATTAATGAGGATCAGCCAGAGAACAAAAAAAAGAAGAGAAGGGTAGAGAGGAAATGAGACGAAGTGAAGTGAAGAGACGAGACGAGAAAAGAAGAGAGGAGAAGAGAGGAGAAGAGATAAAATAGGATGAGATAAAATGAGTAGAAGAGAAGTGAAGTGTGGAATTGAGTGGAGTAGATAGAAGAGAAAAGAAGATTAGAAAGTGGTAGAGAAAAGAAGACAGGCAAAAAGTAGAAAAAAGTAGAAAAGAAGTAGAAAAATAGAGGAGAGATGAGAAGAGAGTAGAAGAGAAAAGAATAGATGAGAAGAGAAGAGAGTAGAAGAGAAGAGAAGAAAATAGAATAGAGAGGATAGGAAGAGAAGAGAAGAGAAGAGAAGAGAAGAGAAGAGAAGAGAAGAGAAGAGAAGAGAAGAGAAGAGAAGAAAAGAGAAAAGAGAAGATAAGAAGAGAAGAGAAGAGAAGAGAAGCTGACCAGCATGTTATAGAAGGACAGGGACAGATATGGAATGAGGTTGAAAAAACAGATCAGATAACGATAATGATTAAACCAACAATTAATAATTCACCACAGATCTTCAGCTCTCATACAGACCTCGGCTTTTTTTATTCTTCCATCTCGTTCCTAATGTTCTGTCTATTTCAGCTGACTCAGACACTATTTACTCTTCAAAGACCCTGACGTCTTTTGACAGCTAAAAATCTCACAGTGTCCAGGCTGTCTGAGTGTTTTACATTCACATATCCAACTCGCACTGTGGCTTTAACCACCGTCTGCGTCATTACAGGTCTGCACAAGCCACCGTTTTAAAAGCGACCTTTCAGAGGAGCTCGCCCAAAATATACTGCCCGGGTTTAGTCACGGGAAAATGGACAGTACTCACCGAGAAAAACAACTATTTGTGCACATTTTTCCATTTTTATTGGGTTTAAAGATATTTTTAATGAATGAATATTAAAAAAGATCTTTTGCTGCTTGGGACATTTTGTTGATAAATTGCGCAGTTAAATGCATTAAAAGAAGATTGTTGTTGAAATCAGATACCTAATGTAAAATTGTAAACTGACCAGTTTAAAGGCATCCCTAACCCCAACCCTTACCCCCAACCCTTACCCCCAACCCTCTATTTATAAAATAGAATTAAAGTCTGTATATAAAATAAATAACATAATAATAGATAGAAAAACATATATAATATGAATTATTTGGGAAGTGCATGATCAGTGGCTAAGGTGTTAGCCTGCATGGTCGGAAGATCGTGGGTTTAATTCCCAGGACCATCAAGCTGCTACTGCTGGGCTCCTGAGCAAGGCCCTTAACCCTTAAATGCTCAGTTAGATCAAAAATGAGACTAATGTAAGTCACTTTGGATAAGAAACATGTGCCAAATGCCAAAAAATGTAGGTAGATGACGTACTTCTGCTAAAGTCTCAGCCAGCGCAGCCGTTCCTGCTATCATACCACACAGGTACCCTGGCAACCTTGGTGATTGTCACAAAGCAGCTTTAAGTTGAAAATGAGACAGAAATCAGTTGTTGTCAAGTTTGAGGGAGGGGTGTAAAAAGCCCTGACCAATCACAAAGCGCCAAAAAAATCACAAAAATCCATCATCCCGTGTCAGAAACAATTTCCGACTCCGTCCACTAAAATAAATAAATAAATTCTATCTATATAAAAATAAAGAAGATTTTTCCTTTAAAATATTACTTGAATATGTTAATTTTTAATTAGCCCAAAATAATATTGCCTAAATTTTTGCCCATTAGCAGTTGCGAATTTAAAAAAAAAATCCTTCGTTTAACATTTAAAAAACATATTTGTGCTTAAATTGACTTAATATAATATGTCTTTTTTTACCAAGCCCAAGCAAGAATATTAGTACAAGAATATTTTTGCTAGTCCTTTATTTAATTAGTTGAATTTTACAGAGTTGAATTCTTCTCAACCCCACCCCCAAAAATTTCCCACCTGGAATATCTGTCTGCCCACTCTTCTATGATTGGCAAGAACCAGGCCTGGCGGTCCTATGCAAATTCTTATTTGATATATCGGTGTTACTTGTGTTGAAATCTGGCAACCCTAAGTAAGGATCTTCAATAGCTCTATTACACAGGAAGCACGCCTGCCTTTTCACACGAAGTTGGTAATGTTGAAATCTACCTAAACACGCTGCAAAGCTATCTACTGTGGGACTGAATGTTGGTGGCTGCCTGTTACAAGGTTTGCTAGCTGACTAGGGGGTCCATCTTACACACTAGAGCCATTGTGTGGGTAAAGGCTTTCATTCTAATCAAGCAGAAGCCTCATCTGATTCAACCTGTTTAATCAGTTAATCTTGGATTTCAATAGATTCTGGTTTCTGTTTGCTTGAAATGAAAACCTGCACCCACACCGGATAAGATTGGACGTGGAGAGCAGATTACCTCCTACCAGACTTGCTAATATTTACATTCATACTGTATTTCCAGCATTTGGCAGACGCCCTTATCCAGAGCGACTTCCATTTATCTTATTAATACAACTGAGCAATTTAGCCTTGTTCAGGGGCCCATTGGTGGTAACTTGGTGGTACTGGGTATCAAATCCACAATCTTTCAGTAAGCAGACCTACAACTTAACCACTAAGCTACCACCTTCTCTTATATAGTTGATTTTTGAGAGCAGATATATTTCTTTACAGAATTCCAGCTTTTTCTGTTCATTTATTATAAAATTTCTGGGGGTTTTTTCAGTAAAAAGAATGAGTGAAATTCATTACAAAATGTTTTTTTTTGTTTTTTTTTTACAAATATTAGATTTTATAAGATTAAGAACAAGTGGGAAATGGTAGCTCAGGTATTGGAATACTAATCTAAAGTTCACATTAAAGAACCACCAAGCTGCCAATGCTGGGCCCCTGAGCAAAGCCTTTAACACTCAACTGCTCAGATGCATAAAAAATGAGAATGCAATTTTAGCTCGCTTTAGATGAGAATGATATGAATATTAATAATACTTAAATATAAAACAGTATTTATTTATTTGATTAAATTATTTTCCTGATCTACAATCTTTGTCCAGCTACCTTTTAATTAAAACTAACCATCGACTATCCCACCGTAACCCCTTTTTCCACAAATTTATCATCAGAACTCGTCAGTTGACTCAGCTACAAAGCGCCCCTACGGTGGAATGCGGTGATGCTAACAGCGACATCATGATCTATTATCACCGGTGTAAATTTATGGATGTAATATGTATCATATACACACCTGCTACTTGGCATGGTGCTGTATGAAGCAACAGGTTGTGTTTCAGTCAAGACACTTCCAGGTCAGTCATAAATCCAGGAGAGGCCATGATGAGCACAGGGACATGTTAAGATGTGAAAGGACGGAAGGATTTTTTGGGGCCCGGGTGGAATGTAATGGCATGCATGCAATTTGTAACTGAATAGTAATCCACATGCATTACAGAGCTGCTTTATAGTCTACAGCATTACACCATCATGTTGCAAGACTCTTTCGAGTATCCGTTTCAGACATGTGCTCCATGTCTCTCCAGCTCTGGCCATTTTTTATATGAGGAAGCAATGGGGAAAAGTAGCTCAAAGGTTAAGATGTTGGACTACTGATTAGAACAGGGGTCCCTAAACTATAACTCGGGTGGTGTATGCGGCCCTTTTCTAGATTTACACCAGCCATCAAACAATGCCGGAGAAATATTTTGGAAATGTTATTTTATTTTACTCATATCATCTTTAACTAATAACTTCCAAACTGAAACCCTTTAGTTATTCATTAGATTATTAATTAGACTAATTATTTGTTATACACCCTCCAATAGAATGCTACAGAAAGTTGAGCAGGTGCTACTGCAGCAGGCAAGAAAATTAAAAAAGACAACAAAATAAAAATAATATAAAAATAATTCAAAGATGAGATAAAAAAAAAAAATTATTCAGAATGAAGAAGTGGACGAATGACTATTTTTTGAAGTCTGTCTCATCTGTCATCTTTCATCTCTTAATATTTTAAATGAGAAATGCTCATTTATTTGTACGGTCATAACAAAATAACAAACTAATTAGGAGGCAAAATAAAGACTTCATAATAATCATCATAAAATCTTTACAATAATACTAGGAGTCACACCGGCCCATGTTATTCTCTGTCACAGACCGACCCACCCAGGGGTGGACTGACCATCTGGCAAACAGGGCTTTTTCCTGCTGGGCCAACATACGTTTTGGGCTGATACATCTCGTAATATTTTTGTCTGATCCGACTATAAAAAAACTCTTATCAGCCCATTCTTTTTTCTGCTTAATTTGTTGGCCACACTAGGTTCCATTTGTCAAAGAAGTCATGTGCCATTTCTTCAGCAGCCCATTGGTTCTTTTCCTAATTGACATTCGGCCGTCCCAATCACAATCTTAAACAACCCCCTTTTTGGGTTCTGTGTGAGCGTGTAGCATCAATGTGTACCTGTCAGAATAGTCAGAAAGAGACACAAGGAAGGCACAGAGAAATTGCGGAAACAGACAGACACTGCAAAGATGAGTAGGATATGTAAACGTATGTAGTGGACCGGTTTGGACCAAAAATGAAAACCGATTTTCGTCCCAGTCCATCCCCATTGAAGTAAGGAAAAAATCATGTGTCCCTCACAGAAAAACCTTTGTGAAGCCCTGGATTAGAAGTCAAATTCCAGGACCATTAAGCTAGGCCCCTTACCCTAAAGGCTTTCATTTGTCAAAATAAAAAGAATGTACGTCGTCCTGGATAAGTGTGTCTGCCAAATGGAGTCAACTACTTGATTTATTCTCTTATTCCAATTTGCCTGGAATTCGGAGCGGTGTTGTGGTTTTTTTCGTTGCTCCTGCATAGAGAGAAGAAATAAATATGTTGCTAACATTTAAAAAAACACTGACAGAAAACAATTAAAGACGGATTTCCTTTGAACCTTCCCGTCTAGAATAAAATGTTTGCAGTGAAGTGATAATAAGGCACTCATTTTCCCATGAAGCAAACATGGAAGTGCGGGAAAAGAGTGGAAAGAAAGCGCCGATTGAGCCAAGAGCGGGAAATGAAAATCCGGTGTGAGGCAATTATAAAATTTCTTCGACAGCGAAACGGAAAAACCTTTTTACATGTTTATCAGAAAATAAACCAATATTTTTTTTCCAGTTGTTGGAGTCTCTTTATTAGAGACTCCAACAACTGCACATAACTGATAAATTCTATCCATCTATCCATTTTCCATACCCGCTTTGTCCCTAATTCAGGGTCACGGGGATCTGCTGGAGTCTGTCCCAGCTGTCTCTGAAAGGGTAAAAAGGCAGAAGGAAGAACACACTGGACAGGTCACCAGTCCATCACAGGGCCACACACACACACACTCACACTCACTCCTATGGGCAATTTAGAATCACCAATCAACCTAACATACATGTTTTTGGACTGTAGGAGGAAACCGGTGAACCCGGAGTAAACCCACGCAAGCACGGAGAGAACATGCAAACTCCACACAAAAGGATCCCTGCTAACCACTAAGCCACCAAGCTGCCACTGATAAATTCAAATAATTAATTCAGTTCTATTAGGTTTTATGTATATTTTGTCAAAAATAGCTTTACAAAAATATATGAGCTTTAAATTTGTCCCAAATGAACAAGTCGGAGATGACGTTAAATTCCCTGAGAACCTTTAAAAGGAACCCCATCCTCATCTGTGTAACACCACATGCAATTCCTGTACCTTTAATTAGCTTTTAAAGAAAAGCTGTGTTTTTTCTGGTGCTTTAAAGTAAACCAGATGTATTGTTCAGGGTAAAATACAGACATTAAAAGTACAAAGGGTGTAAAGTTGAAGGTAACAACAAGGTCAAATGACAAGGAAACGAACAATTAACCAGACTTTAGTTCCATTTTTAAAAGTAAAGCGTTTCAGTGACAAATCCTTCGGCAAGGTTAACAGTTTTACAACGTCTTTAGCCAAAACGTTTTGTATGATTTTCTGTGTGTGTGTGTGTGTGTGCTGAGTGTTGTTCTGAACACACTTGTGTCCTATGTTAGGACAGTAATGGTCATTGCATACATTTTCACCTAACATTTAAAATAAATAAAACCTCATGTTGTGTTAATCACGGTTACACACTGTGAAACTTTCGCCCATCATAAATACATTTTAGGTGTAGCAGTAATTTTGGAAGGTGTTTTGACAGCCTGTTTTGAAAGCCAAAATCCAGAATGGCAAACCTCTGCTGTTGCCTATTATATTGTTGCCCAGAGTGTGTGTGTGTCCATACCTTAGACATACTGCCAGTTTCTGTTCAGGATCGATTGGTTAATGGCAATTTGTGATCTTCTGTTTTAATATGTGGGTCCAGTATCACTAGCAATGAATAAAAAAACCTAAACCTAAAGGCATCTACATTCGGACTGCAATGCTTAGTGCTCCATTTTTGTATATTTATCCAATATCAGATTTCCAGTGTGAACTGATCACGAGCCTGATCTAACCTGTACGTGCAAAAAAATTATACGTCTTACGCAGTGTCCTGTCATACAGAAAAAATAAACACAGAAGACACTGACAGCAGCATTTACGCGTTAGGCGCTTACATTTAAAAGGTGATGTGCAGCAGACGACAGCAGATTAATGAGCAGTCGTTGAGGAGGAAGAGGATGAGGCGAATGTTATAGAGCAGCAGCTACTACTTCAGTATGAAGGTGTGTGTAGATGAAGAGCCGGAGTCAGGAGCTGTAAGGGCCGTGACATGAACGTATGACGGCGCATGTCGATTGAAAATGTTGTTGGATTTAATACCACATATGAAAGTGGCACAAATCAGATTTAAAAAAGATCAGATTCCATGAGGTTTGTGCTGTTCACACTGTCCTTAGAATTCGCATGTGGGCAAAAAAATCAGATTCGGGCCACATTTACCTGCAGTGTAGCCTAAGTGACTATTAACAATATAGACTGCCTTCATACATGTCTTTGTGGATGAGCTGTAACATCATCTGGTTTAGCTACACCGTAGTCTTATCCAGTGTTATCATTTTTGTATATTGGTACTAGAACGACTGACCATCTCATCCATTTATTTGAACATTCAGATTTATATTCCAGATTATCTCATTCTTTCTCCCCCAGAAAGGCTTTTATATGTCTGTACAGGCTTTTCCCTAGAATCTTAATGTTTGGCTCCGGGGATTCACCTATTGAGCCACAAAAGTAATATAGAGTTCAGGTCAAGTCAAGTCAAGTCTCCTTTATCTATATAGCTCCTTTTAACAATAGAGATTTTGTCAAAGCAGCTTTACAAAATCAAATCAAATAGGACAATAGTGAAAGCTCACTAAAAACACTCCAGTTTAACTAGTATCTGTTCCCCAAAGAGGCAAGCCAGAAATGTTCAGACACTGTTGAGGTGACAAGGTCTGGGGTGAAGCTGATGTTCTAGTACATCCTAAATGTGTTCAGTTTAAAGAGGTTGAGTCAGAGTCAGGGTTCTGTACAGGACACTTTTAAGTTCTCTCTACACCAACCAGAACACAGCATGTCTTTATAGAGCTCTGAGGTTTTGTGCACAGAGACATTGTCATGCTGGAACAGTGTTTAAGTCTTTTCATTCCAGTTACAGGAAATCTTATGCTACAACAGGGGCAGTGGTGGCTTAAATGGTTAAGGTGCTAAAAACTCAGATCAAGGAAGATTTGGGTTCAAGCTCCACCACTTCCAGTCTAAGTTGTTGATCTGAAGTCCAAGAAGACCTGAGTTCAAGCCCCCACTGCCAGCCAGCCACTGTTTGGTCCCTAAGCAAGACCCTTAACCCCCTTCTGCTTCAGGGGCACTGTATCATAGCTGACCCTGTACTTTGACCGCATTTTACTAATTTCACTGAAGGCATTTACATTCTAAACATCTTCCAAATGTTATGGTACCTTGTCTACAAACTTGTGGCTATACAGGTTTAGTATATTAATGTATAGTCTAAGATTGGAATTACGCTTCAGTGAGAGTAAAGAATGTCGACTTTAATCCAAGTGAACCGGTCACTTCCTTCTTTCCGACACTTATCAGTTCTTGGGAAACGAAACAGAGGCTTCCTAGTAAGATAAAAAACTATGCTGTGTTATCCAAAACAGCAAACACACACACACACACACAAACACACACACACATATATACAAACATAACCTTTGATCTTCCCAGAGGCGTGTGTTGCTTCGGCTTATCAGTTATGACGAATACATACAAAACCCACAAGCCACTGGTGGAGCCTCGTGAGGCTGGCAGGGAGGCACGTGGCCTTAAAATGTGCTTGTAAGACAAGATGGTTCAAAGTTCAAAGGCCACAGTGTCAAATTTGACATGTTTTACTAGTTTATTTTTTCCTCCTCAATCACAGGTCATGTGATTTATGTTTATTTTTCTGTAAAAGCCGCTGTGTTTAAGTAGTGTATTGGACATGGGCTCATAAAATATGATCAAACCTATCTGCTTATGCCGCTGATGCAAGAAATGCAGCCCTTAGCTAAACAAATATAGATGTATTCATTTGTATTCAAGTGGAAACACTTTAAACCGTCTCATCAATAGTGAGCTTTAGACAAACAAGCGACAGGAAATTGCTGTGAACTGGAATATTACTGAAATACTCTTAAACACAAATCCAAATCCTCATCTTTTGCCCCCGAAACGAATGTGTCTAGAAAGCCTCCCCCCTTTTTCCTAAAGTCATTCACCCGTGTGCTTCCTACACAGCCTTCCTGTCGAGATTTATCTTAATTATCACTTTTATCCTTTGCTGTTTTTTCCCTTGTGAACAAAACATCTGAAAGTGTCTCTAAATCAGGAAAGAAAGAAAAAAAACGACACGTGCACGAACGGCTTTTTAAAATGATGTTTCGTATCTGGCATCATGTCTGTGAAAAAACCCAGCTTAGACATGTGAGACTGGAAATGATTTTTAATGTTAATGATATTTAATGTCAGTCATTTGAAGAGATGTATAATAGAGGCAAAATGTGAATCATTAAAACAATGAAGAATTAATGATGATAAAGATGTGATAATGATAAAATGAGATAAAAATGAAAAACATCATTATTAATACTTAAATAATGTAAATTCTAGAGGGGGAACATCATGACGAGTCCCAGTACTAGTTTTTAATTAGTTAAATTAGTCTTTTCTCATACATCGTTCCACCTCTGTCTGTTTCTGTTCTTACATCCAGACATGATGCTCCAAGCATTAAAACAAAGCAGCGGTACAGAACAAAAGATGTGTTAACTGATATGAATGCTTGGCTTGATCTTCCGTATCTTCCGTAATTAATGGGTTTCACTGCAAGGTGAGGATAAACAGCGCCTTTTGTTTAAGAAGATTAATTGATCTCACACCAGGCAGACCAAAGAAATATGGTACATGTTTGTTAGAATAAAAAAAAAGCAGATATAGAAAAGGATGTGTTTGGAATACTACTTGGGGTAAAAGATTCAGCTGATGCTCAAATGTTACTGAATAGAATTTCATTCCCAGGTCTATCAGTGTTTTGGTGTAATATGTTGTAATGTTGTTAGATTGCATGTATGGCTTGTATATAACGGTAAATACATTTGGTCAGGATTTTAACGACATTAATCATGAGCTGTCCAGAGTGCTGAAAATAATTACATTTAAAAAAAAAAATCACATTAGGTCCCAAAATACTAAATGCACTATATAGTTAAAAAATACTGGAATACATATGTGCGTGGTTTTTTTTTAAACATCCAAGTCCAAGTAAACTTTCCTCATATAATATGTACCAGCACATACATTGCGCTCCGGCCAGACCAGCGTTTGATTCTAGAGGTCCAACCTCCACACTCTTGTCTATTGCACCTCTATCCTATCGATAAGAGCTAAAAATCTCCAAACAACTATAAATGCTGTCCACTGGATTGTTTTGCGTGACTTGTTTGTGTTTGTTTTTGCTCATCCAGCCACACTAGTATTAGTGAGATCAGACACTAATGTTGGGTGAGGACGTCTGGGGTACAATTTGAGGTTCCAGTTTGTCCAAAAGTGCGGTTAAGTCAGACTCAGGTCTCTATGCAGGACACTCGAGTTCCCACACACTAACAATCTTTGTGGAGCTCAGGAACTTTGTGCACAGGTGTATTGTCATGCTGGACCAGTGTTTATGGCAGGGGTGTCCAAACTCGGTCCTGGAGGGCCGGTGTCTTGCAGGGTTTAGCTCCAACTTGCCTCAACACTCCTAACTGTAAGTTTCAAGTATACTTAGCAACACCTTGATTAGTTGGTTAAGGTGTGTTTGATTAGGTTTAGAGCTAAACTCAGCAGGACACCAACCCTCCAGGATCGAGTTTGGACATCCTTGATTCATAGTGTACTAGTTTCAATGAAGGAATAACGAAAGGCTACATAAATGATGTGCTTTCAACTATATGGCACTATTGTGAGTGTGCCAGTAATCTGTCCACAAATATTTGGCAACATATAAATAGTAATAAGCAACAAACCAAAATAGACAGCAGTTAAATATGTCAGAATTCAGTATAAAGTGATGGATAAGTCTAAAAGCCAAACTTTCAAACGACAGCATATATATAATATAATGCAGCCAGTAGCAACAACTCCTAAAATGTCCTTGCCTTACCGAAAAAAATGTACTTTAATCTGTCTAACAGAATAATCAATAACAATTCAAACATATATACATCAAACGGGTTGTACTGTAGGGTCGATTATCTTATGCAATCTATAGTCTGTGTTAGACTAACACGGCTGAACTTTGGATTAAATCCTAACCCGAATTTCTTTTTAACTTTAACTGAGAAGTCAGACTAGTGCTGCACAGCGAGGCTGCCATGTAACACGCACGGGCTGCAATCCAAGCAGCTGCGTTACACCAGGATGTGATGTCCAGCAGAGAGTTAACCGCAGCGTAGCACACCATAGCTGTCCTTTTTGGTTTCTTTTCACATGAGCGACTTTTTGGCAATTCGGTTTCGAAGCAGTGCCAGAAAACAGAACATTAGAAAAAATAAAGGTTTTCTGATTTGTAATAATTAAAGTGGTTTGATCTTTGGATTTTTTCCCAGTTCATTAACTTCCATTAATAATTTTCGATTTAGGAATGCAGGTGTATTTTTCTAAGGATAACCGAGAATGATGTCAGGAGAACTAACAGGAGATCTGCTTATCTATAATAATTGACTCTAACTCTTATATGAACTTTGTCCAACTGGTAAAAAACCCCATTAAGCCCATTCTATCTAAGCGGCCATGTCAATTTGATGTTACGTTTCCCGTGTCCACTTATCGTGACATATTATCTCTGGACTAAACTTCTGTTTCGCAGCTGCTGCAAAAGTTTACACTACACAGTTTTGTAGACCTGCTACAAGGGGATATTCTTATTTAATTATAGTATTTAATTAGATAAAAGATTTTAAAAATTAAACCCTATTAATTAGTAAAAAAAAAGAACCACTATAGAAAATTGCTGACCGACAAACCTTGTAGCTACCTTTTTTCTCGTACTTTTCTCGTACAAAATACATTGTAGTAACGTTGTAGCCAAACCAATGTTATGGCTGTGCTAAAAATCTTCCACAACAACTAGTGATGATGTCTGGACTACCGTAGTTTAAAAAGATTTAAAGCTTTCACACTTTGATTATGCACCTTTAGTGACGCACGAATCATGTGGTATGACGTGCATTACAAAACCTAGTGATCAATAATGATGTTTGTGGACTGACCTCAGGACAGTTAAAGAGGATATTTAAGGTTTGACTACATAGCTTAAAACATGCTACACTAGAGATACAATCTGTTGAAAAGTATGAAACATATATAACAAACTCAAATCTGCCACCTAGTGGCTTGGTGGTTTGCACTGATTCCCGGGCAGGGGCTTTTCTGTGTGGAGTTTGCATGTTCTCCCTGTGCTTTCACAGGTTTACTCCGGGTTCTCCGGTTTCCTCCCACAGTTCAAAAACATGTATGTTAGATTAATTGGTGATCCCAAGTTGTTCATAGAATGTGAGTGTGTGGACTGGTGAGCTGTCTAGGTGTTACCCCTCCTGCCTTTCGCCCTTTTAGAGATGGCTGGGATAGACTCCAGCAGATCCCCGTGACCCTGAATTAGTGAATAAGCAGGTAAAGAAAAGGAATGAATGAAGTTGTAAAGTGCAATTTAATCATAATGCTGTAAGTTGGGTTAGTGTTTGTTTTCTAGTTGTAGAAACATCAGCTGGTGTAGGTGCCTGGGGAATGACATTTATATTACATGATCTTTTTTGCAGTAATTAGTGCAGGAGTAAGTGAGAAGGAAAGTGATAAGATTACAAAGAAAAAGGTAACTGTACAGCAAACGAGTTAACTCAATATAATATATAGATGGAGGCTTTATGAAGAGTTCATCCCTGGTTCAGTCATGAGCTTAGGCCTACAATCCACTCAGAGCCGGTGTTAGACTCTAACTTACAGGACAGTGCAAACGCACGTACAGCTGGTACAGACTGTCAGCTAATTTCCATTAAAGTGAACAAACAAGAAAATCACAAACAAAACATATTACCAGGGTTACGTGGCAACAAAACCAAAACATATCGACAATTATATGTTGTGATAACATTTTAATAGGCAAGCGTCACGTACCTAAAATAAAGAAATGCATAGTTTACTTTTTTTCTTTTTTTTGAATCTGAATGCTGTTCTAAAAGTGTGATGCCACATGAGACGCACTCAAAGAAATTAATTTTCATTAAAAAAAAGGAATAAATAAACACATTAACTGTAGTTTTAATTATTTTATTACATTAACAATCATGAAACATTATTGTTTAATTTGGTTTAATTATTCTTGAAATATAAGAAATAAATTATATTAAGATAGGGAAGTGGTAGTGCAGTGGTTAAGGTGCTGGACCTTGGTGGTGTAGCCCACGAGTCTTCCCCCTCGACTCTACTTTCCAGCCTCAAATCCACTGTCCAGAGATTAAGTGTGTGTGTGTGTTTCAGTGTTCTCTGGTTTTTATTCCATTATTCAATAAACATATGAAAAAGTGGATTGGATTGTCTAGGCTTGTGAGTGTGTGTATGTATGTTTATTCCTAGTGCTTAATAATGGACTGGCCACCCATTCAGGGTTTATTCTCACCCACCGCAAGAAGGGCCGGGTTTGATTCCCGGGGTCTTTCTGTCTGAAGTTTGCAGGTTCTCAACCGTGCTTGCGTGGGTTTAATCTGGGTTCTCCGGTTTTCTCCCACCAGCCCAAAAACATGTAGGTTGATTGGTGAGTGTAAATTGCCCATAGTGAGTGAGTTTGTGTGTGGCCCAGTGATGGACTGGTGACCTGTCCAGGGGAGGGTGGGTGTAGGGGGGTACGGCTGGGATAGGCTCCAGCAGATCCCCGAATTAGGGAAAAAGCGGGTATAGAAGATGAACGAATGAATGAATGAATGAATGAATAATTTAATTATTCCATAAAATAACGGAATAAGTAATTACATGGCAGATGTATTGATCCGAGTTATGTATCTATCCGACTACTAAGCCTATATGAATGCGTACATTGGAATGAATCTCCATTGCGCATTTGCTGTTTACGCAGTTCCAACAAAGTCGTTATGTCACAATAGAAAAACAAGGTGCGGAAATACAAAGCGCGCAAACATGTTTTCTGTGTAAAGTCCGACCGACATTCTCTACATTCTCCACACAACTCAGGTGCCGGTTTAAGGGGCGGGGTTTCACCGTGAAGCCACGCCCCCTCCGCCGTGTGTATGACAGCGCCAAGCAAAACCGCCTAAAGGAGCGCGAGTCTGTCACTGCATTTGACGGTGAAACATGAACCGAGCTCGGCGAGCCGAATCCACACCTTTGACTCCTTCACTTCGATATTAGCACTTTTTTCATTTAAATAATAATAATAATAATAATAATAAGTTCCTTTGTTAAAGCTTCGTCTTGTACGCTTCACACCTCTCCGTACCTGAGACACTGTCAGTCCGATCTTCTGCGCTGGATCCCTCGTGCGATAAGATGTGCGTGGAAAGCGACGGATGCGAGTTGGACGGTTGCGGCGGTGGCGGTGGCACGGCGGCGGAGGTGCGCACGCTGTCGGGCAGCATGAGCGCAGCGCTTAAGGCGAATCCGGAGCTGCGCGCCTGCAAACCGGGCCAGAAATTCCGCGCCGCGTTGCTGCGGTGCCGCTCTCCTGCAACCGCCGCGGGGATCCTCAGCTTCGGCAACGTGCTCAATTACATGGACAGATACACGGTGGCTGGTAAGACACTAACTGACATCTTTCTTCTCCTTTTTTTTTCTTTGTGTGGATGCTTAGCGCACGCGGAATTCACTAGGCGTTTTTTTTTAACATGAATTTGAGTTCATCTTTATAGACAAATAAGTCATTTTAGATATGCACAATGTGCTAATAGTATAGATGCAAAAGTATGCATGGGAAATAGTATTAAATGCGCTGCATTCCTGCTATTGATGTGTCTTGGGAAAGGATCTAGTGATGCAATCAACGCAGCCGGATATCAGTACCGACTTAAAAGACTTAAGTGACAGGATATTGACTTAAGTTTGCACAAGGTCCGATCAATAATCAGGCTTTAGTGAATCTTTCATCAACCCAAAACAAATGTCCTGGGACCGAAACTGAGGTTTGATGTGTCATGAGTAAATCATAGCTAATTATTACAGAAAGAGAGAGAGAGAGAGAGAGAGAGAGAGAGAGAAAGCGTCAATTAAATAGGCAATCAAATCATTTTAGCTCATAATTAAATTGTCATACAGTTGTTTGTGTTAATAGTCTATGTAATATAATAATAGTTTTTAATAAAACTAGGCTGTCTATTAGATTTTGAGTTAAATCTAAACATAAAGCGCTTAAGTGTTCTATAACGTACCAATTAATCAATATAAGCGCAAAAAAAAGCGCATAAAGGAACTGGAAACCAGTTGGGCTTGCTGACATTTTGGCAACCCAAAATAGTCTTTTATGTAAAAAAAAAAATATTAAAAAGGGTTATGGGTATGATCAGTTTAAGACGATTGTCGAGCTTTAAAGTTGGTATTAGTCAAGTTCATAACTAACACTGAATAAGGCAACGGCGTCTCCATAGCAACTACATCCAAGAAGCTACTTTACTTTACCTACTTTATACATAAACGTGAAGAAACAAAAGATAATTATTCCGCTTATTAAACATTATTATGTGCATAAGTGAAAATGATTTTAATTGTGATCTTACGTGGTGTCCCAGCTGGCTTTGGTCATTATCATAAATAACTAATGGGCTACTTTCCAAGGAAAAACAATTGGGACCATATTTTATAAACACTTAATTTCTTGATCCACTTGTTTTCTAAAGTATTTGTGTCTAAATAAATAATTTTCATTCATTTAGTTTCCTTAGTCGGCCAAGTGAAAGATCAAATCTACAAATGTAGATCGATCAGATTGTCGCAAAAGATAATTTTCCCCCTTTTTCCGTAGACATAATATTGTTTGTGCCTATATATTATATATATGCCTAATTATACTATATATATACCCTTTATGTTTAGCAACTATATATGTTCTCAGACTCGTCAAAAGCATTTGCTTTATACTAACCCGATCTAGTTTATTATTTGGTTAAGTAAAGTTTCATTAAAAAAAGCTGGGTTTCTAGATCTAAAAAAACACATTTGAGAAGTAAACTGCTACCCCTACACTTTAGAGTCTCTGTTGTGGTTGCTGATTGCTGTAGCAAAGTCAATAACACGGACCACAGACTGATTAAGCCGAAGGAAGAAAGTGCAGACTCGCAGCTGTAAAACTTCTAAAATCAGCAGCAGACGTGGTTGGTGAAGGACGTGGTATCACGGTCGGGTTTACCTATTCTAGGCCATAGATTACATGTTTATTCATGCACAGCTGGTCATAACTGGACATTACACATAAACATTAAGGATTGTGTTGTGTCTTTATACAGAATAGTAAACATTTTCATGAATTGTGCTTGTAGGAGTGCTGGAAGAACTCAAAGGACTAAACACAGACTGTAAAATTCAATAAAAATCGTATATAATTAATAAACCCAGCCCACGTTATTTATTTATCCATGTGGAAAGACAAAGAAAGTCTGGCAGCATCACTGCAAGGATTCAGTTAATGCCTGCGATGGTCATGTGACTTCTGAGAAACTGAGTATAGAAGATGTAATGAGGAAAAAAAAGAATTTTTTAACCATATCTTATCTGAGCATCACCAAAGCTAGTGATGTGTCAGCCAAAATGAAAGTATTTGTAGATAAGGTGTGTGTGATGACATTGGATGGTGGGTGTGATGAGAAAATCGTTATGGCACCAGCCAATAGTGCAAATACAACGTTTCTGGAACGTTTAATTCGACTACTTTTGGAAAGCCGGCTTGCCGAGAGATTTCGAGGACTGCAGTGAGATTGCAGCAGAAGAAGGTGTGTGTGTGAAGTGTGAAGTGTGTGTGCACGTATATATATCTAGGGAGCACCTCCCCTGCCTGGCTCATGAATTATGCAGGGGGACAGGGTGTGTGGCTGTGTGTGTACATGTGTGTGAAGGGCTAAGAAAGGAGAGGAGAGGGTTGACGCAGTTATCCTGCAGCATTGAGCCTGACCACTCATGTGTGTGTGTGTGTGTGTGTGTGTTAAGTAGAGGAGGGGATTGGGGAGGTCGCGGAAATCTCCTCAGTATCGCTGTTCAATCATTTCCACTGCAGTCATACTGCCAAGAGCATCAATGTAATGAGACTTAAATCTGTGTGTGTGTGTGAAGGAGAGATATAGTTAAAAGGGGGATTCTGGGAAAATTTCGAGGTTATCCCTGACCTCATGCCTGAATCACTATGTTGCTCCAGAGGAGGTTCACGCTGATGAGGTTTAAATCTCAGACACACACAAGAGTCTTTTGGTGGTCATGCAAACATAACTTACCCAATATATTTAAAGCTTGTAAAGCTCATATTGCTTCAAGCTGTCAATGCCCCCCTTCCACCCTCTTGACTAGAAGAAAGTGCCCGTCGTGGCAGGCTGTGCCTCAAAAATGCTGCACGAACCTCTAACAAAGTCAGAGCCGTTTTATTCCGGTATGAATATTTTACGAGGCATTTCTTCCAAGATGAGGCTGTTTTATGAGCTCAGAAAAAAAGCAATTATTCTGTTCTTCTCTAAACAATTCTGCGACATGTATCAGTCAAAAACAGGAAAAGAGAAATGATCCCGTTTCTCTTTTGTCTCTGTAAACGTTGGGGTTTGGTGTTTAATTGCTACCTGCAAGGGGAAAAGAGGTATACAGAGGTTTTAATTTGGCATTTGACCACATGGTAAATGCTCGTCTGGCAAAAAATTGTTTTTAGGAAGGAAATGGAAAATAAGCGTGTTGTGAGCTGGACGCTGTGTGAGTGCATGTGAAAGAGGCGCCGTGTGTATGCAGATTTACACCATCTTTCTTTGATCTGCTTTATTTCCCTCTCTCTCTCTCTCTCTCTCTCTCTCTCTCTCTGTGCAGCATGACCTCCAGAGTGGCAAATAAATCAGCATGATAAAGTGCAATATTTTGAACTGTTTAAAGTAATTATATTTATGCTTTTGGCTTTTGTAGCGTTGCATTTTGGGAGACTGATGGCAGACGTACCAGGTTAGACCCCCTGGCAAAGGCTCCGATTATCATCCTAATCATTTAGGATCAGAATTGGAAGGAAGTGGCCATTTAAAGTTATTTGATCTATAAACACTTCCTCTTTCTGTGTCAGTCAGTTTACCTGCATATTTTGTATTTGGAAAAAAAAACCCACTCGGTCAGCGTCAAATACTTTATCCGTATTAAAATCGTTTCTTAAAGTACACGACAATTTTGCATGCCTAAATCCAGTAGCATTTACACTGTAAGAAAACTGAAGGAAGACATATCTTGTTGATTGTAGTGTATCTAAAACGATGCGGTTTAACTCACTATCTCTTCTAACACTGAGAAATCCGACATACACACTCACTCCTGCACCCTGGCTGTCATGTTCAGCCCTGGTCTTTCTGCCAAGACATAAGAAGGCGATAACACCTATCAGCACATGCAAGGCGTGCTGCTTTACGTCATGCTTCTCGCTTCTGTGCCCCACCAGACACACACACACACACACACACACACACACACACACACATACTCTGCTTCATTTACAAATTTCCTCTTGCCTTAGCGACTTCTTTCATAAATTACATTCATTCAACTCTGATCCCGGATCTGCACAGGGTGGAGTGTATAAATGTACAGAAAAACAAAACTCCGGTCTATAGAGCCTGCCGTGTGTGTGTGTTTAACACACCTAATAAAATTTGCCAGGCTGCGTCTGAAATAAAACTCGAGGTCGGCTGCAGCCACTTTAGCCCTGACTGTCGCCTCAGAACATTCCTTTTTTTCCTTCTATTTATATTTAAAAAGGCGCCCAAACAACAATTCCTTTAGATCCTTGAAAAAAAGCAGTGGTAATTAAAGTTTATAGGCTTTATTTTTTTTTTTCTGAAACCTAAATGACTTTCACTCTTGCTAAAGTTTATTTCCATATGCCTACAATCCCCTTCTAAAACTACGCTATAGAGTAAAGTCAGATTGTCATTACTGCTATATACACAGGACACACATTATATAGTAAAGATATTGGAACACCTTATTGTTATGCTTGCATGTGTTTTTGAAATATCCTTTCCCACATTAAGCCTATATTTATAGAAATAAATCCACTTTACTCCACAAATGCTTACTATTATGAAATGTGGCTGTGAGGATTCTCTCCTTTGGCTACAATAGTATTAGTGGGCTCATGTTTTGATGGGTCTCCGGGGGTTTTGTGCACAGGGGCATTGTCATTGCTGGAACAGTGTTTGGGGGGGTCTTAATACGAGTGAAAAAATGATGTACTATTTTACACAACTGTTCATTTCAGACCTTGTATTTTAATGACCATTAATAAATTACGATGTTTTAAATAAAATCTGAAATTGTCGATATGTCCTTCCATAAATATTATATATTTTTTCTGTGCTCGTGTGGGTTTCCTCTGGGTTCTCCGGTTTCTTTCCACAGTCCAAAAACATGTATGTTAGGTTGATTGGTCTAAATTGCCCATAGGAGTGACTGTGAGTGTGGTTGTTTGTCTGTTTGTGGCCTTTTGATAAACTGGCGACCTGTCCAAGGTTTAACCCTGCCTCGGGTTATAGCCTATATAGCAGTTATAGACAGTCGATGGAGATACACATATCAAGTTCAAGTTCAAGGAGCTTTATTGTCATTTCAACCATATATAGCAGATGCAGTACACAGTGAGATGAAATAACGTTTCTCCAGGACCCCCTGGTGCTACACAAAACATAAAATTTACAAAACAACAAAGAGCCACTAAACAGGATAGACATAAAGTGCATGTGTGCAACCTGGTGCAGACAGTGCAGAAACAGACAATACAAACAGTGCAATAAACAGTGCAGTGCAATAAACAATACAAACATTACAAGGACAGTGCAAAAAAGACAATAAAGGACGGGACATAACGCAATAGCGCCAACCATATTGTAGATGAGGTAGACACGAAATGTGCAAATTAAAACAGTACTGTGCATATACATATACAGTATGCATATACAGTGGTGTCTGCATGTTTTTGTTGTTTTTTAACCAAAGTTTAGTGACTTAACGCCGATAGTATGTGTGCATTGGGGTGGGAGTAGTTAGGTAGGTGTTAAGCTTTGGGTTTAAAGCAGAGATTTCACTCCTGGTGCAATCTTATGTGTGTTTTCGTTGGGTCACATTTAGCTGACAGCGGGATCCGCCGAAAGCAAGAGCAACTGGAAATAAGCTGGTTCCTCTTCCTCTCTTTTGGCTGTCTGGCTTTCTTGTGGTTGTCGAAAGCATTAGTCCTGGCAGGCTACTGCGTTTTTACTGACAAGCACAGCCTTTTCGGAAGGTCTGAACGACAGAGAGGGAAAAGTTATCTCGGTCATGCAAACGTGTCTCGAATTTAAAATCTGGCAATTTTATCACCATAAATTTTCTTTTTTCTGCCCAGGAAGTATTGTGAGGGCAAAGTATTGGAAGACAAAAGTATTGGGACACTTGACCATTAAGTCTACTTTGTTTTTTGATCATGTTTACATGTTTGAGGTGCTGGAATACATCAGTTTTGCTGCTTTCTTCTAGTTGCCTCAAACTTAAGACAAATTTTACAGCAGGCTTTGGCTTGTTCAACATTTCAAGTTGCAAACCTGAACCATTTGCATACGACTGAAGAAACCATGCCTCTCTTAACAACTACGCAAGCTCGCTGTGTCAAACCAAAGTGAAATTCTGTCAACATATCGACATAAACCATAAACTGAAATGAATCGATAATAACAACGATTAATCGCGCAGCTCTACTAAGAACAGACATTACTGTCAGATGAGAAGTTCTAGGGTGAAGTCGATGTTTGAGTTCATCCCAAAGGTGGTGAGTCAGAGTCAGGACACTCAAGTACTTCCACTTCAACTATTACACACCTTCATGAAACAGTGTTTAAGCTTCTTAGTTCCAGTGAAGGAAAATGTTAGTGCTCTAACAGACAAACATTCCAGTCAACAAAAAAAACAAATCAACTTCTAGTCAAAATGTGTCCAAAAAACTTCTTCAATGGTTTGTCCAGAGCGTAATAATAATAAACTATAAACATCAGAACAATCAGCTAATGCTAAAGAAATAGGAGTGAAGAATATTCAAAAATCTTCAACAGCTAATCTGGACAAGCGATCAGGCATCATTCAAGAATTCAGCTCAGTGTAAATGTGTGTACTGTGAACGAATACACACACACACGCACTCACAACAGTTACTGACAGATATTCTAGCATTTTCTCAAAGATTTATTCTTACAAAGTGCAAGAATTCAGTGACCCACCATCCTAAAATAAACTCCGGTGGCTGCTAGAGGCTCCAGGAGAACCGGCGTGTGCTTTTATTGTGTTGTGTTTTGATAGGCTCCTCTTTCGTCGAGCCATGCAATTTAAATGAAGCGTCCCTGCTTCATTTCCTTCTATAGCATTGAGTAACTGTCGAGGCAGCAAGGACCCGTTGGTGTATTCAGCAATGGGGCTCCTTTTAGCTTGTTGCCTGCCTGGACAGATCGACAGATTTTTATGTGTTAGTGACAGGGTAAGGCGACAGGTTTGATAGACAGATAAGAAATTAGAGGGAAAAGGAGAAGGGGTGACCCCTGAGGTGTGCACACCTGCAGGAAAGGGAGTCAGCAGAAAATACAGAATGTGTAGGTTCTATGAATCACAGCTGTATGAGAGGAGAAATGATGCCTGACCTGAAACGTTTGCCTTATACTCAAGCTACTCTTTTAGGTAGATAATCCATAAAGCTCCTAAACAGCATAAAACTGACTTCTAGGAATCCATGTGCCCGATATATTATTGGATTATATCTGCAGTAATATCAGGGTGGATGATGTGTGTGTGCCGTGTGTGTGGACAGGATTTATGCCCTGTGGCATTTATATATATATATATAAATATATGCACACAACCCTATAAATATCATTTCAAAACAAGTGGACTAAATCTAGCAGAATAAAGATTGGCTTGGACTTAATAGTAGCCATTGGAATCTTTCCACAGTGGCTGTACTAATATTTACACTGACCTATCCAGCGTGGCCAGGTTTGTCGAGACTTTATAAAGGAAGAGATTGTGTCATCTTTTCCCCCTGTTCACAAGTCGCTGAGTAAATAATCAACAGCAACCGGGGATTATGTAGCCCTGTTTATCTCCAGGGAGAAAAGAAAAAGATAGAGAGGGCGTGTGTGTGTGTGAGAGAGAGAGAGAGAGAGAGAGAGAGAGAGCTTAGCATCTGTTGTGTGCCCGTGTTTATATTGGTTAAAGTGTACATCTGTTAGTATGTGGATTTGCCTTTGTGCGTGTTTAGGACTTGGGTCATTTCAGTGTCTTCACACTCATATGTGTGTGTATGTGTAATAACGGTGTCTCAAGGGTATGTCCTAAAAACTGTGGGTAAATTACAACCCTGACCCTGTGTCGCTCCTCTGAATAATTTGTTAATGAAGAGGTCAAACGTCAGCTCTCGTGCAATTGCACCTCAACGGATCGTACTATTTTTAATACTGGAATGGAAAGTGACTCGGGTTTTTATAAATAAAAATGTCAGAATGTACTAAAAATATGATTTAAATATTGTATAAAACTGCACGTTAAAATAAAAAATGAAATTAAAAAATAGCTATCGGATACAAATGGAGTAAAAAAAATATACGAAACTAATTTAAATACGGAAAGGTGAGATGTATATATATGTATATATATATCAGGTGATGATAGTGTTACAGAAATCTGAATTGATATATGTACTAAATTATTGGGACAAAAACAAGATGTAATGTCACAAGGTGTGACGTGACAAGTCACATGGCGAAAAAAGCGGTGTAAAAAAATTAGGCAAACATGAATTACGCAAACGTGCATCCATTAATCGAAAAGGGTGCTAGAAACGCCATCTCCTTGCAGCAAAGCTTCGTTTCTGTATACAATGCAGGAAAGTCTGGTGCTGTTTTAAACATTTTAGCTCAGCCGGTAAAAGTAAGAAAAGCTAAAGTAAAGTAATGCGGAAAGTGGTAGTGAAGTGGTTATGGTGTTAAACTGCTTCTTGAAAGATAAGGGTTCGATTCCAAGTACCACCAAATTGCCATTGCTGGCTCTCTAAGCAAGGCCCTTAACCCTCAATTGCTTAGTCGCTCTGGATAAGGGCATCTGTTAAATGCCAGAAATGTAAAAAGTTAGTAAAAAAGCACACAATGAGCGCGTTTAGTCAAGTACACCGTGTCGTTTGGTAGGTTGCTGCGAAATGTATGTCACGAAAGCCGACCAATCAGGTCGTGAAGATATGCCTTTAGGTTTGCTGTCGAGAACGTTAAGCGGACCAGAATCAAATGTATCGCTTTCCTTTATGGTCCGGACCAACTGAACCAAACAAACCGATCTACAAGTGTGACACACCCTGAGTCCTCCCTTTTTTTCTCCTATAATAACCTAAACACCTGCTAAGTTTTTCCCATGTACACTGACTGTGACTGTGTTACAATCGGGTTAGTGAGATTAGACACTGATGTTGGGTAAGGAGGGCTGAGGTACTGTTTGTGTTTCAGTTTATACCAAAAGGTGTTTGAGTCATGGCTGGCGTTCTTCCACACCCACCAGAACACAACTTTGTAGCAACAAAGACCCACTTATGTTTGTGTGCTGATCCGGTGTACACACCAACTTTCGGCCATGTCTGAAATTCCAGTGTGTTGAAGCTGCAGGTTTTAGCTTAAGAACAACATTATGACCTTCTCAATTTGCACAGTACTTCCTGCTTGTGTTTAAGGGTGTGGATTTATGCAGAAGCGTCTTTGCATCCTTGCTTGTGCGTAGGCGTGATAACACCTTATTAGCGCTCGTTCCTCAGGTTTAAATTCCATTAGCTTTACCTCAGCACTGGTATCACTGTGGTAATGGTAATTCTGGAGACAGGTGTGCACTGGACAGACTGGCTTCCAGTCACCTGCTTTCAATCCATTAATCCACCTGAGGCTGGACAGTCACGCCTGAGCTTCCTGTCTTGTTAAAATGATTTCAGCATTCCAGTAATGCTTTACCTTAGCTTGGTATGTTCTGAAAGGAGGTCGACCTTAAGCATGTATTTACTGTGCTGTCTGTCATCTTACTTGTGCTTTGCCAAAACTCCAAAAAAGTGCTTTGGGCAAAAAAAAAAATCACCGGTGTAAATGTAAAAATGATGGAAAAATGAAGATGAAAAGTGTGCGGTGGTAAGCGCACACCGGTTTGGCTTTGGGGGCTTCGCGTCAAGGTGTGTTTGGTGTGTTTGTGTGTGTGTGTTCGTTCTCACAGCTACGGAATGTCGCGGTGGCAGTGTCCGGAATGTGTCAGACTACTTGTTTTACTTTTCCAAACACAATCACACTTTTGTCATCCCACCCATATTTATCCTTTTAAAATATTACTGAATCATTCCAACCTTACATGACGTCATGAAATATAAACAATTACATTCTTGTCATTTTCAAACCAGGAACGGCGCTAGCAATGTTCGTCCCTATGAAAGCATCCGAAGTTGGACACCATAACAAACCCATTCTGCACCAAAACATTACTGCTACAAAGGTTACTGCTAGAAAAGTTTACATTACGAAGTTCAAAGTGACGGATGTACAACCTTAGGATTGTCCTAACTTCCACCCAAACTCCGGTCCCCCTGGTGGCACTCCTGTTCACTTCACCACCCAGTTGTCTGCGACTACCCATGTTTCACATACAAAACACCATGTTAAAATGCTGACTCAAGCCTTGAAAGGAACTTGTCCACCAAAACAGGTCCCCTGGTGCAACAACCTGTTTGATTACTCCCTAGTAAAGTTTGCTGATTCATGACTGGGCACCCGTCATTCAACACAACACTTTTCTTAGTTAAGGACTACATTGCCCAAGGTCAGGAATCAAGAACAGTAAATCGTTTCCAACATTGCTAGAAGAGACTGCGCGACGGTGGCTAAGATCCATTGCGTTTTGCGGGTGCACATCTGCAGCGTGAGCTGAATTAAGCATGCTGGATAAAAGAAATGATTATTAATCTTAATCGTCGAATTGATGAGGCATGAGAGAAAAGGAGATAAATAGCAGGGGAGCCGGAGTCAGGCCCAGTAAATCGTTAGAGCGCTGTGCAACATTGCAGGTATGGAAATAGCGACACTTTCCCCAGTTGACAGCTCAGTGACGGATTTAACAAGAACGTGTGCATCTGCAGCGGAGATGTTGACTAGGGTGAAATGGAGGGAATTATGGAGTTACAGCTAATCTCGACATACAGACAGAAGGGAGAGAAAGGAGGCTTTCCACTGCACATATGTTTCTAATAGGAGAACAATAGGAGTCTGGGATGTGAGATGCCTGTGCAGGGATGGAAATAGCACTTTCCCCAGTGAGGACACGGATTTAACAAGAACAGCGTGTTGACTAGGGTGAAATGGAGGGTTATGGAGTTACACTCAATTACAGCTACCATAGTAGTCCTTGCTTTCCACTGCACATATGTTTCTAATTAGGATATGGATTTAGTCTTGGCGTCTTGTCATGCATGCAATCGGAAGACTGCCTTTCTAGTGGCGTCACTGTCTTCCAGTTCATTAGTTGATTTTATATTGGGTCAGTTTTCATATTTCAACTTGGATAACATTCGATTGCGGCTGAATTCTACAATCGGATCAAAAGGTTTTTCTAGTGACAAACCCACCCAGATTATTTTAAGCTAACGACACCGGTACCTTTCAAAATATAGCCTCATACATGTACCTATATAGCTAAGGCATTGAGCTAGGGTTCGTTTGCATCTTAAAGACGTTTACTTATATTAAAATACACACCTACAACAAGGAGGGGCAGTATTTATCTGATTATTCACTTATTTATTTAGTCACAGAGCTTGTTTGGTTTAATTCGATCGATTACTGGATCCCACGATACGCAACCCTGGTGAGCATTTGTGGGTGTGATGGCATGTTTTGTGTGATGGCTAAGCTAAAATGGTGTAAATGAGTCATTAAATATGTGTGTGCCTACAGCATGTGCACCCTGCGATGGACTGATGTCTAATTAAAGGATCGGTGTTCAATTAGGACCTGGACCAGGATGCAAGACAATTGAAAAAAAACCCAACATGTTTTTACCTAATCCTGGCAGTTTTGGGTCATAGTGGTGTAGTTAAGGTTTTAGATACCTTTAAAAATAGTGGTGTAGTTAAGGTTTTAGATACCTATTTTATTAAATGGGAGTGTCTGGATTTCTCAGAGTTTTAATTATGTAAAATAAAGTGGTAAAGTATTGTATTAACGCTGTTTTTTTCCCACGCCAATTTTTGGCTAAACTTTAAATACAGGCATTAAAGACTTTAGGTGGAGACATAATGTGAGACAACATTAATAATTTAATGAGCCCAACTCTTTAACAAATAAAAACACAAGTGCTAAACACAAGGCTGACGTAGCAGGTGGTAGTAATCCAGACACAACAGGGGTAGTATATGTACACACTGCCCTTCAATAATATTAGTAAACCTGGAACTTTTAAGCAAAGAAAGATGTGAAAAAATAATAAAAATACTTTGCTGTCCTGAATATCAAACAATAGCAAAGACAACACAATTATATTTGGAAAAAATCTTTGCTAAATATGTATATAAAGGTATGGCACAATAATTGGCACCCCTGTAAATTAATACGAGTCAAATAGTCAATAATTCCTAATAATATTATGTAACTAGTTTCTGTTTCTTAGCGGTATAAATATTGGGTTACACATAAGCCGAACTTGCTTAGTCATTCAACCCCAAGGACTATAAATATAGTAACCTGAGACAGCAGGGGAAAAGTGGTAGCACAGTGTTGGACTGTCAATATAAAGACCTGGGTTTGATTCCCAGCTACACCAAGCTACCACTGTTGAGCCCCTAAGCAAGGCCCTTAACCCCAAATTGCACAGTTGTATAACATAATAATGTAACTCTGGATTAAGGCGTCTACCAAAAATGCCATAATGTAAATGTTAATAAAAGTAGGCTATAAAAAAATAGCAGAAAATGGCCTACTGGAAAAAGTTCTATAGTGTTCATATTGTCTGTTGAAAGAAGGATTCAAATATTTTTTCATCTAAAGAAATGCACATACCCAAAAGTGGTGCAGGGGAAAACGTAACGCTTTGAAGGAACCACAGAAGGAAAGAGGATGTGGATGTTATACACTCAGTATGAACGTATAGCAGGTCTGAGTACAGAAGCTTGTTTCATCTATTACCCAAAAAACTTTATAGAAATCAACAAATATGTAATAAGCAAAATGAGAAATGACAGCGAGTGAGAAGGTAAAAAAAAATTCCCTGTGCTGACATGAAGGAAAGTTTGTCAGAAACTCGACTCGAAAAGGTGAAACCGGATATCAACATTATGACTTGTAACATTTTCTACTATGAAACAAACTGTAATGTGAGTTAAAATGTTGCTCAATAGGAGTGTATAGGGAAGTGGTAGCTCGGTGGATAAGGTGTTGGACTACTGATCGGAAGCTTGTGGGTTCAGTTTCTAAGACCGATACTGGGCCCCTGAGCAAGGCCCTTAATCCCGGTCAGTTGGTTAAAACATGGTTTATGTGCGTCTCTCTGGATAAGGGAGGTCTGCCAAATGCCAGACCTGAATGAATAAATGAATGAATGAATAATAATAAAAAAAAAAGAGATCTGAAGAGTGTTTATGGGTCATAGGTACATACCCTGGTGTATGAATTCAGCTCTGTGACGGTAGGGGTGTTCATGCTTGGATGTTGGGATTTATGGTTGCTGTTTGGATTTATGGTTGGTAGAAATGCAGGATTTTTTATTATAAATTGATTCTGGAACGAGGAACTGAAATTCCATTTTACAGATCCGAACTTCACCGGTAACATTTTTTCATGCTGAATCAGCGCTTGTTCGTCTTCTCTCCTCTCCCTGCACTCCTCTCTCTCTCCTTTTATCTCTCTCTTTGTCTTTCTGTCTCTCTCTCTCTCTCGCTCTCTTTCTCTCTCCCGCTTTACATTTATAGCATTTGGCACCTGCCCTTATTCAAAACCACTCAGTTTCACATTTTTCTCACTTAGACAAGTGAGCAATAAGGGATTAAGGGCCTTTCTCAGAGGCCCAGCAGTGGCAACTTGGTGGTGCTGGAAATCGAACCCTAATCCAATTAGCAGTCCAACAACTTAACCACTGGCCTACCTATCTCTCTCTCTCTCTCCCTCTCTCTCTCTCTCTCTCTCTCTCTCTCTCTCTCTCTCTCTCTCTCTCTCTCTCTATTTTTCTCGCTTACTTGCTCTCTCTTTTTCTTTGACACTCTTACTGTTTCTCTCTCTCTCTCTCTCTCTCTCTCTCTCTCTCTCTCTCTCTCGCTCTTTATCTCTTTCTCTTTTTCTTTTTTTGCCTGGCTGCTCTGACAGCAGTGTAAAGGCTGCAGTTTGTTGATGCTAAATTGAGCTTGAAAAACCAGCCTTCAGGCTTTTTCGGCTTCGGCAGGACTAAAAAGACTCGTCCAATTTAGCTCTTCTCTTTTGTCTATCATACTCACCTCTTCTCTTTTTCTTACTTCTCTGTTTTAATTCGCATCAGACTCGATCCGTAGTCTAGCGTTTGTGATTGATGAGAACATGTCGACCTAAAGCTTGAGACTGGTATTGATTGTTAATTGCAGACACTGATATATAACAAATCTGCATAAAGCCTGTAAAAAGTCTTTTTATAATTCCATGACTGATGCTACTTAAGCACTTTATTTCCGACAACTCAGTCTACTCGCGCTGTCTCAAAGGTGTTCGGCTAATTAATGCAAGCGTAGAGAGTGTCCTCCGCTGCACATGTAAATGCTAGTAACTAAGGAAGCTAATCAAGCAATTTGGTCTTTCATTCTGAGGTAATTATTCTCTGAATCCCACCCACGTCACACGTTGCTCTTTAAAACTGCCCTGTGATTACCCCTCAGTCGCACAATGTGATATAATATTCAAAAATTGTAATCTTCTCATTTAGGAAAACATACACACAAAAAACAAAGATATTTTGGTGTAATATCTGTAATGTATTTGGTGTAAAATGACTCATAAAGGTCAGTTTGGTGTTCTTGCCAGCATCAGGTCAATTAAATGCTAGCCAAATGTCAATCCAGTGCTAGCTGACACATGTAAATGCTATGGTAATTGAATTGCTTGTATTATAACAAAGTGGGAAGTGGTAGCACAGTGGTTAAGGTGTGGACTGCTAATTGTAAGATCGTGGTTCGAGCAAGCCCCTCAACCCCCAAATGCTTGATTGTATAAAAGAGATGTAAGTCGCCCTGGATAACGGCTTCTGAGAATATGCTGTAAATGTAAATAACCAGTACACCATTTTAACGTGTCATCTTATTATGCCAAAGTGCTCAGCCTCTCCAGCCTTAATGAAATGCTAGTGCAGTTTTCTGGCAGGATAAGCTAACAGCTGTCTGAAAGACAACCTCTTGAACTGATTAGACGCTCAGTGCAGCCTTTTCAATCTAATTAGCATAACTATCGCAACTTTGTCCCGCTTAGTAAGGGTCAATATAGTATACTTTTGATTTTCTTCACTCTATTTGCTGCATGGCTATATGCCTGGCTAGCAGTTAGATCACAATCCTCGAGATTATTTATTAATGATTAGCTATGCTGTATGTTTACCTACAGCTTTTCTGATGACCCTTGATCCTAAAATATTTTGCAGTAGTCCAGTCCTTTTTTCCAGCATGACAACACACCTATGCACAAAGTCCCTGAGATCTATGGTGTGTTCTGTTTGGAATATATTAACCCGAGCGTAGTGCACAGAGCTCTGACTCAACTTAACCCCACTGAACACCATCTCACTAATACTATGGAATAATAAAATAAGCAAATCCCCACAGTCAGGGGATCAAAAACAGGGGTCACCAAAGTTAAGCTCCAACTTGCCTCAACACACCTGCCTGTAAAGTTTCAAACAAACAGGTTCTTGATTAGTTGGTTCTGTGCGTTTGATAAGGGTTGGAGCTAAACTCTGCAGGACACCGACCCCCCAGGACTGAACTTGGTGACCTCTGCTCTAAAAGAAAAGTGCTCCTGAAGTAGACGTAGGTTTTCCTAATCAGGATAAAGTGCAACCGCAAATATGCTAAAACTCCATGACCTCCACATGAACAATGAAAGCACTAATAATGAACGTTGGGTGCAGAAAGCTATAGGAATTCTGTAACACCGCATGCATGCATCTTCTTTCTTCTGTACCACATGTACTATTCTCTCACATCTGCAGCATGTTTGCATGAAGAACGTGGGCGTTTATGGACTGGAGTGGAAAAAGGGAAAAGCACTCCCTGTTGTCTGCCTCGGGCACATGGCCAGCACTAGGCAGAAGGAGGAAGGACCCGCCGGTCAGGAGCCCGCCGACCACAGTCGGGCATATTTGTGGCTAGCCCTTTCTCTGCTGCTGCACTCATTTCTAGTGTGCTCACTTTAGAGAAGCTAAGCCATGATTTGTGGGATATGCTGTTCGTCCCTCCCTTCAAATGCACTTAATTGCTTGCACACTCACTCACACACACATGCATATGTCCCTAAGCGGTGGGTTTATATCGATCCCTGTAACACATCAAAAGCGATTGCCCCATGCTTAAGTAGAAAGATGTTGAAGGATGGAGGAGAGGCGACGATAAAGTTGAGCAAGCAGGATGTGTCTCTGTCAGCAACAGAGCTGGGACTCATTCTGTCGTTTCACAGCACAGGGAAAAAATGGGTGAGAAAATGCCTGTCCATGCAACAGAGAGGAAACGTTTCTTTACCGCAGAGCATACCGTTACATTTACACAGGATATGGAACTGTACGCTCGGCCAAGGAATTCTTGTATGTAGTTTGACCTTAGTGTGCTTTCTCTTTTCTGATTATACTAAGCTTTGCTTATTTTGCTAACCCGCACTTCCTTATCCTATTTCACGATCCACGATTCATCTCTTCTCCACCACAATCACCACCAAAGTAACTAGGCTGATCAACTCTCTGCCCTGTCCCTAACCTACTTCTTGAAAATAGCACTCTGTGGGGGGCGGGGCGGGGTTCTGCGCTTCTCTCGGGGGAGCAGCAAAATAGGTCTGTCCTACTCCTATAACGTAGGAGCTGCCTGACGACTACTCAAGAGACTCCGGGGGTCTACACAGTGACGTGTCCGCCCTAAAATTATCCAGGCATGTGTGTGTGAATAAAACCCCCCACCTTTGTCAGGGAGTGCCGAAGAGGAGAACAGAGCACCGGTTGTGTTTGCCCAGGACGAACTGATGACTGTGTTTTGGTTTCAGCCCTGGAAAACAAATTGCCATGTCATTTTGGTCAAGACTCCTCAGAGGGGAAAGAATTCTGGCTTCCCGGTTATGGGTCTGCTGATACTTTATAACAAACTATCCTTTCTGCTTCTTTTGCTTTCACTCGGCATATTCAGTGCAATGTTACCTAAGGCTGCTTCATCCAAACAAGGCAGATCTTGAAGCGAGTATAATTTTACATCTACGTCATTTGGCAGGCGGCCTTATCCAGAGTGACATTTACATTTATCTCTTTTATACAACTGAGCAATTGGAGGTTAAGGGCCTTGGGGTGGTAGCTAATTTTAAGAACAGGATTAAGAATGTATCAGCTACCCATGTACAATAACTCCTGCTCCTAAACTACTGTGTCATAGGTACATCAGTACACGAAAACTATATACTCTATAGCTTGGCCATGACCTTGAACGAATTCCTTTAAGGCCACCAAAAGCATGTCGCTTTACTGCCAGCAACAGTGAAGCACACTTCCCACTGAGGTATTGACCTGTGGATGGCAGACAGACAATTCATGGATCCCCCGAGACGAGTCAATGTGGTGAAAGCATCAATAGCACCTTGTCATCCCCATGCATAATGGTTACATTTATACATAGCTCAAATGGATCTTTCACTCTATCCGACTGAAAATAGCTGACACTATTTTTGTTTTCCCTTTAAATTAAGCATTTAAACATTTTCATAAATGAGACAAATTAATCAATGAAAATTAATCTGAACTACTTCCAGTGTGGTATTTTTTTTTTAATACTACATTTTTCATCACTAATTAAATATCTAATATCTCATACTGGCTTATTTAAAGTAATATCTATGCAAAAATGTTTACAGATATACAGTTTAAAAATATATAATAGAAAAAATATAAATATCTAAACGCATTGCTAGCAATGTTCTGCACTGGAGTATGAACTCACACGCAGAAACAGGTAGGGTGACATTTTTTCACCTGAGCAGGTATGCGTTGTGGTAACTGCGTTCTGCCACAGCAATTCTGAAAAAAAAGCCTTTAGGCTCTGTGATATTACCACCTGCAAACAACACTCGTTCAGAAGCACATAAAGCCAAGGGGCGATTACACCTGTCACATAATTCTTATAAACATAAAGTACACAGTGAGCTTTATGCATTATTACACAAAACTCCTTTCCATTTTTCTACATCTGACTTTAGTGATCATCACTTAAACCCTGACCTTTCTTGGTCTGCATGTCCGGACTTTGTTACTATGGCAACAGAGGTTGGTGGCAGAAGGTTGAAGATGCCCGTTTGGACATTTGGGCCATTTGCATGCCGCTGGTGTTGCCCACACTCTCAGTTCTGGCAAGCAAGTGATGAGAGCACTGACCCCCATACAGACATGATGCAGTGTGCAGTCAGATATGTTGTACTCCATTTCAGCCTGGTTAAAGATTTTAGACTGTTAATCGCCGGCTCAGAAATGGGCATTTGCTTAAAAAAGGTTTGATGACAAGTATAGTCATAGTAGACGATTCAGGATTGCTGTTGCATTAAAAAATCCTGACTGAAGACGAATTTTACAATCCAAAATACAGAAATACAAATACAGATATAATTATGAGTTGCTCTTTTCTTTTTTGGGGCATTAGAAGAAGACTAAAGGTCTCAATGACCATTCATAAAAAGGATGGTTTTTTTTTAATGCAAAGCAGAGATAAGCATTAAAAGCAGAGGCGCTGTTGGGGGTGGCAATTTTAAGCGTCCAAGCACTTTGGGGGCCCACAGATATTTGTTTCTTAGTAGTAACCATGCAGAATTAGTGTGGTGGTGGTGGTGGTGGTGGTGGTGGGGCAACCCTTATATTCCTTTATAGGGACCAAAATACCGTTTAGCGTTGCCCCTGCTAAAAAGTGCCAGAGTATGAAGCTGATTGGACAAATGATCACTTATGGACCCTCGCCCAACTCTGTACTACAGGGAAACAGAACAATTTACACCAAATGACAATACTGTGCACAAGAATGCAGAAAAACAATAAAAAAGAACTAGCTGAGGCCAATGCTGAAATAAAGTTATATAGCTGAGGTTAAGGAACTAAAAGATCATGTTGATCATTTTACACCTTCTGTGGATTGTCTATAATTTTCCAGTAACCTAGACCAGTTTTTACCAGTTAAGTAGTGAAATAGAAATAGACTTATCTTTTTTTTTCTAAATCCAATAACACATTTGTGTTCTGATGGCATGTTTGAACACTGCTTGGATAACTGTACAGAGTGAAGATAAGAGCTTCAAATTTTGGAGGCTTATGAACAAGCACTTGGGGTAATATAGAAAGAATTGTTTAAAAAAATCAATATCGAGAAACTGATATATTTTTTGTTTATTTATTTGCGAATTTATTGTCCCAGGTAGGCTAGATAAAAACAGAAGTACCTATGGAAAATCTATTTTCACATTAAGCACTGTGACATGACAAAGACACTTAATTCTGAACACATGTGCTATTTCCATTTTTTGGCCCGTTGGAAAAAGAGTTAAGGCTGTGCCTACATTCAATCACAGATACAAACAATAGAAGCACTAACCAGATACAGATAGAGCACACTTAATATGGCTGATTCCTAAACGATTCCTTACACTGAGACCTTACACTGACTCCATCTTCATGCCAAATCAAATCAAACCACATAAACCTGATTTGATTTGCCAATAAATCATTCAAAATTTAAGGAAATGAAAAGTACCTTTGTGAGTATCATTTTTTCAGGGCGCACTAAGGACAAACTTTAATAGCTTTAGCTGGTTTTTCCGGTATTTCTATACTAAACTACTGCTGGGCATGGCGGGTACAGTGTGGTTTTGGCGGGCAATCTAGCACCATCTGGCACAGGGATCCCCTTCCCTGTAGGGGATTTGAGGGCGAGACTGAACAGAGGTGGGTTACTGGCTAATTACAGCGCTACCTGCCACAGACAAGAAACAAACCCTAGCTGGCAGCAATTGTTATTTTAGCTCAGAAATCGGTTTTCAATAACTTTGTTTTCCTTACAGACATGTGGTAGCCCTGAAGCAGGTAGTTGGTGTTGATTGCTTGGTTTATTGTCGACTGAAAATGCTAAAATGATACCCATAAGAGGATAAGAACCGGCTTGGGAAAATGCTGTTATAGTTTTTTTTTATATTGGGGTAAATACTCAAAGCAAACAGATGTTTAGTATAGCTTTGTAATAGTTTGTGTAGTCAGAGATTCATACTTTCAGCCAACGTTCTGGACTCCATAGCAGTTTGTTTTGGCCAGAAGACCATCTGACTGACTTATATAACAAACCAATCACAGTTAGTTTTTTCCTGCTTTATGTTTACAGCTGCTAATTTAATGTACCTACAAAAAAGGTTATGCAAATTGAAGTCTTTATCTTGAACGTTATACCATTTAGAAGAATAGCTGCTGTTCATCGTGTTTTAAAACACTAATCAGAGTTACTAAGGGTTTGTGGGTGTGACGTCTAAACACATTGTGCAAGATAGAAGAAGTCCAAATTTTCTTTGGAATGGACTATTAATATAAATTATATATATAATAAAAAAAACCCTATAAAAATCATTTAATAATTTAAAACGGCACCCGATATAACCTAATTAATAGAGTGATACCTCCAAACAATTGTAGGAGCACGCTTATTTCCTGGCAATGCTCAGATCCGATCAAATGTTTCTCAGAACAAGATATATTTACCTGAATGCGGGTGACTGTAAGAATGAGAAATCCGGATTGGCTATGTGGGAACGAGAGCAGGTGGCGGCAGTTTGTGCGACAGGAATGCTGTTTGTTGCGAGGACGAGTTCTCACCTGCCCGAGGCTTTATCTGTGTGGTGACAAACCAAATTGATAGCAGAATTCAGGCAATAATAGCAATGAGGATGAGTCCAGAGGTGTAAGTACGTGAATAAATATTTTTCATAATGGTTAAATATGATATAAATATAAATAAATTTGCTGGCTTACAAACGGGAGTAAACTCAGCTAAAAGCCAATTTTGTGTGACGTCATTTCAGTTTAATATTGGAACACTTGAGTTCACTATACAAAACTTGTTATGACTAGAGAAGAAATAGGTTCACATCACATAATAGCGCTATCATGTTTTACAGTAAATGCACATAGTTTTAAAATGACAGGAAAAGGAATTAATGACTTTAATTACCCAGCAAGATTTCTACTGTTAAATTAACATTATTAGAGTTCATACAAGTCCAGCTAGACATCAAATGAGCCTGGGTGTTAATTATTTCAACAATGGGAACTTTTTGACTAAGTTATCCTGCAGAACTCAGCATCTCAGTGTTTTTCATGCCTAAAATGTATTTATGGGATAAAATACCACTAAGCTAACCTATAAATAGCTTGTTATGCCTGCCTTAAGAAAAACTAATTGAAAATTTGAGTTATTTTGCTGAGTAAACTAAACTAAAAAAAAGTGCGCTTGAAGTATAAATCCCAAGTTTACTTTATTTAACAAGATCAGTGCACTTGTGATGTATTTGTAAGTGTAATACTAATACTTAATAATTCAGACTGAATTAGCAAGTTTTCAGTTTATAATAATAAAATATAGTAAAGTATATAGTACATTTGTACTGCAATTAGACAGAAAATAAGCAAAGTAAGTAAACTTAATGGTACTAGTTCTATTCTTCTGGCCTACTTTTTTCAGTTCATGGTAATATACTTGGAGGTAAACCTATACTAATACTCTTAGTGTACAGTTTTGTAGGTATGACTTAAAGCCGGCAAATGCGATATAGACCAAAACTAAATGTGATTGGTTGCTATGCATGCCAGTTAGACGTACTTCTGTCCAATATATGCTACTACGGAGTCTAGACATTCTACTGTCAGTCTGAATATCTGTATACACAGGACTAAAATAAAGCTTTGCATGTTTCTTTTCTCAAATACTGTTTTCTCTTAAGTATTTCCTCCAGTATTATACCTACCTTTCTCTCATTCCCATGATGGCTTCATCTTAGCATCTTTTAAGTCCACAATTACACTAAACCAAGCAATCAACACCAAATACCTGCTTTAGGGCCATGACATGTCTGCACGGGAAAAAAAGTTATTGGAAACGGATTTCCGAGCTAAAATAACAGTTTCTGTCAGCTGGGGTTTGGATATCGCTGCTTGGACACGGCTCCTTTTGTATTATATATATATATATATATATATATATATATATATATATATATATATATATATATATATATATATATATATATATATATATATATATATACTATCAGTATAAGCAACTATACACTATCAGTATGAGCCACTAAACTGCTACAGTTTGATTTAAAATATCTTTGTTTAGTCCATAGAAAGTGTACAAAAAGTACACTTGAATAAACTTTTCCGTAGTCTTAATGCCCAACTCAATTTTTTTTGACAACCCTCTTACCCCGTATCCGATATCTGCATTTACATTACACATGGCAAAACAACCCAAGGTAAATGTACTGCCTGGAAAAGTAAAACTGGCACAACAATCAAAGGGTCGCCATTAACTAATAGGAAATGATGATTTAGCATTTTCCTTCTGGATTATATTTAAAAGTCGGCCAAACAACGCTCTCTCAACCTGTTTAATCCCACCGGTTACGTTTGTGACCGCATATTTTTTTTCAATTTCTGGTAGCTCTAAAAATGCTGTTGTTGTATTTAGGCAAGAAACTCAGCGTTTAAATGAAATAATAGTTTGTCTTGACTAACGTGTATCAGTGCCATGTGACCAGTGTAAAAGGTCACATGACCAAATCAGTTTACTTTCTGCTTTCAAATCTAGAAAATGTCTTCCTCATACTACTACAAACGTGCAGCGTTACCATCATTCCTGCACTTGAAAAAGATGCAATTGAAATTGACTGTGATAGTGATGGCTCAGATGGGGAATACCAGGGTGAATCGGTGCAGCAATTAATAGTCCCAATTGACTAAAACAAAATGATTATTAACTATTTTGTTTCTGTATAATATTTAAAAGATGGCAAAACAACGCTCTATTAAGGTAAAGAAAAAAGAAGAGAGTCTTTGTTGTAGCCTGTAGCTTATTCAGTGACATACGACTCGAGCTCGAATCCGATCTGTCTGCTTACATGGCAGACGCTAATACATGTATCCGATTTATTTCTGGTTTATTTCCACATGTGAATGAGGCCTGAAGCCAATTTAAAAATATCGTCATCCTTTTCCATATTTTCCTGCTTACACAATCATGGGTTATATCCCATCTGTGACACGCTGGAGGAAAAATTGGAATGGGGTCACTTACATGCAGCGTAAATATGTCTTGTGAAGTGTGTGTCAAGCAAGTCGAATTGTCCCACCCTGGTTCTGAAGTCTTTTGTGCAACAAATCAAATTCAGTCTCTCAGCTGATTAGGTGAAGCCACAGCATACTTTTAGAAGTCTATCTATTATTCCAGTAGTTCCAACTCTCATTTTATACACCTGATTCCGCTACCTGAAGTGTTTTCATTGCTAAAGTCAGCCAAGGACTAGAGTGAGAGAGTAACAGAATGTGTGTTACGAAATGTCTTGTTCGGCCCTAGACAGTAGGGCGTCCTCATATCAACTTTTCTCTGACACAGACTATTTAGACTCTGTTATATTCTTTACCTGGGAAAGGAAGCTAAGAAGAACTTAAGATTGATTTATATTCAGGAACATTGCATTGCCAATTAAACATGATTCTCAGTGTGAACCTGTGGTTTGAGTGTTTTTGCTTAATACGATAAAACCATAAAAATCATACATCTTAATAAAACAGCATTTTTACTATATTGTCAAAATTGTAGCGATGTAATGTCTGACCATAACTGTAGACTGTTTAAGGAGCACTGTGGTACTGTATGTTTTGACGTTTTAGTACACTTGTAATGACTCTCTCTCTCTCTCTCTCTCTCTCTCTCTCTCAGGCGTGCTGCGGGACATTCAGCAACACTTTAAAGTAAATGATAGCGGAGCTGGCTTGCTACAAACAGGTAAGGCTTTGCAAATCCTATAATTACACTGTGTTGCAACCGACCACTGAGCATTAAACATACCCCACACAACACACACCCTACAAATGCCGAAACACTCCTCACATGTGTGAAACGGACCTATTACCAGAAGCCACTGAGCTACTTTTATTCCACACTGACAGGCATGACAAAAGGATAAAAGAGCAACCAAAAGGTCTGCCACCTCTGTTAAAGGTTTCCCTTTCCCCTTCTCCTCCTCTTCTCTCTCCATGTCTGGGTAATTGACTGAGCTTTAAGCTTACGTTACATGGCTATATGGCTAAAAGTTTGTTAACACCTCACCGGCACACCCACATAAGTGCGTCTTCACAAACTGTCACCACAAAGTTGGATGCATGTCTTTTTATGGTGTAGCATTGCATTTTATCTTCTCTTTGAACTAAGAGGCTCAAACATGATTAAGAACAGGACTAAATCTAGTATATATGTTCAGGACTTTAGATTTAAAGTTTAGATGGGATGCTTTTGTGTATATAGTGGAGATGTATGGCATAATAAAGGCTGTGAACTAAAGCAGACCGACCCTGATCAGGAATTTTACGCTGTAACTTAAGGTGACATATTAAGTCCAAGAAGTTTATGGTAACTGAACTGAAGGTTCTTCAATGTAAAACGAACAGGACAAGTGATCATGGAGTGCAGCGGATTCTGAGCGGCTGATGGAAAAGTGTCTGTGAGAAAAGCCCTGGTTTATACCGGAGCACAGTAGATACTTGTGCACTCAATCATGCGTACATATTCGAAAAAGATGGTTATCAGTCGCTGATGGTAATAATTCCATAAAGACTGTAAAAATGTCTTCGTGGGAAACAAACAACAGAAAGGCAGCGTGACATTTTTCTTTGCTGCTTTTGTTAGTTTTATTTTTTAACCATTAAAAGTAGAACCACCACTAGAAGCTTACAGTTGCAGATGTATAGAATTCTACGTTTTTAATACACGTTTTATTATTTTTTAATTTTTTTTTAACTAGTTGAAAACTTAATCTAATCCAGACATTGGTTGCTCTAATAGGCAGGGGTGGGAGAAGGGAGAGGGGGGTAGCAGTAATTCTGCCATTCTGGTACAGGCACGGCTATTCTGAGGGTTTGGGTAGGGCTTCCTGACTCAGGCCGCCTCAATTAGGCTTTTGTAAGAGAGAGCCGTTATAAACAAATTCTATTGGATGCTGGGAATCGACTGCATTTTGGTGACCTTGGCAGATGTAGATGCACACGTACACAGGTTATTAAAGACGCGCACACACACACATACACACACGTACACAAATACACACATAATGCCTAGTGGTGCCAGGGGAAATCCAGGACCGAATTTGGATTGTGTGGGTCTTTTATTTTATTCATTTGTTCTGAAGATATGAAAAATTTCTGAACAATAGGGGCTTTTTAAAAAATATTTTCTAATAAAAATTCCTTTTATTGCCTTTAGTTTAATATAAGAATTGCATTTAGTTTAATATAAGAAGCCTTCCTGTATTATTATATGCTTATTCATGCTGTTTTCTATACAACACTCGAATTTATTAAAAACACAGAGGAAAAGAGCTGACAAGACACGGCAGTATCACAATGCTAGGTTTTTTTTCACTTTTAAAAAGAGGAAGATAAGGGAGGGAAGTGGTAGTCTAGTGGTTAAGCTCTTGGCCTGGTAATTGGAAGATCCGGGTTCAATTCCTAGTGCCACTAAGTTACCGCTATTGGGCCCCTGAGCAAGGCCCTTAACCCCCAATTGCTCAGTTGTCTAAAAAACTGAAATAAATGTTAGTCGCGTCTGCCAAATGCTGTAAGTGCGGAGTGACAGATAGAACAAAAAAAATAAAAAAGAATAATTCTTGCTTGGAGACGCCGATGATTGGCTCAGCCCCAGTCGGGAGCGCATGCTATTGGTTTATTGTCAGTAAAGGGGTGGGGCTACTGGCTGCACACTGCCGAACATAGAATAGTTGAAAGCCGGGATGGCCACAAATGGGCAGATTTGTCTTAAAAAAGTCACTGCAAAATAAAAGTCTTTCAAATATTAAATTAGGATGTATGAATCGAAACTAAAATCAGATAAAAGCCCATCACATTTATAAGTTACATTTGGAATTCCTTTGTTTAGTGAATTAGTGAATTTTTTGTTTTTTGTAATAATTTGTATAAAAAAAAAAGAACCTAAAACTTATCCATCTCTGCTCTTATTTGTGTTAATATGTGTTAATGTGTTAATATTATTATAAAATCTTTCCTTGGTAAACATTAGCAAACTGCTAACACACAAACAGATTTTCTATTTTCCGTTTGTAGCTAAGTTGGTCCTACTTGCTAATACTTCCTGTTTAGTTAGCAAGCTAAACTCTGTTGCTAAGCACACACCAATTTAGCTGTAAACAGTTGTTTGGGTTCTGTATTTAATTATTTATAAGTAAGTAAGCACAAGTAAATAAACTAAATGTCACATGCTAAAAGTTATGACATGAGATGGTGCTAAAGGGCATTCATTTTTTAATCAACGCTGACCTTTGAATTTTGCTACTAAGGAAACAAAATGAGCACTGATGTACAATAATGAAGAATTATATAAACGTTACTGCAGGCTAAATCAGCTGTGTGTGTGTGTGTATGTGTGTGAGTACATAACATTGTAAAACTAGACTGTAATAAGTATAAACAGTAATGAATGCGGCAGTATATAGCAGGGTATAATGTAGAGTGAATAGAGAACGTAGATGTGTGTGTGTGTATTTGTGTGTGTGTTTGTATTTGGCTTAGTATACGCTCTGATCCCTCTGACCTCAGTCTCACACACTGCTGCAGAATTTCATAAGCTTCAGCCACTGGCCGCTTGTGCGTGTAGAGTAGAGGTAGAGTGTGGGTGTGTGAGGTCACCTGGGAACATCTGAGACGAGCGTGAATGTGTGTGTGTGGGAATACCGGTGTGTCTTTTGCTCTAGTGTAACATTAAAGTCTGGGAGAGGTCACGGACGAACCTTTTCTTTTATAGTAATAGAGAAATAGACAGGGGACTGAACAGCGTTTTGTTTTCATGTGGAAAATGAAATAATACAATGTGGGAGTATTAGTTTTTTTAAATACTACAGAACAAATGTGTTTAGTTGTGTGGTTATTCACCCTAGGCAGTTTACTACAGGAGGAAAAAAGCTAATACTCCCACATTGTATTATTTCATATTCCACATGAAAACCAAACGATGTGGGAGTATTTTCTTATTTTGTGGTTATTTACCCTAGGCGGAGTAAAAATTAAAAGCCTATTAAACATATCAGACTGGGCAAAAAAAATAACATTTTAAAGATACTAATTGAAGCTAAATAGGTTTAATTGTTTTTAGTTTTTATAAGACATAAGCAAATAACCTGTAGTATGTCCGAACTTCATTTATACTACTCGTAATTATACTATTTGGAACGTACTTTATCAACGGTCTATAGTATATAGCAAGTATGTTCGTGTACACTCGTCAGCTTTCGGCCACATGGTCTAACATGGCAAACCCGAACAGTGGAATTGCCCCGAGTCTAGTTTCTGAACCGGTGGCTAGACAAACCTTGTGAAACTTCATCCATGGCAAATGGACTGTCCTGATCTGTATGGTATGTGCTTAAGGCTGTAGCATTCACACCTGTCAGCCATCTTTTCAGCTTCCACAATGATGAACATTCCATGATTCTTTGCTTGTCACTAAAGATCTAAAAGCCTATTAGCCCAAGACCAGTGGTCCCTTTGTCAATATCCAACCTTAACCAATACGAGGAAAACGCTGATGAGGGTAAAAAATGGCCAGGTTTTTTGCTGTGCTGACATCAGCGCTATAATGAATAGAAGGGTCTCTTCAGAAAACAGATCTCAGAAGATGCTAACCCAGGATACCTGCAGGGCATTGTGGTTAATTGAAAGGTGAGGGGAGGAGGGCAGAGGGAAGAATAGGAAGATGGAATGGAAAAAGGGAGACGACTGACTGTGGATGAGATTACTGTCCTGAAGCAATGTCAAACATTTCTTTTGTTTGATAAGAGACAGGGGTGTTCACGAAAACGAGGTTTTGTCATATATAAATGTAAGAAAAACTTCACCGTTAAGGTTTTTTTTAAAATGATCATGCCAAAATTTTTCATATATTTTTAATAATTACTTTTGTGTACTAGGCTAAAAGAAACCCTTTTATAGATGCCAAAGCTGAAATTAAATGGCTCTGTAAATGACTTTAACATCCGCAAACAACCGCAACAGGTGAAATGTAATCAGCGCCAATTTTTCAACTGTCTCTCTGTGATTTCGGACCTGGTACTCGGGAGTAAACTATAACCGTAGGAGGTCTGACTGCTTACAAAAAGGTTGCGTTTCTGATGTCACATTTCCTGCAAGTAAAGGTTACCTGCTTAGCCTACTTAGGTCTCAGAGATCAAAAGGTCATGTCCTAAACTGAAAGGGGGCAGGTGTAGTCTGGCTGTGCTGTGTGTGTCCGGAGCCACTGCGGCCTGAGCAAGTTCAGTTATAAACACAAGCGCAGCTTCTCTACCGTCTGCACCTCAGCTCGTCTAGCCAATGCGTCTGGCACACACACACACACACACACACGCTCACATGTCTGATTTAGTTACAGTGGCAGGAGTGTGCGGTCAGACAGGGCTGTGATGGATGTGGGTGAGTGATTGTAGCACAGGTGGGTTATACGGATGTAAGGATATTATGGTATTTCCAACGTTGCATAAAAAAATCGGAATATTCGCCAATTTAAGGAAGTCAAGAAGAAGAAGATATTAAAAAGAAATGTGAACGCGCGTGCAGATAGTCAGCTCGTGCTACTGTAGCTCTACTGTATGTATGCTCAGTCACACATTCCTCATTCTCAGTTTTCATTTTAATGCTTCACTTCTTGATTTCTTTGGCTGTGCCTGAGAGGAACTGTCTGTGTATTATCAGCTGTGCTGTTCTTTTACACACAGACCACAGCTGCTTCTCTCTCTCTCTCTCTCTCTCTCTCTCTCTCTGTCGCGCTCTCTCTCCCTCTCCCCTACTCCTTTTCCCTCTCACCCTCTTTCTTTCCTTTTGTGTTCATGTAATTAGGTGCTTGACATGACACTGTCTCATCGTTTCGGCTTGGCAGTTGTTACACCTTCACTGATAGGGACCTTGTAAAAAAAAATGTCCTGAATTAAAGACGGTATAATAATAGAGAGATTTAGGGAATGAGCAAAATAGAGACAAGCAGCTGCACCCAGGGACACTTAGTGAGACCAGGAGATCTAATGATGCGTGGCCGTATTGATTGTTTATCCTGCATGGATTTGAAAGAAAAAAAACGACTATGGGTCTTTATTTTCAATGCCATGCCAGGGACGCAGATAGACCAGGTCTTAAAGGTGTAATTCATTTGTAATTGACATTTAAGGACATGTACATATATATATGGTTGTTTTTCAACATTCGCTGGAAATTGGTAGGATTTTTTATGTAGCATCAGTGTATTTCTCTTTGTCCTATGGTTGGGTAACAGGAATTCTTATTATAGCGTTACATCAGTTAAGATTTTTGGACACACCCTTTAATAATGTAGCTTTGCCAGGGTGTTAAAGCATTGACTGACATGTGCATCAACAAATCAATACAAGAACAATCTACTTCCCAACACACACACACACGATACACACCCATTTACGGTATGTTAAGCCCATCGTCAAGGACAAGAGAGAGAAGACAGGGAGTGGCTGCAATGGTGGCAGCTTTGGCTTCTGTAACAAACCCTAGTTTAATATTATATATTAGGGTTATATAATGTAGATAATTAAAAAAGATTTGAAAACATTTTGCTTCAGATTTTACACTTTATTTCTTGGTAAATAATTTTTTTCAACCATAAATCCCATATAAATAGGTATTTTTTTGGGTTTAATGTTAAGACACACAAACACTTTTGCTGCAGTCTGATGCATTTTAGTCTATAAGTTTAGGTCGGAAACCAGAGCCACATACTAACGCACACAGTTGCACTCTGTTATTTGTGCAGTGGTCTGTCATTAGATATATAGCTCCTGTATTTATAACAGAAAAGGAAAGCTCCGCACCCTGCTTGAAAAAAACAAAACAATCCCAATATACCATGCTCCACAATCCTGCTACCATTAAATACCAGAAACAGTCCCTGGGATTGGAAACAAGCTGGCCACTGCATTTTGGTTTGTCAAAAAAAAAATGCAACATATTCTTGAGGGAGCAAATATAGTCTACCGCATAATACGCAGTATTTTCCGTTTCTGTCTCCAAACGCGAGACCGCCGTGAGATGGTAATGACTAGATTTGATTTCCCAGCAGTGGGAATACGCATACATTATTGATCTGAGGGGTTTTTTTGTAAATAAACTTGAATTGGTGCAGGATTTGCTCTGCTCATTCAAGCATATACACACACGCTTCAGAGTCAACTCGGTTCACCAAACATCCCTCAGCTGTAAAGTGTCAAGTTAGGATTTGCTTTAGGATCAGCTGCTGTTGCTTACACACACACACACACACATATATATATATATATATATATATATATATACACACACATGATTAAGGCAGCATCTCCACACGTGCATGTTCAGCAATCACACAGTCTAACCCCGAACACTTGGCAGCTTTTACAGTCTGGGTGTTTTCCGAAAAAGCGGCTTTCACCCTCTCACATTCCAGCAAGTCCTTAAAAAATGCCTGGTAGGACTCGGGGAGGTTCTGCTCCGCAAAAACACATTTATCAAATGATAGACGTGGTGGTGGGAAGTCGAGACACACACATGCTTGTAAAAGGAGACTATTGCATTCTGTAAATTTGTTTCGAAGACAGTGAATGGATGGAATGTGATAATGTGTGTGTGTTCTGATAAAGCACTACGTACGGAACAGGGCTGGTAGGTGTGTTTCCTTGGGGCAACAGCTTAAATCTTAAAACATTCACCTGCTTTAATGTGTTTGTTAGAAAAGTTTAACAGCCTCTTAATGTCTGTTTTTAAGGGCTGTTTGCTTGATTGTCTTTATTAAGAGACAGAAAAGGTCTGGACCTGTTAATTGTAGCATTTACACCCGTAGAACTGCACAACAGCTCCTGCACTTATATGGTTTGAGGAAAATAATGCACAACAAGTTGGTATGAGCCAAAATGGAGTTACTTGTAACACATTGCATTTTAATTCTAATATTTAACAGATGCCCATATCCAGATTTACATTTATCTCATTTTTTTATCCAACTGAGCAGTTGAGGGTTAAGGTTCTTGCTCCAGGGTGGCATTTTGTTGGTGTTGGGAATTAAACCCTCAATCTAAAGATTAGCAGTCCAACACCTTTAACCACTGATGAAACAATAAAGTTAATATTTGTAAATGTAAAATAATAGGCGGGGGTAGCCCAAACGGTTTAAGCTCCGAATTGTTGGTCAGGGTTCAAGCTCCGGTTTCAGGGCTGTATTAAATTATCGATCACGATAATAATTCTTTATGGTAGTGTATCAAAATTCTCTGTAACCCTTTATTATAGATACATATTTTGAATTACTTATTAAACTGATTTATGTCTATGTCAATATTTAATTAAAACCCGTAGGTGTGTGTCAAATGGCTTCCTCCTCCACTCCTGTAGGTGTCACTGACACTTTCGGCCATTGTCTCAGAAGCAAGAAAAAAGGAAAAAATAGGGGTGCTGCTTTGTATTTGTTGTATTTTCAGCTATTAGTATTGCAATAGGTATTGCGATCGCATCATAACCCACGTATTGTGAGACCCATGCCAATACACAGCCCTACCCACCAATGCTCTCAGAGTATTGATCTTTAACTTAACTACTGCCTAATACATAATCCCTACACTTATTAACTTTATTGTGGTATCTTAGTGGTTTTGGGATTCCAATTAGCAGCCCAACACCTTCTGGTAAAATCTAATGAACTAAATTTTTGTTAATAGACAGTAATAACCCAAACGATTCAAGTCTTGGGCTGTTGATCAGTGTTTAAGGTCCAGCACTGGCCAAGAAAACACGTACGTTTTATCCATTTATAACTGCATTTACATGCGCTATAAGAAACATACAATCAATCCAACAAAATCCAACATCTATCTTTTCATCTTACTCATCAGAGAAATCACAAAGCCGTCAATTCAGTCATAAAATACATAAGACAGCTTTTAGGACACCCCCTATGCAAAATAGGTAACAAATATTATAAAACATCCCGCTTACATGCACACACATTTCCATTTGCAGCATTTGGCAGACGCCCTCATCCTGTTATACAACTGAACAATTGGGGGTTAAGGGCCTTGGTCAGGGGCCCAACAGTGGTGTCTTGGTGGTGCTGGGAATCAAACCTGGGTCTTCAAGTTAGTAGTCCAAACACCTTAACCACTGCACTACCACTTTCCTCCACACACACACACACACACACAGACACACACACAGTTCAACCTTCTGCTTAGGAAAAAAAAAATTGGGAATATGTCAGGGCAGCATAAGTGCTTGCAGCAATTTAGAGCACGGACAGCGATCAAGGGCTAAATCAGTCCAGTCCTCGTATCTCACCCTCTGATCTATGAATAGAACTTGACACGGACACTAGCAACAGTGTAAGAACTAAATGCCTGTGTGATATGATGGCATGTCATTCTTAGTATGAATTCTGTTTTGGAGTGTTTAAAAGATCTTGCCCTCTTGTCACACACACACACACACACACACACACACGGTTAGTGGGAGCTAATTTGCTGAGCTAGAAGAAAGTAGAGACAAGTGATTTTGATATTTATCAATGATATTTAATTATTATTTTTTTTTAAATTAGGTTTGTTACATATTTCTCACATCTTTATATAAATTTAATTTAAAAAGTTTTCGTTGTTTAAGAAGAATAAAGCAGCTCATGACTTCTAATATAAACTAGGGCTGTGTAAAAATATTGTTACAGCCAACAATCGCGATTGTTATTATTTTTATGATAGTGTATCGATATTCTAACCTTTACTATCGATAAATCTTTAAACTTATTTACAGTTACGGTAAAATTTAACTAATTCCCCTTTCACTTACGGCCATCGTCTGAGAAAGTAAGCATGGCTTTGTTTTTGTTGTATTTTTTAAGAATTGCAGTATATTGCAATATGTATAACATTGCAATATATTGTATCGTGACCCAAGTATTGCGATATTAATCGTTGCGTAGAGCTCATACACAGCCCTAATTTATATTTCATCATTTATATTTACATTTATGCCATTTGGCAGACACCTTTATCCAAAGAGACTTACATTTATCTCTATTATACAACTGAGCGATCGGGGGTTGAGCGCTATGCTCAGGAGCCCAGCGGTGGTAACATGGCTGTGTTGGGAACCAAACCACGATCTTCCGTTTAGCAGTCCAACACCTTAACCACTGAGCCACCACTCCCCCTGCATTATGATCCAAACACTTGATCATAGACTATGGATCTTCCACTTGCCCATATAATAATCTCATAAATTTCTGACTTGTTAACAAGATCGTACTTCAGTAGCTTTTTTTATACTCATCCCTTTGATCTCCAGCCATTAATCCGGTTTAAGGATGCCTATATCCTCTAAGGATCTACTTCTATTATACCCTTTCAGCGATCTACAAATATGGAAGACATTCATCATTCTGCTGTTCAACAAATAACAAAAGCTCCATTGGAAGGTTCAAAAGACATTTTGGTGTCATTAGACATGTCCAGTATGCTTTTATTTTTGAAAAGCTGTCTTTTTTCATAAAACTCGCATTGTTCCAAAACAGCGTCGTTTCCTCTGTTGCTCTGCTGCATATGTTTGTTTTGGCTTGATTCATTTCTACTTCAGCTTACAGCGTGCCAAATATCCTTTTGCTCAATTCATGCTTGTGTAGTATATGTATATATAGACATATGACACGCTTTTATGGGAAAAATCAGCTAGCTGGATCTAAAACCCGCAAATCAGAGAGCTTCCTGTAAACGGCCATTTCCTCAGCATGTGCACCTGCAGCCTCTGTTTGCTGTTGTTTGTTTAAGCTAAAAACGAAACAATACAGAAAAAGCAGGGGATTGGTCTTTAGTCTCAGGTAAGACCTTTTTAAATAAAGTTACATTATATACAGCATAATAAACTCTTCATGGAAGAGCAAGTATCTCTTTGTAGGCTGAATCCTGTAGGGCTGTGATGAAACGTTTTCATCATGGCTACTTGGTCATCAGCCAACACAAATGGAAAACCAGAAATCCTCTTGGTTCTTAAGGAGAACTCGATTCTGCTTTCGTTGCATTGTAATTGGTGGAAAAGAATCAGATTTTTATCCCAAATAAGGATTCCCTAACCTTTTATTTACCAGGCATCAAACTAGAATGTCAATTGACGTTTCTAAGCAAAAAGCTGTCTGTAAATAAATAAAAAAGACCCAATGCCCTAAGCAACTAACCAGAATAGAGCAGATTCTCTTTAATGGTCATCAGATGATTGTCATACTCCAAATACTACAACTGCATAAGTGTCTGTCAAGTCTGGGAAAAATGCCTTTTAAAATTCTTCCAAATATCCAGTTGCCAGTCATCTTGTCAACAGCTGTTTGACGCTTTCATCTGGCTGACAGAAAGTGATTATTTATTTAAAACCCCAAAACGAAAGACATCTCGGCAAGAAAACCTCCTCTAATCCTTTGATGACCTTATCAATTTACTTATTTTTAATTCTTCAGATTATTTGTTCTGGAAGAGATACTAAAGCATGCTTTATAGAACAACCTGTCATAGAACAAATTTCCGCCAAAGTAAAGTCCAAAGTTTTGGTCCGTGATTTTTACATGATAAATACAATACAATTTAATACAACCTCACGTTCTGTCAATCACGCTTATACACTGCCTCCAAAACTTCATTTTTCTCTAGCAAGGTGTTTTGACATTTTAGAGCCACCGTACAAGCAAAAGCCATAATCCAGAATAGCCAACCACTGCTCTAGCCTATTGTATGATGGCCCAATGCCTGGCGCACACCTTTCCGATCCTGCCCTTTGGGGTGGGTGTGTCTGTTTCCATACCTTACACCAGGAGTCACCAAACATAGTCCTGCAGAGTGTATTTCCAACCTTAATCATACACACCTGAACTAGCTAACTGTGGTCTGACTGAGTAGATTTAAAAATTAAGCTATGGAGCTAAACTTAGCAGACCACCGGCCCTTTAGGACCGAGTCTAGCGACTCCTGCTTTGGACACACTTAGCTTCTGTTCAGGATCAATTGCTTAATCTTTGACGTCGTAGGTAACTAGCGATTCCAAATTATTAGAACATGAGTGTAAAAACACACTAACGATTTCAGACGTCTTTGTTGTAAACGCATTTTACGCAATTTGTGCGAATTTGTTAGAGCGTAAAAACAACGTAATAGGTGTGTGTTGTAAGCATTTTCTAAATGTGGAAGCTTTGTATTTAGAAAAAATTGTCTTACACAACTGGTTTCGGTTAATGTTGGCTTTAAGACAGAGACATGCAATCGGGAGCGCTGGCTTTTACAGGTTTAAATCTGTCCTGAGTATTGAATTAGCCCATTTCTATTCTAATGATCAAATATACTGAATAATAAATGCGCAGTTTATATCACTACCAATATATACAGTACCTCCATGAATAAATACGGAAAGGTGGTTAAATTATTATTATTATCATGATCATTATCTTTATTATAATAACGATGATAATGACAATAATAATAACGATAATAGTATTAATAATAAACATTTTTACAGTGATTATAATATAATCATAGGGAATAAACACGTAGCTGTCCGAAGATAAAGCACCTAGACGCTTAAAAGGAACTGAGATTAATGGCACTGCACACTATATCTGACCCTTAGTCATTTATGTAGGTCACATGACACTGGACTATGCATACTGTAACACAGTATTTGAACACACACACACACACACACACACACACACACACTCATCCACAGCCTACAGTTGCAAATCCAAGTGAGCAAACATGTCAAGGCATGTATGAAGCTTTGAATATAATATTACTCATTACTCTGTCTGTATGTCTCACTCAGCCCAGTCACCCCCCCCCCCAGTTTCCGTCTGTCTCTCTTTTGCTCAGTTTCTGTCTTTGGCTGTTTCTCTCTCCTTCACTCAGTCTCTGTCTGTCTGTCTGTCTGTCTGTTTCTGTTGTACTCTTTAAGTCTCCAGCGGTCTCTCTTTCTCCTCATTCAGTCTCTGCCTCAAACATTCGGTCCGTTTCTTTCACACAGTTTCTGTCTCTCTCTGCCTTTAACACTCAAAACACAGCTTCTTTCATTGCATCTCGTCTATGAAATCAAGCGTACAGAGGTTGCTGTCTAACCAAACAGGGTTGGATTCATTTTACAGCATTGTATTCGACAGCGCAGATATCAGTAGCAAACAGTCTTATCTTTTTAAGGAAACATGATAACCAAAGCAAAATATTGAAACAAGACTTGTGAAGACCTTGCCCTTCGCGCAGACTTTCGCCTCTATAAAGCTTTATCTCCACCAAAATTACGTAAGGTTTTCGTTAAGACGCTAAACAGGGCTGATTCTGGTCGAGAACACCAGCCATCAATATCATGTTTTGCAGTTTTTTCTGAAGGAAAAAAAAAAAACAACAGTCAGATGTAACATCCTTACATAATCTCGATATGACTAAATGTCTGATGCTTATGAAAAAGAAAAGTGGAATAAATGTTAAGGATTATACAAAAAAGAATTATGAAAATTAGTTAGAAAGCAGATTTTTAACAAAAAAAATGTGAACTTCACAGTATAGACTCATCAATTCGCATGAAAGAAAACCCGATTTATGTCTGGACGCTGGTCTGTTTGTAAAGGGACATCCAAAGAATCTAGAACTTCTGCTATTTTTTCTAAGAGCAGGTTCTACCCAATGAAATTTAGATGAGGGTTAAGACCCTTAACCCTTCCTGCTCCAGGGGGGCTGTATCATAGCTGACTCTGCGCTCTGACCCCAACCTACTAAGATGGGATATGCAAAAAAAGAATTTCACTTGCTGTAAAAAATTATATGTGACAAAATAAAGGCATTTACATTTACATTACAAACATTTGTTCAAGTAGATTGAATCTTTCCAACAGGAGACTTTTTCCTTTGTGGATGTTTTTTCTTGAGTATTAGGGGTAAGTACAAGTACATGTAAATTTTATTTTACTTATACAAGTAAAAAATACATTTTTAAGGTTTTCCTTTATATTTTTGTAAAGCTGAGGTTTTGTTCTACCGAAACACCAAAATGCTGTCCCCTAAAAACAATTATCACCACACAAAACACGCCAATGTTCACTCCAGGTTACGGCAGCTACAGTATGTGCCTCAGTGTTTGTCTTCTTGAAGCGAGGTTGCGAATAAATGGACGAAGTGCAGCGTGAGACCGTCAATAAAGATGACCGGAGCTCACACATCCACATGCATGTATTTCACACATATTCGCAGGTACCACCTCCTGTGTTACCATAGTAACATAAAAAAAATTGTCAAGGCTGTAATCTGGCATTGGAGGGTGTTTGTGTGCTGAGTCAGGAACTGCCTACAAGGCAGCTCCCACTTATATATACTGACACATACGTATCACATGACTTATAGACTGTCAGATGAGATTAGATTCCTGTTCGAAAATGCAACTGTTAAACAAATCATCACAAACCAAACCTTCAAGTAAACAGAGCGGAGAGAAGCTTTAAAAGGTGCTTCACAGTCGAGAGAGATTGGAATGATGAAACACAAAGCAAGTGTTAGGGAACAGACCTAAATGATAAATTAATAACGAAAGACGGAGTGAACACCGAATTACACACACTGGTATCTGTTCTTTAGGGCATGAAAGCAGGGGGGTGCCGCTTTCATGCCCTAAAATTAGGACAATTCGCACTTTTGGACCCCCCCAAAGATCTGATTTATTAGTATTAACAGACTGTTAGTTACTCAAGAGGCCCAACTTATATTATATTCTTCCATAAAGCTCAAGATTTAATCTAGTAGCATCCTTGCACACAAGTATTTTTTCTGCATTTAGAAACTTACAGTCAAACACTGCTGACATGATTGGATATTAGATGATTTAAGACAGTAAGACACACTCTTTAAATAGAACGAAAATCTCCATAGCTATTTATACACATCTTAAATTCTAAGAACTTTGTAGGAGGCATTGTTTTTATTAGCCTCACATCATCTGCGTTTGTTTCTTGTCTTCGCCTTGTATGCTAACATTTTAAATGTTCCTTTTATAATTCCAAGATCAAATATATTCACGGCAGGATAACTTTAGTGAAGTGTAAAGTTGCCTGGGATGTGCCGAAACTCTATGTGATACAGACAAAAAAAATATTGGAATTACAGCAAAACGGTATCGAACAATTTAAGCTGGAAAGGAAACCGAAAAAAAGAACCGGTCTAAACAACATACCAGAAGTTAAAAAAAACAACCAGAAAAATGTGTTATGTGATAGCATGCTAGATAACACGATATATAATACACTAAATGATATTTTGAAACGATATGTTTCTTCAAACACATTCCCCTGTTTAAAGATTTTTCTGCTGAGAATCACTAATACAAATTGTGTTTTGTTTTGTGATGATTGTAAAGATTTGTAGGGTCCTCCCTTTTTGCGTTGGCACTCAAGATTTACATGTTCTATACAGAACTCCAGTCTGCATGTGGTCAATGTGGTAATATCTTTGATAAACGTCGGCAGCATTATCTTATCGAGATTAGCTATCGCTAGCATCTTGCGTCGATGCATGCGCACGCATATCCCATCTAACATCCACGTGCTACAAATGCGCTTTTATTTTGAAGTATTAAATCACTCATTTATAATTGATCATTTAACCATTGTGATATTAATATCGCAAGATGCACATTTGCGATATTTTGATCATTTCAAAATATTGTGCAGCCCTGCTGCTACACCCACACAACACATATACTTATGGCGGTGACTGTACTGTACTGAACAGCACGTCACCCTGCTTAAACACCCTGTCTCTCTTCGTCTTCTGCTTCAGGTATACACTTTAAATCGTGTAATTACAGTAATGGCCTTAATTTCGCACCAGCATTTCTCTAAAGGGCATGACGTGCAATGTGCTTTGTCTCTTTTTGAATGCAGCACGTGTTACAATGGGGAAGCCTGAATCCATGGCAGTTTCGACTCAAAGCTGGCACACAACATACTATGCTCCAAGTCGTATCATGTTAGTTTAAAGAGGTTAATTAAACAGAGAGGAATGCATGTGACTGTGGTTATTGTGCATGACAAAGATTCTCGCCCTTAAGGATGACACATTGGAATGCACCATAGTCGAAAAAGAAAAGTCTATTTATAGATACACTCATATATATATATAAATACAGTATACATAACAGTGTAAGGCATGCTGGGAAAAAAAACCCACCTGAAGCTGAATCAGTACATTATACATATACACGGTATGTGTGTGTTAACTTACTGTGAATCAGTAATATGAAGCGTTTATGTAAACACCAGCTATTACGCAATCTCTGTGAGTAGGTGTGTGTGTTAAAAAATAAAAATAATCATGGGACATTAAATGAAATTACCCAACACTGGAACCCACACAAACATTAGCGCTTAGTTACTAAGAGGTGAAATATTAGTTCCAGAATTATAATGTGCATTGCTATAATCCATATCTCCACCACTCTCCGGACCAGTGCTAACCATGTGCGGAGGTCCAGGCGTGGTGGTATTATTAAGATCCATGTCAGATACTGAGTTAATTAAAACGAATCCTTTTCACGGTCACAGTGGTGTAACTGCAGAATATTAAACGATCCTACTGTGAAAATATTAAGTAATTAAATGATTTCTACTGATTATGCTGTACTGTACTATCATTAAGGGTGAGTTTATAAGCCAGGCATTCCCAAAGCTTTCAAACATTCGGTCTGAGATGCTATACTAGTGTTATAACCTGAAACATTACCATAGCATCAACCTTTAAATGTGGAGTGTGTTGTATTATATGGAATAGTCCAATGAAAGATGAAAGGTCTTAGTGACCAGCTTATTTCTCCAACCACCTGAATACTGACGGCAGCTTTTTCTCTCAGAGTCATAGCCTTTATAAGCTTAGCATTGTATGCGAAGTATGGTCAGTTTTCCGTTTATACTTCGATGCTATTGTATTGTATTGTGTTCTGTCATGATTTTTGGTTTTGGATTTGTTTGCATGGTTGGATTGTTCGTTGGTTTGTTCATACTGTTTGTTTTTGGATTACGCTTCTGCTAACAATTTGGCTTGGTTTAATAAAGACTTCTTCAGCATGGATTCTATTTCACGTGTGACCCTGATTCGTTACAGCAAGCAGTTCGGAGTCTTGTCTTGACCAGTATTATCGTTTAAATTGACTTCTGGATTTGTGTTCCGACTCATGTTTGTAGCAGAGACGTCCCTCGTAAATGGCTGTATTCATGTTATCTACAGGATTAGGCTGCTGAATTTTTTTTACGGTTCATTATCCTGCAGTGATCTCTTTGAATCCAAAGCTAATGGCACAACATTATTGCTACCATAATATACTGTAGGTAAACTGAATAAACGATGGGTCATTTTCCACAAGAAACAGCACGGCAGTTAGTAATGTGGTTGCTTCATACAAAGACATTTACACTATTAATAACTCTTGTTAGGTCACTACCATCCAATCAAACTTCTCTAGACAGCACATATTGAAACCTTCTTGCCTTCCCATAAAGATGTAGAGGAATATATAAATATACACTGCTCAAAAAAATAAAGGAAACACTTAAACAACACAATGTAACTCCAAGTCAATTACACTTCTGTGAAATTAAACTGCCCACTTAGGAAGCAACACTGATTGACAATCACTTTCACATGCTGTTGTGCAAATGGAATAGACAACAGGTGGAAATTATAGGCAATTAGCAAGACACCCCCAATAAAGGAGTGGTTCTGCAGGTGGTGACCACAGACCACTTCTCAGTTCCTATGCTTTCTGGCTGATGTTTTGGTCACTTTTGAATGCTGGTGGTGCTTTCACTCGAGTGGTGGCATGAGACGGAGTCTACAACCCACACAAGTGGCACATCAATGCGAGCTGTGGCGAGAAGGTTTGCTGTGTCTGTCAGCGTAGTGTCCAGAGCATGGAGGCGCTACCAGGAGACAGGCCAGTACATCAGGAGACGTGGAGGAGGCCGTAGGAGGGCAACAACCCAGCAGCAGGACCGCTACCTCTGCCTTTGTGCAAGGAGGAACAGGAGGAGCACTGCCAGAGCCCTGCAAAATGACCTCCAGCAGGCCACAAATGTGCATGTGTCTGCTCAAACGGTCAGAAACAGACTCCATGAGGGTGGTATGAGGGCCCGATGTCCACAGGTAGGGGTTGTGCTTACAGCCCAACACCGTGCAGGATGTTTGGCATTTGCCAGAGAAACCAAGATTGGCAAATTCGCCACTGGCGCCCTGTGCTCTTCACAGATGAAAGCAGGTTCACACTGAGCACATGTAACAGACGTGACAGAGTCTGGAGAACGCCGTGGAGAACGTTTCTGCTGCCTGCAACATCCTCCAGCATGACCGGTTTGGCAGTGGGGTCAGTAATGGTTTGGGGTTTGGCATTTCTTGGAGGGCCACACAGCCCTTCATGTGCTCGCCAGAGGTAGCCTGACTGCCATTAGGTACCGAGATGAGATCCTCAGACCCCTTGTGAGACCATATGCCGGTGCGGTTGCCCCTGGGTTCCTCCTAATGCAAGACAATGCTAGACCTCATGTGGCTGGAGTGTGTCAGCAGTTCCTGCAAGACGAAGGCATTGATGCTATGGACTGGCCCGCCCGTTCCTCAGACCTGAATCCAATTGAGCACATCTGGGACAATCATGTCTCGCTCCATCCACCAACGCCACGTTGCACCACAGACTGTCCAGGAGTTGGCGGATGCTTTAGTCCAGGTCTGGGAGGAGATCCCTCAGGAGACCATCCGCCACCTCATCAGGAGCATGCCCAGGCATTGTAGGGAGGTCATACAGGCATGTGGAGGCCACACACACTACTGAGCCTCATTTTGACTTGTTTTTAAGGACATTACATCAAAGTTGGATCAGCCTGTAGTGTGTTTTTTTTTTTTTTTGTTTTTCCACTCCAGTTTTGAGTGTGACTCCAAATCCAGACCTCCATGGGTTAATAAATTTGATTTTTATTGATAATTTTTGTGTGAACTTGTTTGTGTGAATATTTTATTCATTCAGATCTAAGATGTGTTATTTTAGTGTTCCCTTTATTTTTTTGAGCAGTGTATATATACCATATATTATATATACTTATATGGTGTTTTATAATGCAGTTATTATAAGCGATGCATATGTGGTCCAAGGTGGACCTTCCCATCATAAATTTACTAGCTGGACAGGTCAAGCCAGCTAAAATGACTGAGCTATTACTAAAATAATGATGATAAGATGAGTGTCTACGTGGGCAGTTGAACAGCTTATTTCAGGTCAGAACAACCTAGAAGAAAAGATCTGTACTGTTTTGAAAGGTTCATCTCCGTGAAGGAGCATGCAATGGAGACACTGTGAGCGGAATGTAACAGCCTCCTCATAACTGTCAAACGGCGTGAGAACTATTTTATACATGCATTGCTGTGTTCTAGTAAGGAGAGGGTGGAAAAAAAAGGTGTGTGCGCCAACCTGTGTCTCGTTCCTTTTTTTTTTCTCTCCAGTGTGAAAGGGCAAGAGCATTCCTGGGGTGTGCCGTTTTATGTTAAGTCATGATTGCGTTTAAAAATTGTCGTATTTCTGGATTTGGTTTAATGAGGGTGGCTTAGTTCCAACACATTTATACCCAGATTTGAAACATATTTTCGGAGTGAAACAATGTCTGTGTCATTTAGAGCAAATGGGCGTGACTACCTGTTGTGAAAGCTTAGTTAGAGAGAAACGCCCAGGACGTCTGCATCAGCTGGGAATCCAAGGTGAGTCTGACCGTGATGCAAACCTTTAAACTTTAAACAAAGGGCCAGCTCCTTGAATGCATACTGACCCACTGGCATTGTTAAACAAAGCAAGAAGATGAGGCATGAATATTTAAGCAGCCATTTTTCCACCATGTATTGTGTAATCTCATCCTCGTCTCACCTTCATCACAGCCGTCTATTGTGTCCTAGTTTTTGTTTTTTGTTTGCATGCCAAGTTTCCCCATGTGAGGGCACAGTGGGAGTTGAAGCCATTATCAGGGACATTACCAAAGAACCAAGCATCAGCCTTTAGGTTAATAGAAGGTTAGGCAGATAACATGCTTTTATCACGTCTTCTTTTGTCTGTCAGTACCTTCATGCAAGTTTGACACAAGAGTACTTACTGGAGAGTCTCTCATGTACGAGTGTTGAGTTCGAGAGGTGATTAAGTGGCTAGCATATTGAGTTTAAAGATAGCATACTTCGATGATGGAGGAGTTAGTAGATGGAGTTAAACAGAGCAGGTGCATTTGTTGAATTTTAACCTTCATGTGGTGTTGATGTTTTTGTTACGTTTAGCAAATGTTGGCCACATCGCATTTTCAGGTTTTTAATCAACACAGTCATCGCAATTAAAGGATAAACAATTTTTTTTTACTTGACCTCAATTACAAGCCATATAGGCATCATTTACTGGTAATAGTTACCATTTACCATGTTAGAAAATGTCTAAAAAATTGCGATATTTAGTTTTTCTGCAATCTATTAAAGTAAAAAAAGAATAGCTCTATTTGGAAAGAAATCATTATTTAAAAATGATTGGGGTGATTTTGGATGGGATGCAACTGTGTGAAATATTACATTTACAGCATTTGTCAGACATTCTTATTCAGAGCAACTTACATTTATCTCATTTATACAACTGAGGGTTAAGGGCCTTGCTCAGGGGCCCAACAGTGGTGTCTTTGTACTGCTGGGGATCGAACCCTGGTCCTTCTGGTATCAATCCAACACCTTAATCACTGAGCCATCACTTCCCACTATTTATTTTATTATTTTTTATTATATTATATTTCATTTATAAATTATAAAAAACAAAATTAAATGAAATAAAGTGTTTTATGTTTTTCTGGAGATTCAGATACAGAAATTGAATAAATAAATCACATCGTAAAATCTTCACTGTATAAATTAAACACAATTAATCTTTGTTAAGGCTACAAGAGTGATTTCTTGCACCTGAATGCTAAACTTATTTAAAATTTTTCCACAGTAAGAAGAACTTTAACAATGTGTAAATAATCAACTTTCGCTGTCTTATTAAACTTTGCAACAAATCCACAAAATTACATGTTCTGAACTGCGGTGAAATTAACTATAATCCTCATTTGACATTACACATCCTGTAATACACTTATTGTGACGTCGATGCTAAAACGATATATTGTGTAGTCCATTAAAAAAATCATTAATAGTATATAATAGCTCTTTTAAAACAATTTTTAAAATCAGGTTCCCCACACATTTGCCATTTACAGTAAGTTAGAATTTGTTTTAATATGTTAGGATGTAAAAAAATACTTATAGGTTTAATAGTTAATCAGTAATCTAGAAGCCATTAAGCCGCTTGGCATTATAACATGGAAATGGTATTTAGTTTATCGTTTGTTTGTTTAGTTTCAGTTCAGGGTGTAATACAATACTTACACATACTTTGCCTATTATTTGTCAGATTTATTACAGATTAGTCACAGGGAGTATCAGAGAGATTATTTTCACTAAAGCATGACGTCTACAGTAGCAGCAGTCTGTATTCATGCTGGGTGCTGGTCATGGCCAGTATAATGGTTAAACTCTAAAGACACCGTGATAAAAGTATTTAACATTATACACATTATGTAAAAAATTTTTGGAGCCATTCAATGGATTGCAGTTATTTCCAGTAACAGCAGCTGGGCATATAATTATTATTTGATATACTGTCTGTTCTATATTTACTCCTATTTAAATCACTGTAATACTAAATATTACTTAAATATTAAGTTGGCAACAATTTTAACACATTTTTAAGTTGCCATACAAACAAACCAAAGTATTTCTCAAAGCCCTGATCTGTTAAACGATAACAGCGCTGTGTTAGTGCTGACAAAATCAGAAACCGAAACTACAATGCACTCTAGTAGTTATTTTTATGTATGGTCGGTTTCGAGTACAGTGTTGCCAAGATTATCATATATATTAAACACAAAAGGCACCTGTATTAAGAAACGTGATTACTTCCTTATAAAATATCTAGAGAAACAAAGGAACTGTCTCGTTTTTAAGCTGCCTCAAAATTTATGGTTTGTAAAAATGAATTTATATAAAATAATAAACGTTATAAAAAAAAATTGTCAAAAAAATAAATCAATCCAGAAAACAGCACTTTTTAGCATTATGTCAATTAAAAATGCTTAAAAACTTATAATTAAAATAGCTTCCTGTTATGCCATGTTTGTTAGTGCATTAGTCAACCACTAGGAAGCTAGCTCGCATTCATGACAGGTGGACAGTCTTCATTTTATGATTTTGTTAGTACGTGTTCTTACAGTTTCCAGGCCTCTTGATAAAATAACAATGTTTTTTTTCCAATAGCTGATTAGCAATTACATTTAGCAATTCTGAACAAAGTCAATTAACACATATATTTTCTAACACTTTATATATTAAACTTATAGGTAAAAAAAACTTCTTTCACCTCCAGTCACTGCTAGTTACATTGAACATGAACTAGCCCGCCTGGATGTAGTGATAGGTTGTTCTTGAACAATCTGTTCAGTTTAAACGAATCTTTAATGTGACTTAAGGGGGAACAAGTCGTCTCAGAAAGTGATTCATTCAGTCGCGCGTGAGACTCTTTCCAGCTCAGACTGCATTGGTTAAGCATATAGGGTTGTTACGTGATGCACAAACACCTCAAACCTGAAGACTTATCAGATAAGAGGTGAGGTGAGGTGAGGTAATCATAGACGGAAGCCCTAGGTTAACATTGAATTAATCGTTTCTGTTTCTTATGGCATTATAGTTGTGTATTGTTTGTAGTGTGATCAAGGTTTGGGTAAGTAGTCGATGTGTCAGGGAAGTAACATTGCTAAAACTTGCTAAAATGAATGAGTCTCAAAGGTTCGAGTCAGTAAAATGGTTCGAACATGCTCATAATATTTGAACTTTAACTCTGTAACCATGCTTTATGTTATTCATCAGATCTTATCGTAGCTACGTTCTCTACTGTTTATGCCAGGCGAGAAGTGGAAAGGTTACAGGAGCAGGTTTTGAAAATTTCTAAGCACGCCTCTTGTCAACTAAACTCCTGGGAACAATTTTAATCCCTGTCCTGAGGCTGATGGTAGAGACTCTGGTCAAGTTTCACTGCGTAAGAGTGACACTTCACATCCATAACACTCTCTGTCCTTGTTAGTGAACAGCTTATTGACTTGTCTCATTAGACTGGCGGTATCCAGTGGGTGTGTTTGTGCATGTGAAGCAGAAGAAACATCAAAAATGACCTGTGGAGTTTTAGTTCAGGGTGTTGTAAATGACTTACACATACCTTCATACTCATCACTCTGCACCTTACACACGGATTAGTCACTGAAAGGATCAGGAGGAAGTTCACTGGAGATTCCCAGCATCAATAACATACACAATAACAACAAAAACAGAGATGTCAAGGTGATGTGTTGTAAACACTTATGAAGTAAAGACAGGACTGACAGAAACAAAGGAACTGGTTTGTTTGCATCCGGTGGATTGTAGGTACTTTCAAATACAGATGCTTGGAATATTATTGCTTGATATACACCAAGGTCAAATACAGATTTAGAAATAGATTTGACACACCCTTTTCTTATGAAGCTGTACGGAGATAATGTCGAAACAGTAGTGCTTATATTTACCTCCTACTGTTAAATAAATGTAGCACCGCCGGCTTTGCAGCCCAAGTATGACTGCATTGTAAGTTGTTTTTCATCTGTTACTCATTTATGTAGATTTATAAACACCACAGCATCTAATGACTCGGTACCTCCAGCCACATAACCCTTTTCTGTAAATATTGGCTTTTGTGGAACCAAGTTTCATTTCCATGGGTGAAATTCCTCTTTCTGCAACCAACAAAAAAAAACCCCTGAGATGTCAGCAGTAGAGTTTCGCTGCACACTCATCACTCTTGTAGAACTCTTGCCGGGAACAAGGTTTACTTTCACTAAACACATCAGAAACAAAAGCAATCACAAGCAAATTTAACAGCTTCCGTCGACCCTGATCCTAAGAATTTATTTCGGTGTAACTGTTGCTTGGACACAGGATCCAGAGCAGCAGGGGCTTGTGGGAGAGGAGTGGGTTGAAAAGCTGAGTCAAGCGTTGAATCGTCCTCCTACATTGAATTAGTGTAGCACGTGAGAGGATCTACGTGCATTCGAAAAATCATCTCTTTAATAGTTAATGCAATGTGTACAGAATGACCAACTATTATGAAACCCGATTGTAAAAAATGATTTGTCTCATAACATGATGTAACTAATTAGAAATTTCTGTTTTTTTCCCCCACTCACAGTTTTCATCTGCAGTTTCATGGTGGCAGCACCCATCTTCGGTTACCTTGGTGACCGGTTTAACAGGAAGGTCATTCTGAGCTGCGGCATTTTCTTCTGGTCGGCTGTGACACTACTGAGCTCCTTTATCACTCAAGATGTAAGAGAGATGTTTTCTTTCATATGATTGTAAAACTAAATAGTATATAGTTTGGTTTTGCAAGTTCAAAGACTTGTTTACCTTTTTATCAATTCTTTTTCAGCACAAATTAAGAAGAATGTGGTTCATTTGGGGCAGATGAAACATGATATGTTAAAAACTGTCACTGTTAATTGACAATTAAGATATATCAGACCAACCATTTTTATGTGTCATGTAAAATCATTTAATAAAGAGAACAGAATGAATAATTAAACACTAATACCAGAAATAATACCTACATATGAATTACAATGAGCCCTGGTAATAATTAACATATTTTGCAATATGCCCTTATTTTTTCGGCCATTAATGCTTCTGGGACAATGAGGAAGTGGTTTGAAACGCACTGAGGGTTATAATTAAATATTAACGCAAACCAGTTTAAAACATCTGTTAAATCGGTATCGAGAGTAGAGGTTAGAATATCGATACAATATATCACAGCCGTATTAATAATAAACTAAATTAGTACAATCTAACCATAATCTTAACCATACAGACAGATAACCTTAACCATACAGTGAGCTAACCTTAACCATACAGAAGGCTAACCATAACCAGATGGAGAGATAACCTTAACCATACAGTGAGAGCTAACTCTTAACCATACAGAAGGCTAACCATAACCAGATGGAGAGATAACCTTAACCATACAGAAAGCTAAGTATAACCGGACAGAGAGATAACCTTAACCATACAGAGAGCTAACTCTAACCATACAGAAGGCTAACCATAACCAGATGGAGAGCTAACCTTAACCATACAGAGAGCTAACTCTAACCATACAGAAGGCTAACCATAACCAACCAGATAACTGGAGAGCTAACCTTAACCATACAGAGAGCTAACTCTAACAATACAGAAGGCTAACCATAACCAGATGGAGAGCTAACCTTAACCATACAGAGAGCTAACCTTAACCATACAGAAGGCTAACCATAACCAGACGGAGAGATAACCTTAACCATACAGAAAGCTAAGTATAACCGGACAGAGAGATAACCTTAACCATACAGAGGGCTAACCATAACCAGACGGAGAGATAACCTTAACCATACAGAGGGCTAACCATAACCAGACGGAGAGATAACCTTAACCATACAGAGGGCTAACCATAACCAGACGGAGAGATAACCTTAACCATACAGAGGGCTAACCATAACCAGACGGAGAGATAACCTTAACCATACAGAGGGCTAACCATAACCAGACGGAGAGATAACCTTAACCATACAGAGGGCTAACCATAACCAGAAGGAAAAATAACCTTAACCATACAGAAAACTAACTTAACCAGATGAAGAGACAACCTTAACCATAAGTCTTACAAATGAATGGATCTCATAATGACCACTTTAAATACATGTGTGTGAGGTAATGTGGGAAAAAGCATATCAATCATTTTAAATTGTACGTTAATTATACAATTATGTAATGCAAAATAAATCATTTGCATTATGCAGCTACGTATAAACATTATTAGAGGACAGTGGATTTTTGTTAAAATGCTCTAATTTAAACTAATAATTATCACTAATTTCTTTTTTAAACCTGTTTTGCATCATTAATACAAAAATATGTATTTAATTAACAGACACCACTTTCTAAATTTTAACACTAGCATCCTTAAGGTTTGTTTTCAGACTTTAAAGTCGAAAATAGAGACATAGAAATTTATGAATGAATTAATAAAGATAAAATGTTATGTAAGGGCAGCATGGTGGCTTGGTGGTTAGCGTTGTTGCCTCACAGCAAGAAGGACTCGGGTTCAATTCCCCGACAGGGGCCTTTCTGTGTGAAGTTTGCATGTTCTTCCTGTGGTTTTACTCCGGGTTCTCCGGTTTCCCCCAACAGTCCAAAAACATGTATGTGTGGGGCCCTGTGATAGACTGGCGACCTGTCCAGGGTGTTACCCCTCCTGCCTTTTCCCCTTTCAGAGACGGCTGGAATAGACTCCAGCAGATCCCTGTAACCCCGAATTAGAGAATAAGTGGGTATGAAGTATGAATGAATGAAGTGTTATGTACTCACGGTGGTCTTTATTTATGAAGACTCATTTTTTGTTCGTGAACAACTTTGTTATTAAACATATGTCATTTTAAAACTGTAATTTCTTATCCCTGTTTAATACTTTTACGTCCTATAATTGTATTTTTTTTGTTTCTACCTTTATTAAACTGTCAGTTTTAACCAGAAAGGTTATATTTAATGAAAAATATCTAAACGTCTGAGGTAATATTTAAAGCTCTGTCCCTCTTTGTTGGACTGATGCTACCTCCAGCTAAATAAATAGCAAACACAGAGGATTAGCTGTGATCTGCTTCATTTTTTTACTGGGCGGTATCCCGTCTGTCAGTTAACACCCTACTACATTTTTCCATGCAGTGTTATTATTCCCTGCTCCACATGTTTATCTATATCCCAGCTGGATGCCAGTAAATGTGATCAGACCTGCTGAATGTTTATATCACGTCTAAAAGTCAAGCTTTAAGTTGATGCTCGTTTTACGCAACCCCAGTTTGTTGTCAGTATCTTAGTTTAGATGGAACTTTTTACTAAAACCTTTAGTCAAACTCCGACTGGACTCACAGCACACCGTGAAATGCTTTAAGAGTTGTGTGTGTGTGTGTGTGTCTCAGTCCCCAGAGAGGGCACTGCAAGCAGACACACACTTATATATTAGCATAGGAGACGCCTACATGCTTTCATATTTTATACAAGAAAGCAAAGCTTCAGTAACGGTATTAATATAACTCTCGTATCTGATTGGTCAGAATATGTTATGTATAACAGCATAGCCGCCTTAAATTAAAGCTTTTTATAATTTGGACATTTTTTAAGAAAATCTTGTTGTAAACAAACCATATTAACATGTTTTCTTAAGAAAGAACATGCAGTTATCAGATATATCAGATATATCATATATATATATATATATATATATATATATATATATATATATATATATATATATATTAATATTATTATATGTATATAGGCATTAATTAGGGGGCAGCACGGTGGCTTAATGGTTAGCAAAACAAGAAAGTCCCAGGTTCGTATTCCCAGCAGGGATCTTTCTGTGTAAATTATTGCATGTTCTCCCTGTGCTTGCGTGGGTTTCCTTCAGGTACTCTGGTTTCCTCCTACAGTCCAAAAACATGTATGTTAAGATGATTGTTGGTGATTCTAAAACTAGCGTGAGTGTGTGTGGTTTTTTGTCTGTATGCGGTCCTGTGATGGACTGGCAATCTGTCCAGTGTGTACCCCGGCTTTTCGCCTAATGACAGCTGGGATAGACTCTAGCAGATCCCTGTGAACTTTATAGATGGATGGACGTATTTATTTTAGCAATATGTAACATAGGACGTTTTTCCAGAGGTTTTTCAGTAGCATGATAATCTGCATGTGTGTGGATGTTGTCAACATAAACAGAGAGAGAAGATAGATGTTTGAGGCCTAAGGGATTGATAGTTTATAGCTGATATTATAGCTGATATGATTTTTCTGGTTACCACAAACGGATCAAAGTAAAAAAAGTCGTTCATTAAAAAATTAGAAAAAATTTAACTGATGGGATGTGCCACTGGATGGGAATTGCTTTAGGAAAAAAAAACCCTCCATTTGAAATGTTAACACGTCACGATTTAGATGCAGCACCAGAGCAAAAAAATCGTGATTTGAGGATATTATGTAAATCTGAATGTTACCTGAGAAAATTACATTATAAAATAACACCTATCTTTTTCCATTTCCATTAAGGCTTTATAAACATGGTACTCCTCCCACTTGGGTCTTTGCTTAGTGTGAATATCTTCATCACAGCTATTTATTGCCTTAAACAGACCTCCTGCCCTATAGCTGATGAGCTCATCTCTAAAACAGCCACTAACATGCAGCGAGATTGCTTTTACTCATACCCATCAGTTCATTCCAATCAATACCACTACAAGCCAGGTTCATTTATCCACAGGATATAGGATTCCTTTGGATTCCTTAGAAAGAATTTTTGAGTAATTACACTAAAATTGTATAGTTGTCTTTTTATTGTACAACGACAATATTATAATCTTTTGCTTTTGAATATTTATTGAAATTAAGCAAACTTCTTCCTTTATCCAAAGCGACTTACTTTTACCTTAATTATACAGTTTACAGCTGAGCAGTTTAGATTTAAGGGCCTCACTTAAGGGCCCAGCAGGGGCAGCTGGGTGATCTAGAGCTTTGAATTGAACACTTCTCTGTCAGTTGTTTTTCCGGTCACCTAAACCAAAATCTCTCATCTGTTAACACAAGACTGAGTTCGCTGACTTGTGTGGATTTTTGTGGAACATGTTTTGATGAATGTGATTTTCCCATACTGTATATAACACAGAATTGTTCTCTGTTCCTCAAAAGTAAAAATATGATTGACTCATGACCTTTGCTTAAAAATAAATCAAGTGAGATTTTAATAATGCCATGAGCAAATATTAGACTGTATGTTTGTGTTTGTGTGTGAATTTTCTATATTGGACTGGTGGCTAAAACAGACACAAAGGCAACGCTCAAAATCGCATACTACAAGTGTGTACTACATTTAAGCAAGTACCAACTTCCCTACTTTTTAAAAATAGTTCTTATAGTATGGTTCCGGGTAGTGTAAATTAAGTTTTAACGTACTACATCCGCCATTTTGATATTGTCATGTGACTTACAAAGTCAGCACAACGCTAATTTAAAGTTGGATAATGTTTAACATGAATGATGTTAAACAAGTGCAATTTAACAATGTTAAATTTAAATTGTTTTTTTCTTTAAGCCCTTAAAACTAATTAAAGCACTTGAAACTGCAGAAAGCGGCGAGCTTTCTGCCACTTTTACATATGACGAGTCGTCTCTCCTGACTTATGGCATAGTTGAGTGTACATCAGGAGTAGTAGTAGTAGTAGTAGTAGTAGTAGTAGATCATCCAGGAACTTATAACGGCCTGTCTTTTTTATACTAAGGATTCGGACATGCTACTTATCTCGCATACTCAATTTCCCCTTACTTAGAATGAGATTTTGGATAAAGTGTCTCTAATCATGAGGTCATCACTTAAGCGCTTTCTGAGCTGACTGAATATTCAAGCACTTTTAAAATTATTAGTGTATTTAAAGGCAAAAATCTATTCGAGATACTGGGTTCGAGATACATCTAATATTCGCTATATTTTCACTTCTTACTTGCACAATTAATATCCCTAATTTCTGTAAACGAAGCCTATTATATAATTAGTGCTTATATCAATACAGAGTTCACGCTCTATTACAACGTGTCTACAACACGACACAACACGACCCTGGTGTATTAGTGCATATTTCCATGCTCATGATCCTATCCAGCCTCCACTAGTGTGTGTTGGTGGTTTAATATTTGTATCACCCCCATACCATCAATCCTCCCCTCCTCCCTTCACTTTCACTCCTCCATCCCTTACTCTCTCTGCAATGCAGCTCTCCAGCTTCCTGCTCCTACACACACACTGTTTTTGTTCCAGCACAGCAGCTGCTATAAGAACCCTGATCAGTATAGGAGGATGGAAGTGTGTGCAGGGAGGAGGTTTGCTCAGCTTTTCTATCAGTTGCGGTTTTCTTTCATGTCAAATACTCTATATGACTTCCCTATAGCTGCTGGGAATTACATAACAGACAACAACTAAAACATAGATCAGTAACCCCACCTTTTTTCCCACCGCTGTATATTAAAGAGCGTCAGATAAACAGAGATGGAATTTTAAAAAAACATCCGATAACAGGGTAAAAACTGTTATATGGGGTGAGGGGGGCAATGCTGGACATCATGAGCATGGACAGACTATTACCAGGAAAAAAATGCTAATGACTGTCTCAGTGTCCAGTAGTGCTTAAGGCTAAGATTAGCAATGATCAAAGTAGACACGTCTAAAGGGTTAACTAGTGCAGGTTTTTTCTACAGAAATAAAATGTATTTGTATCAATTAGCGGTTTGCTCTGTTTTTTTGGAAGTAGCATCCATCTTCTGGTAGCTTTGTGAACCCACCAAAGAGTCATCACACATCTGAGAGTACTGTGTGTGTGAAGTGAAATCCCACATTTGTTCCCGTGGCGCTATTAAGTTTGGCTGGTTGTCCTACATTTGGCATAATTCGCGGCAAATTTGCATGTGTGTGTACAGAGAGAGAAAGGGGACATGAACAAGGGACAGAAACAAAGAAGTAGTAGCAGAATGTGTGTGTGTATGTGCAGCCACAGAGTGCTAAAAGGGGAACTAAAGATAGAGAGTTGATATATATATATATATATATACATACATATATATATATATATATATATATATATATATATATATATATATATATATATATATATATATATCCCAAAATATACCAAACCACCACACACACACACACATACGGAATTTTCTCATTAAGAGCTAGAACTGCAGCCCACTTAGCCTTTCTAGGCAAGTAGGAATTGTCCCTCTTTTCCTTTCCTTTTCTCTAATTATGAAACCAGCAGGCTTGGGTCAGAGTGCACTGCCCAGATGTCCTAATTCTTCAAGTTCACTGCGAGCAGCGCCTATTGTTATAAAAACATTTCCCTTACAGCTTATTTAAAACAAGACGATGTGAAAGGTCATCGTTCTTTGGTTCTGCAGGGAGGGATTGCTTTGGAAATTGTGTCTTCTTGGAAAGTCCACACCTAGCTGAGCAGATTTATGTAGGGATTCTGTTGAATAAGTGAATTAGCTGGACGGGCCAGAGGAAGACACACAGATTAATCACTAAATCATATTTATCTTAATATTATAAATGCATAAAATTAGTGACTGATAGCACTTTAAATCCTCCTACTTATTAAAGCACCATTTTTGTTCTTGTTTTTTGCAGTACTATTGGGTATTTGTCCTGTCCAGAGGCCTGGTAGGCATCGGAGAATCCAGCTACTCCTCCATCTCACCCACCATCATCGGGGATCTATTCACTAACAACAAGAGGACCATGATGCTCTCTGTCTTCTACCTAGCCATTCCATTAGGAAGGTAATCTTCACCTGCTGTACCATAAAGCAGGTTGTTTACTTCTCATTGCGTCGAGCCAGTAAGCTGAGGGTCTATGAGGTCTGACAGGCTTTTTGTATTGGTACAAAGCACAACAGCCCATCTGTGTCACCACTGGCAGTTTACAACAGTGTTTATTCAAGAACTGGAGATAAGGCAGTGACTGTACCATGCATCACTGAGTGTTACATGCTAATTTGTGTGGCCAGCCTTCCCTAGCTGAGGGGAAATACAAGCAAGGCAATTGCAATAGTAATAAACTCCAATAAAAAAACTAATATTTGAAGCTGTGACTAAACTGGCAACAATATTCAACAAGATATTACAAACCATACAATATTTTTAGCTGTAAAATTTTTAATTGAATAATGCATTATAGACTCTTCTTTCCTTCTTGTAAAGGTTTCTGACCCAACCAACAAAAATGGCCATTTTCAGCTGTCAGATGTTTGTGACACACTATGGCCTTTTGAACACTTCTCACGTCGCATTCTTATGAGGGTTTTGTTTTGTGCCAAGCCATTTAAAAAACAGACAGGCTGACCACATTCAGACTTAGACAGCAACAGCTTTCTCAGCCCAGTAAAGGTCAGACGCACATAATTGAGCCCAGTGGCTCAGAGCACCCTTTTTTGTACAGGCACGGAGCTAGTCAGGACCTGCACACACAGACTAACATTGCAAAATTGATTAGCATGAATAACTCACTCTAGCAAATAAACCTAAAGCCTTGCTTTTTAGGCACAAACTGGGAAGAGTCTATAAAAAATACTTGACGAGCTGATGTGGTCGTCTAATTGTTTACTGCACTTGATGTGGTTGGATTGTTCCATGCCTGAATCTAAAGGACTCACTGAGACTAGACTTGCATTAATAAGCCCACATACTACAGAGTTAGTCAATAGAAAATTTAGTCAAGTATTCGGACAAGCACATGTGAACTCTTCTGGAAATGTTTAGTCCTGAATAGGGTTCCATCTTTTATACAGAAAAGTAAGGAACGCTTGCTGCAGCGTTGGCCACAAGGGGCCTGATGGAGTGCTAGTGATGATAAATCATAACATAAAACATCTTTCCAGAAAATAATGACTTATACCGATGGACATTACAATAAACCACTTTATTATCAAATTCAGTGTAAACAGATGCACTCAGTCTCTAGTGATCATAATAATAGGCAAGTAAAGGTGTCTAAAACACAAACATTTCTAAATTTAAGTACAAAATTAACTTAATTATTGGTAATTAAATGTATTTATGTTATTATTTATTTAGTTTTATATAAGACGTTTAATAATTCTTATACAATTATCTTAACTGGTTATTTAGATAATTGTATAAGATCTTATTCAGTATAAAATTATCATTTATTTGTCCGATTGCACTAATAAAGAAATGATATCATAATGTAGGAATTTGATTCATTATGTATGAAATCTAATGTAGACAATAAGAACATTATTGAGATAATTAGGAAACTGTCATTACACTATCTGCCTTGGAAAATGCTTGAGGTATAAATAATTGTGAGACAGTGCTCTGATCTCTATAAGCTCTAGCATTTCAGAAATGTTGCTTCCCGATTCATACCGTCACATGTCTGAAAGCACCCCCGAACACACAACAGAGAACACTCGGCGACAAATTGTGCACTTGGTTTTATACTCATTTTGGCGGACACTTTTGGTTATGAGCATCATTGCTAAGCGCTCTGCCATGAGCCCCACTCCGGCTTTGACCTTGCTTGGTTCTGGCTGATGATGCCAGCGAATATTACCTAATCAGAGAACAGCACGAGTCTTTACAGAGTGTGTGTGGGATGGTTTGCATGAATTCTGTACAACTTTTAACAAATACAGGACAAACACAATCCTGTGTGGATTTACAATTTAATTCCTAAATATGGGACAATTCCATATTAGAATGGATGGTGGCAACCCTGGTCCTGAGATCTCTGAAGACACAGTGTGTGTGTGTCCCTGTGAGTTTTACCTGGGTTCTCAGGCTTTCTACCACTTACCAAAAACATGCTGGTAGCACAGCTGCTAACCGAACATTTACAGTACACAAGCAATATAGAGAAATTCAAAACACATTAATATTTCTCAACTATGACTAACATTCCTGTGGTTTGCACCACCTGGAGCCATTTCTAAATTTAAAAATAAAAAAATAAAAAAATCGTTTAAAACACATATCTCAATATAAGTGTTAGATCACAGCAATATGGTTACTAATCCAATTAATAAAACGCCAATCGCAGTAAGAGGAAAGACCTGACAATATCATATAGCTGCCCCAAAGGTCTTTGGAGGTCTTGAAGGTTCAGACCTAACAAAACATTTAACATTACAAACAATAAGAGGCCAAAAGCAGCTGCCCTACTTCCTGTCCAATGCACTGATTATTTATCTGCAGCCTGGTTATTGTGACCGTCTACAGGAAGGGAACTCAGGCTTGACTGTGAGCCGGGGCAAGGAAATGGAAAGGAAAACTTCACTCTTCACAGCAGATCTCTAAAATGGCCTGTATATCAATCTGTTGGCCAGATTAATCTGATTAATTTCGCACAATAAGGTTTACCTGTGCCTGGGAAAACAGGAAGTCTACAGGAAATGGAACTTTCTGACCCAAACAGAGCGGGAGACAAAGAAATCCATTAGAGTTCTGGCTGTGAAATTGGAAGGCAAGCAGCTTATGGAAGAATAAAATCATGTGGTTTGACTACTTTGACCTTGTCCACAACAATTACAAACACGTATTCAATAACATTTTTCTTGGTAGCCATGGCAATTGTACTGTAGCACCAAAAGTGATTGAATTAAATGTGTGTCTACGACTATGGAAACTGCATTATTCCTATTCTGCCGTTAGAATAGGAGGTCGGTTGCACATGATATCTTAATCTAGTTATTCACTCTCCATGAGCAATAATATCTGGTTATCTGCTGTCTGGTGAATCAGCAATGTGAGAAATTTGCTAGCGCAACTTAGCACGACCGTTCAGACAGCAAATTCAGTTTGTGGAATGCAATTATTTTTAAACGAAATATTACCTCAAAGCCAATCCTCACATATATTTGGCTCTGGTACACAATAGTTTGTCCTAATATATAGTATTTCACTGCCAGCGTATATCATTGGGAAATGTTTTGATGCTCGAGAGAGGCCTGTACCTCAGTGGTACAGATGGCCACATTGTGGAAAAGTTACAAACACCAAATAAACAAGGTAAATAAAGGAAAATCTTCTGGAAGCATCAAAAACAGTCATTTAAATATTCAGACAGAAGAGTCATCATAATCAGCTTCCTCAGCAGTCACGCAATAACAGGGCAATTATGAACTTTTGGAGGGTAAACAGGACAAGATTGTTTGGTCTGTCTAAACTGCCATGACTCATAGATTCTTTAGATGTCAGGCGACAGGGGTTCCACCTTGGGTGAACAAATTACACTCAGACAGACCTTGCTCTTGAAGAATTCCAAGGTCATGACAGTTGTGACAATATCTGGTTCACAAACATTTTTATTTCGTTAACAGAAACTAGCTGATGGGTTTTAGGAGAATGACTATTAGCCACAATGCTACAAAAAGAAAAGCTATTAAAAAAAAAGCACTCCATGGCTTTGTCAGAAAACTGCATACTTCTATACTATATAAAGTATGCAAGACAAGTAATATCTCCGAATCCTTAGTATGCGAATTAACATGAAAAGTTCCCAAATGACCTACTACTCCTATCCAGATTTTGAAGTATCTTTACAATGTACACTTTACAGAGGTGGGTAAAAGTACAAGTACTTATGGCAATATTTACTCAAGTAAGAGTAAAAGTAACAATCTTATTAGTTAGTTGAATAAAAGCTTTAAAACCTTGTGGTTAAATTCTACTTGTTGAACATCATTTAAGTGAAACATTATCCAACTTGAACTTCGCTCTGCTGTGACATGGTATGTCACATGACAATATTAAAAATGGTGGATGTAGTTAGTACGTTTGAATTTCATTCCTACTACCCATAACAATACTACATAGAACGTACAAACATTCATTAAAACAGTCTAAAATGCTTGAAATGAGAATGCTTTCTCTCTCTCTCTCTCTCTCTCTCTCTCTCTCTCTCTCTCTACCTTTTTCGTTCATCCCTGTTTCTAATATAGTTGAGACCTCTTACAGTGCTGGAGGTAATCACTGATGCAGAGCCATTACCAGCGGCATTAGTATGCTTAACGTCTGACCTGAGAATAGTCTCTTCTCTCTGCGCATGAATTTTTCACCTAATGTGACTCGGCTAGGGATAGTAGAGTAGAGAAGTGAATGACAACAATGACAATGAATATAGTGCAGCAGTGAGAAAGTCTTCCAGGCAGAAATAAACCCTAACGATTTCTTTGGGACTTATTTATATCTTGCAATCTGAACAGCTTGTGTTACTCTTGATTACACGGTGCTGTTTTTAGAATTATTTACAGTGCTACAGTGAAGACTTGAATTCTATTCGTTATATCCGGAGATGGTGTTGTGAAGTGTGGATTTGGTACCTATGGATGCCCCAAGGTTTAGACATAATGGTTGTAAATCTACTGTATGTTTTAGGAACATAGGAATGGTTGTATAATTGACATCAAGTTACCATATGGACGTAAACACGGTGTGGTTCAGGCCCAAATCGAAAGAGATTGACAACAGTGATATAATACTGAGTTCTTCATCAATAACTACTCTAAAATTTTGAAGTTCTGTTGATGATTACTAACAAAATAAGCCCAATTAGAAAGTTGTAACGTTCTAACCATCATGTCATGTTTTTTCCTTTTGTTTGCTCTAGCGGTCTTGGCTACATCCTGGGATCCAGTGCTAAAGATCTGGCGCAGGACTGGCACTGGGCTCTAAGGGTAAGAACCTTATCTGTTATCCTTCTTTAAAGTGATGTGTATGTAAGTATGAATTGAGGGAATCCTAAAACACCTTTCAGAATTTGCCATCATATAAACAGAGCGCTGACAATCACACAAATCAAGCTGCTTTGGTTTACTAATACTGTTGCATCCTGAGGGGGTTCTACACAGACTGAGCATACAGTATCAAATCCCTCTTCTAATGCCATGCTCAAGTCTCAGCTCTACCTTCCACCAAAGATACCCTTTCACTGTTCTCTGATTTAGCAACAAAGACAGGTTTGTTTGAGGGTATTTTTTTTTGGCTACTCTAGAATTATCGGCTCACCCTTTGAAAACAAAACCCCTAAATACCTCCTTCGGCTGGTATTATTCAGATGGTTAAGTGGACATTGACTGCTCCTTCTATGAGGACAGAAAAGACTATAGGGAGCCTTCAGACAAGCCGTGAAACAAGAGAAAGATAAACTCGGAGCCGGAATTTTGCGAAGGAAAGAGGCCCCCATTCAAATGCCTTGGATTCTTTTCCCTTCACTACTTTATTAGTTCGTTCCACAAAACTCAGTTGGCCCCCAGTTTTTTTCTTCTCTAACGTTCCATAAACTTTAACAGGTGGATGCTTAAGTTAACAGGTGTACTCCATTGCACAGCTTATTGTCCGGTCTTGAGGGATGGCGACAGGCTATAATGGTTCGAGAAGCAACCGAACGTGGTAAAGACGTGGTAGAACTACAGACAGAATTAAGAAGCACTATAAAGCGACAGCAGAGCCTCTCCAGAATTATATGACAGCTATATTGGACTCGCACTAATGTCTTCCGCTGCTTGTTTTTGTAAAGGGGTTAGTCTAAACAGGAGCACACGGTTGTATTGTTCAGTAGCGGCTTGTGCCAAAAAGACCACTGGAAAAAAAAAGAAGTTGGAAGAGCTTTAAAGGGTGAGCCGTTAATCATCAACAGCATTTTTAAACAAGCAAAAAGAAGAACAATCAGGCAAAGCAAGAGCTTCCAAAGCGCCATATCCTGCTCTGAAAAAAATGGAAAAATATTCTGTGCTAGTTCCTGCATGTTTTGCATTGCTCCTTTAAACTCAGTGGTCTTCCTTCCTCAGCGAGGAAAAAACTTTAGGAGTTTAGGGTGACTTGATTTCGAAAAGTGAAGAGTGTCACTTAGAGAGAGGCACAAATAAGCGGAGAGGAGAAAGAAGATGATGCTTATTTACCACCAGATAAACCTGAAGATCTGTGCCTTGAACTTTCTTTCATTCAGTTGATTAGTTATACATTTAAGTTTTCACTTTTGTAAAATTGTTTTCAACTTTATTACAGAAAGTCATGGACACTTTTTATTTCAATCGGATATATCAGATAATCAGATTATTGAATCCGAATGCGGTGTTTACATGACCGGTTGATACGCACTGGGGTTACAGAGGGATTTTATCTTTTAAACCACAAGTCATTCACTGTACATGTGCAGAAATTTTTAGTTTCATTTTCAACCTGATTAAGTGTTTGTCGTTTTAATTAAATTAGCAAAAAGTTTCAACTACCCTCCTAAAATCCGAACAAAATTTTTAATCAGATTTTTAATCATATTAATTCCGATTGACATGTTTACATGTCTCTTTTTTGTCTGACTGTTCTTATAGTCCTATTACAATTGGATCATTCGTTTCTACGTACACACAGCTATTGATTTAATACTCACTTTGGTTTAACTGATCTTCTGTAACGGGTTAAGAAACCTCTTTACGTTTCCTGTCTGGTTACTGAAAGTTCTACAAAAACACATGTAGTTAGAGTTAGAAATAGTTCAGACTGCTGATTGGTCAAATTCCATAAACAGGAACAGCGGGAAACAGCGGTAAAGTGACTGCTAAAGCAGCTGTAGGTATCAACATTAGAACATTATCATTAAATTCTACATTTTATTTTCGCTTCCAGTTTTATTTCCATGCTAAAGATATTTGGATAAATTATATAATACATTTGTTTCGGTTTATAATTTCAGTTTTAGTTATAGCCAATTTCAAGCGCACCATCAATGGGTATAATATGATAGCCTTGAGCTTGTGTTTGGGAAATTTTAGGGTTGTATTTTTTTCCCATGTTCATCGAAGGTGTGGCACATACTATACGTCATGTTAGCTGTATGTATTCATTCAGTTAGATGGTTTATTATATATGATCTACCAGCGCTAGATACTAAATAATCTCATTTGGTTTCCTAGGCAATGTTATCACGTATTCGATCGGGGAATTGATAGATAAACAGTGGTAAATTTGGATTTATGCCATTTATCTTATGTCTCGTGTAAATGTACTAATGGTGCACCAGTTGAGCCGACCCAAATTCCAGGGTTGAGGATTAACAAGAGACTGGCCTAGAATTAATAAAGGCTAACACTGAAATGCTGCTACGAGTACTGATAATCTTTTTAGTTCCTGATGTGATGCAACCCAAAGACAGTCAAAAGTTGAGCATTTGTCTAAAAATATGGGTTGTTCCAAACAAACTGAACAATAGACTCAGTTCAGCCTGAAGCGACTCAGCAGGATCACAAAGTAATGCATTAAAAGGCAGCAGTCAAGTGAGAGACACTCGCTTGCTAATTCTTATTGCCTGTTTATGCAGATTGATAATGAGTATGAGTATGAGTAAACATAACACACGGACACACACACACACACACCTGGAGACAGAGCTTAGTATTATGGTAGTATACAGCATTTGTCAGAGATTTAATCTGACAGACAGAATTGCTTTTGTTTTTATAAAGGATGAACCTTTCTGCACGGCTTCCCTGTGGAAACACACACTGCTGGTTGAGACATTAGAAGATAATAAAGGAGATAACAGAGCAATAGCTGGGTCGACTGCAGCTGCTCCCCCCCTAGACACATATACACATATACACACAGAGGGAGGTGAAGAGGGAGAGAGAGAGAGAGAGAGAGAGAAAGAGAGAGAGAGAGGAGAAATAAGAAACAGCTCTTAATGGACTCTACTCAGCACAATGCATCACTGAACATCATGCACATTCAGCATCTGCCAATTTAATCTGCACACCCAGCTAGTCTGGAAAGTCATTTTAATCCTCACTAGAGCATCTGTGTTTGATAAATGTTCCAACAAAGCAGTGTTTGAAGCTAAAAAGCCTTTCTCTATTTTTTCTAGGTGTCCCCGGTGTTAGGAATGACTGCCGGGATTCTCATCCTGGTCTTCGTTCCCGAACCTAAAAGGGGCAGCCTGGAGCCGGCGACCAGCACCATGAGGACGCGCACCTCATGGGTCTGCGACATGAAAGCACTTCTTAAAAAGTAACACTTGCCTCTAAGTCACTATGTTAACTTCTTAATTCTACCTTTCTTAGTCTGTCCAGCCTAAAAAAAGTTAGTTAAAACAGCTGAGGAACCAAAAGAAAAACAGAACAGGACAAAAAAAAGTGTTACAATACTTAACGCCTGATTTATTGTTTCTTTTAGTCGGAGTTACATGTTTTCATCACTTGGTTCGGCTGCCGTATCGTTTGCAACTGGGGCCTTCGGGATTTGGATCCCTCAGTACCTGGTCAGAGCTCAGATGGTGCAGGAGACTGCAGTGAGCAAAGACAGGTACCACACACACACGGTTTTTATTTTAATATTTATTAATGCAACTAATTAAAGCCGTAAATAAAGCTAGCCCTAAACATAACCTCAGTGACTGGTTTAAATGTCCCTAAACAAAAGTACAACTAGTACAAAACTGCCCGATATTCCGGTTCCTGTTGGCACTTCTGGAGCTTTGCCAAATATATATTTGCCAAAAAATTACTTGTAACCTGTAATAAAATATACCTTACAAAAACCCCTGTCATTTTGTCATTCTGATGTTACAATTAGTTTGTTTCTTTGTGTCTAGTCTGATTTTCGGGGTCATCACTTGTGTGACGGGCCTACTAGGTGTGGTGATCGGTGCCGCGACCACACGCTTCTGCCGACAGAAGACTGAGCGTGCCGACCCGCTGGTATGTGCGGTGAGCATGCTCGGCTCGGCCATCTTCATCTGCCTCATCTTCGTCGTAGCCAAGAAGAGCATCGTAGGAGCATACGTAAGTGCACTCTGGAGTGCTGATGGTCATAGGAAGTTAGCATAGGAGTTAAGCATGTAACTGCGAGCTATGTTAAGGCTTTTCTCATCCGACACTCAGCAGTTATTTTTTTCCCGGCACTCAACACCCACACTCAACTCATTAGCTTGTCCCTCTAGTGAACCGAAATAAGGTCATTCTTTAGCTAAGGAAGTAAATCCTCTATTATTGATTGACTAAAAAGGATCATGGAGAGGTAAAGAGACAAATTCTCCTTAGCTTAAAGGTAGAGAGAAAGTACTACGTTTTAGCATCACTGACTCTCATTATAATAATTTGATTATTCAATATTTGAAATTATGTTCTGGTGTAAAATTATGTACATTTAACATGCTGGTTGATGTCGAGGGATTTTTTTTTCTGTCTGTATCTAGAAATGTGTATGAAAATACCACGCACCACTTAAGTAAAAGCGAACGTAATGTTATTTCGTCTTTCCGCAATAGAAAAACGATCCGATTTTAAATATAATTTGTATATATATATATAACATTTGCAGGTTAAACCTTATTATTAGGCCAGATTTTTACATGCTATGCACGCTGTTTTAGCTCATTAGCAACATTTCTAAACACTAAAATGGAAAATAAGCTAAAATGAGAGAAAAATTGCTTACATGTGAATCAACCCGCAAAACTTTATGACAAATTAAGACTTGCACCTGCATGATTTCCTCTGAGTGTAGATATTCAGGTAAAAGAAAAAAATTGAACTATAGTATTGATTTTTTCTTCATTAAGTAATTAGGAAGCACATTAACCTCTCATAATATTAAAAGGTCCTTTTTGCTTAAAAATCAGGTTTTTTAATGTTCCATTTAGCCTGAATATGTTTTGGGACCCCATTAGGCTTGTAAAGACACTACCAGGACCTTACAGTGAAAACATTAGCATAAACGGCTTGGCGTTTATAAAAGAGAGGTATTAACGCTTTTTATTTATAATATTATTAGATTTAAGTGAATAGAATTAAGAGACGACTTGTTTTTTATTTATTAGCCTCTGATTCAGCCCATTCACTTCAACAGTCATGAAATGGACTAATAATAACTTTAAATTGTCACAGACTATAAATATAAATACTGTTTTCATGTTTTGGTTTTGACCCTATGTGATATGTTTGCGTCTGAACATGTGTTTTGTTTTGTCTTGTGTCCTCACCTGCCCTGTGGTGGGTATCTATCCATTTAAACCCTGTCCTGTCTTTATCTAGTTGTAAAGTCTTATTGTGTCTCTGTCTAATTAAGTCCAAGCCTTGTTTTCGAGTCTTGTGTATTGCTGGCTTTAACCTCGGCTTTGGTTATCTTGTCTTGATTATGGCGTTGCCCTGTTTGATTTTATCTTCCTTTTCGTCTACCACTTCCAGTGTTATGTTAGCCAGTGGTGGGTAGAGAAGGCACAAATTTACTTGAGTACCAAGTAAAACAGCTTATAAAAATGACTTAAGTAAGAGTAAAAGTATTAATGTTTTAAAGTTACTTAAGTAAGAGTAATAACGTCTTGAATGATTCGACTACTCAAGTAGTGAGTTACTAGTTAGCTAGGATCTGATTAAATGAAGGGAAAATCAATTACATAAAATACTCGTAAAAAAAGAAGTCAATGCGTGAGATTTTATACTAAAATTACAGTCAAATTAAAGTGCCCATAATTTCTCCCTTAAATAGCTTTTATCATGAAACGTATCATTTTAATGCACATCAAAAGCAGCATATTATGTAACTGTTTGTTTTGACTCCTTGGACTGAAAAAAAAATGGCTCGAACCCGTAGTCATGGCTGTTCTGTCTCCACTGATATGCTCACTTCTTCTCTGTCTTCGGACATTATTTTCCGAGCGTGTTAAAAAATGAGCAGGCATCACGTACATAATTCCATTATTATACAAAACGATGGAAACTAATCAATAAAATTACATTTTCATAACTAATATTTGATAGTAAAGGAGAGACGACATCAAATTTTGCTAAATAAAACTACATTTTTGTGATTAAAAATAAACTTGAAGTGAGTTTTTTTCAAAAATCTACTTCGGTAAATGCCTTACTACCACCTCTGGATAACAGTCTGCTGCTGTAAACAAGGATAGAAAGAGGTGCATCCAATGGTTGAATAGCTGTTTGAACTTAAGAATGTGTCTAAAATAATACATTTCATTCGAAATGCAATACGCCAGTTTATAACAGGTGTCTTAGGCCAGACATTTACATTTACAGCATTTGGCAGACGCCCTTATCCAGAGCGACTTACATTTATCTCTATTATACAACTGAACAATAAGAAAGGAATAAATACCTTGCTCAGGGGCCCAGCCGTGGCTCTTGGTGGTGCTGGGAATCGAACCCCGATCTTTCAATTAGCAGTCCAACACCTTAATCACTGAGCTACCACTTCCCACCTTTCCCACCTTTCCTATATACTTTTCAGAGGCTTAAATATGGACAAGACAGATTCCAAACATGTGCTGAGGAATAGTTTAGTTTAGAATAGTTTATTAAGATGACTAGATTGAGTTCACATGTTTTTTAAACACTTTTCAGATCACTTCAGTCAAATTACTGCCACCGTTTATAAATCTTCTGCAGAATATTGACCGGAATAAACAGATTAAGCCGAATAATTTAGGAAATTTCTTACATTTTTTATTCCCTCCAGGATTTCTTTGGATGGTATTCCTACCAGAATCTAACAGTTAAAAGAGATTATCTCTTTTAGTGTAGAACCCATTTAACAGTAAAACCTTTAACTTTCCAAAAACCCAGGAAGGAAGACCCTCAACGGTGTAATAAAGGCTCTAGAGGTTTACAGCTACAATAAAACCTTAGACAGTGGATCCAGACTCTCCAACAGGAGGAAAGGAAAATGTTATGGTGACAGATGTGAAGTCAAAAAATGTTGGATGGACAAGAGAAAAGGGAGAGATAGATTAAGTAAGTTAGAGAGAAAGAGAGAGAGAGGCTTCCAGCAGAGACAGCTGCCATCTTGTCTGCAGACATGCTGATCAGCCTTCATCCTTTAACTGGAATCCAGCAGGAATTACAGTATCAGTCTATCTGTCTGTGTCAGTCACGGTGTCTGAATCGTAACTAATATACACACACACACACACACACACTCCTGTCGCTCCTATCTAAGACTATCCTAATAACATGCGGATACGAACATGCCTGCAGCATCTGTCACATTCCAGTACAGTTCCTACTAACTCAATGCTGATGATCACTTGGTTTGATCCCACAAACACCAGATGTTCATGATGCTGCCAGTCGTGTCTAAAGCTCAGGCATGCAACATACCGATCGCTTACAAAATTAAATTCTTGCATTTTAATTTGACATTAAGCAATTTACCCAGCCTGGCAAAGCAGACAGAATGGAAGAATTGGTACTTGCTGTGCTGTTTGGTTTGGTTTTCCTCTTGAGACCGTTGAAAAGGGATGTCTGTTGAAATACATTTTTTTTTTTTTTGTAAAGTGCAAAGTTCAGCTTCTTGGTGAAAAGTCTGGGCCGACTTTCTTTTTTATAGTCTATAAAAAAAACCTAAAGCTTCTGCAGCCACAGCAGAATTGCATGTTTTCATGTTCCAAAGCAGTTTTATTTTTTTTTTATTTGGTATATAAACGTAATTTTATCTTTGACCTACAATGACCTGACATACAAACCTTTTTCTTGTATTGTAGTTGCAGAGGTAAATAATAATTGCAGCAAATTCTCTCCCTTCTAGGTCTGCATCTTTATAGGAGAAACTTTACTCTTCTTGAACTGGGCCATAACGGCGGACATTTTAATGGTATGTACATAATCCTATATTTATCCTCTGTGCACTGATATTAACACACATCTTTTGGGCTCTGTGTCATTTGGAGTCTATGCGCGACAATAAGTAGGGTTGATATAGGCTTGGTGGGGTCTCGGAACATAATTGCTGCACTTGATTGAGGTTGATTCGAGCTTCGCGTGTGGAAAATGAAGTGGGATAACAATCAAGAGAAAAGGTCATGCTTTCATGTCGGGGCTAAGGAAGTGAGGAACGGGCCGAGGAGCCAGAGAGAGGAAGATCATTAAAGTGGCTAAACTTAATGAAATATAACTTCCTGCAAAATGCAGAGACCAGCTGACTCCAGTATACTGAGTGTGTGTAGTCAGGGAAGCACTTTACTGCAGACTTACTGTAGGCTCCACTCACCTTCTGGAATTTTTATATTTCACTCCTCGATAGATTTATGATATTACATGGTGACCTCTTGACCTCCACTATTTTGTCTCACTTCCCTTTATCTCTTTCTCTGTAGTACGTTGTCATACCAACCAGAAGAGCCACTGCAGTTGCCTTTCAAGGCTTCACTTCCCATTTACTAGGGGATGCAGGGAGTCCATATCTCATTGGCCTGGTGAGTAGAAATCTCCCAAACATACTACACACACACACACACACACACACACACACACAATGGAACTTGATTAAAGATCATCCTATTCTCCTTTCCACATAGACCAGCTATAAAGCTCTAAAAAAAAACCCTCAAGATCGATTGCATGTAAATTGCATTAGGTCTAGTGCAGCAATGCAGTAGTGCAGTGATTTGCAATCTAAGCACCTGCTCTATAAAGTAATGTTCTGTAAAGACAGCACATGCCGTTCCTAACATTCCTGCACAAGCCCAGCACATTAACCACTAATGTACTAGAATACAAATCCAAAATTGGTAAGTAGGGAAAATTGCAGACGAGCATCTCAGGTTGTTTCATTCTAATCAGCCTTAATTCTTATCCTTCGCCTGGGAAGAGTTTTCCAGATGTTTGTTCAGAAAACATCTTCATTCATCTTGTGCATGTCCGGGTGCATGTGAGCACTTTAAACTGTGTGCAGAGTTTTTAAAGGGAATGCTTTAAAAAGAGAAAAGAGTTTCCATCTTCTGTAACAGAGTGCAAGTTCTTATTTCAGTAATCTCTCATCCCGGGAGGTCAGATGCAGCAGATTCAGCTATTGTAAACGCTATTTACTGGCATGTTCAAGGACATAAACACATAAAACGGTTCCCTTTCGCCTCTTTGACCACAATAGCTCCACAGACCAGCCATGCTTATTCTGTGCAATGCCATTATGTTTAGCTTGCTATCAGAGGAAAAATGTGTTCTGGGAAGAACGTGCCTCTAAAGGAGCAAGCAAACCCAAAGACGAATGAAACTGGTAAACCAGTACTTCCATTAACACAGGAAAGAAAACATCGAAAACGCCACCGCATTGAACCAGACTTCCTTTCCACTCCTGTTTGGCGTTCCTGGCATTCTTTAAAGGAATGCCTCAAGCTTTTCCAAGTCAAACAGCAAATCCTGTACATGCTCTTGACAAGTTCATAACCCCTGGCGATGTGTGATATTGACCAGAAAGCTAGCTTTAAGGTCAGGGCTATTTTTCTTTTGAAATTCCTTCTTAATCAAAAGGTAATAGGCATCCGCATACTGGATTTTTACACAGATGTGAGAAATATTATTAAAAAAATATTTTTAAAAATCAAACCTAATTCTATACACACACATCCTCAGGTGAGTCTGACCTGCTTATAATAACAGCACTTTCTATTATAGTATAATATAGAGGAATATATTGTTTAAGCCTTAGGAGACTTTAGCGTTTACATTTGGCTAGGCCCGGGCCGTGCTAATCCCTAAACGACGAGCCACTGCCTTTAGCCTCTTCTGCTTTGATAAAAAGTTTTATTACATCATTAACCTGTTAAGACTTTATAATGCCTGATGTCAAAACAAGCCCTAAGTCTGCATTTATTTAGCAAGTGAGTGCATTAATCCGTCAATTGGACTCATTATGTCTCATTCTAGAACAAATAAACTATTAGCAACACAATGATGGGAGCTTTGTTTTTCTGTGTAATCAAAGTCTAAATGGATGCAAAGCTTCCTTGTGGGAAACATTTAGTAAAATCAAATGTAAAAATAAATTAAAACGACACGTTCCATTAAACTAACAGAAAAACGACGGGTCGCGGTTTTATGTTAATGAAAGCTGCTTTCTGATACAAATAGTTTCTTTCCACTCAGATAAGAGACGCTTGGTCAGAACTGGAAAACTTTGCACATACTAGATCAGCCCTGCTAGTGGTCAGAAAACCACGTGGAATATGATTCAGATATTTCACGCCACAGTCTAACATCTCGGCGTGAGGAGAACAGTGACGCACACAACACTAACAAAATCCTCCAGGACATGAATGACAAATAGCAGAAATAACGAGAAAACACACCACATTGGTGTGTGCAGATCTTAACAACCGCATGGCAATTGTTCAAGATAAGGAGTGGCGAAGAGGGTGAATTTTTGTATACACTGAAGCCTCAATTTTTAGTGTTTGAATGTGAGATTTGTAGCCAAAACCACCAAATATAAACAATGCCTTATTTCACTTGGTAAAAAATATGCATCATGCCTCATTTGCGATACCTGCACGTACTTAGCAAATCATTTAGGCTTAGTGGGTGGTGGTGTAATGATGTTATTTTGGAATAGTTATACCTAATCTTACAATCTCATCTTGTCCTTCTTGGCCTGTAAAATAGCTGACGGCTAATAGGATTTGGCAGCATGTTCGACGTTCGAATGAGCACTTACATATTTCAGTTAAATGAAAACTCAGCAGTCATATGGTCCCTTGCCATACCGGTGGGATTAGTATTTCCGAGTCAATGCTAGTGGATTAGCTAATCTTGTGAAGAGTGCATGGGACTGCAGGAGAGGGTTATTTAGTACCACTCCCTGGTGTCATTTGTGAACTTATTATGTGAAAGGTCAGTGTAGCAGAGCCCGAACTATAGGTATAGACACCAAGCTTCTTTCTTATGTAATCATTTGCTCCACAATTAGGCTAAAATAAATTTACGCCATAGGATAAAGGAGAGTCAATGCAACTTTAGGTGGAAATTAGCATTTACAGTAAAGTTTAAATTAATATTTAGATCAAAATTATCATGTTCGCAGAACCTCTTCATCGATTAACTGTGTGAGACGCTATCCTATTATTAGTTTCTAATTGTTACCATATGCAAACATTATAGAAAGATATTGCTCATACATTCTTAACGATTTACATACACACTTCATGTCTACTGGAACCATATTTGGAAGTCAACCTCAAGGATGACTGGCTGCCTGCTATACCATTGTTTTCTCAAGAATATGCTCTGTGTGTGTGTGTTCCTAAGATATCGGACGCTCTGCAGGAGAGCTACGCAACGTCATTGCTCTGGCAGTTCCTGAGCTTGGGCTACGCCCTCATGCTTTGCCCCTTCGTTATCGTCCTTGGGGGGATGTTCTTCCTCGCCACTGCCCTCTTTTTTCTTGATGACCGGGAAGAAGCGGAGAGACAGTGAGTGCCTTTGCTCTGACTCATAATAGCTTATAGTATTAAAAATGTGTTAACAACAACGTATGAAAACTGACACTTGATACGCAAACATTTGTTTTCCCATCCTATCGATCCATCCCTTTTATTCAAGCACAGAACAAGCAGAGGGGCTATTTTTTTATTAGTAGTATCACATAACTGGAGTCTAGAAAAATGGCTGTTGCTATGGCGATTATGGCGATCTTGGCAGTGCTTGTGCATGAGTGAATGGCCTCAGGTGGAGGAGATAATCCAAGAGGATCAACAAGTAAAAAACGGGATGTGGGGGAGATTAAAATCTGCCTCAGTCTGTACAAATAGATTTTTGATGCTCAGACTGCAGAAGCCAAGTATAATAACTAGGACTGTGTATTGGCAAGGGCTCCCACCATATGATACATGGGTCACGAGACAATATATGACATTATTTCAAATAAGAATGTAAACAAATAGCTACAAATACAACAAATACAAAGCCGGAGGTGTCCTTATTTTTTCCGCCATGCTTACTTTTGAGACAATGGCCATACGTGTCAGCAACAACTACAAAAAAAAAAAAAGGAGGAAGTTGTTTGACACACTAAATATTAACGTAAATTGAATTAAAGCATAATTTAAATATGCCAGAGATTAAAACATTAATACATTATCGTAAAAAAACAGCTGGGCTGATTTCGACAGCTGTATCAATATTCGCACACAGCCTTTATAATAACCCCTGTAGTCAATAGATCAACAAGGACAGATATCAGTTTAGAGCATATAGCGTAGCTGCGACTAGCTTTCACTGGTCAGAAAATCACATGCCAAATCGAAAAGAAAAGTATCATAGTGAAAGAGCTGTAAGTCAGCAAAGTGTTCTATGCTTGTTTCTGTAGATCATCGGTAGAAAGCTCTAGCTTGCCATGTTTACAATTAAATAAAAATGGTGCCTGGCAAAAACACATATCCCAAAGGACTTGGAGGCATCCCAGTGCCTTAAAAGGCAAAGACAAACAAAATTTCAGAACCCTAAGCGCGATACGACTCTCCATTCTATTATCGCGCAAGCTTCCTGTGTTTGCTTCCGTTTAGAAATGACTTCCTTCCAGTCTGGTTGGAGACATTTTTAGGTGGGGTGGCATTCCTACTGTCTGTGGCCCGTTTATGTACTCCCTAAAGGCAAGGACGGGTTACTTTCCCACGATAGTGTTCATGGTACCGAAGCTTAAACTAGTCTAACTAATCAAGTTAAATCAGTCATCAGCTAGCTAATAATCTATAATGGCCAATTCTCAGGATAGTGTTGTGTCTCTTTCTGATAAATTCCCGATCGTATGTTCACATCAGCTGTCATATATCGATCAGTCCATCCAATACTTCTGCCTTCACTTATTAGTAGATGTTTATATAAAAACCATCCATATTGATTTTTCTTTAATATAGAGTATTAACTCTTATTGAGTCTTATAGGATCGTAGCACTTCTTATGTGGTCTGTGTATTACCACATCATTGTTTAGTGTGGGTTAGTGGCTCGACTGTATCGCATCCTGGGTAGTAACCGCATTAACTTTGTGCAACCAGAAGTGGAGAGTACTCCACGTACAGCACGCGCTCTATGTCGGACTCGCTTCCTAACAACTCGGCATATTCTGAAGAACTCTCCTACATCAGCGTTGGTGTTCATAGATAAGCTTTTTAAGCAGTTTGTCGTCAAAGAGCGGTGTTTAAAAATAATCAGATGGTTCCTAAGCTGCTGTATGGAAGATTGTTTAGGAATAATGAGAAATTTAAAAGAAAATGGAACCAAACAGAAGCCTTTTAATGAGAAAAAAACCCCCACAATTGTACAATTAAGGGCAAATTTCGAAGGTGACTAAAATGTCCCAGTAGAATAATTTTATTTCAGGGTCAATAAACATGAACATCATTAATGAACTTGCTTTTAAAATTACTTTCCAAAAACAGCTTTTACAATAAAATATCAGTTTTTTTAATGCCTCTATAAAGAAAACTGCTTCTCCAACCCTGTAGATTTATAAAGTATTCTTAAAATAGTTTAGTCTGCTCTCTTTGCTGACTATCAACAACTATATATATACAGTATACATAACAGACTAAGTTCAGGAATCAACAGCATTGATTTACGTGATGGCTTCTATGTTTGCCTGTGACTTTTTTTGGCTGAAAGGGATTCATTATAGAACACCGGTTGCTTACAGATGCACTCACAGTCACGTAGACAGACATACACACATACACACACACCTACAAATGCATGTCTGAAGCTCATCCGTCTCATCACAACTTAACATGTACATGGCTATAACTTTTCTATGTGATTAAACAAATTCAAACCACATTAATGTCAAACAAATATATAAAAATAAAGAAATATTAGCATAAACCAGGCTGTAGAGTGAATAATATCGATTAAACACTGGTGACCAAATGCACTTGTTTGGCTGTAATGCAAATTTAAGTGCGTCTATTTGATTTATTGTCAAACAGCTATACATTGAAGGGATGACATATTCAGTCTTCGGTAATTAAGGTGAGACTAGCTTATTATTTAAATGATAGGTGTCTGAGTTCAGTTATGTGAAAGGTATTAGTCTGCAGTCTAAAGCAGCAGTTCACAAAGATGTCAAGGTTGGGTTCACATGTCTCAGACACCACTCTCTCAGACGGTAGCAGTCACATGATTAGGAATTGGATGAAAGCAAATTGAGGGGAAAACATTTGTGCAATGGTTCTCTGTCATATCTCATCATGTTTGTCTTCTGTCTATTCTTTCTCAAGGACGAAGCAGCTCTCGCGATCACCGTCTGCAGTAAAGGTGAGACAAAGTCAGACTGCACTTCACTGAGTCACTTAATTTGTCTTAAAATGCTTTCAAAGTGATTTTGTAAGGCGGTGTATAATTTCAGTGGCATTTACTTACAATGGTTTTACTATTTACAAGAATACATTTGTTCGACTCGGAAAACTAGAAGTAGCAGATCGCGTTTTGTTTTAGGGGGGCAAGAGAAAATATTTGATATTAATTTTGCATTTAATTTTATAGAATATAACCTCGAATATTTTTTTATTTTGAAAAACAATAATCCCACTTCTCACATCAGTTACATGTAAAACACTGGCCAAGCCAATATCTAACACTCTTTCATGTGCACATTCCTGCCCTTCCTCCCCCTCTTATCAGCCTTAGACACTCACAATCCGCTCGTGCCAGTGCGTGTAATTTGCCAGAACCCCGCTTGTCTAAAAAGAAAAGAACGAAGAAAAAAAAAAAAGGAAAACAAAACATATTGAAGGCCAGGAACGTGCCACTTTGAGCTATCAACAATTTCAGACATTTACAAAGAGTGTTTGGGTGCAATTGGCTAAAAATAACCAAATCAGTTACAGGGCTGGAGGTTTGTTTTAAACGATGTTGTGACTTCGTTTTGAAAGGTTATCAAGCTGAGGAAAGAGTTTAAAGTCCTGTGTTCCAGTAGATGACTTTCTCCTAATGTATAAATATCTGCTGCTTTTTAGATAAGAATAGGTCCGTAAGAGGTTTTAGACTAATGAAACTAGCAGCAGGAATTGATCCATCTTCTAAGCACAATTACATGGAACTTGAAATATGACAAAAATATTTACATTTGAATTGTAAAAATGATAAATTATTGACAAGTATAATTTAATAAAACTGTATAATATTATGTGGCACTAGAAATAGTTTTACATTTGAAAATTGTTGCGACTGAATTTCAATTTTTAAGATCAGGAATGTTAAACAATTCTCGCGGAGGATAGTGATTCTTGAACATGTCTGTTTAATATTCGTATGCTAGCTTAGTGTTCTCAACATATGAAACATTTGTCTTAACAGTGTCTGGTATTTGCTTTGGTGTGTTTATGCCACCGTGTCTATAAACTGTGCTTTGTGACCAGGAAAAGCGCTACCATCTACTACGCCATGGCGCCGAAAGTGTTTTTACCTTTGCAAGACAAAATTTTTGTTTAAAATCTCCAGGGAAATGTTTCTGAATTGTAAATGGTGATAAGCAGATAATATTTCAATCGATTTACTTTAACCCCCTAAAAATTTTTTTCCCAAATACGCTGCAACACCGGAAGCCAACGTTGCCCTGGCTAATATCATAGTCGACTTGTTGCGGAAGAATAATTCATTTGTTTATACTGATTTCTGTTCCGTTAGTGGAAAGGAACAGCAGTGTTCTGGTACAAAAAGCTTGTTAAAGATTGTTATTAATAGCTTTCTATAGAATTTAAATATCAAATCGAAATCTTTACTTCCAACTAGTGCAGAAGCCCCAATGAGAAACAAGAGCTCGAAGGGTTGTTTTTTTTTTTTAAAAAAAAGAGAAAGTCAAAAGCAAGTGGAAAGCTGTGCCATTTGCTGAAAGCTATTTGCTGAAATTGCAGTGCTGAAATTACGATTCATTAGCAGTTTACTGGTGCAAACCTAGACAGAGATCAGATGAACACAGATCTAATTAAATCCCTCTTCTGTGCCCGGGTTCATGGTAAGACAGCAAGTCCCAGCAGACGCTCTTGACAGTCCTTAGTCTCTTAGGAGAGACCTTAACCCTTAACCTGGTTATCGGGTAAGGAGCAATATGCTGTGGTGTAAAGGGCAACGCTTTTGATTCCTACTGAGTAAAAATGAGCTAGCGGATAGACATGTGGAGCTAGCTGCAGTATTTTTACATAGCACAACCCGAGTCGGCATTGCCTTCACACCGAATTCTAGCAACATATCTATAGATTCCCCTTATATGCGCATGGAAAAAATAATATCTGGCCAGATTTAAACAAAAGTTTCTAAACATACCATTATTTTATTGCTTATGCTAAACATTTCAGCTGGATTATAAAACAAAAGTATGAAATTCCACATAAATACTAACTTGTGAGCTAGTTTAGGACTTTTTTCAATAATGTGGACACAACATATCTTATCACAACATGAAATTTATGACCCCCCCAATGCATTTATTCACGACCCTGTGTTATTAAAAAAGAATACACTATATGTGCGTCTTAAACAGCACACTTATGCATACAGTGTGTGGAAATAGTTTGTTTACACTAAAAAATTCCAACTAGAAAAAGTGCACTTGAAGGAAGCGGATGATTTACTCATTCAACCGAAAAAGCAAAGTGTGGAATGTTGGACATTCAACTTAACGCTCACAGCTTTGCTTGTGTAGTAAAAGGGGGCGGGATTACCAGTTCTGGTGTTGGAAGAAAACCCAGAAAATCCTTACAAATATTTTATAATTTAGCTATTTTTATTGATTTTTTTTAAAAACATCTGGATAACTTATAGCCTTTCCAAAATGTATAGACGGTTTACTCTAAAAACACTGCGTAGTATATAGAACGTCTCTGAGGACCCATCTTATATCACTTAAAAGCGCTAAGCTATTTCCAACAAAAATAAGTGTAGAAACAATAGTCTCTGAAATTAAATACAATCAAGGGACAAGAAACGTGTACTTGCATTACTGATTCAAACCCAATAATCTGATGTTGAAGCAAATTTGGCTGAACTTTTCAACAATGTCTGTTGGTGTATAAACACCAGGGGGGATATTATACTGAAAACAATAGAGCTTTTGGCCCAAAAACAATAATTATTAAAAAACAAAATTGCTTTAAGGGAAGTTTTGGGGGCTGTTTTGTCAAGCTACAGAAGACAGATGGCATAGTGGCTTCGAAGTGATAACTGCATAGGAATGTCCCTGTTAGGAAGCCAGTCAAGTCAGTCACTGGCTCGCTCACTCACTCACTCACTCTTTCTCTTTTTTATAGGTCACCAAGTGAGAGAAGGTCTGGAGTGGGAGGATTGTAAGCGAGCCAAGGAGTGGGCGAAATGAACAAAAAGGAGGTGGATAGGAAGAGAGAGAGAGGAAATAAAAAAAAAAGGAGTAGCTAACCCACTCAACACATATGCTGCACATTAACATCACCATCATCGTTATCATCGTCATCGTCTTCAATCCTGCCATCCTTCCCTTTCCTGTCTGTCAGATGGAACTTGCTTTGCTGCACAGACACCGTCACGTCCCACCAAAGAAGTGAAGCAATGCTGGCAAATCTGCCGTCCTGCAGCTGGTGGGCAGCTTTCAGATCAACACATAAAGGCCAGTAAAGATCACGGAAGAATTGAAGGAGGGGCTTAATACTCCCTTTTAGTGCTATACTACTGAACACGGACACGCTTGCACTCTGTCTTTTCTCGCTGCCTGTCAATCTGCACCAAGTGCCATAGCATCACATTCCCAGAACTGACCACGCCCTCGCAGCCCAAACGGAGCTCACCGATTAGCCGTGTAAATATAGAAATGAAGGAATCGCTGATCTCTTGAGGAAACGGCTGTATGGCTTAGCTTGGCCTAATAACGTCGGCATGGACAGATGTCTGGTCATCTTCTTCTATTGTTTCATTCTTTTCTTACCTCTTTTTTTTTTCTTTGTCTTAGCACTTACACACTTATTTGAATGCCATGCCAGTCAAATGATGCAATCAGACTACATAATCACCCATAATATATTTGCGATATATTTTATATATGTTGAGAAATAGGAACCTCGATAGGTTAGCGAAAAAAAGAAAAAGAAAAAAAAAAAGAAATCTAAAAAATGTTGAGAAACACTGGAGTGTAAATATTAACCGTCCATCGGAATGTTTATTTTTGACAGACGTTCTACCATTCACACCTCAAATAACACGCCAAGGATTTTAAATAAGGGGGAAAAAACAAGGGAAAAGTCTTCAGCGGCTTGTTATAATGCTTTTTTTTTTCGTCTGACGGATTCTTTCAAGGTGCAAACTCAATCCATGGAAAAAAACGGGAAAAGGATAAGATTTAACAGTCTCCATGTGTGAGAATAGTCGTCTCTTTATGTCTGGTTCCAATATTAGTTCAGCGGTTATCTGGTTCTGTGAGAAATGTGAATAGCGCTAAGAGTTACTGAGGAAAAAAAAAAGGTTTGGGTTTTTTTTATCTAGATTAAATTAGATTTTTTAACGGAAAATATTAACTGCATTATTTACACTTACAAAAAAATGTAACCACTTTATGTCATTTCGAGAGAACTTATTACAAACAGGTCAACATTTAGGCCTGGTTTTTTTTTTTAATAGAATGGATCTTTTATCTAATATACAAGATTTTTAAAATGTTTTAAAATGCTACCAAGTAGTTATAAATAATTGAATATTTGTATAAATTAGGAAAGGCACTTTGCTTTTTAAAGACCTGGTTAAGGAAAAAAAAACAAAAAACATAACGGAACCCCAAAAAGAAGTTTTTTTATTGTGAAAAATATATATGATTGCTGTTTCTCGAACGATTTGTAAATATAGTTTATTGTAAAATATATATGCAATTTCCTAAACTTTACTTACCCTTTCCAGAAATTAGAAAAAAAGCTTTGAGAAGCGCAATGGAATTCTATATTTACACATCGGGTTTGAGTTGCTATTTTCATTTTTAGGTGCTTTTAAAAATTTTAGCTCATGTCTGTGACAGGAAACCTTTTTACCAAATGGAAATGATCAGGCTTTGAAGCTGTTGAATGGTGTAGACGTCCCCCTCCAAAAAAAAAAGAAAGAAAAACAAAAAGACAGGAAATGAACCGAGGAGCCGCCTTTTTCACTTTGAAAAAAAACAAAAAAACACATTGCATACAGATTGAAGCGTCAAATAACGCTGTATTGTGAAGGTCTGACTCATCACTGGGACTGCAGGACGCCGTGTTTATTTCTTAGAGCTTTCATCATGCCAGGTGAAAAGCTATCTGAATGTGATTCTGTCCAATCCGATCTGTTTACACATGCAAAATCATTCTAATTAAGCTTTTTATGTATTGGTTTTTTAAGGATATGTGTGTTTTTTTCCCCCGTTCTTTTTACAAATATTAGTTTTATATATGACAATGCTATAAAAATGGACAATTTATGCAGTAATTTTAATATATTGTAAACTAGCTTTGATGCAAGGTATTTATTTTTCATTTAAGTGTTAGCATTTTTAAGAAATCTCTACAAATGGAAAAGACAAGCTTCTGGCTGTTATGATTTATACTCTTTTTTTCATAAAAAAAAAAAAAAGAAAAAGGAAAGAAAAAGAAAAAGAAAGTAGTTTGTCATCTCAAGAAGCTGTGCTTATTCATACTCATGCACACATACAAACGCACACATACACATGCTTTCACACACAATTTTATGCATACCAACCGACAGCACAGCATGAACACACAGTACACCCAAGTCCTCCTAGACCAATCAAATGTCACTTTTTATTCACGCATTTTGCACATTTGGGTGTTTTTGTCAGGGTTTTATTTTCCTCCCCCAATCCAATAGTTGTACACTGGCATTATGTGCTATAGGGACTGTACCTATTTAGTCACATTATATTATTTACAAACTTCATATACATTTTAGAGTTTTTATTTTAGTAGATTATCTACATGCTTGAGAATCACAATGCCAAAATAAAATCACCATCATCCCCCCCCCCTTTTTTTTTTAAAGTTCGCTTTAATCAAAGAGTCATGGAGTTGATGGTGTAAATTGAGAATGTGTTTTTTCTTGTCATACAAGAGTGGTGTATAAAGAAACCTGTTTCTGATGTCCAGCAGAAACTTAAAGGGAATTTTATTTTTAAGAGCGAGCATTGAAAAACAAAACAATTATTAAAAAAAAAAAGTGTCTAATAAAACACTATTATTACTATATAGTTACTGTGACGCTCCAGCTGGAGTAATAGGAGATGTAAACATGTATGTAAGTGATGAAAATAAACGTATTTAATCAAACCGCTGAACAATGATTGTCTTTTTTTATAACCTGAGTAACCGTAAAAGTTTAAAGTAATTATTATTAAATGCACAGCCCTGAATTAATACGGAAAAACGTTACCCAGTCCATAATCACAAGCAGGACACCTGACCTAGAGGACTTTACTGAAAGACTGCATGCTTGAATGGGCCGTAATGTTAAAAGTGCCTCCTGCAAATACCTGAAGGAGGAAGAATGGAGACTTTCAGAGACTCAGAACAGAAGTGTTTCTCTTCTTCCTTCCTCCAGACAGAGAGGTGGAAAGGCTACATTTTCCTCAGGTACTGAAAGAGTCAATCCGGATATAAAGAGGACCTGAATGAAGTCCTGCATTGTGGAGAAATTTGTTGCCCAGTTGGTTTCTGTTCTTAGAAGGGAAACATTTAGTTGCCAACCTGCAAAGAAGGTCGCTAGTGTGTTGACAACGCACTCACACACACCAAATTTTTACACAAATAGACAAAAAGAAGCTGTGTGTTAGAAAATAGAGAGCAAGTGTGAGCCCAGCGACAACCTGTACACACTGGCTCTTTTTAAACAAACTTTACCTATCGCATGTGAAAAACTGTATTTGCCCAAGGTGGAACACATTTACCCCAAACTGCATGGAACAAAAAAGAGAACTGGTCACAGTCAAGGACAGAATTACTTCATAGGCTGCAAACCAAGGCTGGCTGCTTAAAATGGGCTAAAAGGGCAAAACCCAACCTCAGTGTCAAGGGAAAACCAATCCCTTGAGTGAGTGAAAAAGTAAGTAAGTAATTAAGCATCTCTTACATTTATAGCATTTGGCAGACATCCTTAGCCAGAGCGACATTAGCCATTTATCTCTTTCATACAACTGAGCAATTGGGGGTTAGGGTTCTGCTCAGGGGGTTCTGCTCTAGTGGTGGCAAAATGGTGGTGCTGGGAATTGAACCCAGATCTTTCAATTGGCAGTCCAACACCTTAGCCAGTGAGCCACCACTTCCCCCTGTCTCTTGGACAGCCTTATGGGAAAGTCGCCTAAAATGGTTCCCTAAGAATCTTGAAAGAGTTCCCACAAGTGCCAAGTATATGCTGACTGCTTTTTGTTCACTCTCCAGTCCAACTCATCCTAATTCATCTGACTAAAAAGGTTCTATTTGGCCAAGAGGCATGTTTGAGGTCATTGTGCTGTTGAAAACCAAAAAATGGCCCTACTTAGTGCAAACCAGATTTGATAGCATGTCGCTTTAGTAATGCAGCGGTAGCCATGTTGGTTAAGTGTAATCTTAAATTTGATCAACAGTGTCACCAGCAAACGACCTCAGCACACAGGAGGAACCACGCGTTCAGGAATCAGCAGTTTCACCTCTCGGTGTCTGGTGGTTCAAATCAAACACCTCACATTTGCACTGATATGAACAAGACAGTTTTCCACTTATCCGATGTTCCTGATTCATTCGTTCCTTATTTGGTTTGAGTTTTCTCAGCATGTTCTTTTGAAATAACGGTTTCTTTGCCACACTCAATGCTGAAGGTCTGACTCAGTCTCCTTTGAACACTAGAAGTTGAAATATGTCCACCACTTGAACTCCAAGAAGTGTTTATGTGGGCTGGAATCTGAGGTTCTGTCAATAGTTGTTTTTTTTTTTAAAGTTGAGAATTTGAATAAAGTTATTCTCCGCAGTCCTTATGAGAGCCAGTTTCATCAAGCGTTTAGTGGTTTTGGTGACTGCACTTAAGGATAACATTTAAACTACTTTTAAAGTAATAATGGAGCGTCATTACAGTTTACTTTACTTTTGAAGTAAACTTCACATGTTTCTTGCTACTTTACACTGCATTTATTAAATAAACCAATTACAATTTTGTGTCACAGATGGGATATGACCCACAATCATGTAAGCAGGAAAAAAAACATCACATGTGTTCTGATATTTTTTTTTTCTTAGATCGGGTTTGGACCTCATTCATATGTGGGAATAAATTGGATATAAATCTGATACGTGCATTAGAACATTGTAACTTAGTTTTTTTAATGAAGGCTGTCCCTATTTAAAACCATGGTGAGATCAAATGGATGTCTAAAATAATCTTCTTTGAACAGATGATGTTTGGTTTAAACTAAATACAGCGTTTGGTGTAAACCTCATATCAACAGTGAAACATGGAGGTGGAAGTGTCCTGGTTTGGGGATGCTTTGCTGCAGCAGGACCTGGCCACCTCACTCTCATAGAAGCCACCATGAATTCTACTGTGTATCAGAGGGTGCTTGAAGAACATTTAAGACCATCTGAAAAAAAGTTAAAGCTAAAGCGAAACTGGACCCTGCAACATGACAATGATCTAAAACAAACCAGCAAATCCACCAAGGACTCCTGGAATGACCGAGCCAAAGCCCAGTTCTGAATCCCATTGAGATGCCGTGAGGCATCTTGAAACGAGCTGTACATACAAAACACCATCAAACATCTAACAGCTGAAAGAATTCTGTATCAAAGACTGGGGCAAACGTTCCTCAGACTGACAGCAAAGACAGGTAGAGTCGTATTGAAGTTATTTCAGCCAAAGGCAGTAACACTAGCTATTTTATTAAGGGGGTGGGGAATACACATCTTTTAAACAATGTAAATTTTTGTTGTTTACCTGCAATTATATCACTTTCTTTCCCAGAAAAAAAAATTAAAACCAGATTAGCCAACAATATGCTAACATTTCTAAATAAAGAAATAGTTATTTAATGAGGTGTCCTAATTGTTTTTTTTACATGGCTGTATATCAACACTACAGGCTGCAGAAAGGGCTCATTTTTTCCCTGCCTAAAGACCACATATTGCATGGCAGCATTTTAACTTCCTTTTAGTTTGTATGTCTACTTTGGATCGTTTTGCCGTGTATTGTGTAACGCAGGTATTGGATACGGGTCAGTAAATGAAGTACTCTATATAAAGTAGTTGTACTTCATACTTCATGCCCACCGCTCCTATAGACAAAACAACTGACGCTAAGAAATGTTACAAATGAACTCTTGAAAAGCACAGATGAGATCTAAAAATCATTCCAGGAAAATAAAAAATAATAAATATAATAAAATATATATTTATTATATAAATTGTATATACATTTAGAGCATTTAGCAGATGCCCTTATCCAGCTACTTACAATATTACCTGTTATACAACTGAGGGTTATGGGCCTTGCTCAGGGGCCCAGCTGTGGTTGCTTGGTGACGCTGGAAATTGAACCCAGGTCTTCAAGTTGGTAGTCCAACACCTTAACCACTGCTCTACCACTTCATATTATATATATATAATATATAAAATTATATATATATTAATTAATGAATGAATTAAAAAGCATAAATAAGGTTTTAATAAAAGAGTTCCTCTGGGTATACAGTATGTAATAGTGCTTATGGAATACATAAGATGTAGCACTTTGGCAACCTACTGCTAAAGAGATTTGGGTTTTGATTTTTCTCCATGTCGGATACACAAAGCACAAAAAGTCATGGCAAACAGGAAGAAATTGACAAAAATTCCATCTCATGATTAAATACTGACAGCTTAAAAAGGCTGCAAACATATAGGTCAAAGTGCTCCAGGAGTGTTAGCTCGGGACCAGGCAAACATATTGATCCTGAGGCCTTTTTCTCCTCTAAGGTCACATTGGAAACAGTATTTGCGGAAGTATTACATCAGAAAAGCTCATTTCTTAGAGTGTACAAAGCATTAACTGTAGGGTAATTAGACTAAATAAAAAACCCACTGTGCACTAGGCACATACAGAAGGTAACTCAAATTAACTAAGTGAATAACTGATCCACTGCAGACGAGATCCCGCGTTTTAGCTTTAAAATGAATTAGCCATACGAGGGCATGACAAGGTGAAAGGGAAACAATTTCAAAGTCAACACACCCAAGCATGGATGGACAGGAAATACCAGGGTGTAGTCAGGAAGACATGGTTCCCCTAAAGTCATGTGGAAACTCCACATGTGCTTTCCATATAACCGTTAAAACAGTACAGTAAAAGGAAAAACAACATTGCAGGTAATTTTAGGTTCGCTTCTGACTTAAATAAACAATAGAATATTCAGGAAAATACTGCTCTCTGTTTATTTTTCATCGACACAGATTATTACTAGTTGTCACGCCGTTACTATCTGTCCTGCTATCTTTCCAGCAGGAGTCTTGTTATACAAGACAGTCTTTTCGTGTCTTACCATCGGAAGTGTCTAATTTTTTCGCTGCTTTTAAATAGTACCGACTTATAAATCAGGAAGTAGAAGTAGCTAATTAGTAGGTTAAAGAGATTTTCTTTAAAACCACTTTGAGAAACTGTGTAATTGTTGAAGTTAAAGGGCAGTAATGAAAAGCCAGAACACACTCATTATTTGTAAGATTACGGGTCTGGTGTATTAACCGTGCATTTGGAAAGACAGCATTCCTAAAGACTAACATTTGTAAGACTAATCTACTGATGTTGACATGTTACATGCCACCCACATAATCACCTGGCCCTCCACCCTGCGTCGGTCTGGGAACTCACCTGTGGCTTACACACTACTACAGAAATGACACTGAAACATTAACATTTACAGCATTTGGCAGACGTCCTTATCCCGAGCGACTCCTATTTAGTGCTCATGGGCCCACAGTGGGAACTTGGTGGCACTGGGAATCGAACCCCAACCTTCCAATTAAGCAGTCCAACACCTAAACCACTGCTCTACCACCTCCCTACCAAACCAAGCTGACCTGCTGCTATACATTAGTATGTTTTGGCTTTTAGAATAAGAAATCTCTATAGTAAGAATATAAATGTTTACCATCACAGTGATTACATCATGCAAACGTAATTAAACTGTAACTTATCAGATGATTAGACATTGTCCTACAGGATTAGACACTAGTTTATTCAACTAATATATTTAAACTATGAATAAATTAATAGTAGTTGAATAAACTAGTGTTTGGCAAAAAAAAAATCTTCTAAAGTAGTAAAATTAACACATACAGTACAAACAAAACAACCGACAAATGTATTATAAATATAAAAAATGGAAACAACTTCTAAATAAAACAGTCCTGCTATGATTTTTTTTTTTACTCTCTCCGTGTATTGATATAAATGCTGTAAATGTATATAAATAATAGTTATTTTCCTAGTGTACACATACACAAAAAGAATGATAAAACTCATTCATTTTTAGTACCACAGCACTCTATGGTATCTGTCGTAGGGTACAATCCTACACACTACAGACAATTTAAAGAGACCAATCAGAATACAACACGTGTCTTATCTTTAGACTGGGAAAAAATTTAAGCCCAGAGAAAATCTCAGAAGTGTTTTGGGAGAATATGCAAGCTCACACACAAACACAAGGAGATGTTTGGACCCAACCTCGCAATCCAGGAGAGACGAGGCAACTGTGCTAAGTCACTATATACAGTAATGACAAAATTAATTTAATGTAATAAATGGAAATAATGCATTAAACAACTGTAGTTTCTGAAATGATTTAAAGTAGTAAAGATAATATCAAAAAAGCAAGTGGTGGCTTTGGGGCTGATACCAGAAAGACCGGGGTTCGATTCCCAGCACCACCACTGTGGGCCCCTGAGCAAGACTCCTAACCCTCAGTTGTATAAAAGAGATAAAGGCGTCTGCCAAAATGTCGTAAATTAAAATGTAAGTATCTTTGTGTGGCTACACAACTACCTCCTCATGCTACGTAAACACACAAACCACTACACAATCATGATCGAGCTGTTGGGAACAGAACCTGGATCTCCCACACAAACTTTTCTTTCTTGATTATCAATTACACACTGTAGAAAACCCATTCATATATGTGAGGTGTGGAGTCACCCTTTTTACAGCACCTTAAATATTAAAAATTCAACTCCTTTACAAGACTTCCAAGACACACAGTTTCCACACACGCTTTCTAACACTTTCTAAAGGTGTTAATCGCCAGAAGTTCTGACAGTAGTTACACCTGTGAGGCGAATCCCAGGTTTGTTAGTTTGCTCATTCAAAAGCATACGTGATCATTTCTTTAACATTTTAAAGACAGTTTTAGAAGGTTGACGCTTAATTACATAAAAACAAACTGTAAACATTTATTTAACATTTGTGGAACATTTTCAAATGAATGCCAATTTTATTAGTTAACATTAGTTAATATACACAAACAAAAGAATATTCAAGACGGACGACTTTGCACCTTCAGGTTTCTCTGAAACATGACAATCAGGATTATTTTGACTTATTAACTAAGAGAACGAGGGAAAAGGGCAGCTTTTAGGTGTCTATTAAACTAATAAAGGGAACATGTTTGGTGGACATTTAACAATTTTTAATGGAGTGTCAATTGGCCAGACTATCATTATTAGCAAAAGGGGCGCAAGATTGACAATCCAAGTCAACCAATAGGAGTTCGCTTTGTTTGGCATCATATTCAGTGGGATAATAGTGTAAAACAAAAACAGACCAATGTTTAACCATATATGGAATTCAAAAAAAGTAGTGGTTAAGGCGCTGATTTAAGGTGGCTCATACGGTTAAGTCGCTGAGTTTAAGGTGGCTCAGATCGTTAAAGCACTGATCTGAAGACTGGGAAGACTTGGGTTTAAGCCCCATCACCGCCAGCCAACCACTGTTGGTACCTTAAGCAAGACCCTTAACTGTGTCCAAAAAATGACCTGAAAAACACCTGAAAAAGTCGATTAGTAATGCGTTCAGACTATTTAGATCTCAGAAATGTAAAATCATCTAGTAATACAAACAACCACCACAGATTATTTATTAACACAACTTTTTTAGACAAAGCATAATTCACTGTAAAAGCCCAGAAATCCGATAGAATCCAACCAGTTAGAGAAAAGCTTTTTTTTTTGTCATATAAATCCTGCATTCCGTCACCCGTTGACTTCAACACTAAGACTTTTAATAGATAAAAAGTATTGTAAAAGTATTTACATATTTATTAATCAATTCAATATATACAATTTAAAAATATGATAAATAATGATAAAAAACACTTGTGTTGTCTTGTCGTAAATGTGTAGTATATAGTTTAAAGCTACAACATCATGTTAAATCTGTATAGAGTGAAAATATCAAATATATTACTACTCTGCATATAATTTACACTTAATTCTACTAAAAAAAACTTGACAACACATAACAAAGATCTATACCTGGGTTGGACTTTTATGTTATATTTAAGTTATTCGCTTAATTTACACACCAAAATATGGAATCATATATAAATAGATTAGAAGCTGAGAATATTTGCAATTTTGTCAGTAATCTCTTTTTGAAAAATCTGTAGACTTCCTCCAGTTTCCTAAAACACTCACTCAACAAGCGACCCTTTTTTACTCTAATGCATTCGGTGCTGTTTTTGGCCACTTTTCAGGTTTTTAACTTTCTACAAGCAGGCAGGACCAAGCAGAAGTGTCAGCTTTCGGCCATTTCTGAAAAAGCCTCAATATAAAATTAAACCTGTTTTCCACTGTGAACACCAAGATGAAAGAATTATAAATTGTAATACAACAGATGGCAATTCGGATAAGGAAACAAAATATACAAGAAATAGCTGACTTATTGTTAAAATATAACTGAATTAATTGATCTGCAGATTATTTATGATAAATATTTATGTTTGTCATTGAGAAGTAAAAGGCAGACTTTTCTCCTACTACTTCCAGTTTCACTAACCCTGTCTGGCATCTGGCTACACATCTCTAACCTCTAATTCTGTCAGCTTCTCAATTCAAAAGCTAACATACACTCATCACAGGAAATATTACTGCTAGTGACAAAGGATAAATTACCGACTATTATTATTCTGAAAGTTTGCTATACTTTACGTCTATATACATTTGCTGCATTCCAGTTGAATATCAAAGCCGTCTGCTATGTATTTCTTGCCACTTGTCATTAAAATATAGCAATAAAAAGTTCAGAGCATCAAAAAAATAAAAATTAAATGGTAGAATTTAAACGCCAAGCCGGGGAAGAAACTCGCCAGAAAAACTTTAAAAACAGGAACAACGTCGGAGAAAAAAAACACACGGAATTGAAAGTATATCTGTATTGCGTAATAAATTTGCATATAGTAATGTATGTATGTATGTATTATACTTAAAACATTTATTTTATATTATATATCCTGGGTTGAATATTGTCAAACGGTAATATTACAAAAAAAAATGTAATGAAGTAATGAAAGGGTTTTCCAACTTTTTCCCCCCACTTCTTCCATCCTTTGAGATAGTCAAGCACTTAACCAGACAGTGATGGGTTATGTTTTTTCTTACCCCAAACATTAATCCCTTCATTGTTTGACAGTTTCTTTTACCTTCAGATATTCCCCACACCACACCACATCGGTGGCACTCAGACCTCCGGCAATATTCAGCTGATCCTACAGAAACCTAATACTACTTCTCACATTCCAGAATTCCTACCAGTCACTACACTTGACTCGACACCTGTGATTATACACCCTGTTCACGTCCATCCATCATTCCAGTTCTACATTTTACAGAGGCTACCTTAGCTCCGAGGCATCTCACGTCTATTTAACACAGTAATCTCTCTTCTTGAACTCTTTTTGGACCTGCCGTATCGCTACAATAACAGCCGGAGGAGAAATGGCTCCATTTTTATAGTCAAGTCAAAAGCTTTCTTTGCGACAAACAGCGTTCCTCTCTGAAGAACAGACCACCGCTGGGACTGTGTGTGTGGGTGTGTGTGTGTGTGTGTGTTTGTTTGGCTTGTGCTCTCATTACCAAAAGTTTTTATATGCACAAAACATTATGCGTTTTGTTAAAATATTTCTGTTCTAATTTTTATCCCAGACAATAAGCTACAGTTTAACTACATGCAACTAAGCAGTGGAGTGTGTTTTAGTGTTTGCTTAAAAGCCTCAAAGATTCCATATAAAAAAAAAACTGAATGCGTTTGCTTTATCGAAAAAATGTGTGTTTACGTAACCTGGGCTAAAAATCCTGGTGGCATTTAAGAATTTCAAGATTGGATGACAAGCAAGTTAGTATAATTTCATGACAGACTGTACCAGATAGGAACTAATCATCATAAGCAAATAGCATGGGACAAAAAAGACAAGGCACGTATGGCTACTATACATATTAAACTGTGTGTACCTACAATCTGTTTGCGATTTTAAGTCATTAACGTTAGCAGTAAAGCAAATTGACATAAAACGTAACCTAGCAGCACACAAGACGTCAACAGCCATATAACCTAATGCTCACTGTTGTCACAAGAGCCATGAATCAGGGTGACTCGTCAACTCACCGGAGCACTTAAAAAAGATTCCCAATGGTTCGAATAATCGAAGCAGTTCATTCAAGTGATACACCGCCTGTTTAAATCTGTCCACTTGGACATCTTGCATATGATGCACATTCTTCTGCATGCACTGGGGTCATGCGGCTGGTCTGTGAACCCTGACCTTTTTGCAGTCTCTTTACTTTCAGCAAATTGATACTGCAGGACTGTTGCACACACACCGTCGAATAACAGATGCTTACAAGGCTCAGAAAGCAGCATGTGATGGAATGTAGGTTATTGTTTTCTGTATTTTAATTCAAGTATATTTGAGGTTAGAAGTTTTTTAATTAAAATAAAAGTGTGGGATCATAAAATGCTTTTGGTCCTGCTGATGAAAAGCTATGCTGCAAACAGTAAATGTTTACATATAGTCCACAGTACACATTAACAAATGAATTTACACAATTGATTCCGTTCTAAACGTTATGTACATGATTTTTATTATTTTTTGTTGTTACCCAGATAAGCCAATTTATTTAATTGTATAAGTTTATTTATCCAGCCTCTTCTAATCTTTTCCCAACAGCAGATAAAGGATTTTAAGCTTTAATTAAGACCCACAGTGTATAAATCTTTAATTAGTATAAAATGTTATTTGTTAATTTAAAATGTTTTGGTAAAAATACAGTAGCACGGGATGGAAAATGCTATCTGTAGCCTGATAGCACTGAAAGTGCGAGTCCCACACGTGCTGTCAAAACTCCTAGAAGCATAAACGTGCACAGACTAGACGACCAGAGAAGATATTACTACATCATGTGCTATTCACTGGTAGAAAAACTTCATAGTACAATTAATAAAAGTACACAAATACCAAACATAATAGTAATAATAGTACCCGATTACACGCTGCTGTTGTAGTTGAGATAATTTGTAAAAGAAACACAAACTACATAAGCTATGAGTTATCAAAACACACCAAAATCATATCACATCATATTTCTACCTGTCCTTCGAACCCTATAGTTGACTCTTGTGTGGAAACGCAACACTGATATCAATTTTTACCGCAATACATAAATGTGATGATGACATATCCTGTCTGTATGCGCACAGATATGTTTACAGGCAGGTAGGAATGCCTATCATAATGTTCAGATCGAACTCTGTGATCGGACAAACGTTTTTGGGTTTTACACCTACCACAGAATACAGTGGTGTGCATTCAGGGCCACACCAAGTCCTTCCCTGCTGTCTAAACACTATTAAAAGCACTGACCTACATTTACAACCTAAATTCTAATATTTGTTTCATGAAATTGTATTAATTTATTCCCAACATTCCCACATACACTGCTTCCAGTACGTGTATGTGGATGTTAGATTTTGTTTTATCAGATGTCAGTTTCTTTGTGCTGCCATGTTCTGCATGTTTATTTCTTATTCTACAATAAGAACTAATCAGTGTAATGACAGTATTATTGCTGTACGTCATTCTGGTGAGTACCGAGCCATGGGCTGAGTCATGTTATTCAGGAACGAGTCGGTGACAGTAGATGGAGGTATTTTTGGTACGTCTGTGATTCTTTCATGCGGTAATTGGTTGATTAAATTAAATTAAATTAAGACCCTTGAACTTTGGAACTGTTTAAGATCAGATTGACAAAAAGGATTCTGAGGCTCTGTGAAGATGTTCGGTGACGTGCTGTATGTCTTAGTTATAAGGCCAAATGCAAACTAAGCATAGAGAAAGAAGGTACAATAGAAGGTATAACATTTATGCGAGGACGTTTAAGGTAAGAATTTTATTTCTGATTGATAAACCAGCTTATTTACTACACAGAAAACCTAACATTATTGAATACAATGTAAGTAAAGTTGGATGGCTAATAAAAGGCTAGTCTTTGATTTCATGGAGCAATTTTATTCTTTCTTTAATAAGGGGCAGGTCGGTCTGTAACAGAAAATGACATGGAGATGTTATGCTGATTTTAAATGTATTAATTTTGCCTTCTCATGTTAGATTAGTTAATTATTTTGTTTTGATCATACAGACAAATAAGCATTCTTTTTAAGAGGCATACAAAATACAAAAAGATGACAGGTGAGACAAACAGTCATTTCTTGGTTAAAATTGGGGTTTTTTTGCTGTTTGTTCATTTTGTTGCATCTTTGAATGTTCTTGGTGAGTGGCATGCGGTAGTGATGGAATGTTATGTTAAATGTTATGTTAATAACTAAGGGTTAGGGTTTTTAGTTTAAGATATGATAGGATACAGAAAAAACATCGATTTGAAATTAAATCTTCAAAATATGTCTCTGCCAGAGAGTTGACGCAAAGTTTGGGAACCCCTGAATTAGAGGAAACATTAGTAATGAATCATTTGCAGGCCAAATATCTTGGTTCTTATATTTAAACTGAATCAAATGATTCAACTCTTTAAAAACAGCCAGAATTCCTTGGTGAATCATTAACCTGGTGACTAGATTGATAGACAGGTGTAAAAAGCTCTTTAAAATAAAGATTATCATTTGCATTTGCAAGACATGACTTACATTTATATCATTTATACAAGTGAGCCAGGAGGGGTTGAGGGCCTTGCTCAGGGGCCCAACAGTGATGGTGCTGGGAATCGAACCCACAATCTTCGAACCCTTAACCACGAGCCACCACTTTCCCCCAAGCATATCTACAAGAAGCTAAAATGCAATGGTTTAAAGCAGTCACCATGTGGAGCTCAGAAATGGCACAAGCATGCTGCGCAACACTATTTATTTTAGCCTTACTAATTATAAAAGTGGAACAAGAGAGGGACAGAGTGCAACCAGTAGCCGATGGTGCTATAAGCGCTATCGCAGCTACACCCCTGCCTGTGTGTAAACGTGTGCTGAGGATTATATATATATGTGTGTGTGTGTGTGTGTGTGTGTGCACGGGCGCCGGTAGAAATTTATGAAAGAATATGAGGCTGTTCCCCTACGTCCTAACTTTCCACCGCTTAGCGGCTCCCCTGGGTGTGTGAATGTTTTAGCCATCTTTGTGAATGTTTTTATATGCATGAATCTGGCTAGGAGTAGCTAAATATAGCAGTGAGACAAACTGGAGTGAGAAAAAAATAACCTGAGACAGAAAAATTGTCACTCCATGTAAAGAATCTTACTAATTTAATCTTCATTTAATACCTGGCTGTCTTACCAGTGCGGCAACCATCAGTCTTACATTGATTGAACTGATTTATTGAGTCTGTTCTGCATGCCAACAGGCCCCAGCAGCACATTTGCTTCTTTCTTAGGTCTGTCACAGCTGCAGCAGACCTAGACAGATTTGTTTGGTGGAACAAAGCATGCTGGAAAAACAGCAATCAGATTTGTAGGCTCTGGATGGCAGGGTATCACATAAAAGGAGCAGAAACAGCGAATGGGTGGAACTAAAGACATTGCAACCTCAGCTAACTTATTACTTACTGAGAAAATGATCAGCCTGTATAGGAATAAATGGCGAACTACAGGCTGTCATTTCCAGCTCATCTTTCATTTCCTTTTATTTTTCAGTCTGTATGAACATGATTCATACACTTTTTTACTTTTAAGTGAATTTCTTTCTTTCAAACTGTTCAAAGTTTTACCCAGGACCAGTGGAAAGGTTTTCGCTTCAGAGCCCGACTATGACCTAAAAATTATACACAGACAGAAATCCTATCCTCAGTTGTATGAAATAGTTCGGTGTGGTCTTAGGCGGCGATATCAGTGTTCAAGTATCCGAGAGAGTAATTGAGACATCATTCAGTAAACCTCTCTTCCATTCGCCAAGGCATGCTAATGGACAGGTTTGAGTTACAATCCTTATCTTCGAGTTGCTGGAGTGCTAACAGAGTCGATTCTCTGCTTTCCGTAAACTTACAATGGCCTTTACATGATCCAGTTTTACGGCAAGAGTGACTGTACAGACAGGGGGAAAGCTCTGAATGATTCAGGGGTCCCGGATAGACTAGATGACTTTTGGATTAATCCTTAGAAGAAAAATGTGGCTTTTAGAGACACAAATTCAGAGTACTGCTTTCATTTTTAGTTTAAACATGTTATAGCAGTGGTTTCCAAAATAGGGAATGCAACCCACGGTGGGGTGAGGAGTTATAATAAGGGGGAAGTGATGCACAAAAAAGCTAGAGTGAAGTCAGCAGATTATTATAGAAATTTCAAAAGAGAAAATCAGCCGAAAACTGAGCCAAAAATATATACGCCCTGGCAGTGTTAGCGTGAAGGTTTCGCTCTCCCTCTCTCCCATCTCTCTCTCTCCTATCAATATTCTGCTTTATGAATGTGCATTCTGTTAAGTTGCTTATGGCTCATACCAACATTTTTAGATTAGTTTAGATTAGATTAGATTCAACTTTATTGTCACTTTGCAAGGTACACATGCAGAGCCAATGAAAAGCAGTTAGCATCAAACCAAAAGTGCCTGAGTGGCCTATTTACAATAAATAGCAGTATAATAGAGGTGAGACATACACACACACACACACACACACACCACATATATATTATATATATATATATATATATATATATATATATATATAATATATATAATATATATACACATAATACAAATTTTACTTGTGTACCACTCATGTTCAGCCAAAAAACAGAGCAAAGTCTGCTTAAAAAAACACATCAACAGGAAATTTCTACAAATTTATCAATTCTGATAAACTTGGTACGTTGTGTAAAATGTTGCTAAGAAAAGCAGACTACAATGACCTGCAAATCCTCCCCACACAAGCAAAAAGTTTAACAGTTAAGAAACAATACTTCTTAATGTACAATTACAAGGAATTTAGGTATTTCCCTCATCTACAGTCGCTATTATCATCAGAAGATTTAGAGAATCCAGGGAAATTTCTGCACAAAAGCAGCAAGGCGAAAACCACTATCGGTTATATTGTCTTTGTGGGGTTTTTTTATTTAACATTGTATTCTATATTTATTTGTTTTACACAACATTCCAACATCATTGGAATTGAAGGATGTGGAATGCTATAACATTTTTTAGCAAGTTGTCTTAGTTGTACCATCAAGGAATTACTACGTTTCAAATAAATCCCCCGAAGGGGTCATTTAAATATGATTTTGCTTGCTTAATTTTGCTTTTTTTTTTTTTACATTTTTTTTCTTTTCCTCATAAATAAATTTTAGTTACAGCAGGGGTGAAACCCCCATTGCTGAAATTTCTTTTTTTGTAATGGAGAGAGCAGCTGATGGCTGTTTAGCCGCTTACCTGCTCTTGCAATGTCCCCATGTAGCATCAGCTCCACACACAAATAAGGCTGATGTTTATTCTTCCTAATTTTGTTGTCTACATTATTCTCATTATTTTCTTTCTAAACTCTTCACTAAAATCTTGTCAGGGGAGGGGATTTGTCCCCAAATTGCAAGAAAATTCAAATGTATAAAGATTAAACCTGAAATTAATTTATGACAAGCAAAAAAAAAAAAAAGCTGTATATATGTAGTGTCCACATGCCATTCACTTTGCTTTCATGCACTTCCAGATACACACTGCCTATCTGAAAAAAGTCATCACTTGGATTCAACTAAGCAAATAGGTAAGCGCCTCCTATTGGATAATTACTGCATAGATGATTGTTTCAGCTGCGAACAAGTTATTCAACCCGAACTGATGCAGTGAGTAGCTTCTCATTTTATTCACGTCCTGTGGAAAAGGTGTTAATCCCTTTTTAGAAGGGTCAAATTATTGGCATGCATTAAGCCAAGGAAACAGCCGAGTTTACTGAAACTATTGTAGGGTTAGTGGGAAACCATCATCTTTGAGGAGGAAATGTGGACAGAATAAAATCTTGAATGATTGTGATCAGTGATCGCTTAAACAATTGGTGGAAAAATAGTAGAACTCAAAGTAAGAGCAAGGGAACTCAAGGGATTGGGACTAAATAGCTGTGTAGCCTTAAGAAAACCACTAAGACTAATTAGGATGTAGTCTGATGAGTACAGATTTACCCTTTAAAAGAATGATGGGTGCATCAGGGTAGGAAGAGAGATGGATAAACTGATGTACCGATTATGCTCATCATTGCAAGTGGTGGCTCATGGTTAAGGTGTTGGATTATCAATCCAAAGATTGTAGGTTCAATTCCCAGCTCCACCAAGCCAGAACTGTTGGGCCCCTAACCCTCAGTTGTATCAAAGCGATAAAAGTCGCTCTGGATAAGGGTGTCTGCCAGATGCTGTAAATGTCGAGTGTCTACTATACAAGCCTGTAGGGGCAGTGCTATGATCTGAATTTGGGCAGGTCTTAGTTCAACAACATTATGTGCCCAAAGAATGAGGTCAGCTGACTACCTGAATATATTAAATGACCAGGGTTTCTCAGTCAATGGATTTTCTTCCCTGATGGCAAGGATATATTCCAAGATGACAATGCCAGGATTCATCTGGTTCCAGTTGTACAAGTGGTGGCAGCGACAGTGTATATAGGTTTATAGGGGAAAAATGACAAAGTGAGAACATACAGTTCTTCCAAGTCATCACCTTGATCCTGAAATATTTCTGTTCTAACCCTTTCTCTACAGGGCACTGAGCATCACTAAAGTCATAAGTAAGTCATATGCTTTGGCCTCCACAGGCGAGTGATCTTAACCTAACTTATGTGAAGTAAAACATGAATTGAATCCTTTGTGCTAATTTAAGCTTTCTGAAATGAAGGGTTTCATAATTACTGCTGTGGTTCATGTGTTTCACACCACAAACAAGCTAAACAAGTTGAGTAACCCATATGCTAACAACCCGCAGTCTTAAATCAAATATTTCTATCCTTTCTAAACATCAGGCCTATACTTTGTGGTACGGTGGATGTAAAGAGAGCTTCTGTTCTTAATAGCATGGAGACAAAAATTCATAAAAAAATAATTTAAACATAATAAACTGCACTGATTCTATAAAATAATGCATACAACTTAAAGCATGACCGGGATCTAATGTTTGTTCCAAGGCAAAATCAATTCTAGCAACATAAATGCAGTGCTTGTGCAGAAGTCTATAAACCTAAGAATGAGCATTCACTGCCACCTGCCGACAAACAGAAGTACTGCAACTATATAGGCATCTAAGATATCTATGTAAGGAAAAAAATGACAATATTAGTTATATATTATAATACCTGATTATATGATGAAGTTAGTGGCATGTACAGTATTCAGAGAGATTTTGCTGTTGTGTTATGTAGAACTTAAGGTATTGTATTTAGAGCGCTGCTAATGTCAGACTTCAAAATTTCCTTATGATAAAACTTCAACACATTTACTCAAAACAGTTTTATTTACTCAGCAAATTAAAACAGAATTGAAGTAGCCTATAAGCCGAAAACAATTATAACATGACTCGATTTAGTGGCTCACAATTAATCGTCAATGCATTATACAATAAATGCAAAATATTTCAATGCACTTTGGGTTTTGATATCCAAGATGGTAATTAATAAAAAGTTGGAAACTTTCATTTATTAAAACTGATTTTCAGTGATTGTGATATAATTTAAGCTATCTAGTATATACCTATAGTTTCGGCTTCTCTGTCTTCATTTTAAGATCTGGACAGGAACATTTAAAAACCTTGAAGTTGAAGTGCAAGCAGGTGATTAAGGTGTTGAATGGAAGGCACAAAAACCCTTTAAAACTGGTGTCTAAACCCAAGTAAATTTCTCTGCCAAAAATATTGATTTTCATGGACAATAATTATGAACAATGTGTGAGATTAGTCCAGTCACATTTTTAACATTTTTTTAATAAAAGGACACACACCGTAACTGACACACAATGATGCAAATCCCAAATTTTAGGTCTGGCAAACAAAGACATTAAAAGGACAAACAGTAAAGCAAAAAAACAGCCATAATGTGCATATGTTTTTTTTTTCCTCCCGAATTCCACTGCGCTTCACAGCCATCAGTACACTTTAACTACAGATGTTAAAGAAACATCACAGGAATGCATCATACAAAAAAATCCGTTCCTCTTGACCTTCATTAAGACGTGTCCATCCGACTTGATTCTGTAGAAAGTAAGGAAGCAATATTTTCAGATTCCCAAAACAAATATTTAAATAAATATAATAGACTTTATTTATAGTACAATTTAATTTATGTAATTATAATTAACAATTCAGCTAAAGGACAAGTTCTAATACGTAGGTTTTCTCTCTATTTAAAACACATTTATTATTTTTAACTAAAATTACATTTTTTAATTCAATTTAAATTCGATTTATTTTTTTCGATGATGCATACCGAGTTTCCAAATCGGTCAAATTTTACCAACCCACACGACTAGAAACACCAAATTTTCTGACAGTTCCTAATAAAATGAATTGTTTTGCTGAAGTCTAAATTTGCAACCTAAACACAAGCCTGCTGTGGAAGAGAAACAAGTCTCATGTTTCACAATCCCATAAAAAAACTAAAAAAACACCACCCAGATTCCCACCATTCAACATGAAGATTCAGCATGAGAAAGTCAATCCAAAATGTATTTCACACCGTCATTAAATGAGTTTCATTAATGAAAATACATAATGCAATTTTCCAAAATGGCTCCTCCCAGTCAAGACTACTTTAATATAAATCCTAGAGGTCTGTGATTTATGAACATAATTTAACTATACGTATAATAGGCATATTATTTGCGCGTGTATAAGAAAACTTCGAGGTGTAAACTCTGGTTACGATAAAACCTTTCAAGTGACCAAACGGGCAAAACATTTTACACAATGTTAAATATAATATGAATACCATTTCTGTAAGCACACCTTTCGTTCCCGCCAGTATGCATCACAAAGCATTTTAGAATGCCACTTAAATAAATAAATAAATTAAAATAATAAATCAAACATTAATTATCTGATTAAAAGTAAAAAAACGAAAAAGGGACTTACTTGCTTCATTAAACAAGAAGGAATCCTGATACTCCATCATGTACTGTGTGTTACGGGCTTCATCCAGGAAGAGAGAGTAGGCACGTTTAATGTCCTCCACCTGGACCTCGGTACCCTGAAAAGGTCATAAGTGGATTAACATTCTGTTCATGACAAAACTACAGGTGGAGAAAAGCTGTTAAAGAGGTGAACATACATTTAACACGCATTTCATAACCTTATGATATGTTTAAACAGACGTAACTTCACTGAAAGAGCATAGTCATTACCCTGCGTCTGCGGCACACCAGCCCTGCGCAGGTGATGAGCTGAATGGCATAGCGAAGCGACGTCTCCTGTCCGATACGCGTCAGCACTGTGTGAGCTTCCTCGCTCAACTCCACATCCTCTTCCTCACATCTGATTTCACAAAAAACAGGACTACTTTTAGATAATATACTTTCCTGCTAAATGTTTTGCTCTTATTTACTTCGACAGACACAAATAAAATCTGCATCATAAAATTAAATGGATTTGCGGATCATAATCGTATTGAATTATTATTATTGATTCAATGTGTTAATGATACCCAAACCTTGAACTACAGTGTTAAAAAGTGCTAAACTTTTTACAGCGAATATTTACAGCAGGCTACTGGTTTCTGTAACTAACAATATTAGTGCACAATAAACAACACTGTATTAAAATAAACAGCAAAAGGCTTTGGGGTTTTTTTTTTGTTTGTTTGCCAGTAATACCGTGTTAAAGTTCTGTAAATTCTACAGTTAATTTCTTACAGTGTACAATAATAAGTGCACACCACAACCAAGACAGAAACTAATTCAGCGGTTTTACAATACCAGGAATAAATACTTTAAGAACAACTTGCATACTTTACTTAATAATATTGTACCTGCAAAATCATTTACTAAAGTAAAAAAAACTTTTTTTACCATTATTATTATTTTATCAACCAAAGTCACCAAAGTGCATAATATTTCTACAGAATCTTTTTTCTGGCTGCTTACTTATGTCTAACTTTTTTTTATTAGGCGTAGATTTGTTGAATAACATTCAAATTTATTATTGTGCTTTCAGTAGAAATAAGTATTAAATTACTTCTCAGAACTGACTTTATGTTTTTTTATTAACTTGTTAATATATGCAAAAAAAAAAGTCATTTAGTCATTACAAATTTCTTAGCCTAAAAATTTGATTATATTTAACGTATCGATTTAACAAGCAGGCTTAGATGCAAAATGGTTCCGGGAAAGACCATCTTTATAGATTTAGAACTATATAAACCCACTGGACACACATCTCACCGAATCTTGAGGATCTGCCTGGTCTCTTTCTCAGTGTAGGGAGATGTAGCAATGATCACCAGACGGTCCAGCATGTCGATTGGAATGCCATGAGGACTCTCGTAGCGGGTGCCTCGGATTCTGTAGAAGAGGAACATAATCATGAAGGTTGTGAGTTAGAAATCCCAGGTCCACCCAGCTGGCACTTGAGCAAAGTCCATAACCCTTAACTGCATTAAGAAATGTGATTTTTCTGAATAAGGGCATAAGGTACACACCTGGTGATGCCTCGGTTGGTAGCCATTATGAGAACAGGGGAGAGATCAGTCTCTAAGGCTCGGTTTAGGTAAGAAAAACACTCAATGTCTAACATGTGGACTTCATCAATAAACAGCACCTACAAGGGTGAAAAAAATGTAAGAGTTAAGGAACGAGAACAAAGTGACCAGTCTCTAAAAAATAGGATTTGGTCAAGAAAACATAGCTATTAAACATAGTGCAAGTGCAACATCCTAATAGGTTAGGGTGCATTAAATAAGCTGTATTTACCCCAGGAATAATCTCTGCCTTCCCCTCCTCTCTCCACTCGGAAACTTTGGCATTGATCTGCTCACGTACCTCCGACTTAATCTCTCCGGTGTCTCCTGCAGAGCAGAAAAGCCAAATTCAGCAATAAAAACACAACAGAGAAACCCGATTCCCATAGACAGCTGGAGTGAATTCATTAGATATGAATTAGTGTGGACAGTCCAGTACATTCAAAGACTAATAGACTTTTTAATGAGTCAGCATGACTGGCTTAGATCACAAACCATAACGGAGGTTTATGCTAATGTTTTAATTCGCAAAGTTTATATTTCCACTGTTTCTTCACTCATTCACGTTCATTGTTTCGTTTTTTTTTTTTTCATTAAATCATTTCCTGTTCTTAAATGAAGCCGTTTTCAGATACCTGTTTTTGTGACATCAAACGGACCAAGGCTGCTCTCACAATTGCCATTTTAGCATAGGCCTGCCGAGTTAGAAGTAAACAGTCCGCCATTAAGACACTGATGCAGAATGTCGCCACCTAAATGCGTTCATTATTTTTCACCGGGTCGCTCAGGTAAAGCTAAGAAGTTACGCCTAAAAAAATTAATCAGTACCAAATATACGTCACTGCTTTACCTACAGAAGAAGCGAGTGTACATTCATTTATTTTCTTATGAAGGCAATGAAAATTGCCTTCTTAAAAATTGTTGTACCAAATGTTGTTGGTAAATATAAAATGGTAACACTACTTTAATCTTACCGCTGTAGATGGTTTATACCGGCTTCTGTTAATAATTAATAAGGCATTTAAAAAATGATTTTATATGGTTTTGGAGCAGTAAAAATGACCCACAGAAGAGAGAGGTGGGGTGAACAGAGCTTTTAAAGCAACATGACAAGGGTTGTTGCACTACATTTAAGAATTTTTAAAAGTATTTTATAGACTTTTTATTAATACTCTAAAGAATCAGAACTAGTGGAAAAAAGGCATCTGATGGCCTCTTTAATGCTGGTCCTGCACCCTGACTTCCTAACATGCTGGGTTATAAAGAAAAAAAAGGCTTTACTCTGCTGCAATATAAGTTTTTTACTTATTTAATTTAGGACTATTAAAGCTCTTTAGTGGGTAGACGTAAAGACAGACCTGAGAACAGTGCGAGGAATCCCTGTGTGCGGCTGTTAATCACATCGATCTCATGTAGCGAGACAGTATGAACGACCTCTTTACGTTTCTGCAGTTCACCCTCTGGACACTGCACAAACTGCGTCTGAAACCAGAAACAAAACATTGCCACTTTGAAGAAATTCCTCCTGCTTTCAACTGGCAAAAGTGGCTTTGGATTTTCTCTGCTGTGAATGGGTACAAATGCAAACTTTGGGATAAAGCACTTTGTCGCGGAAATCCCAGAATCCCACCAAAATTAAATTATTTTAGCTTTAGCATTTGACAAATCAAACTTTCATAGGACGGGGGAAAAAAAAACACCAGAGTCACTGACAAATATTGTTGCATGACATCATTAATTAGGATTAGAGGCATTATTTATTTACTGCTTTATTTTAAAATGTCATTAAAAAAAACTATTCTTTTTAATGATCAATAACAATATGTGACGCTTCTTTTAATCAATAACAACAATGCCCAAGTCAGCATTAAAGAGTCGAGGTTTTTTTCCTTTGTTTTTTATCAGAGTGCCTCACAAAGAAACCTATCTGCAGAGTTGATATAACAATTTCTCCTTAAGTGCCTAATCTCCCTAATTTAATTTAATACCCAAATTTCTGTTTATGCAGCAACATCCAGCAGGCAATTTATAAATACTAAAATAAGAGGAGGATTTAAAAATCAATTTCACTGCAGTTGCATCCTACTATATCTATATATATCTATATCTCTATATCTCTATATCTCTATATCTATCTATCTATCTATCTATCTATCTATATATATATATATATAAAAATAATTTGCATCTTAAGGCCTAATTTTCGGACTAATTTTCCAAGAAACGTTCGAGTTACAGTTCTTATCAGCTGATGTGTGTGTGTGCGGATTCAGGCGTTCAGGGGGAAGTGTCTGTTTTACATGTAAGCACTGCAGAGGAATTTTTAATTTATAAAAATTAGCAAATTTCATAAAACTGGGTTCTTGTAATAAGACCACTGAAATAAAAAGCCTTTAAAAACCATTCTACTATGCGGAATATATTGCAAATTGCATAACATTTGAAAAGAATGATCTTTGTCCCCTCTGTAAAACTAGTCCTAGGGTTAGGGCAAATTTATGATTTTTGGCCTTGGCGATTAAGACAACACTAGAGCCTGTACTTCACTATGATCAGGGATCACTAAACTCGGCCGGCCCTGGAGAGATGGTGTCCTGCAGAGTTTGCCTAATTAAAGCACACGAAGCCTAACTAACAGCAGCAGCGTTACCGTTATTTTTACTATCCGTCTCGACCTAAAACTTTCAACATACAAGAATGAAATCGCTCATTTATTGCGAATCATTGCGATATGTCCATTTGTGATATATTGTGCAGCCCTGCTAAACAGTAAAAATCTAAATGTTTCACAAACTTTCGATTTATTTATTCGATTTAATTTGTAATCATGCATTCACAGTTCAATTAAAAAAAAATGTAATGTGAATTTGTCTGAACTCTTTTGCTTTTAGAAAGTACACATTTCAACATTACATTTAACATCTAAACCCTCTCTTCAAAGTCGAACCTGTATTTATTGGGATCAAAGACACTAGACCTTAATATGGATTCCTAAATGGAGCCCACTGACATTTGACAGCAATAAAGATACACCAAAACAGCGGTTATCAGAGAAAGAGTGTTGTGTGTGTGTGTGTTTTTGATCAGCCGCAGCACGCTGTAAAAAAAAAAAAAACAAAACTGTGGATTTTCAAAACTACCTCTCTAACTAACTCTTATCAGGTCTCGAACATTTGTTTAATTTTTAAATATCAAAATACACAGTTGTGTTACTATATAGAGTTAAATTCATGCGCCATCAGTGACGCTCGATTCACATTAACAGGTAAAAATCCGATCTGTCTACTAACTGCACACTTTAATGGATGTATCGGACTATATCTAATTTATTACCACATATGAAGGAGGCCTGAATCTGATCTAAAAATATAGGAATCCATGTGCCTTTTTTCTCCTGTTTACACTGTCATGAGTTAAATCCAATCTGTGCCACATTGGAGGAAAAAAAAAATCGGAATTGGGTCAAATGTATATGCCTTCAGCAGCTGATAGTAGTGACCTAGACATCTTGGACCCAGATGAGAAAGCTCCCACCAATTCTGTCGCGGTGCAGAAATACTGACATGAAATGCAGGAAATACCAAGAGCGATGATAATATTAAACGTGAAGGGAGGCCCTAAAATTATATTCTTGGGGCAAAGGGGGTCTCAGATGAAAAAAAAAGGTTGGAGAAACACAAATATAATTGACCTTTGTTGCTACAAAATACACACTTATAAATATTTTAAACATACTTTTGTACAGGTAATGCAGTTCTTTTGTATATTGATGCTGTTTTGGGTCAGATTTGACCCAAATCTATTAAAATTCTGTTGAAGGTTGAATCAAGGAAAATGGTGACAGCAGTGCCTGTTGTAGGGAGCTGTTGTGTTTTCACGTCTTGGTTGAAACAGGAGATCAGTCTGCAGTTTTGTATCCAGAAATCTTTTTTAAAAAAAAAAAAAACAAAAAAAAAACAAAAAAACAGCCCACTCCCCCTGCGCTCTTTGTTTTGTTTTTTTTTAATTTATAAATATTGTATCTGACGTTTAAACAAAAAAAAACAAAAAAAAAAAAAACCCCACTCTACTCTGGTATAGACGCTTATACCAGAAGGTATTCTCAAGGTGAAGGCATGGAACCTCGGAGCATGTGTGTGATGCATCGTGTATGCGATTTCAAAGTTCAAAGTTTACCTGTGCTCCCATAGCATCGTAATCTCGGGCTCTGGTAAAGGAACGACCCAGTTTGCAGATCTTCCCTGTAGCTTTATCAATAGTAATAACATCCCTATGGAAGCGCAGAAAGCTTGGTCAGATTTTCATACAATCACAAAACAACATTACCGTCCGTGTTAAAAAACAGGATAGACGCTTACTCACCCAGCCTGAACTTTCTCTTTAGTAAGGCTTTCGATCATTTTGTTGCCCAGGTCATAGATGGTCTCCATCTCTGTAGTCTTCAGGGTCAGCTTACCTACTTTCGCACCCTGAACACAGTAAAGAAGAAGGTTGTGTGAAGATTGAACACACACAAATGAAAAAAATAAGTGCTACGAATGCACTAATACCATTTTTAAAAAACGAGTATGAATGCAGATATATTTTTCCCCGGAACTTGCCGAAACCGGAATTTTCGGGATGTGGGATCATTTCTATGGCTCCTGAATTTTCTCTTGACATTCTCTTTTGTCTTGGAAGGGTTTACTGCAGTGTTGGCTGCCAATCGTGCTTACGCTTTGGTTTCACTTTTAGATGCTATCAGATCACTTATATTTTAAGTACTTGTTAAGTACTTTGATAATTTTGCAGAACGAGTGGGTTTTCGTCATTAATTTTGAAAAATATTTCCACACTGCTGAGTCTGACATTCTATCGCTGCTGCCAGAGGTGCACTAAGAATTCTGTTAATGGCATCGCGAGGAATCAGCATTCAGTTTTAGAGTACAAGAGCTCAGTATCTGGCCCGAGACCAGTATCAGTGCATCCCTACAACAGTCACTAAAGCACTGCTTTAAATGAGCTTTCTTATGCAACATATTTATTACTGAATGTATTTTCTATCACACTGAGCAGTTAAACACAGACATACTGTTCCTGTTGCAGGCCTGTCGATCTGAATCTCCACCACTTCCCCCTCAATGATCTCCGTCTCCTCTCTATACAAGCAGATGTACATTATTAAACAACATATAACCGCTGAACATGCATTATTTCAGGTTAGTGAGCAGGTCCACTTACTTGATACGGACGCCGATAGCTTTGCGGAAGGCCTGGCACAGGGCCTCTGTCTTGCTCATCTCCAGAGAGAAGATCTCACTTCCCGATATAGTGGTGAACAGCATATTCTGCCCAAGTGACTGAGCGATACCTGCACAAACACACCCAAACAAATTGTCTAAAGAACTAAATGCAAATTTACAGAAAAGTATAATTGCAAATATTTAACACTCATGGTTTTTGATCAGAAATGGCTCTCCTGTCCTGTCTTTAGCTTTTAACCAATAACCAAGTGGTTTGCATTCCATATTTCATTTTACTCTCTTCAACTCCATATTTGATTTTCTTCTATATTCTATTCTGTTCCATTCCGTTCCATATCCTATTTATTACATTTAATATTCTATATTATATTCTATTTCATATTTAATTTTATTCGATTCCATACTGTATTCCATTCTATTCTACTCTGTTTCATTCCCTTTTACTATTTTATATTGTATTTTACTCTATTCTATTGCATTCCATGTTCTTTTCCATTCCGCACCCTATTTTCCATAAAGTTATGATGTGTAAAACCTAAATAAAAACAATAGAATGACCTGCAAATTCCTGCTGACCCCCATAGTGAGTGGTGTTTTAAATTGAATGGGTCAACAAGGATTTACAGCTCCCAATTTTACTGAGACAATCTATTAAAAAAAAAGCATTTCAAGGTTTTTTTTTAAATTAGACAATTTTACATTATTTTAGCTGCTAGACGCAAGTTTGCGATTATTTGACAAACAAGAATGTGCAGTCATTTCATTTATTACAAATTGAATATAACCTTATTATAATGCCATAATGTGCTAGTTTATACACAACTGAAGTTAACACTAAAAAACACTTTGAAAAGCTTATTTATGAAAACAATCTGTACCCATAGCAATGGCGGTCTTGCCCGTCCCAGGTTGTCCACCAATAAGCACTGCACGTCCAGCAATGTGACCTTCTTTAATCATCTCCAATACCAGCCCAGCCGCCCTCCGTGCCGCCAGCTGCCCTACCATTCCCTGAGACACCTAAAACACAAACAAACGCATATCTAAGTGAAATGACTCAAGTTCCAATTTCTTTCTTTATTCTCTATTGGAATATTCTAGAAACCTGTAACAAACTAGAAGCCTGACCTCTAGTTTGACTGACATGATCATTACAGTTGACTAAAAACGCCAATCCTGGATTACTACATTCAGCATTTATAAAAAGTATATAATATATACTATAATATAATATACTATAATATTACTTCTTAACCTCTGGGACAATATTTATTTTGAGAGAAGAATGTGTGTGTTATATATGGTAGCTATACAACCACCAGTCACCCAACACCTTTCTTGAACACCACTTTGGAGGTACGTCATAGTTGCAGGTTTTGTTGTCCGAGAGAAAGATGAAAAAAGTGCAATACCTGATTTATTCTAAGATATTGTGCTTTGAATATCCAGACAAATATAGACAGATTATTGCATAACTCGTACACTTGACCAGCTAACCAAAATATCAAAACACGTATTGCAGTAAATACAATCAGAAAAATCCTCTAATTTTTTCCAGATAACGAACAGTTCCACTATTTAGGCACCAATTACTCAAACTTAGCTATTTATTATTTAGTACAGAAACTGTACTCTCTTCCACCATGTTGGAAGTTCAGCATTCCTCTAATCCTGGAAAATCGGGTAAATAAATAACCCCCCGAGTTTTTAAATATAAACTACTAAAAAAACTCATTCGAATCAAAGCCCATTTCCACCACCACAACAAAAATATAGTTAACCCAGATAGCAGGTTGTCATTGATTCTAATATATCGTTGATTTTTAAACAGATTTGCAACCTACAATAATGTTACTTTAATTACAGCAAAAACTAGATAAAGATGGAAAAATTATTTTGTTATTTTATAGACTGTCTTTATTTCTTACTATAAATCAGAACTCATGTGGGAACATATCATGTGGGGGTCATGGTGATGTGTACAATATCATCTCAATACTGGTTACATCAATATAAATAATGATGTTCGCTGCTATTAGATCGGTCCTTGTTGCAATCTAGTGAAAGGTACGACGTTGAACTTACATTAGAAATCACAAAGAGAAATCCGGCTTACAGTTTGATATCAAAACTGCATTGAGGATTGTAGAATGTGATAAATAAGATACATTCAATTAATAATTTTTAAATATGCAATTTCTGATTTGTAGATAAAATCAAGCTTTGACACATATGAACATCACAACAGCATGAATAAAACATTAGTACCATCAATAACTTCGTAATCATTTTGTGATTTTTATGCCGTTTCTGGAAGAGTCTGTGCCGTGTTGAAACCGTGAGCCAGCAGGTCATAATCTAGGCTTAATGTGAATGGGCTTCCATATATTATTTACGCTCATTCTTATAGCACGTGAAGGCAGCATGACCGTAATTACACTAAATTAACAGGTAGTAGAATTCTTACCTGTCGTGGTTCCAAAGCATCATCCAAGCCAAGTCCACGAATGTGTGAGTGTGCACCTAAAAAACACAATAGACAATCAGCATCTTTTAAAATGACATGGTGTAAATATGTAGTCATGACAGATAATACAATATCAAATTAAAGGCGTAAAAACATTTTTTTGGCCACTTACCGATTCTCTCTAATCTGGTGAGATCACGTACCTCCGGCACTTTCGTGGTCGCCATCTTTTAATTATTAAAGAAAATAAAGAAATAAACTAATCAGTTAAGTGCAATAAAATACACAATTATATTCTGACATTGTGACACTTTTTTCTCGTTGCTATAGTGAAAATCCAGCCACAACAGACGTTTACGGTATGTACGTTGCCATAGTGACACTGCAATGCAAGTTTCTGGTCTACAAAACTAGCTTAGCAAGTTAGTTATTTATTAAAACATACGACTGATAAAATAGCTAGCACAATTATTATCTAAAATAGAAACAAAGTCTGGTTTTTGTTTTGCTTGCAGAAGTACAATACTTAATTTCTCGTAACCTACTAGCCAAATGGCTAACATCACTAGCTAACATGTTCGCAACTACTCCACATAGTGTTTAAGGAATTTAGCTTACTTAAATAGTACATAAATGTATTTGTATTTCATACAATGATAAATATAATAACCAGATATATGATTACATAAAAAACGATTTGAAAATTCGTATGAATTATCTGTGCACGTAAGAAGTGTCAGGTTAGCCACTTAGCTCATTAATTTTCACCAACATACCTACGTTTATTTTCTTCAAACAAAGATTTTTACCATGGCGATTTTTTTTTTAACCAACCTCAGTATTATTGTAATTATAAAACTACAGCATTCCAAAGACAACAGATAATGTTAACAAAACAGCATGTATCACTTACCTGAGCTGCCATGTTTTCCGTAGCGTGGTGGCGGTTGTTTCTGAATGAGAGCACTACAAAATTGCGTCCGGGTAGCAAAAAAAAGCTCCTCACACATAGGTTCCTATAGCATCATAATGTGGCAACGTCAGGTTGAAATTGGTTAAACTATTTCGACTCGCCTGCAAGGGTTGTAGGTTTATTAATAAACTGTAGTCATAATTTAATTTGGGATAATTGTAATTTTAGCTTATAATATAATTTTAGGTTTTATTTAAACTGGCTGATTGTGTTGTTTTTTGACAGCCCCAGGATCTCCAGTTTAATACTGTCTGTGCAGAGTGTTTGCATTTTTGAATGAGTTTCCCCTCCCAAACATCAGTAAAATAGCTGTTAAATTAGATTCATATTAGAAATTAATTACAAGGTAATCATTTAAAGGTTTCAGCTATTTATATCAATCCGATTCAGAGATGAAGGCCTTAATACTACTAGCGAAAGGGAAAATAAATGACAAGGAATGAGACTCGTTAAGAATGGTCCAATCACACAAGGCCAAAACTCTAAAATCAATATAGATTTCACTAACAACAAAAGTGGGGGCGACGACAATTTATAACAGGCAGGCTACCCTCAAATCAAATGCTCAGACGATTCATTTTTCTGGAATCATATAGATACGGGGGGGGGGAAAGAAAGATATATATATATATATATATATATATATATATATATATATATATATATATATATATATATATATATAACAAACACACACACACATGTCTCATATTTGCTAAGCAGACCAATCGGTTTGTCTCTGTGAGTGGGCATTACAATCAAACTCTTACTACCACCGCAGTTCTGTGTCAGACAAAAAGTAAATATAAAACTCACTTTACTCCAGACTACACTAAATTGTACGCCCTAAATTATAGAAGTCAGTTAGTACCACCTCTATGAAATAAATAGTGGGTTGTTTGCATGCTTTTCTACCCTATTTTCTAACAGGAGTTTACAAACCTACATACACACACATACATATATATATAAATATATACTTTATTTTTGAATATCACCGATGCTACTTGTTACTGTACTTTGTTTGCACATAAGTCAGTATTTTTAAGTCAGTATTTTGCACAAAAGTCAATATTTTTAAGTCAGTATTTTGCACATTAGTATTTTAAATAGTATTTTTGCAGATACAGCTGCACATAGTCTATATTTCTATATTTACATAGGTCTACACCTGTACCTCTGTGGCATAGTTTTATTTTATTATTATGTCTAGGGTTTTTTTTACTTACTTTTGTACTTGTCTTGGCATTCACTGATTAGAGCAAAAAAAATAATAATAATTGTACAGAGAAACTTGTTTTCTTCACTGTGCACATGACAATAAACACTTTGAATCTTGATAATAATTTGCAATATTTATTTAACTCATTGTTAACATGGTAAATAGACTTCTTCCTTGGTGGCAGAGCTCCAGTGCAACTTATTGACTAACCAACCAGCCAAGTCTAACGGCATATACCCCATATACGAGACATGAGCACAAACATGACTGTAGGAACATAATCTATAAGGGGGGGTGCAGAAGGGCAGGGTTAGATTTTTAGCATTTTAAATCACTCCTTAGCACTCCTACTTCCCACAAATTTAAGCACAAACCTATTGAGAGAGAAGAGGAGTAAAATCCACCAGCTGGAATATGAACTTAGGTATACCCAAAAAAATCTTTAGGAGTATCAGTGTAGAATCATCACAGAAGTATTAAGCGATTTCTAGTTGAAGGTCAAATCCAGTGAGGTCAGCAGACACCAGGATCTCTGGATTCCAACTGACAGTAGGAGTAACATGAGCAGGAACATTACTTGCTATAAGTGGTATAAAGGCTCACATACCAATGATTTTTTAAACAGATAAGCAGAAAGAATACTTTGCTTAAAAGGGTGTCATGTATCAGATATGTGGATGTGGTTTGTTGTGGTTAGTAAAGAATAGACGTAATCAGTGTAACTAAATAAAAGTGAATAACCTAAAATTAATTAAAATCAGCATTTACATATACCTGGGACATGAAAATGTGCATTGAAACTTAGGTGAATTAGTAAACATTTTGCTTACAAGCTAATGGCTAACTAGGGTCTATAGTATGAAATATATGGTGCTAGCTTGTTAATACCAGCTTGTTGATTTTGATCTCTGCTCGTGTGGTTGAACAATAAGTACCTGTTTATTTCATAAAAGCAAACTAATCAAGGTCATTCGTTCATTCATCTTCTATACCTGCTTATTCCCTAATTCGGGGTCACAGGGATCTGCTGGAGTCCATCACAGCTGTCTCTGAAAGGGCAAAAGGCACGAGAGGTTCACCCTGGACAGGCCACCAGTCCATCACAGGGCCACACACACTCACACTCACTCCTATGAGCAATTTAGAATCACCAATCAATCTAACATACATGTTTTTGGACTGTGGGACTTTTCATCATACTAAGTAACAAAAATGTCTACTAGTCGTTTTCAGGTTATGTAATAAATATAAAATATTTAAAGCAGTTCCTGCACAATATAACCAGCGATTCTCACAATATGTACGTCTTGTTACGACTTAGTTAATGTATTCTTATATTCTATGCTCTGTGGCTGCAGGTCTAATCTTGATATCCTGTAATATGATTCCATCTACCAGCTTTGTATTTTAACCAGTAGATGGCGGCATTCATTTATCTTTACATTTGTAAAACATATCAGAAGGTTTTGTACATTTTATTAAATATAATTCACTTATTATAACGCATTATATAGCATATGAGTGAGTATATTACTTCTTAAAGACACAAATAGATAGATATTTTAAATCGCTTTTTATTGTCTTTTCATTTGTGCATACAATGCGGTACTGAAATTTCAACACACACACAGACAAGAATATGCATGTGCTTCATCATTTACTGCAGATTATCCTATAATCACTAACAATATTGCTCATCTACTATATATTACATAATTGCTAATTCACATTATTCTTCACAATGCTGATCTAATATCACGATGCTAAAAAAACAAAATAATTAAAAATATATATATATATACAATTATGAAAAGATATTTGCCCATTGTACCCTAAACCGAGTATACAACACAGAACTACAGCTGACAAACACATACAGCCGACTCATACCACACCCAGAATCCAGGATAGACAGGCTCAGTGAAGGAGGCTTTAAATTGGTGAATAAGGGTCATGGTCTCTGCTACACTGTAGTAGGACAGCATGCCTGCATCATAGTCCAGGAAAACCCCAATGCGAGATGAGTAAGGGGCGTTGATATCGACCTGATCTTTCATGTGGCGAGCTGAGTAGCTGGAATCGGAGCAGAAAAGTCCCCAAGATTTGCGGTTGTATCCAATGCGGGCAGAATCGCCATATCCTGTACGCTTAATTCCCTTGTAGGTAATGCCAATAGAGGCCCCCTCACCGCTCCACTCTACCTCCCAGTAGTGCGCGCCACCAGAGAGGGCCTCTTTGCACAGCACTTGGGGCAGGCAGTCAAACCTTTGAGTGCTGTCGTTGTAGGATTGGGGGTCTCTCTTCAGGGCTGCTTTCCTGTTGCCTCTGGAAATGTACAGCTGTTTATATGCTGTGTTTGGGTCTAGAGTTAGTTGGCAGGCATCTGTTCAACGAAGCAGAAAAGATGGGATCTAGGGTTAATTATTGGTAGAGGTTCTAATTAAAAGATGCCTTAAGGACATGTACGATAGAGAAAGTTATATTAGATTAAATCACACACCAAGGCCTAGGTTTTAAACCTAGGATTTAATATTGATTGTACAATAGACCCTAAAAGTGAAGCCCAGGTACAAATAGAAGTGCTGACCTCATATCAGTTTGAATAAACAACAGTCAATAAGGTGACTTCAGATCAGTGCGGTTAAAAATGGAGAGTAAGCTGATCTTTGGTCAGCACTGCTATACAGTTTGGCTGTTAATGAGTTTAGACCCAGCATGCAAATAAAGTCTAGAGTCTGCCCACCTCGTCGGCTCTCAAAGTTGGTTGTACACTAGGCGGTTGCGGCTGCCTGAGGAACCACGTGACCGTCTCTGATCTAGAGGGCCAAGAGTGGCAGTACACACTTCAGACTGACCACACACCCATGCATTTGAATTCAACTGCTATATTTACTGAAAAGTACATTGCTTTATATGTTGTTTAACCTCCAGGCTAAAAAAGATATCCTATTCATAATCCCATAATTTACAAATCTCTTGATTCTGTATTGCTAGAACTAACACTATTGTATGTATTTAAGCCATGAAGAACGTAAAGACATGAGCTTTTGGTTTCTCAGTCTTGGCTAATCGGGCGCAACCTGGTTTGTGCACAATAGATGAAAGACTTGCCTTTTGTAGCTCTGATCTTATTGTGTTTTTCAGTTATACAGGAACAACAAGCCTTTCAGCTAAGCGGTTCTAGCTAAAGAAAACAAACAAATATTTCACCTAAACGTCTACACAGATGCAGGCATTTGGGTAGAAACGTTCGATGCTCTCTTTGTGCTTTAAGTCAGCTTAAACACCCAGAACAAGGGCTTGAAACCAGTAAGTACGAGTCAGAAAGTAAAGAGGCTTCAGGGTCAGGTTTGCAAAGCAAGGCTTGCGCGTAAACGTTTGCGCTCTAGTTCTTAGAATGTCTTCTCTCCCTTAACAAACCTAACGCCCACTCAGCTAACCGGCAGAGCTAGTTCGTTCAGTCTGCTCATGCACAAATCCCATATCTAAGGAATGCTGCAGGACAACTCCCTCAACAACCCGCTTAGGACTGGGCCAAAGTCAATTCTTGTTCCCCCAGAGCTTTGTTTAACGTACAATAGTACAAATTATTTGACATACCATAATGGAAAATTCTGACAGGTACGGTATACTGTTTTTTCGTAATCATGCCTAGTTTTTGAAACAATAACCCAACACCTAATTAGAACCAGTTTTCCCAGTAAGATACCATGTTTAAGTAAAACCTTTGTTTGCTGTGTGGTAGATTAAAAAGACACAAAGTAGTTAAACTTACACTGGAGAAAGTCATCCCTGGTGCGTGGAGTCTGGCTGCGCGGAGCTTGGTTTAAAGTCCTTTGAGTTTTATACACATCAACTTCATCAGCTGGAGACAAAAAGGAAAATGATGACCACTCGTCAATATTAACTGATATAACATAATTGTCATATTTCATAAATAAATATCATAAATCATAGATAAATATGCCATGGTCACATTAATTCAAATCTCAACTTGTTTTCTAAAGAATCAGAACACCCAAACATATTTTACCATTTATGTTCATGTTGATTAACAGACAAGGAGGAATATAAAAATTTCTTATTGGGCATTACTCACCCTTTATAGTTTTCTTTCCCTTTTTGTCCTCTAGTTGACAAAAAGGCATCTTGTTCACTGGAAAAGAATTTAGGGTCATAATTAAATTTGTAAAATGACAAATAGAAAAATTAATGGTCTGGTGAAAAATGCTGTAGTATAGTAAATGTTGCATTCATTGTAAGCCTCAAGTACAGCTTCAGCTTTAGCATAGATTCCACAAATACTGGATGGGGAGGGTGTGTGGGTGGGGGTGGGGGGTGCCATTCCGTTTAAAAATATTTCCCTTTAACAAGGTGGTTTGGAAACGTTCACCATGATGTATGATGATTTTCACTCTTCCATTCATTAAATCACTCTTTGAAACCTAGTGGCTTATAGAAGGGCCACTTTTATAAGGAAATGACTGTTTCTGCATAAAATTGGAAGAACGTAGTCCATTCCACCAAAATGCCCCTCAGCATAACGGAGCCCCTGTGGGTTTTTCTTTAATTTATCATCTGTCTGTATGTTATATACAGTGCAGTATAAAGAAAATAGTGACTTGAAAATATGAATCTTTAAAGAGCAATATCATGTTTATTCATTTTAGTTGCACAACATATTATATACCCTAACTTACCTGTAGTGGCCACCTTAACCAGCTCCTCGTTGCCATATTCATTCAGATGCTGTTTCAGCTCCGATACAGTCTTGGTAACAGACCCAAAAGAGAAGTATGGGTTAACACTAACTGTCGGCAGCTCTTCGGCATCCGTTTGGGCAATCAGCATATGGAAACTCTTCGAAACAAAAGACAAATATGCATTATTTAAATGTATAACGTATCTGTGTAGATATTCTTCTTAAATAAATCTTACTGAGTTTGTTTACTTAAAGCGGAAGCATCTAGTTACATTAACTTTGCTCAGGAATTTAAAGGTACCTGGATGAAGTGGATGTGGTCCTCTGTACGCGACAGCTGTGTCAGCTCATTGTCTCTCCTTTTCAGGTCAGCAATTTCCTGCCCCAAACGGTCCATGTGGCCTTCTGCTGTGTTTAATGCTGCTTTCTTATTGGATGAAATCAGCTTGACCATTTCCTGTTGCATCATTTCGATGGTGCGGAGCATGTCTCCAAATAGCTTCTCGCTTTCCTGCAATGCTCTTTGAGCTGAGCTCTGAAGAGATCATTTTAGTCTGATGTTAATTTTGCCCTGCCTTGCCTTGCCTTGCCTTGCCTTGCCTAGTAACTGACCTAAATGTGCTATGAATACTGTTGGCTGAAATAGTCTTATTTACACACTTAAACCAACAGAATTTCTTAAGGGCTTTTTAACTAAAATGCATTCTGGCAGGAAAACATTTCTTTGTCTTTCGTTTAATTTTAAGGGTTTGCATACATTTTGTAGACTGAAAAAGAAATATTTTATCACCTTTAGTGCTTCAACGGCTTGTTTCAACTCCTCCATCTGCTTCACTCTGTCATGGATTTTCTCTTGGATCTCAGCTTGGGTGGCACCCAGACGTTGCTATAGAAACGCATGCACAAACATCACGATCATGACATTAGGTTCTTTACACATGTTTTCATGTGACAGTAATTAAAAATTGACACATTCCGAATGACATTTTAACGCTTTTGTTTTATACATAAAGGCAAAGACATGTTGATGTGTTATTTTGCTATTATAAGCAAATGGTTCCCTGTTTAGGTTGGGAAACAATGGAGGATTTTTGCCATTACAAACAGTAGGCGAGTTGTTCCCACACCAGCAATACTGCATAGTCGACTTCTCCATTCTAATCCGGATGGAGATCTCCCCCACTATGATATCTTTGTTTTAGAAGTTTGGAAAGGAGCAATAGACACTGTCCATTCACTTCCTCTTTGATAACAGCTTGAATAAAGGTTGGGCTAATTTGTCTCAGATTCGACATAATTGAGCCTTAAATGTGCAGTAGGGAGAAAGGAAAAGCGATCGACAAAACAGACAAGATTGACAAAATCTGGGTCATACCTGAGACCTGCTTATTGGACCACCATGTAATTTTGCTGACGTGTCCTTAAAAATTTAATAAGTGGTGTAAATTAAAGAAAAAATATCATCTTTCCTTTATAAATCTCACCTGCATCTCGCTTCGTTCCTGTTCAGCTGACACCATGTCATGGCCCTTGTGCTCCTTTACAGTGCACAGCACACAGATACACATCTGGTCTGTCCGGCAGTAGAGCTCCAAGCCTTTCTGGTGCTGTGGGCAGATCTGCCTGTCCAGATGCCCAATCTCATCCACCAACTTGTGCCTCTTGAAGGTCGCCGACTCATAGTGAGGTTTTAGGTGCTTCTCGCAGTATGATGCCAGGCACATCAGGCACGACTTAACAGCTTTCAGCTTCTTCCCAATGCAGATATCGCATGCCACATCCCTTGGGCCAGCGTAGTTGTAGTCTGGAGATGGAGGAGCTGGAGGAAAGGACTCTGAAAGCTTCTGGGCCGAAGAGCTGCGAGAGGATGTAAGGCGGCGTGGGGCAGGCCTTTTGTTGTAAATGACTCGACACTGTGGGCACGAGTACTGACCTGTAGAGTCTGCATGGTCCCAGTAGGTCCTGAGGCAGATGGAGCAGAAAAGATGGCCACAAGGAATGGACACAGGGTCTCTTAGGTCCTCTTTGCAGAGGTAGCAGATGTCCTGGTCATGCGACATGGACTCAGTTACAGAAACGTTGTGTGTACAAGTGTGTTTGTTTGAAGGCAAAGCCAAAGTGAGGATGTGGCGCCACAACCGTGTTATATACTGTCAACATTCAGGCAGCAAGGAGGACAAACTGGTTGAGCAGAAACTAGTTAAATGTGTAGGGGAGTGGCTGCAGCACAGGTGAGGAAAGAGAGAGAGAGAGAGAAAGAGAGCAGTAATCAATCAGGATACTTAAAAAAAGAAAAAGGTGAGAGGAATGAATGAAATGTTTGATCTCAAAACATATTTATGGTCTGTACATTTTATTTTGACATGATTTATGTTCCTCTAAATTTGTCTAAGGTCTCAGATTGCATCATGCATGTTACAGTTTTATAAACAAGCAAGGTAATGTCAACAAACGTTAACTTACACACACATCATGTGACACTGGTGTTATGCATCTAAACATACACCACCTAAACATACACTATATCTGAACAGGATACAGAGGAACATGAAATGTACTATAATTTATTCCGTCCAGTTCCAGAATACTATTCACATAAAACAAGTTATTCAGTAACTACTATGTGTTACTCAGCAACTACAGACAAACTTTCAGGAAAGACACAATTATGTCTGGATCTGTCAATGGTTCTAGGAGCTTTAGGGGTTAAGTTATGTAGCACTATCCACCGCTTGCACCGTTTTTTAGACACAGTATGAATAAACTAAGAGTTGCTCTTTATTTTCAAATTTTAGTTTAATCCTGTGTTATAAGCATTTTATTATCATCTTACCCACCAAGTTGCCACTGCTGGACCCCCGAGCAAGACCCTTAACCTCCAGTTGCTCAGTTGTATAAATAGGGGTAAAAATGTAATTCGCTTTGGGTTAGGGCGTCTGCTTAATGTCAGAAATATAAATGTTACTTAGCATCACATATATAATGGATGATGTAATGTTTTTATCAGTTATCCTGTTATATATATAAACATATGAAATGCTATCATTACTGTAACTGCCATTATAATAGTCATAATAAAAAGGATTTTACAATAGTCATAAAATAATTTATTATCAGTTCGTTATTGGGTTTACTCTTTCAGACTTTTCTCCTGTGGTTCTATTTGTAGGCTCACAACTTTTTACTTACCCTCTTATAACATCCCAGTAGCTAATTTAGCGATTCTCAATTGCCTTTAGAGGTGAATAAGTGTGTGGGAAATTGTGTGGTATTGAATCCAGGCTGCAAACCTGTTTGTGGTGCAACACTGTATTTAGTTCAGGGTCAATAACATGATAATATCATTGTCATAATAATAAAACCATATAAACCTAAATCTTGACTGCTTGACAAAAGCCAATCGGGATTTGATTCTAAGATAAATATATTTTTGTAAATACCAGAGTAATAAATATCTACAGCATCATAATAAAGGCTTTGCTTCTTGCGTTTAATAAACAATGAGTAAATCAATATTATGGATTTTAGCATATTATATGAAAGAGAAGTTGAACAAGTCATGCCAAAAATAAGTAAGGGACAAGGGCAAGAGATTATCTTTTATTCGAAAAATTATTATATATGTTAAGTATAATTTTTAAAATAAATTTAGTTTAAAAAAAAAAATCAAATTAATCAAATGGTGTATTGCAGACCGTGTAATGTAGACGGTTGTTAAAGTAAGATCTATGGTCCTTTCACATTACAAAAAAATGTTCTTTTTGCATTATCAAGTAAATATCCTTAAAATATTTAATCGATAATAACAAATACTCTTATCTATATCTGTTCTTTATATGGAGAATTTGATCAAATTTTAGGCACTGATTTGTAGAATAATGCAAAATGTACACTAAGCAATTAGTGATTGGGGGCCTTGCTTAGGGGCCCAGCAGTGGCTTGGTGGTGGTGGGAATCGAACCCTGATCTTCCAATTAGCACCGAGTTACCTCTTTCCCAAAATAATCTAGCCATACACTCATCCACCCACCCAGTCATCTATCTTCTTACTTTACAGAGTCACAAGATGCCTGGAGCCTATTTCAAAGGACTTCAGGGACCAACATGCACAATTCACCAACTTATCGCATGGCACAGTCAAACATCCATTTACATACATACACATACTGAGAATTTGCCAACCAGCCAACAATGCATTTATTTACACTGGGAAAAACCTAAATATCCAGCTCCAAAAACACACAGAGAATAGACCAAATCTGCACACACAGAAAAGAGGCAGGAAATATATAACAAGGAATATTGGATTCCATTGTCCGTATTCAAGTATTTTTACTCAATTTCAGTTTTTGTTGCAGTAAAAATAGCATGACACTACAGAAGACCTGGTCTTATATCTGCTTTGAGACTTTAATATCATGGTTATGTCAGTCTTAATACACAGGATTTAAGTCAAATGTTACCTTTACTAGTATGACTAATTGGCATTGCTATAGCTAATTACAACCTTTCCCAACACCACAGTGCTTTGAGATTTTGGGAACGGCATGAGCTCATCTTTAAGCTATTTTTGGTTATTGCCTCCTAAAGGGGGCCCCAGTACCAGCTTGATGTTTTAATCCATGCCATTACATTTGTACTTTGAAGGCTTCTGTGATGGATGTGCACTTAGTTTGCAGAAACTGTCTGACCTTTGAACACAGGCTGTCAAAACCTGTGAGAAACCATCAAGTAAGTAGGTAAGAAGAAGAAATAGAAAAGAATGTTCCAAATTTTTTCCTATCACATGGAGAAGTAGATAAAAGCAAAAAAAAGTGGACCAAGCGTTTCATGTATTAGCAAAGGTTATCAATGTAAATAATGTAGCAATAACAATTTGAACTTTATTGTTAATCATTAACTACCGTGGTTAAAGTTTCAGTCTAGATAACCAATCCAAATGTGACTAGTGGAAATTACATCCTTTTTATAACTCTGAATGTCAATTTAGTGTTGACAGAAAATCTTTGGGGCTGTTATTCATCTCTTCTTAGAAAGTACCTCAAAGTTATCTTTTACCCAGGGGACAAGATGGCCATCTGCTCTTGCGTTTCAGTGCAGGGCACAAAAACGTGTTAGCAAGAATGCGTCCGAGCCTGATAAGTCGGATAACAAAAAGTTCCGACAAAAGAGGTCTGAGGAGGTAAAAGGTTCCACTGTAAACGTGAGAAAGTGAGATAGCGTGTTACAAACTATTTGTAGCTTCAGGAAGTACTGTGTAAAGCAGCATCCAAACCTCATGTCATGTCTTTTATTCTACTTTCTCTCCTAGACTTGAAATTATACTAGCAGGACTTGGAGGCAGACATTCCGGGCGAGTCGCTCATATGTTTAAGATGAGATATTATACAATCTAGTTTTATGTCCTTCATAAAACACAACATAGTAACATAAGCAGGCAGAGATTTTAATAGCCCTGGTCAAATATTTATCCCTGCTTGCATAGGCTGTCTGATTTATTGCTGCCCACACCTTCATGTGAAACAGCGACTGATAAAAAGCAGTCCTACTCTGATAAGACGCAATCACGTTTACTTAAAGGCAATACTGGCACTCGCAACAAGAGACTTGTTCCATATTCCTTTGATGCGATGTAGATACTTCGGATACAACACTGTCAGAATTCACAGTGTAAGTTTAAGATTAGAAAGTGGACCTAATTTTCAGCACATCTAGTAAATTGAGTGTTTAGAAGATGCCCTCCCCGTCTTTAGTAATGAGAATAACAGCGTTAGAAATAAACAGCGTTACTAACAGTGACGCCCGATGTGGTTATCTGCTGTTGTAGCCTTTTCCAGCATAATGTTAAATGTTATATGCACAATGCAATGCTTTTCTGTTCGATATACAGTAGGTGTAAAGTGTGTTTATTTGTGTCCAAACACATGTATGTTAGGTTGATAGGTGATTCTAAATTGCCCATAGGAGTGAGTGTGAGTGTGTGTGGCCCTGGCTCCTGCCTTTTGCCCTTTCAGAGACGGCTGGGATAGGCCCCAGCAGATCCCTGTGACCCCGAATTAGAGAATAAGCGGGTAAAGAAAATAAATGAATGAATTACGGATTTCCTGGTCATCGCAATAATACAAAGTCATACGCAGTTTATTTTAACATTATTACTAATTGAGCACACCAAAAATCTGTCAAGGTCATGCAGCAAATTATTTAAATGAATTTACATACCAAGTTTAAGCACCTGGTGATGGTTTTAATTGCTTTTTATTCCATGATCTACTTTGGAATGCAGCTGTTTTTCCAGGAATTCAATGCACTTCAAACAGAATGCAATAAAATATTCATCGCTACCGATGCAATCAGATGCAGAGAGTGGTGCGGGTGTACACACACAAGCACAGTCTCACACACAAAGTACTTCCTGACCATAAAAAAATTTTCTATATAGTATAGTTACAGGTAGTATAAAAAAATTCAGACAAACTACAGGACTGATGGCAAAGCCAACGGGTTCAAAGATAGCTTTCAAAAAACTGGAAGTATAAATACTACTTTTCTCTCATTGAGCTGACAGACAAGACTGTTTAAGTAACATGCAACGTATGACCAGAAAGAATAAGACTCTCTGCATCTGTGGCAAGTAATTCTAATTCCAGCAGATCCCTGTGACCCCGAATTAGGGAATAAGCGTGTATAGAAAATGAATGAATGATTTATAATAATAATGTATTTTATTCATTTCATTCATTTAACCTGTTTAATACTAAAAAGCTTTTTTTTTTAAAAATAACACAATAGTTACTTGCCCTTAGTTACTATTTGTGGGAACTAGTAACTATAACTAATTATTTTTTTCCAAGTAATTTTAAAGTTACTTGTCTTTAACTGATCGGAGTGTAACGGAAACTGCTTCTCGTTCAGCTGTGACACCTTTAAACAACAGCAGAGGTGACTGCACTGAGAAAGCAGACTAATTGACTCTACCGCTTATCTGTTATCTCACATCTCTACTGAGGCTGTGAAGGCCACTAGACTATAGGTTATGTAGTAGTGACATTTATGGCCACACAGTGGTACTTAAAACTAAAAGAACTAAAAGGGTTTTCACAACAGGGGAAATAAAATGAGCAATTAAGTAGTTTTCTTGGTACCAGCAGGGATGGTTCCTTATTAAATCTATAGATTCTACGTTTATGGTACGAGCTTTAATTTGCTCCTGTTTAAAGTTAAATAAAAAGGTTTGCACCGCAATGCATTTCTGTTTGCCTGAGAAATAGAAATAACATAAAAACATTCATGTTGTTAAAAAATAAAAGGGTTAGGTGTATAATGCAATTAGATAATTTACAATAAAGACAAACAGAATAAAAATGGAAATAATTCAAACCCACTTTAAAGAAAGCAGTATAAGCACCCTGTACAAAACATCAGGCTTATTCTGTCAACCAAAAAAAAGAATCAGTGGCTATCATCGACACAGACCCAAACTGGACAGCGTTATTTTACAGCATTAAGCAGGACATGCTAATCCAGGACACCTTAGATTTCGCTCATTTATACAGCTGTGCAGTTAAAGCGTTAAAAACATTGCTTGGGGGTTTAACAATCACAAGTTGGTGGCCCTGGAATTTAAATTTACAACCTTCCAATCAGTGGTCCACTTTCTACTATTGCTCTTTTCCATACTTTATCTGTCCAGTTTTGAGCACTTATGATACCCTCAGCTTTCTGTTCTTGAGAGAAACCAGATGTGGTCTTCTGCTGTTATCGCCTATCAAGCACAATGTTAAATGTTGTATGCATAATGCAATGCTTTTCTGTTTGATATGGGTGTAAAGTGTGATTATTTGCAATATTATAATTTCCCTGGCCATCGCATTAAGACACAGTCATACCCGGTTTATCACAATGTAATTTCTAATTGTGCTTTCAAAGTCATGCAGCAAACTACAAGTACAAGTTTATCGATCTGGTGATTGTTTTTATCTGCTTTTTAATTTTATAATCCACTTCAGGATGCATCTGTCTTTCCATTACTTTAATGCACTTTAGGAGGAATGCAATAAAATAAGAAGAGAACTCTGTGTCAGAATATTTTTTCATGGCAGTTTCAGTCTATGCAACCTGTTCACTCCAGCTTGTCCTTTCTCCAAACATCTAGCATCACACACCCTGCATCTTGGCTAAGACTGACAAAGGTAACCATTGTTCGAGGAAAGCACTTGTAAATACCTCGTCTCCATGCGGTGAAGAAACCAAAAGCCTTCTACATTATTAACATGCATGTTATGCAAATTGAGACTCATTTACACTATGCCGGAAACACACACACACAAACACACACATACAATTCTGCAACCTCAGTATGAAGCCTATACACCGGTAGCTATACTTTTTTTCACTCTGCTACTGACTGTAACACGATCTCTAAGATGTAATGTATACAAGGAAACACAGAGCTTCCTGACAGAATCATTCATCAGAGAAGCAAAGCCATTGCTCTTAAAACAATGTACATGAGGTCATAATGGCGTTATAAACATTCATTCTAATATAATTTATTTCATACATTTTCCCAAATCTCCAAAAGCCTTTTTTCTAGTGCATATATATTAAAAAAGTAAAAAAAATGTTCTTGTTTGTGTGATTTCCTAATTCTTTCTGGTTACAAAACATTATACAAATCTACTAAAAGTTCCTTAATTAAATTGTTATTTGTTTTGTTTTTCTTTTATTTATTTTACAGTGTGTCCAATGTAGTGGACCACATGACCACTTTGGTTTGGGCCGTCCTTTCCATAAAAAAGGCCGTCCTTTCCATAAAATGTGCTTGCTTTTATGGTGGCCATATTTAACGTGGTGTAAAAACTCATTTCTAGCATCCAAGACAATTAAATATCAATAGAAAGCCCAGGATGTTTTCTGTCCAGTTTAGCAGAAACTTCTTCCGTTCCCTTTTCCCAAACCCTGTTCTCTATATCCTCTTCACACCCACAAACTAATACCTCAAAAAAAATTTATAAAAAACAAAATGGCCACAAGTTAATAGGTCGGGTAATAAAAGGATATCTTTTTTTTAATTGCTCTTAACCTTTGTGTGCAGCTCTCAGAGCGAAAGAAAAATGAGAAGGGTCTCCACCCTGCAAAATCTTCACCTGGCTCTGTGTTAGTTTTACACTGGTCACACAGAGACAATCACAGGAAAAACTCTGTACAACAGCCTTTCCTGGAATCTGATCAACTCTTTTGTAAAAAAAAAAAAAGAGGAAGGAAAGAGAAACTAGCTTATCAGAATGCATACCAAAAAAGGAGTGAGGCGAAACCATCTGCGGAGTGATGTCAGATAGGCATGAGAGGCGGGGCTGATGAAACCAGTGCAGCCAGTCAAAGTTTAACAAGTGTCACTACATGCACACCTGGAATTTGGACTAAACCAGTTTGAAAAATGCAGCCAAGACAGTCCATTTAGGTTTCCAGATGCTAATGCTCAACATTAACATGCTCTAGAAAAATAGATGTGTTAAGTACATTCCAAAAATGTGTTTTGTGTATTCAGCCACTGTTTTAAACACACTGCAAGGTGCAAACAAACCCTGCCCTTCTTTAACAACGGCACACTCGCCCTGACTATGCAAATGAGAGTTGAATGAATACTGAAACTAACGCACACAGAGGTGTTTCACGAAAGGAAAGGATTTACCCAAACCCTGAAAAGGCAGACAATTGTCTTCTAAAAAAAGCTTTTAGGTGAAGCAAATAGGTTTGTACTGCAGGGCGAGGGCGACATCTATGAGTTGGTGTAACTATCAAAGCCGAAACTATTGACAAAAGAACATGTCATTCGATATTGTGTAAACATTTACACACAGAAATAATTCCACAAATACCTCGTGATCCTCACATAACGAGAGCATGCAATACGAATAAGGATTGGCAAATATGACCGGAATGCGTACCTATAATATGCAAGGAATGTACCATGTTGCAGTGTGACTTAAGATGTGTTTATGAACAGGTCTTCCTTTTAAAACAATAGAGATTAAGTTTGTTATAACACAAAACTTAAAAGCAGTACAAGGCATTAGTTTATGTTGGCGTTTGTCTATAAACATAGCTTATTTGATAGAAAAGAGAAAATGTCTTCTAAGTGTATACAGGTGCAGGTGTTTCTTACAGTACAAGGCCAATTTTTTAAAACCAGAAGAAATCTAGCAGAACCCAGAGACCCGAAATATAATCTGGCAGATTAAAATATATAAAAAAAATATAGGCATGAAATGGACTGCCATTTTGTAGTTACTCAGTTTTCTTCGTATTTTATCAAAAAAGATTTAAAATATACATAATATTTGTGGAATGTTCTATATACGCTCACCCGGCCTGTAAAATTCTCCCTCTATTAAAAAACGTACATTTTAGGCAGAAATATAATATATAATCCCCCTCCCAAAAATCACATTTTTTCATTTACATATATGGGAGATTAGTGGTTTAAAAAGTTTTTAAGCAGAAACGTATCGATTTAGGGCAGAAAAGGTTTGACTGACCAACAGAAACTGTTTAATAAGGGTTACACACCTGTACAACAAGTACACAATGAGACTAGTATAACCAGATTTACGTCATCGCATCAGTCAAATCCTCTGCAAAAAAACACTTTTGATATCTTAACAAATTATGTTTGTTTTATTTAAAAAAATTAATTTGTTCTGATAACCAATATTATGCAATTAATGCATAATATATTTAAGTTAAAGTGCATTATTCAGTATCTAGCGAAAAATTACCTATAGTAAAACTAATGTCTCGAAAGAAGATTAAGGTAATAATCGTAAATGGACACATTCACGCATGTCAAAATATCAAAATATCCTTTGCCTCCAAAAAACTACTCTAGTCCTTGTTGGTGTTTGCTGAACAACTCCTGGTTTCATCCTAGGGCACTTTGGACTACAATTCACTCATTCTTAGTAGCCCTGCCCTATTTTTCTTTTACTCCACCCTCCACCCTCTCATACTCTGTGTCTTTTAAGGCTCTGGCACTCCTTGCTAGACTTGCTTGTCTGAGGTAGGCTGTACTTTCTCTCTCGCACTCTATTTCCTGCTGTCTATCTCGCTGTGAGGAGGGGAGGGCCGGACCTGCTTTCAATCAATAACTTGTGGAATTTAGCAGCTGTATGCTTCACAGTCGCTCCGATTAGGTTTAGATTTTGGACTTTTTCTCCTTCTGCTGCCTTTCTTTCTCTCTCTCTTTCTTTCTCTCTCTCTCTCTCTTTCTCTCTCTCTCTCTCTCGCTCTACTTTTCAGGCGCTACCTGTTTACTTAAACAGGTGCTTGCAAGCGTCTTGTTTGTGTTTGTCTGTGCATGTGTGAGGTGAAAATGGCGGAGCCCGTCTCCCCAGATTATTTCAGCTGCCACCTGTGCTCGAGTCTCCTGAGGGACCCTGTGGCAATCCCCTGTGGCCACAGCTTCTGTATGGACTGCATTAGTGGCTACTGGAATGAGGCTGACTACACCGGGATTTACATCTGTCCTCAGTGCAGAATCACTTTCACCCAGAGACCTGTTCTTAGACCCAATGCAACTCTCTCCAAAGTGGCTGAGAAGATCAAGAAGACTGGCCTGAACCTCAACCTGATGCCCCCAAGCAACGGGAGCTTTGCTGGACCGACGGATGTGCCCTGTGACTTCTGCTCGGGAAAGAAGCTCAAGGCTGTCAAGTCTTGCCTCAACTGTTTGGCCTCGTACTGCGAGAAACACCTGAAGCCCCACTATGAGTCGGCTACTTTCAAGAGACACAAACTGGTGGATGAGTTGGGGAACCTGGACAGGAAGATCTGTCCACAGCACCAGAAGAGCTTGGAGCTTTTTTGCCGTACTGACCAGATGTGTATCTGTGCTATCTGCACCGTCAGTGAGCACAAAGGTCATGATATTGTCTCAGCAGAGGCAGAGAGAAGTGAGAAGCAGGTGAGTAGTGAGTTTTCTTTTTTAAACGATAAATTTTGTTCTAATAAGTAGCTATAACTGAGATGGTTTGAGATCAAGTCTCTGAATTGCAGAACCATTAAGCTATTCTTTCATCATTTCATACCTACACAATATTTCATATAATCATATCTTTCAGAATTAAGTCTAAAGCAAGAGTTATTAGTGACAATCACAGGAAAAAATAAAAAAAAATACGTCATAGGGTAATTATTAAATCAAAAGTACATAAGGGTATGTGACTAGTTAAAAATTATTAGTCATAGCCAAATATATTTATCACACCCTGGCGGTCAACCCGAAACCACACAGGGAGTGTCTCTGTAGCAAATTAGTAAAGGTAACTCGAAGCATGTTTTGAGTGGGATTTCTCAAAACAGGGATTGTTTTTTCCACAAAGAAAGTGTTTATGAGCTGAGATACAAGAGGGAGTGGACATGGGTAGGTCAGGACTTAGACAGGCAAAATCCCATAAATTTAGGTATGTGAGTTTGAAGATATCAGGTCAAATCTTATAATCCAACCAAACCCCACCCTAAACTCCCCTAAACTCCTATTATTAGGCAAGCAAATTGATATTGACCTCCTGCTAAAGACATCAGACAGTAGACACGTATGATTGAAAATATGTGCAGACATCTAGCTACCCATGTCCTCCCTTTTGTAAACTTCATTATATTGTTACAAATCATATTGCATTGTTTCTGGATAGCTTGCATGAAGGCTTGCATATAGGCTGTACCAGTGCGAAAGTGGAAAGACAAGATCAAAAACTATAAATAAACATCCCTCAACTTCAACTCGTTTTCCATTTCTCTGGATCAAGTACAGGACAACTGACAGCAGGGATTGTTCAGGGAAAAAAACTGACAGTGTTTGTTATGTTTCTATTTATTTCCTTAATAACATTATCAAAGCTTGGCCATAAGTCTAGTGCTGTTCTTATAAACCGTGTGATCCGCTGCCAGAGCGGGAACCAGCAGGTACTAAGAACAGTTTGTTTATTCTGTCGAAACCAGAAGGACCTCATCATAGATTTAAGACTCTTCCCCCCACTCTCATTATTTTTCATCAGCCTCACAGTCTCACACAAACACAGAGACACTCCACACACTCTTTAGATTCACCCCCTACCCAGATTCCCCACATTCCATCAAGCTTATCTTGAAGAATGGTCCTGTGGGCTCACTAAAATGCTGCACCAAAGCCCCTCTTCATTCTCCAAGGGGCCAGGGCATGTGCACCTTGAAATGTTTCTACACAAGGCGGGAACAGCTAGTTTCACATTCCTGGCGTGGTTGGCATTCCCATGCTCCTTTTTCTCGCCTCAGACTCCTGGGATAGAGATGCATATATTAAGCACCATATAAGACCAATTAATAATGGGCTACAGTTATTGGCTATGTGACGATTTCTGTCATATATTCAAATAAAAGGGTAGAATGGTTTTAGTCAGGGTAAAAATAAAATTAAGCAGACCTTTGGTGGTTCCTAGTGGTTGTTAGAACAGTGCTTAGCAAGTCACTTAAATTTTATTAAAAATTTCAACAATGCGTTGATCTTTTTTGTTTCTGTTTTCTCATAGAAACTTCTTGGAGTGTCCCAGGCTGAGATCAAACAAAAAAGCCAGCAGAGAACCAAAGAGCTGGAGGAACTAAAGACGGCTGTTGACTCTTTGAAGGTAGGTCGCGATTTCAGTACATCCCTCCAGAACGGCCCCTGTTTTCACAGTCAAAAGCAATGTAACATAATCAGAGCAGCCTAAAAAAACAGAGGGTCATATTATGTGGCTCTGATTTACAGTGACCTAGGGTAGAATCCTTATCTCTTTAGTAACTCTATAACAACTTGATGCCAGGGAACACAAATAAACCTTGAAGCGTTGGTATATTTGTCTTTCTGCCTGATAAAGTGGAAATACAGTGTGTCCTTTGTTAGGCCATTAAGCCAAGTTAAAACAAAGTCGTTGTATGGTCTGGAACAAAACAATCAGTCGACGACTGAACGTGTTTGCTAAACTGTTTTAAATATGCTTCAGAGCTCAGCGCAAAGAGCCATGGCCGAGAGCAAGAAAATGTTTGATGAGATGATCACGTCCATCGAGAGGATGAGGTCAGAGGTCACCAAGCTGATCAACATCAACGAGAAAGCTGCCTTCAGCCAAGCTGAAGGACTGATGGAGCGCTTGGAGCAGGAGATTGATGAACTTAAGAAAAAGGAAACCGGTTTAAAGCAGCTCTACAGTACTGAGGATCACATTCATTTCTTACAGGTAGACCGATATGTCAGCGCTTGCATTCTAGTAAACGTTCAGTTAGTGATTTTAGAATTAAGCGGAAGCTTGGTGCTTTGAAACTCAAGATTCAAACAAATACATCCCCACCCCTTTGGTATTGCCTCCAGAGCCACACCTACAAATTACATGCACTACGTGTTCACAAGAGAAAGCTCTCTGAATTGAACAGGAATATGGCCACCATTTCAATAAACTTATCCTTTTACCAAAAACCTAACACTTATGCTAAACCTTTTAGCTAACACATTATCACTGATGTAGATCTTCAACTGTAAGAATTTCTCTACTAAACTTTTGTGTAGAGTTTCTCTACTATGGATTGTTTTATATGAACTGGCAAAACATAAGAATTTAAGTATTACATATTAATGTTTTTGAAAAAAAAGCATTAGTATAATATTGTATAAATATTCTAAATATATAAGCACACTATAGGAATCCAGTGTCTGCCAATCCAACTTGTTTTTTTTCCTTTACTTTCAGAATTTTAACTATCTCTGCACACCAACCGATGACGGCTTCATTCCCAAAGTTTCTTTAAACCCAGATTTCTCATTCAGTGCTGCACGAAAAGCTGTCGCAGAGATCAAGGAAAAACTTGAAGAACTGGGCAGAGAGGAACTGCTGAAGGTCTCAAAATCAGGTCTGAAACCGTCTTGAACTACCGCTACTCATAAAACATATTGGCTCAGCTAACCGCTGTGTATCTGTCAACATTTTCACTAGTGGGTAATTACAACGTATTACTATAAAATTCCATCACTGAAACCTTTACTTTTCGACTAAAACAAACACCTAGTGTGAGAAGGATTTGGCTGGAAAAATCCAGTCAGGCACAGCAGCACATGACCATGAACTGCCACAAACTCTATTGAAGAGGAGTCATGTGACTGTGTTGCAAAAGTAAACAGTACTTTAAATCATGGTTAAAGTGTGGTACACAAAAGGAAAAGCCCTGATAGGGTGATTAACCTCGTTTTGTATTTCCTGGATGTGTTATGTAATGACACAAGGCTGCTGATTAGGGCATAACTTCTTAATGAGGTTAATGTTTTTCAAAGAAATGGCTTGCTTTTGACGTGAATTTTTTTTTTTTTTTTTGATGCTTTGCAGTAAATGAAGTACCGGTTTACACACTGGAGAACCGCAGTGTTCGGGAGAAAAGCAGCCGAGGTAAGGCAACAGTGAACATGTCAATGTCAAACAAGACAACGTAATGTTTAAATGCTTCATTAAAATGTGCTGAATAAAAAAATACTTTTTCTCTTTCTGTACGTAGTCAAAGACATCCAAACTGTGGACAGTGCCCCTCCGTCACTACCTAGGAGCAGGTCTGAGTTCTTAAAATGTAAGTAGCTTATCTAATCCTCGAGCATAGCGAGAATGGTGTAGACATTAAAATTATCTGCTCTACTGACACTAATGAACTCCTTCCTTCTTGGATGTAGACTATTGTCAGCTCCGTCTGGACCCCAGCACGGCATATAAAGAGCTTTACCTGTCAGACGGAAACAAGAAGGTGACTCGAACACGCACCCTGCAGCCCTACTCTGATACTCCCGAGCGGTTTGATACCTTTGCCCAGGTGCTATGCCGTGAGGCTCTGTCTAACGGACGCTTCTACTGGGAGATTGAGTGGAACGGAGAATTCTCTGTTGGAGTGGCCTACCGAGGTATCAGCCGCAAAGGCAAGGGCCCCCTCTGCCTGCTGGGGTACAACGATAAATCCTGGAGTCTCCTCTGCTCTGACACGGGCTATTCTGCCTGGCATAACCGGGTGGACAAACCCATCAGTGCGCCACATTCTCCACGGATAGGGGTCTACCTAGACCACAGCGCTGGAATACTAGCATTCTACAGCATTGGAGAGACCATGACATGCCTCCATCGCTTCGAGACCACCTTCACTGAACCCCTCTATCCTGGGTTCGGGGTCGGAACCTCGGTTAAAATTTGCCAGCTAAAATGAAGTCTTTGACAATATATTTTTTATTTTTAGTAAATTTTTTTACATCGTATGTCTTATGTCAATTTCAGCTATCACTAACACCACTGCATTTTTATTTTACAACCCCCCCCCACAACAAAATATAAAAGATATATATTTTAGGAATTGATTTGCAAATTGCAGCTTAATTTTTTTTACCTAGCCCTTAAAATAACAAAAAAATAATAATTTCAATATGCTGTTTTTTTTTTGTATTTTCAATAAAATTTTAAATACAAAACAAGATATTTATCCAAGTACCAAGTGCCATTGTCCAATTGTTCCTCAAACATGAATCCTTAAATTACCAAATAAAGTTTTTATTAACAGACAAATGTGTGTTTGTATTTTGTATTGAAATGCTTCTATTAAAAGTAACGCACAGTAACAAAGTCAAGATAATTTTCTTCTTCCAAAAAGTAATTTTAGTATTTACATGACCTAAAAAGTGGTTAGTGGTTAGCACTGTTGCCTCACAGTAAGAAGGTCCTGGGTTCAATTCCCAGGCAGTGCCTTTCTGTGTGGAGTTTGCATGTTTTCCCTGTGCTCACGTGGGTTTACTCCGGTTTCCTCAGTCCAAAAACATGTATGTTAGGTACATCAGTGATTCTAAATTGCCCATTGTGTGTGGTCCTGTGATGGACTGGCGACCTGTCCAGGGTGTACCCCTCCCGCCTTTTGCTGGATAGACTCCAGCAGATCCCAGTGACCCCGAATTAGAGAATAAGCGGGTACAGAAGATGAATGAATAAATAAATAAAATAATTGCCAGTTTTAAATTTATTTATTTATACAATTGGGTAAACTTCTCAGTTTTCTTTATGTTCTGTGTCCTAAAGCTTTTCGATTAAGCATAAATCCTTTGGCATGGATTCTTCTTGCATTCCCAGCTGCACTGGTGATTGTTAGGAAGGAAACACGCTCCCAACCCCTTTCCTTTACTGGTTCAGAGAATCAGTACTATGATGACAAATGTCTCACACTAAATGTTTGGTGGACAGTTCCTGCAGCTGCAGTCTTTCTCTGTTAATCACTGTATGAGTTTTTACAGTAGGTCCTAAAGTGGAAATTATTAAATTAAAAGTGTAAATTCAAGACTAACAATTTGACAATCAAACTGGTCAAGTAAAAAAAATTTATAAAATAAAATAAAGAGTTTTGATATACCACATGCTTTGTCATGTCTCTGGAGAACCTTCCAAACCGGTTGTTCTAGCTCATCTGGACTTAATATTCTGTCTTCTTTGGAGATTTTACGCAGTGGGATTGTTAAAATTAAATATGAGGAACACCACCTTTAAAAATGTAACTCCTGGTGTTGGGTGGAATTATAGAAATGGTGAGTGTGAGAACACTCGTTCACAGCAATCCTGGATGGAAAACTTTTGCTGGTGCGTCCTCTTGTGGTCAACAGCAAACAGCAATCGTTTATACACTCACCAAACTTTATTAGGAACATTTTACTAATAAAGAGTAGGGCCTCCCTTCTCAAGCTACCAAATTTTAATTTTTAGAAAAATTAAGCCGAAAATATAGAAAACAGTCTGTATAGGTTTACATTAATGCTCATTTTAATTTCATTTGCACATTAGTCTGTACTCTGGTCAGTGCTGATTTATGTATTTTATGCACTTTATGTGGCTACATGATTTAAATTTGTTTTTATGTTCATTTTTATCTATTCTTTATAATTGAAACAACATTATTTTAGGGTGCAAACCTGTTCAAACATCAATTCTATATTGATTCAATGACAAGCTGATATCTGGGATAAGCCTGCAAGACATCATTTAGATTTTTAAAGTCATTATTTTGACATTTTGATCTCATAAATATGACTTTTTTTTGAGGGGTGGTGGAAATGAGCTTACATAGTTTTGTGTAGTTTTGTGTGGCACCATGGATGAGAAACATGCAGGTTAGGCTAAGGCAAGGAAAATGTGCAAAATGTACAGAAATGTACAAGTTTGAGGGTTTTTTAAATTTTTTTTTTTACAAATGGGCTTTGCGATAAAGCCACAATATGTTTTAAATATTCCTTTTTTGTTATTTTGATTGTGTTACATTTAAAATTTGTTGTTTTATGTTGTTCTAAAACATTGTAAGTTTCTAAAAAAGAGATAACACGTGTAATGCATTGTACATTTCATATTGTGTAAAGACTACAATTACTACAATACTACAATTCAGAGGGCTACAGAATTACCTCAGCTCCAACAGTGCCAGAACGGCACTGGACAAACTGGACATGCATCTGCAGAGCTATTCCAGGAAGCCAGATGTCCATGAAGGTATGGATATCTTGAGTTGTTTTATTAGTATTATATATATATTGTAGTAGAGTTCTTTATCAATGCAATGATTTAGACTTCACTATACACAGATGTGGGCTGGACTGTACTACATGTCGCACTACATTATTACTGTCGCTTCACATTATAATCGCTTAAACACTTAGGACAAATCAGATGGTCAGGACACCTGGGTTTAAACCCCACTACCACCAGAAACACCTGGGTTCAAGCCCCACCACCGGGTCCAAAACCCTTCCTGTTCCAGGGGCGCTGTATCTTAGCTGACCCTGGGCTCTGACCCCAATTTACTAAGATTGAATATGCGGGAAAAAAATATTCACTGTACTATAAAAAAGTATATGTAACAAAAATAACGGCATTAACATTTACGTGTAACAGCTGCAAAAAAAAGCCTCATTACCAACATGTGAAACATCGAGGGAAAGCCCATTACATCACAAGTGTTACAGTGATCACACCGGCAACCTTACCCACTACTACTGTGACCTCAGGCAGGATCCGTGTACAGCCTGTTGTTAAAAGATGATGCCCTGTTTGCAGTGTCCTCATGAATTGAAACACACACAGAACAAACCAAATGCAGAATATTAGTCCACACATCGCAAGCTAATAATGTGCTGATAAGACAAAAATGGTATATTTACTGTTTTTAAAGCTACTACAGGACAAAATCGTTCCAATACATGTCTAATTCAAGATTCAATGACATGGGGAGAAGAACATAAGATCCTCTGTGAAGTAAGTGACTGTCGAGTCAACATAGGCATTGCACAAAGAAGCGGTGTCCTCTATTACAAATGCAAGCACATACAATCTGTAATGTACTGTACATCCTCTGCAAAACCAGTAACTTTTAACAGAAATTGTAAAAGCAAAATGGTTCGGTAGTAAAAAGAAAAGAAATATATGCCCCACTCGGCAAAAACTTGCTGATTTATTTCTGTATTTGAACCCGATGGTCCTATTATGGCCAATTGGGACGTGAAAAGATTGTGTCTATGACAGTAAATTAAACACATGGTACTTCCTTCCTGTGCAAAATCTAAACGCTCATGTGTGCATACACATACTGTATATTGCAAAGTGGCACCTGTTTTAAACATAGCGTGAGATGTTTCGGACTGTTTTTCAGCACAGAACACAAAGAACAAATGACCACATCCCCAGACAGAGGAGGGATTTCACAAACAAGAGTCCTGCGTATTTACTGAAAGATCTACATTAAAATACCTTCATAACCCTTTATTCCCTAAATTGCTGCTTATGTTGTACATGATAGATTTAGTTTCTATTTCGTTGAAATGTTTATATTTAAATGTATCACTTTTTTCCAAGTTTAATTTAAATTCTAAAATAAAAAGTACTCCTGATATGAAACATTCACACTGTCTTTAAGTATTTGTTACAACCTGTGGCGGGCGGTGCATTAAGTGGGGATTTACCCGACTGATACACCTCTTAATATCACCACTCGCCATCACGTCGCAATTATAGAAACCATCAATATTATACAAAAACGCAATATAACATGGCATGGGATTACAGAATTACAGACAGAGAGAAACCCCATTAAGACTCCAAACCTCTACAATACAACCGCAACTGTGCCACGTACATCATCTGGAGCAGCTCAAAATCAAATCGTCGGCGCTGGTCTGAAAGTTGTAAACAAACTTTTTTTCTGAGCTGAGACAAACTAGTTATCTTTAGGGTTAGCCGAATTCTCCTCCTTCTATTTTAGAAATTCTATTTCAACAGTACAGAATTTTGCCAGTCTGTGCTAGGCTGTAAGAATTTAATGTGATCGACCAATCAGATGATGGAAAAATGCTAATGTCCTCGTGCGCCAGCTAGCAGGCTTCGGGTGGTGGGTTTAAAAATATGATTGGTTAAAGAAATATTAACCAATTAGTAATCTGTCAGTTGTAATATAGTTTAAGTTCCATGGGCAGCACTACTGATTCTGAAGGCTTTGGCAGATTAGATTAACATGGCAGCACATAGAAACTGAAATATGAAAAAATCTAACATCCACATACACATACTGGAAGCAGTGCAGCAAGAAAAACACTTTGAAATGAAGAGAATAAACTGTTGGAAATAAATGAATACAATTTAATAGAACAAATATTAGAATTTAGGTTGTAAATATGGGTCAGCTTCTGATAGTATTTAGGCAGCAGAGAAGGACTTGCTGGCCCTGCCTGCACACCACTGCTTCCAACCAAACATGAACTAAATACTTCATCATAATCTACAGTCAAAAATGGTAGGTTTTATTGTTTGAAATTAATAAAAATAATAAAAATCTAATTATGTATTTTTAGAATTTGTGTATTTAATTAAATATTGTTCATATAAATCCTATTAAAATGTTTGGGATAGCTTGTACATCAACCAGACTGAGACTGATTCGCCATTATGGTTCACCTCACATATGGTTCACCTCACTTCCAGCCTGGGTCGTGCTGTCGAGTAGTAGCGATAACCTCAACAAGGGATCGCTCTCCGAGTTACCAGATAAAATCAATAAGACAACTGAAATTTACAAAATCACTTTTGTTAAAAACGTGATTTTATATAGACAGATACTTATTATTATTATTATATAGACAGATACTTATTATTTTGTGTATATAAAATCTACTATTATTATCAAATTACAGTTACAGATGAGCAGTGAGCAATAAGGAGAACGATCATATTGCATTAGCTAATTTTACTTATGATCTCTAATTACCCCTCTCTACACCACGCTCCCTCAGACTGACCCACCATCCCTAATATGTAAAAGTAGATCTGTCTCAATATTTTCTCTTTTGCCACCAAGACGTAATGAACTTCCTATCAATATCAAAATATTTGCTGTCTTTAAAAGCCAATTAAAGACTTACCTTCTTTTATCAATACCTCACACTTGACCTCTAGATCAGGGGTGGGCAATCTCAGTTCTGGTGGGCCAGTACCCTGCAGAGTTTAGCCCCAACTTGCCTCAACACACCTACCTGTAAGTTTCAAGTGTACCTAGCAAGATCTTGATTAGTTTGTTCAAGTGGGTTTGATTAGGATTTGGATCTAAACTATGCAGGACCAAATTGCCCATCTCTGCTCCAGATACTGGCGTCTGCCATATGATTTAAAGTTTTCGTTTGCCAACACACTTTTTCCAGAAATCCCAACATAGCTTGATTAGATCCTGTGTCTCGTTTTAGAGCGAAAAGAAGACAAGCATCAATGCTGTTATCTGTCCAGGTGTTTTAGTGAACGTCCTCCTCATAGCTGATCACTGACTGCCCTCAATTAGAGACAGATGACTTAACCTGTTACCTATTAACCAAATGATAGAATTACTACTCTGTTTATCTAACCACTGGTCTCATCTTATACATTTAAAGCCTGTCTTTTGTGTTTTCTATCATGCTGTGCTTACGTATTTTCTGTGTTCTGGTCAGTGGCACTCTTAATGGCTAGTGAACTGTATTTATGTTGTTTACATAGACTGGAACACACATAACAGCTAAATGCTTGAAATGTCAAAGGATCCGAAGCATCATCTGCTTATTATACCCTAACATACACAAAATGACAGCTATACATGTATACAGTTGATATACACACACCTGTAACAGAAGGTAACAGAACAGTCACATGACCCATTATAAAATGATGTGCATACTAATGCAGAAGATCTTCAATGATTAAATATTTTTTGTTTACATGTAAAATCTTACTTACAGACTAACTGTATTTATAAGCACAGTAAAGGGTGTGATTGAATTGGGATTTTGCTGAGCTATTTTGCTTAGCTAAAATAAATAGCAATAGTAAATCTTTTTTTAAAATCTTTAATTTTAAACCAAACACCCTGTTAGGCGGGTTTATAAATGGTTTCCGACCCAAATAACAGCCCGTATCAAACCCATACACGTTTGTCAAATATCCAATGTTACATTAAACAGAGAAAACAAGAGATATGCATAGATTTATGCCTATAATTGTTTTAGGATTCATTAAATTTTACACCAGAAAGAATTAATAACTTTTTAACCATTAAACCATTTTAGGGTTTGCTGCTCTGCTCTGCTCACCAACGTTTCTATCAAATTGTTTCTTTTCCCCAACAGCCTGATGGTCTTTTCACTAAGGCATTTGGTCAGAAATTATTCTATTGTATAACATCAGAACCAGTTAATCTGTCCGTGATCAGCCTTAAATGAACAATGACTGTAGATAAACTCAGTAGTTGAACAGTACAGTGCTGTAAACACATCCTTTGCAAGTGGTAAATAGAAATAAAGGTATTTAAACCACCGTAACCCTTAACATTTGTTCTTTTGATGAGGAGAGAAAGTAAACGTGTCTCCTTGCTCCTGTGCGTTCACTGTTCTCGCCGCTAGACATCATAAAAGAGCCGAACCAAATGATACCGAATTCCAAAAGCAATCATGCTCCCAAAGACCTGTGGAATAAAATAAATCTCATTGTGAGTCAAGAATAAAACAGTGAACACTTTACAAAACATAATGTATTTTAAATTATAGACTCTTTATTTATTTATCTATCTATCAATTTAGAGTTTATTGCCATATCAGCTTCAATGGCTATTTTATGGCAAGAACAGATTAAACAATTAATGAATGACATTTCTATAATGTATAACACAACTATTAAAATACATCACAATTATAATTAATAATATAAAATACAACATTTAAAAAAATATGTTTTTAAAACTTCTTTTGATTAAAAAAAGGCAGCACTTTTAAAATTAAATCCTTCCCCCAGATAAAAAGTGTTCAAAAATGGGGCCCTGCAAAAATATATGTTTTAACTATAGGATTGTATTACAATACATTTGTATTGCAAGTCTCGTCTAGCCGGTACAACATCTTATATGCATAACTTCATCATGTCTTAAGTTTTAAGAGTTAAAGGAAAAACTACAACTTTAGGATGGATTTCAAAAGGTTTATTATTTGGACACTGATCCCAATCTGCTTGCCATTTATTAAGAATGTAGCTGTTTATTAGTGGTTTTAAGTCTGAAGGTGGGTCTTTATATCTTTATCTGTAATTTCTTCATGTAGGAGCTTTCAAATGATAAAATAATGAGAAAAAAAACATACAAAAATGATCAACAATGGTCTTATGTGACAGCATGTGATCACAGTCCCCACCCTCCTAAAATAAAGGCAATAATTGTCCAAGTAATTACTTTCTTTGACACCAATACAATTTTTCATTGATCACAAATAATTTGTCAAAGAATGACAAGTTGTTTAGCCATTTATAGCTACACTCAGTAGCTAAGTCCCTTAGTCCCTATTATCACACTAGACACTGTTAAACTGCTAAAAATAGTTGTTGCCTTTCAGGTAATCATTTAATAAATAAAAAAGTATATTAAGAAACCTGATAAATGCTCCTGTCCCAAAGACACTCTGGTGGTACTTAAAATATTTAGATGTGTATATTTTTCTTGCATGTATTTCCAAATGAATTCGGTCTGACTGCAGATTTCAGAATTGACCGTTTATACTAAATGTACCTGAAAGAATACTGCAATATTTGTTCATTTGGATCAGATGAGTTAGATTGACGTAGGATTTTCAATCTGACTGAGCAGTCAAGTGACCCCAAAAACATATTACTGACGATCATCTTCTAAGCCAGTGTCTGGTGACATCCATAGGTTTCAGGCACCATTTAGTGCAACACTTTAAAGGTACTTTATCCTACACTATTCACTTAATCTGGATAATTATAACGTTATTCAAACATCTGCTAAGCGAACAGATTCACCTGTATTAACAGCATAATAGCTGTGAGGTTTCTCTCATGTGTGGGTCCAAGTATCTTAAGCACCAGGTTAATCAGGGTCATGTTATTGCACTCGATAAACTCATCATCTCCAGCCTGACCCCTGCGCACATCTAGCAGCCATAAAGTTTCGGCCACCTGCAGGACACACAAAGAACTGCATCTTCATTTTAATACAAAAAAAATTATTTTGATGAGAAAAATGTTTTTTTGTTTTATGTGACAATACAGCTGATTGTATACAAAACTTTACCTTCACTATTAGCTGTCCTAATTGGCCAAGGTCCTTCTTTTTAAACTTCGAGTAGCTCATCGCAAGCTTTCCGGTGTCCGGCTGCAATCTACAACAAATTCATGTTTGTAAACAAAAAAAATGCATTCAAATCAAATGATATTAAAGGGAAAATTCTATTCTAAAATGAATTTTATACAAATCCTGTCCAGGCCCCAAGCCTATTCTACACATAAACAAAAATCAGAAGGCTACAGTGATCTGGGCAGCCATCTTGGACAATGTTTTACTTAAATGTAACTTAATATCATGTCGATATCAAATAGATCGGAGTAGAAAGCAGGAAGGTTTGCAAATAAATCTGCTAAGATTTAAATGTCGCCCTGCTAAAGCTACATAATTTATATGAGTATATTACAGTGGCCCAGTAGTGCACAACACAACAACATTTAATAAGCAAACATAAGTTCACAATACAACAGAATCAAGAAGAAAAACAATGCAAGCAAGTCACAATATATATATGCCAATACTGTCCCCTATTGGTTGAGAGCATTTGTTGTGATATGAACTTATTTACTTTTTACATTCTGTTACACTGTGGCTTGATACCGTTGTGTTGTGAACTTATATTTGCTTTTTAAATGTCGTTGTGTTGTGCACTACTGGGCCACTAAAGTATTATATTAGACTAGTAGTAAGATTAGACAAAAAGTATCTAGTTGAGGTGTTGAACAAATGATTTGGCACCCAACCCAAATCATGGGTTGTGTAAATAGGGTATATGTAAGTAACTTGTCTCACATTCATTATGTGTCATGTGTTAATATTGTATTATTTTTCTTAGTCTGGTGCAAAAGTTAAGACACCCCATACTTAAACGACTGCATTTGGAATAAGTAAAAAAAATTCTCTAAACCTGCTAGATCTATTTATGAACAATTATAATGGCATCAATAGCTGATCACTGAAGTACCTGGGCAGACGATGTCTAGGACATGGAACTATGTGGAACAGCTGTGGCAAAGAGTAGATAAAGTTTATGACTTGAGGGATGAAGAAAAGCAGCATGGTTTTGCTGAAATGACCGAGGATTCCGACCACAGCGAAGGTCATGCCAGCGAAGTAACAGAAGGTGTCGCCTACAAACACGGACGACGGGTACCTGACGGAAAGCGAGAACCCAACAATGAGGATTGTGGAACAGTCAAAGCTGCACGTTTTCTAAGGGTTCTATACGAAAACGCAATGTATGCAGCTGTATGCAATGAAACGAAATAGACATACTGACAAACTAACCAGTTGTGGTAGAAGAGCGCCAGAGTGGTGAAAAAGAACGGGATCATGAAGTACAAAGAGAAAACATGGTCATCTCTGTAGTCTCCTGGAATATACAGTGAACTGTATGAGTTTGTGTGAAAGACATAATACATCACAAAACCTTACTTTACTACAGTAATTAAAAAAAAAACCCCAGATTCATCGCCATTCTTTCTCTAACGATTTCTAAACCGATTCTCAAAATTCCAAAATCAATTCCAAATTCAAATAAGATTGCGACGGTGCAGGCCTGCACGTGCAAAAGACAGAAAAATTAGAAGTGTAACTGAGCGTTCGTCGCAGATTTACCTAAAAACTTGAATGTAATAAAATAAAGAACAAAAGAAGTCCAAAATTTACTGGTTTATTAGTTACAGACATGTATTCAGAATGTTTCCTTCTGTCTCACACCCCTGCGCACATGCACTCTCACCAAACTACGGCAAACCCCGAGGGAAAAAATGCATTTACCCGCAAACACAGAATGTGTGCTGACACAAAATCACCACGTCTAAACTTAATAAACAGTTTAGTCTGTTACAAAAGCACAGACTGATTTAAACAAAAATCGACAATCAACATCAAATTTAACACCGACTGTGTGGGAACACTTTGCAACACTTACACCGGATTCTAAAAAAAAGCCAAAGCGAGTTACTCAGTCGGCGGCGGTTTTATTGCCAAGAATTTTGTGTCTGTTCTCCGTCGTGGATAACACAGGGTTTCGGCACACTGTTACAAGTGCTTGACGAGGTACAGTGTGCCCTAAAGGTGTAATTTCAATTTTCTTCATAATTGTTATAATAATCTGATGTTTCCATGTTTCATTCAGAGCTTCTTCTTCATAAACACAACTTCGTTAATAAAAGAACATAATCTTCTCTTTTATGAGTATAAAAGTATAATATTGTCATATGGAAATTCCAACGATAAACAAAAGCATAGAAACTCCAATTCTGGTTAAAATGTAAAGATGTAAGCATGTATTCACAGAAGAAGAAGAATTAGAAAAAAGGTTAAGAATAAAATCGATATTGGAATCGGATTGTGACTCGCCAAATCAGAATCGGATCGGTTCATAAAAGTACCTAAAGATTTACACCCCTAACTGTAATGCACCAATTAATCAATCAAACCTTTATTACAAATCTAATTTAAGAGACAACAGAACTACATATACAACCCAAAACATCTACCACACAAAATTATTAAAATAAAACGCAATATTAATGTCTGTACAGCTTTGCCTGAGACTGTATTTACATTTACAGAATTTGGAAGGTTCCCTTATTTAGAACGACTAACATTTATCTCATTTATACTACTGATTAATTGGAGGTTAAGGGCCTTGCTCAGGGGCCCATCAGTGGCAATTTAGTGGTGCTGGAAATCAAACCCTGATCATCGAATTAGCAATCTAACACGACTGCGCTACCACTTTCCCTAACTCTTATATATGATAGACCCACAATATTTTCATTGCTATAAGCATTAAGCCGGCAGATAAACCTATACATAAAAATGTGTAACAACCACCAGAACATCTGCACACATCATATAATTCACTAAAATACTTCCAATCATACACCTGGTTTTACAGACATTCTAGCATTTAAATAGATCATCCATGTAAAGAGCAAACAGAATTCGGGACAAAATCTCTCTCTGTCTTGCGCCATTACTAACCCCAAAAAGAAGACTTTATTGCCCCATTTTACCCGCATCATCTGGTGGGCAAACCAATAAGCCAGTATTCTCACAATGTATTCTAGCACCCATATTTGTCTTATTTTAACCTGGTTATAAGCTGCAGATGCATTAATTAAACAACTCTGATTAGTTTTTAACCTCTATATTTTACTATTTGCTTCAATACATAGATATGCAATGATCAGTATCATGTATGGCCTTAAATCTAAACTGGTTATCTGTTGAATTAATAAACACATGTATCCTATCCAGCAACATTTTTTCCAACATTTATACTTGCATATCCTGATACAAAATACAAAAACATTCTGTCTTCTTATTTTTTTACAAATTATTTTAATAGAGTTATTTAAACACACAGTCTGAACAGGACTAAGTCAGGCTTCTATTTCACTACACTTTCTATAAGGTATATCATTATTCTTAAAATCTTGAATGTACATGAAGGTTGTGATGTAATTTACTGATCTGAGTGATTGTCATTCTTGGATCATGTAGAGTAACTTACATTTAAGTCAAGCTTTTATCTGTTACCTAATTATTCATAATAATAATAATAATAATAATAATAATAATAATAATAATAATAATAATAATAGACAGAGTCTAGATCTGTGTTGGTAACTGCTAAATATATTTTAGATATATAATTTAAATGGCATAACCTAAACATGAGAACTGACACATTCGTAATTTTCATGTACATATGGATATATTTTATTTACAAAACCTGGACAAGTCCCTTTTGTAGACTCAGCATGACATCACAGCTGGGACACCATGTGCTTGAGTTTAACATGATACACTATAGTGACTAATTGCATAATCTTTTAAAATTGCACACTTTGTGGAAGATCTAAGTACATAGTCTGGGTAATGGGACAGGGCCTTAGTTACACCTCTGGCATTTCGAAGTTGTCCTCTGATTGGATGAAGTGTACAGGGTTTCTAAGAGACGTGTGTGTCCTGTTATTTAACAGTTGACCTGGAAACAACCCAAAGATGTCTGTGTTTATATCGGTGGCAATGAGCTTTAATCAAGATCGATTAAATGCTGGATTTTTAAAAGTATGCGTTAAAAAGATGTTCAAGAATTTTGGTTAATGTATTCGCCCCTGCATTTGATGCGACGCCCCTAAACATGACGTGGCACAAAACGAAATGTCATTGGCTGCGTTACCTGTTAAAGCATACGTCCTCTTGGGCTGGCCTTAGCCATTCAAAGCAGCCAAAGTTCTCAGACCTTATGCTACCAGTCTGAAGGTCTGGCTATGCGAGACTAGCAAAACTATTACAGACACGCCAACGTTTGCCTGTTTTTAAATAGCTAGTTCAGATGCTGCAATACAAAGACTCACCATTGAGCTCCAGTACATTAAAGATGATAATAGAGGCAGAGATGAAGAGGGCCTGCCCTGACTCAATGCCATTGATCCCGGCCAGAATGTTGATAGCATTGGTGCAGAACACAGCCAGCATTCCCATGTACACATAATACAGGATGCCTGTTAGGACAACGCACATTCTTACAAAAGTAGACAACCAAACATTGCTGTACATATCAAACATGCAAGATACATTAAGTCTGTGTGTTAACATAAGTTAGACATAGACGTGTCAGCTGACCCAGGTCAAGGTGCATCCCCAGCAGGACTCGGAAGGGTTTGGGAACCACTATGACGGTGTTGCCGAAGTTGGTGAAGTAAACCATGAGGAGAGGCAGGGAGGCCATCGTGGGCAACAACAGCTTGTGTCTCCATCGCAGGTTGAGCACGTCATCAGCAAAGCCGAGGAAGATCATGCAGCAGATGGCTAAAAGCGCACCTATCAGCTCGACAAACTACCATAGAAAAGCATGTAAACATTAGGTCCTAGTCAGAGTGCAGTTTCTTACACGTTTGCTCGGTTAATATCCCACAGTAATACTTAAAAAAAACTTTTTTTAACTGTTTGTTGTGTCTTCTGCTCTTACCTCATTATGAGGGAAACGCTGCTGACACTGCTCTCCCACAAAGCAGCCCAGGAAAGGCACGGGGATGAACAGGAAAAGGATGATGAGGAAAACCGTGCCACTGATCACACCCTGGGATTCGGGGCTGAAAGCATATTCAGTTCATGTTTTTTATTAAAGGGGTTTTAAAGTGTTAAAGGCAGAGTGTAACTACTTTATATAATCATTGGTGGATGTGATTTTGCCAAAGAGGATGTAATGCTGAATCAATCAATCCTAACCACCTGATGTCATCAGTGTGTGCAGACCAAACCACCTCGATCGATTTTTCAATTCCCGCTGATAACTCAAACTAAAACGTAATGCTATGATTTTTGAACCCATGTGTTTACACCGAAACATTTTTGCTAAAAATTTTTGCATAATTACAACTAATCTACCTAAAACAGAAATTTGACAAAAATCTGAAAAAACATAACTTTTGAAGTTTGGGCTTATTGAATTCTAAGTTTCAAACTGAAAGTGAAATGTTTAGACTAAATTGTTTTCAAACGTTGATTGGTGAACTGTGGTCGCTTCCTCAATTCTGAAAATGCTAACGTTAAAAAGTTCATTGATTCTGAACATGACAAAGATTTTTTTAATGATCTGATTCAAACAAATCTGAATTAAACAATAATTTTTCTTTTCTGATTTTTTGTTGTTTAATGACGATTAAATCGATTGTGCTGAATAATCACTAAATCACAGGATTAAATGCTGACTAAAATAGATACAATAATTGACAATTGCTGCCAAACACGTTTAAGAAATTTTGAAACTAATATTAACACTTTGATATAATCTGAAAATATTGCCTGAAACTGTTAATTCATTGATTCTGAAACAATTTACTGATAATGACGATTCCTGGATTAACACTAAATCACAATATGAAATTAGACAAACTGAAATTAAAATAATTTATAATAATCCAGGAAAAACATTAGTGAAATTAGACTGTATTGATTCTAATGATTCAAATTAAACGTTAATGAATCTACACAGGGCAGCACAGTGGCTTAGTGGCCTCACACTTTCTGTGTGGTGTTTGCATGTTCTCCCCATGTTTGCGCGGGTTTATGCCGGTTTAAACACATGTCCAAACCCACAGTCCAAAAACATGTACGTTAGGTTGATTGGTGATTCTAAATTGTCCATAGGAGTGATTGTGGCCCTGTAATAAATGGGCAACCTGTCCAGGGTGTTAACTCTCCTCCCTTTTGCCCTTTCAGAGACGGCTGGGTTAGACGCCAGGAGATCCCTGTGACCCTGAATTAGGGAATAAGCGGGTATAAAAGATGAATAAATAACTGAATTTAGACAGTGAGTCATAAACAATCATTAATGAACAACTGAATGTCAAATGTTCTGAAACGGTGAAACTGTAGAACCGCAATAGAGCAACATTCTTACTATAAAACAGGGTTTAATGTTTCCTTTAAATAAATCACAACATTTTGAAATGTAACAAATCACAAACCTGATTTTTTTTTTCTAACCATAAATTTATTAAGAATCTATGAATTTATTTTGGTAAATTGATGCTTTACTATAATTTGGTCACAAAAGCAAGAGAAATGTTTACACGTTAACTAAATTCCACATACATGTTGTATACAATTGTTCAGTACAGGACTGTCATTTAAGTATCTATTAAATTTAATAAATACGTTTAGAATATTACATTTTGATTTACAAGGAGGGGAAGATTGAAAAATGGATTCAGGCGGGTTCGGTTGGCACACACTGATGACATGAGATGATTTTGATTGGTTAATTAAAATGTTGATCCAGCAATAACAAAGAATGTTAAAATCCTACATGGCAAAATCCAGTCCACCATCTGGATTACACCAATTTTTGAACAGCTCTTGATGATACAACACGAAAGAGTTCCGCTTTGGAGAACATCAACGCATGAACGATGTATGTTTAGATCCTTTGATTCTATCCAAAGGTGACACTGAAAAAAAGCATATGCCACCTTACAGTGTTTTCTATTGGGTCTTCGGTTAACATAGGTGTGAAAAAAAATGTGTTGATGTGTGACAGCCCACTGGAACATCCATCCAGAACATATTCCACCTTTATACTCGGTGTTCCTACAACCGGCCATGGATTCACCACCAACCTATTAATGTACCTGAAATAAAATATTGACTCACACTTCATTTTTTGTGCTTTTGTTCAAGTCCTTGCCATACAGTCTGGCAGATATAAAATGCTCCTTGAAGGCTGGAATGAGCTTGAGTGTTGCAAAGCATCCCAGAACAGACATGCAGCAGTTGATGATGAGGGGAAACACAGGAACTGAAGACATGTCGGAAACTCTTATACTGACTAATGAATTAGTGAAGAATGGACAGGTGTGAGCGCTTCCCTGATAACTTTTACTACTATACAATAAGCTTTATCTATCAATCAATCAATCACTGAACAAACCCCGACTCCTAATTAACTCCTGCTTGTGTCCATTATACTATTACTGGAACTCGGGTTTGTTTCTTTCATGTTGTTTCGCAACTTCTAAAAGCACGAAACCTACCACACATCTGAGCACTGAATGACAGCAGCAGCTATGTTAGCAAGCTAGCTAACTTATCTGCCCCAGCACTATCAGTCTTTTCTTACTGAATAATAAAACGTCCATCTGTCTAATAACGTTGAACGGCGATAAAACATACGTAAAACACGGCCAAAACCTGACAGCAATGTCAATGTTTCCAGCCGAGTCGCGGCACGAAAACTCCACGTCTACTTCCGTCAACAAGAATGCTGCTCAAAGGTCAAGTTCCAAATGACTAACTTACTCCAAGTGCGTAGTATGCGCACTACTTACGTAGGCACGTAGTACTGCATACGACACTGTAGTGCACTGTATATAAAGTAGCGTGCAATTTAGTATTCAACCCGTTAGAGTGATTTAACTTTAACCCACTTCTTAACATTGCTGTCCAAAATTGGAAAAAAATCCCAAATGAAACTTTAATAAATTATTTTAAATGTAACTTTTTTTTTTCACAGTGATATTATTCAACACTTAGTATTATATTTATTCTATTTTTAAAATATATATATATTATTTAATCAAGGTTGGACTTTGTAAGTGTAAATTCTCAACCGGAAGTTAGTGTGTTTAGAGGTGCAGTCAAGCAAATTAACCATTAAATTGTGTATTATTAAGAATTGACTACTATTGTGTTTTCATGGTACAACCCAATGGAAGCCCATTTTCGCCAACACAAAAAATTTAACAGTCAAAAAAAGATTTTAAAAAAAAAAGACATGAAGTCAAAATTATTAAATAAAAAGTCAAATATATAAGATAAAAAGTCAAAATTGTTAGATAAAAAGTCAAAATTATTAGACAAAAAGTCAAAATAATGACAAACAGTCGAAATTACGAGATTACAAAATCTAAATTATGATACAAAAGTCAAAATAATAAAAACAAAGTCAAAATTATGAAATAAAAAGTCATATTTAAAAGACGTAATTATTAGATAGAGAGTCAAAATTATGAGATAAAAAAATATCTAGATATTTGGATTAAAAGGTCGAAATTATAAGATCAAAAATTAGCTTGCTGGCTCATTGTTTTAACACGGCACAGACTATTCCATAAACGGCATAAGAAAAATCACAGAAATATTAATAGTATTTGTCTTTTACATGCGGTAGAAGGTATCCGCGAATCTGCGAATGCAAAACACACGGCTTCACAATTGGTATGGAGCCCCGGATGCAACGCCATGACAACGAGATGTTTATGTCGGATCTTATATGCGTTTTAGTGTCTTAAACCGGTGTGTGGTTGAAATCTTATTTTAGAACTTAAAAATAATATTATGTCTGTTTGTCGTTATTTATTAAAGAAAACTCACCCGTAAATTGAAGTAGTAAGATAATCTGGCTGGAAATTGTTAGCTTGCTAAACCTAGCTGCTCGCTTGTGATCTCGGTGCGTGGAATAGTTTCTAAAAATGTTAAAAGACCTAAAATTAAAAATTCTTTTGATCGGACCGAGCGAGGTAAGCACGCATTAAGTCGATCGAATTATTTATAGTGATACTCTTGGTGTCAAAATTGTCTTTACAACAATAAAGAGTTTTAATATGATTATTAATACACAAGTTTCAAGTTTGTCAGTTGTACAGACGTTAGTGACAGTTTGTAAAATGAAATGCTTAGGTGAGGCTCAAGAAAACTAATGTTACAACAAATAAAATGGACTTAGGGACTAGTAATAAGGGAAGGGTAGACGTGATTTTGTCAAGTAGGATGTGATCCTGAATCTACATCCTTTGTTAATACTGGATCACCATTTCAATCAACCAATCATAACCATCTGATGTCATCAATGTGTGTTGACCAAACCTGCCTTAATCTTTACCTCCTTGTAAACCAAATTGTAATATTATAAATGTATTTACTAAATAAAAACATAACATAATTAAATATTAAATGTACATTAAATTACATGCTACCGAACAATTGCCTACAACCCTTGTGTGTGAGCATTTCCCTCACTTTCATGACCAAAACTAGATGTGTGTGCAGTAAAATGTATTTAGGTGTGTGTGCATGAATAAAAAGTAATTTTCTTCAAATGTATGGTTATAAATATCTGGCTTGTGATTGTTAAATTGTAAACCCTGTCGCTCTATTGCGGTTCTACAGGTTTACAGTTTCAGAACATTTTACATTTAATTGTTCATGTTTATGATTTAATGTCTAAATTCATTATTGTTTATTTTTGATCATTATAACCAATACAGTCTAAATTTACTAATGTTGTTCCTGGACTATCATAAATTATTTTAATATAGTTAGTCTACTTTTATGTTATAATGAAATGTTAATCCAGACATTATCCATATCGGTAAATTGTTACAGAATCAATAGATATTTTTTTTATCATTTTCTTAGTTAAACTTTTTCAGGTTTGTTTAAATTAGAAAATAAAAAAAATGGATTGAGGCGTGTTTGATCGACACACACTGATGGCATCAGATGGTTATGATTGGTTGATTAAAATGTTGATTCAAGATCCAACAAAGACTGTTTAATCCAGGATCGTATCCTACTTGGCAAAATCACGTCCACCTAATGAATATTTACAGCATAGAGAATGTGTGCAGATATACAGTATTTAAATATTATTTATTATTACCAGTGTGGAAAGACAGTATTGTCCAATTTTCTTTCTGACACTGTGGAGACAATCGGAGACAATTACTGTCCAACACAGGGAGTCAGGTCAGTAAACACTAATCCTGGATCTATGCTTCATTGGCTAACTTTCTTGACCAACATTTTATGACGTGGTGTTTGTAAGGATACTGGAGTTTGAGTCACGAAACCTGGGAAGTCGGACCAAAAACAGTTCTTGTGAAGTGGAGCTGTGGGATTGTGCAGGAGATTTTAAGTGAGTTTTCTATTTTTTTTACTTTTATTTATCTTTAACTATTCAAAGGTACAGAGCTTATGCTTCTAGCAAGTTTGGTTCTGTGGTTCATGCTTTGTAAAAAAAAAAAAAAATCTTATAAATATATTTCAGGCAATCTGGTACCTTCAGTTTGGTGGTAATAGTCAAGTGTGCACATATTTCTGACCTAATTTCTAAACTGAAATGTATTTAAATTTGATCTGGCATGAGTAATAACTACTGTAGAAAGTAAAACTTTTAAAAAAGTAAAAAAAAAAATGTAATTTGTTAAGCAAATTTTCTTTTTCACACTTTTATTGTACTTACATTTATTAGTTCAAACAATAAGATTTGAGAGGAATTTGGAAAATAACGTGTAAATTCAATTTGGTTCTGTCTATCAGGTTTGAAGCATGCTGGCCAGCTTTATTAAAAGACTCGAATGGCATAGTCATTGTATTTAACCCTGACATTCCAAGTCACTTGAAGGAAGTTGAGACATGGTACTCAACATTCATCTCCTCTCAAAGCCTGCAAACAGGACAGTGTCTGCTCATTGCACACCACAAGCCTGGGTGTGAGGCGGATACGTCACGCCCTAAGCTCGGTATAACACAAACATTTGCCATTTGTTATTAAAATCACAATGTATCTGTGTATAAATACAGCCGTTTCTCTTTTGTTTTTCTCCCTTTGTGCAGCCCCACAACTGAACAAGCTTCCTCTCATTCATTCTAATCTAGAGGAAGACCCTGAAGGGGTGCGTCAGGAGTTTAACTCGTATATAGGAAATGTTGTGCAGAGCTTGCTGGAAAGTCGAGAGCGTGAGGAGATGTCCATTATAGCATAGCCGACAATGCACTAATCGGTCTGCATTATACACTGATAATAAATGCCCATCAAATAAATATTTTTTATTATGATCTCAGTCTTTTGCATCTGTAGTGTATGCGAGATATTTTTTGTGTTTATAAAATTTGTTCTAACTTTTCATCCCTGGAGTAAATTTATTTACTACCACTGGAGGTTCTTATGTATAACCCCATGGGTCAGGATAGAGGCCCAAGTGGAAAAGCAACCAAATAATGAAAATTAACACTTAGCACTGGTCCCAAACCAAGATTCTAAAAAGCAACTTCTAATGTGACAGAGTTTAAAGAAGTAAAGATGTTACTCGCCTAGTGAAGATAATGAATTTCTTACAGTACAGATGCAACAAAGACAAATTAGGATAAAAAAAAGAAAGAATTCCTGTTGTTATTTGTCAATCCAGTAACTTTACAACACTAATTGTGTGGTAGACTAACACCTGTCAGTTTAAAAGTCAATCGACTTTTAAATAAAAATGTTTAAGGAAGCAGAAGGTGCAGATTACGAACACAGTGAGTAAAGTTATTTTTACAGCCCAAATAAAAGTTTAAATTAGGAAACCAACCGAGTAAATATTTTTCCACAATACATATTTATTTATTCCTGGATTCCAAGAAGTTCAAACTGGAAACAAAGCGCTTAGACAAAGAGAAAACAAGGATAGTCCATATTCAGACATCATATCCCACAATGCCTCCTTTTCCAATGATCTCGCCAATGTAGAACCACATCAGAATTTCTGTGGTGACCAGACCGTTCCTCAGAGCGTCCTGTGAAAACAAGCAAGCTTATTAACATCAAATAAAAGTTACAAACCAAATAACTTGATACCCACCAAACATTTTATTTAATTCAGAATTTACAATCCAAACAGCACAGTAGTTTGGGGAATAAAAACCTGATAAAATGATGTACACCAATTTTTTTAATGTTTTAATCTGGTACCTCTAATAAATTAAGTCATATATTATTAAAAGAAAATTAAGTTACTTTATTTTGGCACTACTGTGATGCTGAGATGCACTGGATGAACACTGCAATATTTATACACCCTTTCTAAAAAACATGAATTTTAAATAAATGTACTGAATGAGAGTAAAGTTTTATTAAAATGCACTCCCTTATTAGAATAGGTAAAAAGATCATTTCAATTATTTAAGATTTAAGTAGCGCAGTGGTTATTAAGTAAGTAAGTAAGTATATTCAATTCATTGTCATTGTGCAAGGTACGTGTACAGAACCAATGAAATGCATTTTTTTCGCATATCCCATCTTAGTAAGCTCCGCCCCTGGAGCAGGAGGGGTTAAGGGTCTTGCTCAAGGACCCAACAGTGGTTGACTTGCCGGAGGTGGGGCTTGAACCCAGGTGTTTCTGGTCTTCAGATTAACAACGCAGCACCTTAACCATTTTAGCCACCCTGCCCCCAAGATATCTTAAATTCTAAATCTTTAGCCTCCAAGCTACTGCCCTGATCTCTCAACTGCTCAGCTGTATAATTAGGACAAATGTGACAAAAGGAAAATAGATAAATGCCATAAATTAAAAAAAATACACATTTTAGATATAAACACATTGGGCAAAATTTCATATTAAGAGAATATCTAGGCAACTGAATGAAGATTTCCCTACTTGTTTTGTCAATGACCCCCAAAAGGTTAAGAGAAAAGACAAATAACAGTTTTGAAATAAATGTTAAACACCAGGCACATCACTTTATACATAACCTGAAAAAATGTAAGTTTGCATAATATTTTTTTCCTTTAATTTTAAGAATCAATTAACTCATTACACCTTTTTAGAGCAGGTGTTACGGGATAGTTAGTCTTAAGACTAAAACTTAATGGTTGAAAAAAAAGGCAGCATTATATTAGAATGACCACATGAGTTTAATATTACAAACTGGCACCAAGAAAACTAACCATCATAAACAGTTTATTGTTCTTAAAAAGGATAAGATGTTTTATAGTGTTTTGCTAGAATGTGACAGGTAAATGCTGTTTACAAACTAAAAGTTTATACAGCAGAGCCATTAGGGGTGAAATGCTATGCTCAGGGGCCCAGCAGTGCCAACTTGGTGGTGATGGGAATCGAACCCTGATCTTCCAGTTAGCAGTCAAAGCACTGACTGTATAACACTGAACCTTGAACAGCGCAGGTTAACGGTCTGCTGCTGAAGGGTTCAACGTTGGCAGTAAATGTAGTTCACTGACAAGCTGCCGTTGTTGGGCCCATAATAACTCTGTGCTTTAGGGACGCTGTATTAGGGCAGACCCTGTGCTATAACTACAGCTGAGTGGTATAACGATACATTTATTGTTACTACGAAATAAAGAACAGATGAGATTTTTTTTTTTTTTTTTTTTTTTTACAAATTTAGATTTTTATATTTAAGATTTTCCCTGTTTTTTAAGGGGTATTTATATTTATACCTGTGAAAAGATCTTAATTACAGGAAAGTTCGTCCATACAACTGTGTAACGTGACACACTGTGGAATTTGTTGGGATGTTAAGTTCATATCTCATTTACTATATTTATCAAATAAAAAGAAAAAAAAAAGTCATTTTATTTTGTGAAGTATTTAACTTTGTGCGTTATATAAAGCTCTTCTGGTTGGTTTTACAGAATAACTAGCTATTTAAATAACTAGATTTTACCGCACTTTATGCAGTCCTATTTTGTCTTATTTCAAACGCTAAAGGTGCACCTTCTATTTATATCTATATTTAAATTCCTGGCATCTGAATGTAAAGAAACAACAGAACTGAAGAAAGGAGAAAAAGCTTTTCCATGTGGAGATTAGGATCGTCTCTGCTCACCCTGACTGTGGTTTGACCCAGCCGGCCAGCCTGGAAGGCCTTGACGAGGTCGGACACTCCGGCCACTGCCTTGGAAACCTCAGCTGGTGATGGTGGTACCAGCTCCACACGGGCATAGTACCAGAAGGTCGAGAGTCGCGGCTTCGAGTAGCTCACAACGGCTACAAAAGCCACATTAAGAAAACATTATAAAATCATATGCATAAGCACATCCCAGTCAAAGCGCTGAAATGCCGGCGTTTAAAACATTCGCGTCCTAGTGCTGACTTCTAGCTAATGCATGATAACAGTGCAATAAACAAATACGTAAAATAAATAGTTAAAATCAAATTGAACCAGTTTTAACATATAATTAAGGTGACAACTTTGCAGTCCATAAACTTCCGTGTAACTCTTAATGTGTGTTTGCTGTTAGCAACTTAGCTGAATGACATCGCCGACGAAGCGGCCATTGCTTCTCTACAATTCAAACACACTCCCTTTCTAACTAACCGAACAATTGTTGCTTTTTATTTTTTTGCTTCTCTAACAAAAAAAACTCTTACCGCCAACTAAAGATGGAACTTTAGCAACCATTTTCTGTACCGCCTGTGCCATGGTTTCACGATGAAATAATTCGCAACTCGCCTCTTGCTACTACGGCTGCTGGCCCTTCACACGAATGTCACCTACACAGAAGGACCTCTTAGCATAGAGGACTAAACAAGTGCCGGATCTAAATTCGTAAAATGCGCAAAAAAAATAAACTACATGAAAAATATTGTTTTTTTAAAAAATAAGTTTTGAAAACATATTAATCTGAAATAATCTACTTATTAAAACGAATTATACCTTTTTTCAAGAGTCAAAAAATTAAACACGGCATTTGATTAGCCTGCTAACACAGGAATGAAAAGAAGGGTTGCGCTCCACAGCTCCACAAACAGGCGCTGTTTTACAAATTAGTGTTTTTGTCAGTATATATATATATATATATATATATATATATAAGATATATAGAATATCTATATATATATATATATATATATATATATATATATATATCTATATATATATATATATATATAATAAAGAAAATAAAAATGCATAATGTGGCAAAATAGAAAAAATATAATAAATAGAGAGAGAGAGAGAGAGAAGAGAGAGAGAGAAACTATATATTTTTAAAAAAGAGAGAGGTCCAGATGAGTTTTAGAGAGTGAGAGAGTTCCCTGAGAGAGAGTTCCTCTTAGTTTTAATGAGGAACTAGCTGTAACTGTAGAGCAAAGATTGAAGATTAGAGAGAATGTGCATTTCCGAATAATCAATATCAATATTATTGCTGTAGACACTATGATATTGTGGTTAAAGTAGTGTGATGAAAATTTGGTTTATCACTGATAGTCAAGTAAAAAGTTGACAAAAGGTTTATTAAACTGCTCCAATCCAATCCAATAATTTCACCTGAAGTTTGAGGGAGAAAGGGGAGACACAGTTTCTGACATTTGGTTGGTCTTTCATGCAGACACACAAAAATACAAAAAAAAACCCTGCAAACATTGGATAAACCCCCCCCCCCCCAAATTAATGTTTATGCAAATCTTTTACATTTTTATTTGCTCGGATGTGCACACACTAAGATGATCCAACAAAAATGCCACAGCTCGAATTCTGAAAATGTTGGGTTGGTTTTTTTTAAATTTGAATAAAATAAAAACAAATAGACTTTAAAATGATATGATTCATGCACAAAATAAGCTAATTTCTAATTGATGCCTGCTAAAAATCTCAAAATATTTGGGACAGGCATGTTTACCATAGTGTAGCATCTCCTTAAGAAGTTCCTATAAAAATCCACAGAAAAGTGCAATGCGTTTCAGTCAAGGATGTATTGCTCTGGTGAGGCTGACGGCGAATGATAGCTATCGGGAATTTGCTTTTTGAGCCACAATAGTAATAGTGAGATCAGACCTTCATCATTTTAAGTAAGGAGATCTACGATGCAGTGTTCTAGTTCATCCTAAAGTTGTTCAGTGGGATCGGATCAAAATCATGGATTTGTGCAAAACACTCCAGAATACTTTCACACCAACCAAAACACATTATGTCTTTATAGAGCTCAAGGGCTTTGTAAACAGGGGCATGGTCATTGTTAATAAGGTATCCACAAATAACATTTTGTATGGAAATGCTGTGCATGGTTTCGTAAGTGGATTCATTTTGCAGGCTTTATAACATAATTAGCCAGGAACAGCAGTAATTTAAATAAAAATTATTTATTTATTTGTTTACAAACTTTGTATCTAAACTGTAAGAAAGATAGAACAGTTAATGTAGTGCCTACGATTCTAATTGTTTTTAGGTTTTTGTTTTATAATAAAAATTAAAAATTATCATGTTTTATTTTTATCAGCTTATTAACTCCTATCCTAGCGATACTACATGTTAGTATTAGTTAGTTGGTGACCTCAGATGACCTCTCTTAAATCCTCAGAAATGACCGTGCTTTACTTGCTGGGATTTGACTGCTGTTTTGAGAGACTCTCTGGCCTGTACCTGTAATAAATAAAGTAGATTTATAGATAATATCTGGGTATGACTGGTGTTGGTTTGTGGAATAGTCAATAAATCCTACCTCATCAGTGGCATTCACTATATTTTCAGCAGTGATAGGCTTTCCAGTCTTTTTTATCCACTCATAACCTGCTCTATCCATCACTAGCAAAGATAGAGAGCTGCCTCCTTTCTTAATTAGTAGAATCATGTCTTCTAAACACTCTTCCTCCACGTTCTGTCCATTTACCTCCACCAGGATGTCACCCTGCAAGAGGCCAGAACTTTCTCCTGGACCACCAGGTATCACCTGCATAAAATATAATAACAATAGGACAATATAAAAGAACATAAAATCATAGGAAAAACACAACAACATATACTTTTCTATAAACTATTAAGGACAGTCTGAAACATGTTAGCTAACACTAACAAATTACACAACAGTGCTTTGTTCTAATATGTAATTTATAGTGCTGCTGGTACTTCTTATTTTACACAAGGTCACATGAAGTCTTGAAATTATTAACACACCAATTTAAAGCTTTTCATCAGCCCACTATGCATATTTTTTTAATTGCGAATGGAAAACAGGGTACGTAGGAGGGAGGTCTCAAACCCCCACTAACCTACTAACCCATCATGCTCCCCATACTATACTCTACTCGACTCTACTATACTACTCTATAGTAACTTCATAGGCAGTTTGTAAGAAAAGTCCAGAGGATCGTCTAAAACTCTGGTTTAGGTGATCTGAAGACCAGAAACACCTGGGTTCAATCCCCACCACCGGCAAGTCAACCACTGTTGGGTCCTTGAGCAAGATCCTCAACCCTTCCTGCTCCAGGGGCGCTATATCATAGCTGACCCTGCGCTCTGACCCCAACTTACTAAGATGGGATATGAGAAAAATGCATTTTATTGGCTCTGTACATGTACCTTGCACAATGACAATGAAGTTATTATATTATATTATTTATTATATTAAAGTACCTTTAATCTTTATGACAGTTGCGTTATCTTTCTGTTACATGGGTTATGCACTCCATTAATCATATCTTTTTTGTGATTGATTAATCATATCTATGTTCTAAAAACTACTGCTTAAAAATTCTCTATATCTAGCCTAAAAAATTACAAAGACAGAGCGTTGCTTTATACCCTGTTGATAAAGGTGCCAGGTTTCTGTTGGACCCAACCCAAATGGAAGCCAAATCCCACTGGGCTTCTCTGCAGTACACACAGTCTTGGTTTGTACCCGACTTCTAGCTTTTCCTGGGCTTCAACTGAGGACACCAACAGCTCTAGAGCTGCTTGACAATCTTTCTGTTGAGTTGACTTTTTCTGCTGCTCCTGCCCAAAGGAATGATCTTCACAGAACAAGAGGGGAGACAGACCCAGCTGAGAAAAATAATAAAGAACAGGTGGGTTAATAAAGTTAAAGTGCAATATCTAAGCTTTGGGAGGAATTTTTCATTAAATTCCAATTAAACATAAAAAATTTGAGTTTACAATGACACATATTAAACCTTCTTGGATTTCAGTGCATCAAATGTGAGTACAGCTATAATATTTGGTTTTACTAATAGGAGTTATAATTTTACCAATATAAATGGTTTTCTTCATACATTTTTTTGAATAACTGTATAACCTTTAACATTGTAATAACTGATCTGTTAAACTCACCCACCTTAGTAAAGAATTCCAGGCCTTCCAGGGTCATAATGGTGAAGCTGACTTGATTTCCACTCTGTCTGATTTTGTTAACTACTTCCTTATGAAACAGAGACTCAACAGACTCCCCATTCACCTCCACCAGAATATCTCCATCCTTTAAATCTGACAATTCTGCAGGACTTCCAGCATCCACCTTCCGCACTAAATGAACTAAAACGACACAAGCATATGAAATTAAATATTATCAACAAATATAATTAAAAATAATACTGACCACTTTAAACCCTTTAAAATATCACCAATTACTCTGACCTCCGTATCTAATATTTTGATGCAATAGTAAAAAAGTCACTGTATTGTCCTGCGGTAGTTTTTCGCCATATTGTCCAGCAATGTGTATTGATATAGTTTAAAAAGATGTATTGCATTAACACAGGGTCATTTTCAAGCATGTTGTAAAATAATTATCTGAATAACAATAGCGTGTGCATATATGTATCAACCTTTGCGTCCTGTTGACAGATTTTCCTCCCTAAGCAGGAAGCCATACCCATCTGGTCCCTGTACCAGATGTACTCTTTTGGGTTTGAATGGTATGCTTGAAGCATCAGCCATGGCAGGCATAATTGCCAACTTCCTACGGATGTAGCTTTTCTCGCTCTTGCTGTCAATCACCAGCACAGTCATGTGATCCCTGCTTTTCTTCACCTGAACAGAAAATATATTTTACACATTTTAATGCTGTGTAAGTGTTTGACAATTAGTGGGTTTGTACAAAAAGTATTACAGTCATACTTCAGAATACAAACACAAGATTCCTTATTTTGAATTGCTGACATAATGTTGTAAATGCCTTTATTTTGTCACATATAATTTTTTAACGGAACAGTATATCACATATCCCATCTTAGTAAGTTGGGGTCAGAGCACAGGGTCAGCTATGATACACCCTTCCTGGAGCAGGAAGGGTTAAGGGTCTTGCTCAAGGACCCAACAGTGGTTGGCTTGCCGAGGGTAGGGCTTGAACCCAGGCGTTTCTTGGGTTCAGCGCCTTAACGATTTGAGCTACCACCATTATTACTCTAAACAGCATAAAGCAGTTTAAGGTTAAAATTATGAGTTTCAATTCTGGGAATTCCAAGTTTTCAAGCAAAACCATCAACCCTTATCAGTTTATATGTAGTGCTAAACAATTAACCTGTAAATAACACATCTGCACAATGAGTAAATGTAAATGCATTAGATATCGTTACAATATCAATTAGTTTATTATAGCAAATCCAAATGATCAATTAAGTACTTATACACGCCCACCATCTTGTTAATAGCAGAATGTGTGAGTTCACAAGCCATGGCGCCATTGACCCAAACAAGCCGGTCTCCTTTTCTTAGTCCTGCCTTCTCAGCAGGGCCTCCTGTTATGGGGTTTATAGAAAACTTCCCTTTTTCACCTACATAAGAAACACATTGAAAAGATTTTTATGTCTTTGTAAGTCTATTCAATTCATTGTGCAGGGTATGTGTTTTCACATATCCCATCTTAGTAAGTTGGGGTCAGAGCACAGGGTCAGATATGATACAGCGCCCCTGGAGCAGGAGGGGTTTAGGGTCTTGTTCAAGGACCCAACAGTGGTTGACTTGCCGGAGGTGGGGCTTGAACCCAGGTGTTTCTGGTCTTCAGATTAACAACTCAGCACCTTAACCATTTAAGCCAGGTTTATGGTTAAAGCAATTAGAACCAATACTAGTAAAGTGCCATTAAAAAGTAAAGAACATGTTATAGAAATAATAATCAATAAAATAATTTAAAAAAATACTTTTAATGCATGGCAACATAAAATGAGTTGTGTATGAATGTCTGCCAAAGCACAAGACTCCTCCAGCAAAGATTAAGTTCAGCAATCCTCCAGCGAAGATTAAGTTCCTACAAAGGTATACATACCTTTTACTTTTAAATATAGCTCCTTAAAAGTTACTAACCTTCCACATGATTGATGCTGAAACCTAGGCCACTAGCAGGGTTTCTGACAATGTGGCAGAGACGAGGAGGATTCCAGTTCTCGCCACGCTGAGCTCTGCACAGTTCTTTCAGGTTCCATTCCTGAGCTACAGCCTGCTCGTATTCGTCACTGCTTAGCAACAGGAAGCATAGCTGAGGTCCACTCATCTGGATCATGCGAACAACCTTAAAAACATAAAGAAGGGAAGATTGAAGCAAACAGAAAAAAACAGTTGATGATAAGACTGTATACATAAAATGCTAAATTGTTAGTGTTTAGGCCATTTTGCTTGTGTAATCGAGTAAAAAATACCCATTATAAACTTCATGTTTACATTACAAACAATGCTATAAATGCATGATTTTAAAATAGCTGTTATTTAAGCTGTTGCTAAAATTCAACTAAATAAAAACATTACGAAGGGTTAAAATTACACGGCCCCTGCATGATCAGAAGTATGTGGGAATGTCAAATGTTTTTCGTTTTTGAGATTTTGAATGTAAAAAAAAAATTGTCAAAAACTTGAGCCTTGTAATTAAGTGAAAAAACAAGTATATGTGTTGTTATTGTGCTTAATTAAACAAAATTACAGTTTGCCTACTAATGTACATAACTCGATGTCATCTTGATCAGTAAAGTTGTCTGTAAGTTGTAAACTTCTCTGTAATGTTGGCAGAAATCTGTTTAGCACACAAATGAAGATTGGTTCTCTGTTGAGTCTGGTTCCTCTCAAGGTTTCTTCCTAATACCATCTCAAGGGATGTAAAGTTTCCATGTTTATTGTTTTGTTGGTTTTTTTTGTTTCATGTTGATTTCATGTTCATTGTTTGTTTGGTGTCTAGGCTATGCTATTCTAGCTAGCAGTGTTTTGTTTACTTCCTTGTTCCTCATGTCTTCCTGCCATGTGCTTCCCTGTGTCTTTGTCTTATTGGTTAGTTTGGTCTTAATTGTTCACAGGTGTTCTTTGTTTAGTCTTGTGCATATATAAACCCCCCTTGTATCCTTCTGTCTTGGTGGTTTGTTGTTCTCTGTACCACTGCAGTGAGTTCTGGTCCATGCTAGGTTCAGGTTCAGGTTCATGTTCATGGTTATGTTTATGCTTCTGTTAATGTTAAGAGTTACTGTTCCAAGTTTAGTTTATGTTTATATGTTCACCATTTTGTAAATAAACTGCGGACGGAGTCCGTTACAAGGGAGTTTTCCCTTGCCACTGTCGCCCTCGTCTTGGTCATCAGGGACAATCAGGAACAAACTGATTCTTATTTTATTCACATTGTATAATTATCTTTGATTGTGTAAAGCTGCTTTTAAAACAATGACCACTGTAAAAAGCGCTATACAAATAAAATAGAATAGAATAGAATAGAATTAATCAACTTGACAACAGAAACATAAACCTACATATACAACTAAAGTAAAATACTGTATATTAAAAGTTTAGTCGTTGTTATTAAGGTAAAACAAAGGAACATGACACGTGACAAGACAGAAAGTAAAGGACATGAACAAGAAACCAAAACATAACAAAACTCAAGACATGAGCAAGACATTACTATAAGACAAGAAACAAAAACTCCTAAAATCTCACAATGACTGATTACTCATTCACTAGACTAACTAATTAAACTACTGTACGCTAACTTACAAATTGTCACTCATTCACTAACTAATCAAATAACTAACCTACTCAATCACTCACTATTTTAATAAAACCCTTACTAACTAGATTAATATATCACTCTTTGTTATATTTACTAATTGGTGCTCTAGCTACTTACCAGAGCTTACCAATTGACTAGTTAACTAAATATCTGATTTACTTAATCCCTAACTAGCTAAATAAATTAATTTTTATCCTAATTATCTGACTAATAAACACATTTACCTGTTAAATTATTGACAAAACGAACTGACTAAACAAATAACCAAGTGACTAGCTAACTAACCAACTACCAGCTAACCAATTCACTTATACTTGCACTAACTATTTGCATGACATAACCCTCTTATTTACCACACACTCACTAACTAGTTAACAAAATCACTCCCTTACTTATTTATTATCTAACTACTATTTAACTAACTAAATGTTTTGGTCAGCTGCATGAACAAATTATTTCTCGTTATTGTCCTAGCAGTGTCTAGTTTTGTCTCAGTGATGCAATAGGATATGTAAATTAATATAATAGATAACAGGATCTATTAATTAATATAAAACTACTGATAGATAGGATTCAGGGCCCAAGACATAAGCAAACTAAACCACTGTAGAAAATAGCAAAGTAGAATTAGTTTAACTAAGGTGATCACAGTAAGTGGCAAATATAGCACCAACATTATAGAAAGACTATAAATAAATGAACATTGCTAATACCATGGTGTGTTTCCATGCTAGCTTTTTAAGTGGCAAAAAACTCTAACATTTTAAACACAATACGTCTGTGGGTAAAGGACAAGGCATAACCAAACGACACAATTCATGCATTTGACGAAAATATAAAAGGACAAAAAAATAAAGGTCAGTGCTTTTAAATATTAACATAAAGCAATACATTTTTAGCATCAGATGCTTTGATTTCTGGTCTCTCACCTCCATATGTTCAAGGTCATCCACAAACTTTTCATTGACTTCCAGAAGTCGATCCCCATCCCTCAGTCCACTCCTCTCAGCCACCCCTGATATTTGCACCCGCCTGATCACATGGCCTGGTCGTCCTTGCTCCAAGATCAATTCAAAACCAAAACTTTGTCCTTCTTCTCTTTTTAGCACACAAACCCGGGGCAAGGGGCCACTCATTTTTACTACAGGTCAAGAGTAGTCTTATTAGTTTTAAATGTGGTATTAAATAAAGTAAACAGACTATAAACTGTTTTGTTAAATTAAATCAGAATTTAAATCAACTATCTATGAAGCAAAGTTCATCTATTAATGTTGCAATTCAAAACCAATAAACGTTAAAGATAAAGGAAAGTTTAAAAGTAAAAAAGGTAGTTACTGAAAATTTACATACCCACATTGTCAGTAAAGATCAAGGCTGGATTGTCTATGCCTTCCTTCGGATTGAATACGAACCTGCTTAACAGGCGTTAATAAAAGATTCGAATTAATGATAAGCTCTCGTAATCCTCATACTAAGAGCCAATGAACTAGAAAATGGCTCCATAAAACCATAAAGCTGTCAGCTATCATCACAGTCACTCAGACACACAGGGTAAACATTAGATTGTATGATATGTCAGCATGTCAATGCATATTTCTGTGCAAGAGGGTTCAAAGTTGAATTTTTAGATTGAGGTATAAATATGTTAGCCATATATGATCAGAATCAAAAAGAGAAACAATTATAGTAAAACTTACGGAGTAAATTCCATGACACGTCGTCTAGTGCTAGACTAAAACAAAAAGACTAGTAGGTAAAATACTATAAGAGACAAGTACAATCTACAAGATACATCTGCAGAAAATTGTAATAAAATGTATAAACAAAGTAACTTCCTCAATGGCTACACAAACTATCCTGAATGTCATAAATTACTGCTCAGTAAAGCCACGTTTCGATAAGCTTTGTAATATTATTCTGTCTTTGTGTTTTAAATTCTGACAGACTCAATTTTATGATTCTTTATTATGTGTTTGTTCACCTGTACTTATTTTCCTGTTCACTGAATAAAGACTGAAGCATATCCTGAAGACTTAACATCCTACCAGAGGCGCCCCCAAGGGGTGGCAAGGTGTTAAGTCACCCTGTGCCCACTCCTCATATAATTTTGCAGTGGGCAGAGAGCAGAACCAAGATAAATTAGAGGCTCCAGGCAGAATAAATAGATTAATCTGTTTTTTAAAAAATTATTTTGTTGATATAAATATATATATATATATATATATATATATATATATATATATATATATATATATATATATATATATATATATATACACTGCTCAAAAAAAATAAAGGGAACACTTAAACAACACAATGTAACTCCAAGTCAATCACACTTCTGTGAAATTAAACTGCCCACTTAGGAAGCAACACTGATTGACAAGCAATTTCACATGCTGTTGTGCAAATGGAATAGACAACAGGTGGAAATTATAGGCAATTAGCAAGACACCCCCAATAAAGGAGTGGTTCTGCAGGTGGTGACCACAGACCACTTCTCAGTTCCTATGCTTTCTGGCTGATGTTTTGGTCACTTTTGAATGCTGGTGGTGCTTTCACTCTAGTGGTAGCATGAGACGGAGTCTACAACCCACACAAGTGGCTCAGGTAGTGCAGCTCATCCAGGATGGCACATCAATGCGAGCTGTGTGCAAGAAGGTTTGCTGTGTCTGTCAGCGTAGTGTCCAGAGCATGGAGGCGCTACCAGGAGACAGGCCAGTACATCAGGAGACGAGGAGGAGGCCGTAGGAGGGCAAAAAAGCAACCCAGCAGCAGGACCGCTACCTCCGCCTTTGTGCAAGGAGGAACAGGAGAAACACTGCCAGAGCCCTGCAAAATGACCTCCAGCTGGCCACAAATGTGCATGTGTCTGCTCAAACGGTCAGAAACAGACTCCATGAGGGTGGTATGAGGGCCCGACGTCCACAGGTAGGGGTTGTGCTTACAGCCCAAACCACCGTGCAGGACGTTTGGCATTTGCCAGAGAACACCAAGATTGGCAAATTCGCCACTGGCGCCCTGTGCTCTTCACAGATGAAAGCAGGTTCACACTGAGCACGTGACAGAGTCAGGAGATGCCGTGGAGAACGTTCTGCTGCTGCCTGCAACATCCTCCAGCATGACCGGTTTGGCAGTGGGTCAGTAATGGTGTGGGGGGTGGCATTTCTTTGGAGGGCCGCACAGCCCTCCATGTGCTCGCCAGAGGTAGCCTGAATGCCATTAGGTACCGCGATGAGATCCTCAGACCCCTTGTGAGACCATATGCCGGTGCGGTTGCCCCTGGGTTCCTCCTAATGCAAGACAATGCTAGACCTCATGTGGCTGGAGTGTGTCAGCAGTTCCTGCAAGACAAAGGCATTGATGCTATGGACTGGCCCGCCCGTTCCCCAGACCTGAATCCAATTGAGCACATCTGGGACATCATGTCTCGCTCCATCCACCAACACCATGTTGCACCACAGACTGTCCAGGAGTTGGCGGATGCTTTAGTCCAGGTCTGGGAGGAGATCCCTCAGGAGACCATCCGCCACCTCATCAGGAGCATGCCCAGGCGTTGTAGGGAGGTCATACAGGCACGTGGAGGCCACACACACTACTGAGCCTCATTTTGACTTGTTTTAAGGACATTACATCAAGTACAAGTTGGATCAGCCTGTAGTGTGTTTTTCCACTTCAATTTTGAGTGTGACTCCAAATCCAGACCTACATGGGTTAATAAATTTGATTTTCATTGATAATCTTTGTGTAATTTTGTTGTCAGCACATTCAACTATCTAAAGAACAAAGTATTCAATAAGAATATTTCATTCATTCAGATCTAAGATGTGTTATTTTAGTGTTCCCTTTATTTTTTTGAGCAGTATATATATAGTGCCTTGAAAAGGCACTTCAACTTTTTTACATTTGTCACCTTACAAACACAAACTTAAATGTATTTTATTGAGATTTTATGTAAAAGACCAACACAAAGTAGCATGTAATTGTAAAGTGGAATGAAAATGATAAACCATTTTTAAAATTTTAAACAAATAAAAACCTCTAAATAAAATCCAGTGTAATCAATTGCCTTCAGAAGTCACCTAATTAGTTAATAGAGTCCGCCTGTGCAAAATTTAGTCTCGGTAAAAATACACCTGTTCTGTGAAGGCTTTGTTGGTTTGTTAAAGAACACTAGTGAACAAACAACATCATGAAGACCAAGGAACTCACCAGACAGGTCAGGGACAAAGTTGTGGATAGGTTTAAAGAAGGGTTAGATTATAAAAAAATATCCCAAGCTTTGAACATCTCAAGGAGCACTGTTCAATACAGTGTTCAATGGAAAAGGAAGCCACAACTGCAAACCAAGACATGGCCATCCACCTAAACTGACAGACTAAGAAAGAAAAGGTACTGGTCAGAGAAACAGCCAAAGGACCCATGCTCACTCAGGTGGGAGAATCTGTCCACAGGACAACTATGAGTCCACAAATCTGGTCTTTATGGAAAAGTGGAAAAAGAAAACCATTGTTAAAAAAAAGACATAAGAAGTCACGTTTTCAGTTTGCCACAAGCTATTTAGAGGACTGGTCAGATGAGACCAAAGTTGAACTTTTTGACCTGAATGCAAAGCGCTTTGTGTGGCGGAAACGTAACACAGCTCGTCAACCTAAACGCACCATCCCCATTGTGAAACATAGTGGTGGCAGCATCATGCTGTGGGGATGCTTTTCTTCAGCAGAGACAGGGTCAGAGTTGGTAGGAAGATGAATGAAGCTAAAGACAGAGCAATTCTGGAAGAAAGCCTGTTGAAGACTGCAAAAGACTTGAGACTAGAAAGGAGATTCATCTTACAGCAAGACAGTGACCCTAAACCTACAGCCAGAGCTACAGTGGAATGGTTTGGATCAAAGAAGACTGATATGCAAATGAGCAATAAACTCACGCTGCCACCTGAAGAGTATGTAAGGCAGCACAGGGTGGCAATATTTAGAATCTGAGAACATTACTCAGATTATGAGAACATTACCCAGAATCTGAAAACATTATTCAGCTCGCACACAGTATGGAGGAGCATAACACATCTCCAGAAAACCGCGCTGCAGACAGAAGATGTATCACAAAAAATTACCTTAACTGAGCAGGACGACACATAACCTGATAGTAACTGCACTAAGTAGTGTACAGAACAAACAAAATGCTTACGTATCAAGAGTCCTTTCGATTTTGTGTGCAAGCGAGGCAGACTGGAGGCCTCACAACTTCTGGAAAATACGGCATGTGACAGCCTGGTCTGACATCGACGCCAGGTGACATCGGAAGCTATGGGGAGTGGGGACAGCAAGAAGTAAGCCATGCGACTGCAATGCACTTTCTTGCTCTCGTGGCAAAACAAGAGCTCCAGATCAGGGACAGACCTGGGATTAGGGGCCTCCACACTCCTGGGAGTGCCGCCTAATCCCAGGTAGCCAGAATCCGCGTGCCTGTGGAGGACACGTCGGGAAAATTGGCGAAGGACGCCATGGCGGGAATGTGCGGCACTGGCAATTTAACCACAACGGGATGGAGGACTAAGGGTGCGCTGCTGCTCTGATGGCTATGGCATGAGCAGCAAATCTTGCAATGCGCAGCCTCACGCAGCCAGTGCGGGCCGAGCTGTCACCCAGGCTATTTGGTTGGGATAGCAGGGTTACCTGGGACACCAGCACCGCCATGTATGAAACACGGCGTGTTGTGCAACAGTAATAAGCTGCCCTGCCCCCTGACCCCGCTGCGCTGCATGATGCTTTATGAACCACCTTGTGATCGATGCATCTGCATCGCCTTATGAAGTGCGTAACGCCAACTGGCCCAGATATGTTGTACAGGCCCTCATTGGCTCTGAGAAAGGCAAGGTGCGGATGGTAACTGGCTCTTCTGCACGGGGGGTGTGCATGCACACCGTGACAGGACTTGATTATTGTAGGAGATATCCACACATCCAGTGGTGAAGCATGGACGTGTGCTTGCTGATGAATAGCCCCACTTGGATCAGACCACACAAGGGGTCAAAATTCAACTTTATGCTCATGTGCACATCATGTAATAATAAAATGCACTAATGTTCAGAGGCCCAGCTTGTTAAGGGCAGCAGCTGCAGACAGGTGGTAACAGAGTTAATGCAGCTGCTTCCTAGCCGAAGCCAATCAGTTGGGGGGTTCCAGGTAGGTTGTCAGTGGCTCTAGCGCCAGAGATCAGGGGGCTCCTTTTTGTGGGTGGTTACTCTGGTAAATATGTCCAAGGACCTCTCTTTGACACTTAACAGATGGGGGGCCCCAGTGGTCGAAGGAGATGTGCTATCCACGGTGGTGGACCAGGAGCGCTGCAAGGCTATGCACTGGGAGCTTACTGCAGACTGGGGCTGTGACATTCCAACCTCAAGAGGGAAGCGCTGTATAGGTTGCCACTCTTGCCGCAAACCTAAGGACATGCCTGTAGATCCTGTTTATAGCTCGGGGAAGTCATAGGTATGCCTTTTCTGCGTTGCTGCCAGCCAACCCTGAATGAGGTTATAGCTCGTTCTGGTTCACTTCCCTTCTAGGCAACACAAAAGCTTCATATCATATCCCACATTATTGCCTTTCCAAAGAAACGCACTATGGATACCCACCAGATGACCAATAGGCTCATTTTGGGAAAAAGAGGCATTCTGAGGAAAAGTCCTCGCCGCCTAGATACTTTTTAGGACTGTGGCACTGCTTGAAAGCTCATTTGCATACGGGCGGCAATTGGTCCAGCCCATATGTACCTGGATTGCCCATATTTTGAAGGGAAAGGTGGGGGGATTTTCCTATAGCGGATGCCCAAGTGACTCAAAAGGAAACTGACGGTTGTGCAGTGTAAGATATCTGCAAAACAATCCAAGGTGGACGTACTGACCGAAAAAGAAAGTAAAAACGGTAATTGACGAAAATTAAATTATTTTTAAAATATTGCTTTCGGATCATATTTAAACGTCAGCAAAACAACAATTTCTTTAGTTGGAGAACTGCTGAGAGAAAAAGTGAGCCTTGTGGCTGTGTTTGTGCAGTGCGCAGAACAGACAAAAAAAAACTTTAATTGTGGACTTATTAAATTATTAAAACTACCTCTGTCTCTGATTTGGATTTCGAACTTTTGTTACAATGAACAAAATTAATATCAAAACACAGATCAAAATAGTATCAAAATACAGAGTTGCATTAACAGGTGAAAATCCGATCTGTCTGCTTACACTGCACATGATAAAAGCACATGGATTCCGATATTTCCAAATCGTATGTATTAATGAATAAGCATTTGCATTTTGTGATTTTCTGTTAAATAAAGTTTAAAGTTTCTGTTTTTCCCTGTATTTTCTTAAGTCTAAAAATCTTATCTCGGTCTCATGTCTCGTCCTATATATATATATAGGATCGATATATAGACGACGAGACATGAGACCGAGATAAGATTTTTAGACTTGTGAAATGCAAATGCAAATGCTTATTCATTAATTTGCTTTTTGCATGTCTCCACTGGCAATTTTGCCCATTCATCTTTAGCAATGAGCTCCAACTCTTCAGGTTGGCGGGTCTCCTTGCCACCACCCTGATCTTTAGCTCCCTCCACAGATTCTCAATTGGATTTAAGTCAGGACTCTGGCTGGGCCACTGCAAAATGTTAATGTTTTTGTCTGCTAACCATTTCTTCACCACTTTTGCTTTGTGTTTTGGGTCGTTGTTGTGCTGAAAAGCCAAGGCCAAGTTTCTCTGCAGACTGCCTGATGTTGTTGTTGGGAATTTTGATGTATTGCTTCTTTTTCATCATTGTGGCCAAACAATTAAATTTTTGTTTTATCTGACCATAAAACAGAAGAACAGAAGTCTTCTATTTTGTCCAGATGAGCATTTGCAAAGGTCAAGAGGGCTTTTGTGTGCCCTATCTGGACAAGTGGTGTCCTCCTTGGTCTGCGTCCATGGAACCCAGCGGGGTGGAGTGTTCGTTGGACTGTCTGCCTTAAGATGTTGCCACCAGCAAAGCCCAGAATTATCAGGATGGTGGTGATCCTTGAATTCTTTTTTATCTCTCTCACTATCCTCCTGGCCAGCACAGGTGTCACTTTTGGCTTCCGACCACGTCCTCTGAGATTTTTCACAATGCGGACTTGTGAGCAGCCACACAACTGTCCATGACTGTCCACAAATCAGAGACCTTCTGTTTTTCACCTGTTGCGTTGATTAAAACATCTGTTTCTATTGAATTAGGGTAATTAGGATGCTTTAGAACAGCTTGGACTATTTGGAATAGTATAGAACTTTGGATTTTCCCATAGACTGTGAGAGTTTGCAAAGGGTATGAACAATTTTTTTGTATATCGTCTTATTATATTTTGGGAGAAGCCTGTGTCATTTCCGGTCAAAAAAAAATTGCTGGTTGAATAAAAGTGACTTTAAGTCAGAATTTGCCAGGGGTATGAATAATCTCAGGCTTGACTCTATATATATGTGAATGATTAATCTGCAAATAGCTAGGTGATCTTAGCGTCACAATGTCTAGGCATATCTGGGCATGTTTTCTTGAAATGGTTACAGACACAATTAGCCAGGTGCCTATTTTGTTTATGGTTTATTTATAATCATCACATGCACCGTGATGTGCCAAATATTTGTGTGCTTAACACACATTTTGGAGTTGAATCTGAGTCGAGGCAGTCTGTAATTTCATTTACTGCATATGTGTTGTTTTTAATTTTACAATTATCTGAAAAAAGATCCAGATGTAGTGTGGAAGCCTATTAAAAACAGAAAAAAAGATGATGGCACCTCATAGTGAAATGAGCCCAATCCCTCAACTTTCCATAGAGGTTCACTAGGACCCCAGCTTTTATTCACAGACACATTCAATATTTTACAGGTTTTACAGCTATTTTTTACGATTTCAGTCCTTCACATGATACTAAAAAAACACAAATGACTGGTGCATCGAATTGTTTCCCACCACCCCATGGGTGGATGTAACAATGCAAGATTTGTTTGCATTGCCTCTAAAGCCTGTATTAGCATAAACAATATATAAAAATTAACCTGTTCGCTGGGGATATAAGCTTTTGGTTTTAGCCGACTCAAACAATGGCTACACCTGGGACGTTTTAGTGTAAGGAGAATAGCTGCAGGGAAACTGTGGCAAGGGACTAAGTTATGATTCAGTAATGGAGATCGTTGATTCCCGCTTGCTCCCTCCCTTTTCAGTGACCTTCTTCAGAAAAGGATCTGGGCATGTGGAGCCATATGCTCAAATAGAATTGGCTAAAAAACTAAATTAAGTAGTTTGGACCGTAAATCTTCTGTTGCAGTATCTACTGGATTCCTCCTGCTTGTGTAGTGGGGAGACAAGGATGCTGATGGCCAAGTCAAGGATGCTGATGGACACTGGGTGGCAAATGATATCGACGTTTTGCCAGCAGTGAAGGAGTAGAATCAGTATGTATTATATTATTTACATCTTTTATGTTATTTTAATCAAAATTTTTTCTGTTTATACAGGTACATGGGTGGGTTGGACCTCTCCAATGCCTCGATCAGTTACTACAAGGTACAAGATCTTTTTTTTTTTACCACTTTCTGGGACATTGCAAAAGCATTGTCCAAGGTAAAGGAGAGGTAGCCATGCACCAGAAGACATTTAGGGAGAACCTTATTTAGGGAGAACCTTATTGAGACAGTGATATCTGAAAAATGTGCTCTATCAGCTGCTCCTCACATAAGGAGTTTTGTTTCTGTGTATTTCTGTGAAGACCGCACCGTATGACGCCTGAGGTGCAGACACTGCCACAAAAGTAAGTCAAAATTGCAATTTGATGGCATAAAGCCAATAATTGTTATATGTATTTTTTAAAAATTGTATATAGTGAAATTTATTATTTGTAAATAGTTGTTATACCATAGCACTTGTTTTGTCTTTTTATTTTCACAAAACACACTATAATGTGTGTGTCACCAATCATTTACAGTGAATTATAAACAATAGTGAAACCTTCATTAGAGCCCAGAATTATGGAACTGTACATTAAGCATTCTAGAGTTACATCATTTTATATGTCAATGTTGCCAAATGGTCCTTTGGAGTCTCCAAGTGTACTTTTTTTTTTTTAAAATACGCCTGGACATACACTTACATAAACATGTGTAACACATTAATTTTCCAAAGTGTTGTTATCAAATTTAAAATGTAGCTTGTAAAGGCTTAATGCTGTGATTCCATTGTATTTTCCTCCTGAAGACTTACAGCTGTAGTCATCTGCAGGCCTGTTTACCAAAAAAAAGTAGGCAGTTTGTTTGTTTTTTTGTTTGTTTGTGCATATACTTCAAATGGTTCAATACCATCATTCAGTTCACTTTGGGTAAGTCTGGTTAAGGCGTTTTGGCCTAAATTCTCCATCGTCTGTAAAGGGTGCCCTATCTAAGCAACCACTTTTATTTTAAGTTCATAAAATAAATGTAGAGAAGCTGCCTCACAACCTTGTAAATGTTATTTTAAAGTAATGTTTTAGTTCTGTTACATCAAGATTTGCTTTCACCTCCTCTGTAAAACCAATTCTTTCTGGGTGCCACTGATCCTGCCCTGATCAATTTATCGGTTTTAGTTAGTAGTATAACACTTTCCTTTCATCAATTTTTATAGTAAATGACTGTAGAGTCTAAGAATATTTTTTCCTGGTTCTGATAATATCTGTTACAATGTCATAACACTTCCCAAATAGGCTTCTAATTAAAAGTTGTATACATGAAATGCATTTTTGGTGTACATGACAAGTAGAATTTAAGCATTACAAATGACAGATTTTTTGTGATGTCACAGAGAAACCTGCTGTGTGTTAAAATGTGACAAACTTAAAAGATATTACAAAATGTACATAACTGATAAAGAAATTACAGACAATATAAAGTATCAATGCTTGTTCATGTCAAAAGGCCAAGGCTGGATTTGGTACACGATGCAACACAATATAACTCACTTTAAAGCTAGTACATTAAGTACGTTATAACACACAGACAACACTAGTTGTTCACTATTAACTGATGAAATGTTTTATAGTTCATGCAAAAATAAACAATATGTAATGCAGAAAAAATGAATAGCACCATATTAACATTTCATCTGCTACTATAAACAAATAGTTGCAAGACTGCTTACATTTTAAATATGCAAAATAAGTATATACCAGTTGTCGGGTCAGTGTCTTTCTCAATGGTCTCACCTCAATCACTGGTGGTCATTTACTCCCCCAACCTACAATCCCTTTCTGACCGACTATCGCTGCAAGCCATTATAATGAACACCACTGACTGACTAGTTCTCATTAAGAGACTGCATAATATAAAATAAAATAACACAAAACAAAATAAAATTAAATTAAATAAAACAGCAGTGGTGGAAAGTAAATATTTACTAATATTTTTGTAACACTACTTGACTCAATTACTGTAACTAAATTGTGTTCCTTTTACTGTTCCTCAAGTTGTTTAAAAATAAATTATTCAAGTTCTCCACATTTGTTTTTTTTACAAAGTAAAAAAAGGTTGCATTTAAGGTGTGAAGCCTTTTTTAGGAAGATTATATAATGTAGTTTTTATAGGTTAAATTCTGAACTAACGCCTTTTTAATAGCTAAGTTTTTTTTAATTACTGTCGAACACTTGGGTTGGGTGTCATGTCAATTAAAGCAATTCAAATCAATTTTAGATAAACAAAAGAGATTTTAGAAAAACAAAAAAAACTTTAGATATCTTACATAATAATTCTGTGGCAGCTGAACACTATGAACAAAAATGATCAGCCAAGAAAACACTTACATGAGGAACTTTAGCCTATGGTTTTATAAATAATACCACAGCAAAAAAAGATTATTGTACATTTTGAACATTATTAAAGGTAATTACAATAAATGTTAAAAAAAAATTAAATATTTAATTCATTTTTATTGCTTCCTTGAAATTCTAATGTGCTAAACTTGGGAGCACATCTGCTCCTTCTAAAAAACGTAAGCGTCTAAAACATTTAGTATATTTCCTGAAGAAAAGGTGTAAAAACAAGAAAAAAAGAAAGGGGAATGTTCAACAGCACACAAGAGGGACAGTTAATCACAAAAAAAAGTATGACTTTAAGAATATGACTTTTAAATATGACCTTTTTGACAAAATCTTATTTTATAAATTGTATTTATAAATGTTATAGACATTGGACATCATTTCTGTTATCTACTATAAGCATAACATTTTTAATGGTGAAGTTTAAAAAATACTTACAAGCACAGACAAATTGCATTTATCTAAAAAAAATTTCCCTCCACATCCTGACATCACTATAACACTCAGGATGCATGTCCCCTTAAAGTCCTGAGCGTTTTGATATGTCACAAAGTGTACAGATATTTACCAGATAAGTAGTAGAGAGACAACATTTGCGTTGAGCTAAGTATGAGAATAAATAGGCATTGTTAATACCGTGGCGTGTTACCATGCTAGATATGGAAATGGCATAATAATAAAAATAATAATAATATATTCACTAATATTTCGTTGAAACTGTTTTGTACGCTGTTACTAAAGCATTAAAAATATTCATCAGACCATATTCCTCTCAAATTGTGAGGGATTATTAAAGCGCTTGTGGTTTATTGTTATAAAAAATGTGAATTCCAGGAACTCTGGGATTTTTTCACCACTATCAGTACTGCTATAATGAGGCTTCATACAAGATCTCATTTTAATGAGATTTAATGATCATGAGAATGGTGAGAAAGCTAGCTGAAGGTTTGAGTTGACAAATGTCAGCCTTGAAACCTTTGTTACTTGGAAAGGATCTTTGGGACAAAAGGGGACAAAATCTCTCCTGCAAACCTGGTGGCCAACTACCGAAACTTCTGCATGGTCCTATTCCTATGTATTTGTTTTAGCATAATATATTCAGTGTAGGCAGCTAGTCACATTTTACTTAAACATCTTAGTATTGAGATAAACCATCCTAAAGAACTCATAGAATAAATAAAATCGCCCGATATTTCCTTTATGAATAAAAGGATCAAGTTGAAAATGTGACAATTTCTTTCAATTTAAATTCATTCTCTAATTCTGCAAATACGGATGATAAATCTACCTGATGTTGATCCATTGCCTCTTGTTTTATATTATTTACTTCATTCGATCAAGGTAAGATAGTGCTGTTCTATGGGTCCAGAAAATCACATTGATAAAATGACAAAAATGGGATTATTAGTATGCTGATTGTGCAGTTACAGAGCAGTCCGTTTGTGTTTGTAATATAAAATCAGTCTCTGCGAGTTCTAACTTTAAAAGCAAATCTCTAAATATTAAGTATAATAATGCTTAGAGGGAGCTTCTTTTGGCTGTTTGACAGGCACAAAAAAGACATTTGAATTAAAAAAATAAATACAGTGTACAAAGTTTGTCTCCACAGCATACAATGATTTAAAATATTTTAACAGTGGTAGCTGATGTTAAACCTTAACGTTCAGACTTGACTTTGCATCGTAGCACTAGATAAAGGGTTAACCGAAGAACGAGGAAGAAAATCCCAAGCGCTATGAAGTCCATGTAGAGCTTTGCACCTTCAACGTCCAGTAGCTGTAGCACTTCTACAGGCTTCTGGAACTTACAGACAGGGCCTGGGCACTCCAAATCTGTACGGTTCATCCCATAAATGGATAGGATGACACCTTCAAAGCCATACCTGTAGAAGCATAAGTTACACTGCATTATATTAAAGATCTCTTGAATCTCTGGCTTCTTATTAGTCAGACTAGTAAAATTAATGTAATTTTGCAACAGCATGGTGCAGTTTCCTGTAAGATGTTTATTTATCAGTCCAATGTAAAGCTTTTTTAAGAATTCCAACATTAGAACAACGGAGGGCTTTGCGTTTTTTCTGTAACCTGCTGCATTTGGGGTTTTTTTCTTTTGTTATTTGGAGATTGCAAAAAACATCATAAACTTTTATAGAAATATAATAACTAGGCTTTGTACATTATGTTAGATGTAAACTGACTGCATTTAATGTTTTCCTTTGCCATAGCATTTGTTCACAAAATTATTTTGGTTGGATTCCAATTATTTACTTTAAAGCAAGACCTTAGCAGCAGCATTTTTAATAAATCAAGCCAATGTGCCAGTGTACAGTTATGTTAACCTTTAAATTTATATCTAACATTTAATATTTGCATTAAACTTTGTCACAAGTTGCATTATATGTTTGATATGGCTGCAAACAGGACATTTGCAGTTTTAAACTAGAGATGATTTTTGGATTGTGGTTAAAATTACTTGGCCATTAACTAATAAGAACACACTTATAGATGTGTACTGTAGGTCCTGCTTTAACATAAGAGATAACATTATAATTATAAACGCTTCCACTGACCTGAGATAGGAGACATATGAGAACCACTGTAGGTATTTTGGGATGGTGTTGAAGTTGACAAAAAAGCCAGAGAAAAGCAGAACTGGGACGGCTGTCACTGGTCCTACAAATGTGGCAACCTATAACAAAAAATTATGGGCTTGAAAAATACAGTTACTGGTTAAAAGTACCTGTTTCTCTATCAGCATTTATTATGTATTTGTAATGTATTCACGCACCTCTAAGGAGGTCGAAGCAGCTCCAATGAGAAGGCCCAGCGACTGAGCCACAAGGGCAGTGCCGGTGGACAAAGCCATAAAAAGCAAATATCTGCCCGCTTCTGGTGGCTGTTGGGTCATCCAGTAAACTATACTGCAGTAAATTGTGGGACAGATGATCTTCAGATGTTTGATTGTGTGGGACGGGGTCATGGGGTGTGGGGGATCGAGAAAGATTTCTTAGTAAAGGCAAATTTTACATGAAATGTTGAATGTAAGCATATTTACACATTAGACTTTGTCTTTTACATGCTAATACATGATATAGCATTTCTGAAATAAATACTATCAATGTCATACCTGGAAAGGAATGTCTGCGATGGTCTTGGCTAGATAGTAAGCCTTTAAACTATACCAGTAGTTTAGATGCTCCCTTATAAAAACTGACATCTCCAGAGGAACTGTAGTACAGAAATACCCAGTTAATCAGTTATACATCACATTATATTCACTATTTTCTCATTCACAATCTTTGCAAGCTATGATATTTCAGGATACCCAAAAAAATTCAGCTAATTTAATGACATTTTTTCCCCCTAGATCAATGGTAAGCAGAATATACTGTCATTTGGTGGAGAACTAGAATACATATCTGCCCCAACATGTGGTACGTCAGCCACTCTTACCTGTGTTTTCTTTGATTAACACAAATATATAAGAACCAGAACAAGCTTTAGTTGTAGAGATCATGTGTTAATGTATCGTTGTCATCGTTTTTTTTTAAGTCCAGATGTTTTGGCCTTATATTTACTAATTATTTTTACTTTACCAATTTTTTAACTGTAAAAAGTAAAAAGGGAAGCACAAAGAAAGTCCTTACATGTCAGAACAGTGGGCATTAATGCACCAAACATGAGGAAGATCATGGAGAAGAAGAGAAATCCGGTGTTGTTGAAAGCTTTGCTGGCATCATTGCCGATGTTTAGGTACAACAGACCAATCAGTACACCGATAAACAAGTGTGAACTCACCCTCAGGTGGGTCAACACCTGGACACACAATTATAAATCTGTAAATATGATGTGTATGGCAGTCACCATAATAGTTACACATAAATAACATTTTGTCAAGCTATATTATATAAATAAATATATGCTGTACAATGTACACAAAGTCAAACCCCTTACCGTGTCTCTGCATATAGTGATAAAGGTTCTTTTAAAAAGAATCCAGAGCTGTGTAAACACGCTGGTGGCAAAGGTACGTTTTTCAGTGTGTCTTAAATCCTGTGTAAACAGAATAGAGCAGATGTAAAGCATACAGTGCAACAGTTACCGCTGTTTGTTCACAAGCGAGTCTATGTGTCACTCACACTGTTAGACTTAGACGGACAGGAGGATGATGGATTACTTTTATCAGTACAGTTTATTTTTTCATCCTCTGCACACATGCCACCTTCTACTGCCTCGAAAAGCAAAGGATTCAAATCACCGTATTCTCCTGATGCCACCTCGATTACTGTAAAAAAAAAATTGGAAAGATTATTAAGAATATTTATAAATTCAATGAATTCTGGCCCTGCAATTCAAAGACCATCAGTTGCTTCCCTGTGTTTATCGGCACTAATTTGTTAATAATGCACATATTACAGTCACCTTCTACATTTACATTTACGTTATATGGCAAACACCGATCAGCTGTGCTACCACTTTCCCCTAAGGAATTTATTTATTTATTTAATTTATCTACTTCTGCTATGACAGGGACAAGTGCTACTGCTTATTACAATGCTATAAATTGTTTAAAATGCAGGAAATGACTCTAGTTTATGCTTTATTTATTTAGCGCACCATCGATTAGTCTGTTTTCTAGAGAAAATAAAAACGTCTTGTAAACTTCATGTATAAAAAGAAAAGAAAAAATCACTCAAACTTTTAAGACAAATTCGAGACAGAAATATTACCTTGTTTTTTTTAACCAAATGTAAATAAAACTTTTACCCCATCAAGAAGTTAATCAATTAATTAAGTGAGTACATTTTTTTACATAAATAAAACAGAAAACGTCAAAATTCTTACTAGCCTGCTAGTGCACAAAATGGGGTGTAATAAATCAGCACCAATGTGCAAGTGCAGAAGGACACTAATATGGATACGCAAGGAACAAGCAGTAACACTTTTCACTAAGGAATTTTAATTTGCTACCTCCGCTATGACAGGGACTATTGCTACTGCTTTTTTCAATGCTATAAGTTGTTACAAATGCAGGAAATTACTTTTAATAATATTATATAATACTATTAATGATAATGGGTCTTGTGAAATATTTTCTTTTACATATTTTTAACTATTACACACAAACACACAAAGTGTACATACTGAAGTCTGCAGGATTGTGGTAAGTAGGACAGTGGAGTCCGAGGTTTTTCAGATAGGGGACGAGGTTTAGGACTGTGCCTTTATATATGCACTGTCCCTGACTTAGAATATAGAGCTGTAACACAGAAAAAGTGTTCCACAGATTAGACATTACTGCATAGTAGTAATAGTTTGACATTTTACATTTACATTTTCTATCTCTTTTATACAGCTAAGCAGTTAGGGGTTAGGAGCCTTGCTCAGGGGCTTGCTCTGAACCCACAATCTTATGGTTAGCAGTCCGCACACACACCCACTACTACCTCACTTTTATGTAGTATTAGGTAGCATTATCAATCAGCAGTTAACTTAAACACTTCTGGTGTACTGTAAAAGTGAGTAAAAAGTAATAGCTTATCAACTAACCACTGCCAAGATGACAAATGAGGTTTGTTAGCTAGAGCTAAGTAGCTAGTTTGCAATATTATATTATTTTAAATCATATAATTTTTTAAGTTTATTTTTCCACAAACATGATTTGTTCTATAATTACATGTTTTTTGTTCAGTTTACAGACTCTTGCTGGTTAAATTGTCAAGTTTAAGAGTAACTCTTTGTTTGTAAATACTGTCTGGTACCTTATCAAACATTTCGAAGAGTTTAGCACTGGGCTGGTGGATAGTGCAGATGATGGTTCTTCCACCCTTAGCAAGAGACCTCATTAGAGAAACTACCTGGTAACAGGATGCACTGTCTAGACCACTAGAACACACACACAAACACACACACACATATACTTTTAAGTACAATACTCAAAACATGAAGTACTACTTATGCACACATACTAACCAGTTTGGCAAGACCATTAGCACATCTGCTCATTCATGCAATCCATCCTCTAGCATCCATGCTATGTCACTTAAATGATGTTTTTTCCGGTTCTGATGTTTAATGTTAACATAAACTCTATCTGTATACTCATCATGACCAGCTTCTTAGATAACAGCATAAATGTACAACTAATAAACTCAGGTACAACTAATAAGGTGGTAATAGACAATTTTACACATTATCACCTTGTTGGCTCATCAAAGAACATGACAGGGGGGTTGTTGACCAGCTCCTGTGCAATGGCCAACCGTTTACGCTGTCCTCCGGAGAGAGCTTGTGTACGAGTGTGTGCACTTTCCTGCAGACCTAAAGCAGTGAGGATCTCATTTACCTGCAACAAGTGGGAAACAGCCCGAGGAGCGACCCTCTAATTTTTAAAATAGGAGAGCAGCACAAAATCCCCCCAGCACAGAGCATTCAAAAATGACAACAGAATGGCATTGTTTAAGTAACACAGTTGAAAAAGAGATGAGAAGGAGGTGGGTTGTTACCACATGCTAAGAAAGCAGCAGAGCAAGCAGACTATAATTGGGCGATCATGTATCACTTACCATTTTCTTCTTCATTTCCATGGTCTCATTTAGCTTAAGGTTTGCAGAAACCTGTGAGAGAATGTTTACATTACGTATTAGAATGGGATTAGTCATGGTTTCAGCATGCTGTTAGCTGTTGAAATTCTCACCATCATAGCCTCACATGTGGTCAGGTGTGGCAGCAGCATGTCATCCTGCATAATGTAACAGGACATCTTTCTAAAGGTGCGGAGGTCACGTGGTGCCCCGTTTATCAGGATCTGACCCTTCATGCCAGTCTTTCTGAATGAGGGAAAAAGCGAACGAAAGGACGAGAAATTAAAGTGGTGAAGGAGAAAGTAAAAATCAATAAAGAGATAAAGAAAAGGCAATTAAAATCACATACACCCCAGTAGACATGTATTTTTATTTTGTGTCAAGATTTAAATGTAGAACGAAGGTATATCAAAGGGAAGAATATATCGGACATACCAACAAGGAACTAATCTATCTTGGCTGACTTTGCACACGCACATTATATGTTACAACTGGACGCCTATACACACATAATCTGTTTTATTTGCAAAAATAGTAAAAGTTAAAAAAGTAGTAAAATTTTTTGTAAAAGTTCATTTAAGGCATGTCTTTTTTTTCATTTACATTTTGTGTCTTTCTCTTTTCTTCCTTCTTCTTCTATGCTTTTATCATTTATGAATAATACAAAGAAATAATGATAATAATTTCATTGTATGTTACAGATGTTTACGGTAAACATGACAATAAACTCTGGAATCCTGACTCTTAAAAAAACAGTAGCAAACAGATGGCATTTAAAAAAAACTGGCTATGATAGTCTGATAATAAATATTAAGAAGCTATAAGGACAAAGAAAATACAGTTGCAAGGACCAAATATGGCACCAAATAGATATAATATAAAGATTTATTATATTTTTAATTCAATTCCATCATGTACTACCCTGCAGCTTATAAAAGAAACATTTGTACTGGAAACACTTTGAGTATTTCTAAATAGTCTTGTCTCTTCCACATCCTTGCTCTCACTCACCTGTACCCAGCAAGAATATTCATGAGTGTGGACTTTCCAGACCCAGAAGGCCCCATAATCCCGATAAGCTCTCCGCTGCGAAACGTCCCAGACAAACATTTCAGGAGTGCCTTAAAACCTGCGCAAATCAAATACACATCAGTTTAGGTCAGGTGGGCATGATTTTCCAAGTAGGATGTGATCCTGAATTTACATCCTTTGTTAATCCTGGATCAGCATTTCAATCAACCAATCATAACCTTCTGATGTCATCAGCATGTTTCCTGTTTTTTGAATCTTTTTTTGTTGTTGTAAAATTGCAAAATGTAATATTATAAATGTATTTATTTAATAAAAAAATTTAAAAAAATAAAAAAATAAGAAATTACATATATAAAACCAAACTATACTATACATGCTATACTAAACAATTGCATACAACATGTATGTGCAGTTTAGTTAATTCGTGATTATTTTCCTCACTTTCATGACCAAAAATAGATGTGTGTATGTATTTAGGTGTGTGTGCATGAATAACAAAGTAAATTTCTAGATTTTTCATAAATAAAAGATATGATTTATATGAAGGCTGTGATTTAACTAAATAAACCTTAACCCTGTTTTTATAGGAAGAATGTTGTTCTGTTGCATTTTACGTTCAATTGTTTATTAGTGATTGTTTATGATTTACTGTCTAAATTCATCTGTGTTTAATTTTGATCATTATAATCAATCCACTCTAGATTCACTAATTTTGTCCCTGATTATCATTAATTATAATTTGATTATAATTGTATCAAGGAGGGAAAAAAATAAAAACGGGTTGAGGTGGGTTTGGTCGGCACACAGTGATGACATCATATTGTTGTGATTTGTTTGTTAACTGAAATGTTGATTCAGTATCAACAAAGGATGTTGATCCAGGATTATACCCTATTTGGCAAAATCAGGTCCACCTTAAAGTTCTTACTATTTTGCAACATAACAGAACAAACAAACAACAACAGAACTGTAATAAAAAATGGAAAATTATACTGTACATAAATAGGTAGTAGATATGCATATTAATTTTTTTCTGGAAATCCCAGGTATCTTACTCAGAATTAACCTACAATGTGTGTTTATAAAAGTACATTTCTGTTCATCATTTACATTACAACAGCTTCACAATTCCCTTCCCTGAGACTTTTTGTCTTTCTCATTTTTATCTTGTAGTATATGACATAAATAATACATAAAAAAACCAGCTATGTAACAAAGACACGGCTGCTCTGTATACTCTCCAAGATCACAATTCTTAATGGAAAAAAGTACAAAAATGTTCAATTAAGGTCTCTGAAGAAAACTTCACCATTTATGCTCTTTATTTGTAAATTACTGAGATGTAAAAGAATCAAAAAAAGTAGTATCTTATTTTGCTGGACAATGACCTGTGGACTGGAAGAGAATTTTACCAGTTCATTTATACTACATCGTATATTAAAATAGCTTTATTATTTAAATCCACTTTAATAATAGATTTTTACAATGTAACCACAGAATAGAACTTGTAATTTTTTACAAAAAGGGAATCATTTCAAGATTTTCTTATATAAATTTAAGTAACGCTCCAGGTACAAAAATAAATAATCACCCAACTCAGTTTTACTGGGCCTTAAGTTTCTAATAAAATTCAACTAAATTTATATACACAAACACATAACATGATCATAAAAAACAAAATAACTTAGTAGTTTATAAAAAAATATATACACAATACTGTATCTAACTGTGGTTTAATACCAGCTCAGTACCTCTCCTTTTCCAGCAGGGGCCCTCACGAACAAAGTAAGAAAGCTCAGTGAACTCCAGATCTACAGCGGAGCGTCGGGGCAGGTATGAGAACCTTTGTGCCTCTGTGATGTTGTTTTCCACTTTCTTCAGATTAGTCAAAATAGCTGGATTTGGGGGGACTCCTACTGTTCGCTTGGTCACCTCCGTGTTGATGGAGACCAACCCTGACTCTGAGGGCCCTTCAGCCATACCAGCAATCTGTAAAACAAGGACACTGTGGAAAATACACTGAACATGGGGCTGTTGTATTTCTATAGTTTCTAACTCCCTAATTGTTTTGCAGAAAAGTTTTTTTTTTAATTTGTCTCATTAGTTTCTAAGTTCCCTGTGTATTTATATTTATACATATAGTGGTTTTCAGAAGTATTCACGCCCTTGACCTTTTACACAAAAAAATATATCATTAACAAATTAAAAACAGCTAATTATCTGCCCTCAGACACAACTTGTACCAGAAGTAAGTATATTCTTTAACAAGAGTAAGTATGTTTTGCAAGGATCCTATATTACAATCTGTTATTAATTAAGGTTACCTGTGGTCCCAAATACACCTGATAAATATTTTTTTCGATGTTTTTTTTTTATTATTATTATTATCATCTACTTCCCAAATATTTGCTTACAGAGTTCCTAGTTTCAACTAGTTTTAACCATAAACTCTAATAAATGCTTTTTATTATTTGTGATGGACCACAACTCTGATTTGTTTAGGAAAAACACACAAATGCAATTTAATAAAAAACAACAAAAAACATTTTTTTTTAGATTGCTGGAGAATTTAAATGCATAGTTACATTTGCAAATTTGCATGACAATAGCAATTTACATTTCTCTTATCTAGCCTGACAAATGAAATTTATATGTTTAAAATGTGTTTTAATAAAAGTTTTCAGTCACAGTCACAAATATTAAGAATAAATGTTGAAACTAGTCATAATTATTTACCTAACTGTAATATGTAACAATATTAAGGTGATTAAGGTGAGCCCTTTTATTTGTTATCATTTATTTGTTATTATTATTAAGCTTATTCAGTAGAATAAAATATACATATGTGTGTGTGTATGTGTGTAGGTGTATAATCTGTCTTAACAATAAACCTCAGATGAACTTTAAACAATAAACTTCAACAGCATGAAAATCTTTAGGAATTTTTCATACCAGCTCTGCTAATTACCTATGCTTAATTTATTTTAGCTGTGATTTTCCTTAATGTGACAAATGACTGCACAGCATCCTCATAAAAAAAATAATAATCTCAAGGACCAGCCCGAGTACTGTATTACTAGTAAAATTGTTAAAAGAAAAAACTTACTTTTTTTTTAAAAAATTGAGACGAAAACTGACACGTCTTCAGTGTATTTCTCTCGAAGTGCTACTAGTTTATTCGAAGACTTCTCTCCAAAGTTCACCGTGAAATAAACACAGTTAACAACCGTACTTTAGCTTAGCATATACAGCAGAACGAATAACTAACATAATAAACTAATAATTAACAAGATGATACAAGAACAAGAAATGATAAAACCAGACACCTTAATCTTTGAGCCTTGAGTTATAATGTGGCAAGTAACCGTGAGAACAATATTATAATTTTATGGCACAATTGCATTAGGAAAGTTACATCACAATTGTGTTAACCTAATTATGTCACAATCTCGACACTGTTTAAATGGAGTTTTTAAAATAAAAGTGTCAATGCATTAAATGTAAAAAAGAACATTTAGATGTAATAAAAAGATTTGCTTAAAAACAGTTTGTACCCTGGCCAAACGGTGAGGTGATGTAAAAGGGGATGAAGCGCACGTGTGGGTGGGAAGGGTTGGAGAAGTAATCATTGTCTTTGTCATGTGATCCTTGTTTGTGGTTTTATTTGGGCGGGTGAGGTGGTCCTTTATGACTAAAGATAAAATTATACTTGGCAGTGTAGTTTTAGATTTGGTATTTATTTCTGTATATTTATGTGGACTAGTCTAGGGAAAGTCCACAAACTTTGACTATATAGTGTAGGCAGGGAATTGGTAAACATTTTTGGTGAATCAATCCACTTACGATTCTCTCATTCAAGGCAAAATTTAAAGCAATTTTTGTTATTGAATCATCACATGTGAAGATAACCTCCCTTACAGATTAAATTTAATTGTCTAGATTTAATCATGGAAGGAGTTCTGTTGAAGCATATTACTTAAAGCACAAACTCAAAATTAAAGTGATGCAAAAGAAGAAACTCATATCTTGCTGATGCTAAAAAGAAAGTCAAAGAAATACTTTATAAATACTTGATAAATAAAACATTATTTCTGGTGGTCTAAACTATACAATATTAGTGTTAAAGAGAGTAAATAAAAAATTGATGTGTCTCACCACAGGAAAACATCAACCATATTCGCAGTGTGTGCAGCATGTAAACAGTTGTCTCCACTGCATCACTATTGATCTTACAGCCATGACTGGTAGATGCTATCTTTTTGATTGACATCTGAATGTGCACACTTCATTAATATCTCTCTTATCTCCCTTAGCCCTGTTGACACACTCCTGCCCCCACATATAGCATATAATATTAATATGTAGATTAGGAAGATGATATTTGGATTGTCTGGAATTTTAAAATCGTGGCTTAGCAGGCCATTTTCTATTAGACCTTCTCCAACCAGCATGAATCCTTACCTACACTTGTCATGTATTTGATCACAGATCACTAGCATGAATCTAATGAGAAAGACATATGACAATAAAACAAAGGCATAACATAAATGGAAATCTAATAAACAATCAGTTTCGGAAAAAAGGTTCCCAAAGGTTTATTAGTCAAGGAATGTAAACAGTAAAGTCATAGTAAAATGTTTTTTTTATATTCCATCTCATTAGGCAGTTGGGCTTAGGCCATGTAAAAGACTGCTTGTAAGAGACTTATAACCCAGTCAGCAGCAACTTAAATCTCCACACAGCCTTGTTAAGCTCTCTCTGCATACCAAGCAAAAAACTGCTATCCCAGCCTATTAAATTCAACTCAATTCTTTATCATTTAAAATGTTAATTGAATTTAAATTAATGCTAGGTGATAAACTAGATACCTTAACAATAAATGTCTTTGTCTCTTCAATGTCATCCATCTTTAATCATTTCTGCTTTCATATCCTTGATGTTGTTTTATTAACTTCAACAGCTGGAATTAAAATGGGACATACCAGAAGATTAATTTACAAACAACAAAAGTAAAAATGCCTGAGGTCCCAGAACCTAAAGACAGTAAATATGTTATAAAAGAAATACTATGTGTTTCTCTCACTCTCTTTATCCAGATTTACCCAGCCCATTCTTTACATCACTCTCTGCCATCCAGATAGCTAATCAACCTCTATCAAAATGTGGTAATATGTGGATTAAAGGAGCTGATCTCATAAAAGTTGCTGTGAGCTAATGGTTTCTATCCACTCTGGAACCTGCACAGTAAGAACTAGAGCATGACTAAAAGCCAATTATGCTACTCTAGGCTATGTGAACCTGTATGAAACTGGATATTATCCGTATAAAACTGGATAAAAAGACTTACAATATAAAAATCTTTTACGCTTACTACACAAAAAGTAAACATGTTTGATCAATTAACATCAACAGTTAATGTGTGTCTTTCTTGAGAAAAAGAACTAAAAGATAGAGCTATTTGTAACATGGGCTTGCAAAGACATTCATGTGCTCTCTAAAATTACACTACATACAGTGATTTTTTTCTTTACTTCCTTATGATGAAAACATATAGCAAAAAAAAAACATCTCCACTGTTTTGCTGTAGCTGTTTAAATTTGATAGCGTGATATCAAAAATAAATAAAATAGCCTTCTTTCCCTTTGGAAGATCATTTTAAAACTCTAATTCCAAACAGATTCAGTGCAGACTTCACACTAACATCATGATCCAAACTAGAATTAGGGACCTAAATATTAGTGTTAATGTAACTGACACCCAAATAAATGTACACATAGATCTGGACAGATAAGGACATTGTCTTGGTCTGCTTGGTTGGATGTGGTCCACATTTGTTTAGTTATATATTGCTTTTCCTAGTAAAAGGACCTGAGCCAGACAAAAGCATTAATTTTTTACTTTTTTTAGATCCTATTTTGAGTTTAAAAAAAAGTGGACAGTCCAAAATATAGAAAGTATAAATTGGAAGGTAAAAATTAACTTGTAGAATTTGCTGTAAAGTTAAACTTACTTTACTGTAAAGGTATTTGAAACTTAAGAATAGAGCTATGAATGTAAGACGTTAATTGCGATCCCTATCCTTCATCCACTCTCCTCAGCCACCTCCAATAATTGCACCCGCCTAATCACATGTCCTGGTTGTCCTTTTCACAAGCTCAGGGGAAAGACAAAATTTTCTTCTACCTCTTTTTTAGCACACATACCTAGGGCAAGGGACTAATAATTTTTACTACAGGTCAAGATTCGTTTTATTTGTCTTAATTGTGGTTTATAATACAGTTAACAGATAGTAACAAGCTGTTGCATGACGTGGTATATTTAATCAAATCAGAATTCAAATCAGATACAGTAGCTACCAAAAAAAGTTTGTGTATTAATGTTGCTATTTAAAACCAATCAACTTAAAAAAATAGAAAAAAAAGTTTTAGTTAAAAAATAAGGAAAAATGAAATTTACATACTTGCATCCTCTGTAATGATGACAAGCAACCAAGAGCAGAATTTTCATTGATCGAAAACTCCAGCCTGACTGACTGCAGGAGCTCGAACGGGATCTGCTGAAGTTGCCACCAACTAGGTTACGGTTTGCAAAGGTAGAGGATGAGAGTAATATGGCCTTTGACCATCCACTGCTCTCTGTGCCCTTGTAGGACACAAAAATTAAGAAAACTGCTCTTCTTGTCTCTTTTCAAATAAGGAGTACCTCTGTCCAAAACAAAATAAAAAGGGAACCAGAGAAAAAATGCACTAAATGTACTAATAGAAATTTAAATGTTTAGTAGAAACCCACATCACAATACGTCACAATTCTACTTGTCTGACAATAGTGTAAGTAAAAGCGCAGAGGGTGGCCAGCAATGCAGCACCTTATTCCCTTCTCAGGGAACCGTGCTACTGTACATAAATAACATGTAGTTCCCTTTAATGAGACCTCGACACTGCATCAGGGTTAATGATATAGGAAAGTGAACACACAGGCCGATGTCTGAAACTGAGACTTTAAGGAAAGCTTGAGCAAACTGGGGACATGGGATCCTGGACTGAAGTCCAGGTCTAGGTTATAGAACCTAATGGAGGTGTGAAAAAACAAATTTCTAATGGAGAACACACTCCTGTCTAGAGGTAAAAATCGCTCTTGGTTAAAAAAAAGCTGGACACTGCCCACAGCAGATTTTGCTGCACCAACCCAAACAGAAAGCGCAAAGGCAGAGCACACTTACAGTTACCGTAAGAAACTACTATAGGTTTGTCTGTGCGCACTTATACATGATAGCCTCTGAAATCTGGAAGAAAGTGTCTCTTTGCTAAAAACGCAGCCTTTTATTTTGAGAGATAATGGACTTCCTTAGGACCTTGGGCAGTGTGGACATTCCGGACCGCGCCCCAGAGTCCTGCGACAATGACGCTCCCCTTAAATAAGACTCAAGGTCAGGAACTTGGTACTTTTCCACATAAGAAGAACAAGATGGCACATACCTCTTCATTCCAAGAGACCTCATATGTGCAGGAACAGCATCTCAATGGCTGGCCCTTACATCCTTCGAATTGGGCCATAATAATCCAGTCATCCAGGTAATTCAGTATATGGACGCTTTGAGTTGCAGTGGCTGCAGAGCAGTGTCCATTCACTTTATTAATGTGCATGCTGTTAGGGCTAGACTAAACGGAAGAACATGATACTATTACATAGTCACAAAGCCCAACCTTGGCCAAAGTGTCACGTACACAGTAAGTACACAGAGAACGCATAAAGACCTCCTGCTTGCTTAGCTGACACAGGAGCAAGCAGCAGCGCTGTTTTAACAGAGTGCTCCTTCACAACAACAGATGCCAAAAGCTCAAATGAAGGTTAAGAGAGCTTCCAACACCACAACAAGGTCCCACAGCCAGACTGATTGTGCACAGAGGATGCAACCTCTTTGCTTCCCTGAGAAACCTTATAATCAGTGCATGCTTGCTAAATGATTGTCTATCGACTTGTGAATGAAATGAGGCAATACCTGCTATGAAGACCAGTTTGCAAGAAAAATGTCTGAAATTAACATCACAATACCACATCATGAATACTTGCCTTTAAGGGCATACAATCACTTCGTACATTGAGGTCATGCTTCTGTTAGCGTGTCAAGCGCACAAAAATGCAGGTTGTCTATTACATATATTGTCCCCGAAATAGCCATGCATGGAGGCTTCAGAACTCTGGCTTGGGATGCCATAACATGCCACCCATTTGAGACAGTAAGTCCCTCCTGATGTGAAGCTGTGTGGTAGGGGCCCTTTAGTAGTTACCTCAAATCTGGAAAGCAAGACTGGTCCAGCGAGTTTGGTGCTAAAGAATCAGCGAAGCTTTATTTAGCCCCAGAGGCAAAATCTTAATTAGGGGAAAAGCATACAGCCTGGCTGCTGGCAAGCGCAATGTCAGCACCCCTCCCCCAGCAAGAAATGAAACACCAAAAAGAGTGAGGAGGAACATGGTCTTTTTCTAAGGTTGTGTAACTGTTTATTGAAACAATAGACACCTAGTATCTGGTACAAAGTCCTGCATCTTGCAGTCCTTGCTGACTGGACCTTTTAGGCCCTCCCTCTTCTGGCTGCTCTCAGGATGATAGTGTGGCAGCCAAGGGCTTCTCCATTGATTGTGATATCTCTTCCTTGTGACGGCCATTTTTGCAAACTGACTTCACAGCGTCACTATTAAGGTGGTTGGAGCATTCAGGAGAAGCTTCTGGTATACATTCCTGAGGTCCACCAGGGTACTTTTGAATGCTTACCATGAAGACTGATTGATCGCCTAGGATGGGGGCTTGGTTGCGATGAGTCCAAATGTCTTCACTGCAGGTACTGTATTGTATGACACTCTGAAGACAAACCCGACATGACTTCCCCCAGAAGAAAACAAAGTCCACCTGCTGACGGGGGTAAGATTCACATCAAAGATGCTGCAAGGTGCTACGTTGCAACGGAACCTCAATGTGCAGTGCAGGCAGTTGGAAGATTTAAACAGTGCTTCAGAATGCGCCAAGCCCGGGCATGGGATGCAGTGACTGTGGCTGTCCAGCAGCTTTATGGGTCCTGTGCAGATGAGACAAAAGGACATCAGCATTTTCTGTTCCACTTTTCGTAAATAGCTTGTAAAATGGATCTTTAGAATTTCACTTATATAACAATTTTAAGATATTATATAATATATTAGAATAACAGAACACCAGTTTTTGCATGCAATTTGTATAAACAGCAACAATTGGCTAGTTAGTAACATTGGTGTCAGCCAATTAGACTTCAGATTAATTTCAAGAGCTTCCAAAGCAGTTGGAAAGTTGAATAAGCTTAAAAGGGAAAGTAACTGCCCATCCATCTTAAATCTCAAGAAAGATTATTACATCATATAAATGTTTTTTGAGGATTTAACTGTATAATCAAATCTCTTTACAGCTTAAGTTTCTGATATAATAATAATAATTATAATCATAATAATAATAATGTTCTCTTTTTTAGCAAAAAATTGTATTTAAAAAATGGTCTAAACAAACTTTCTGGCCTTTAAGCTGTTCTTATTCTGTATCTATAACAATATCTAATGCTTGACAGAGCTGATGGACTTAAAGAAAAAAATAAGGGTAATTAGAAATTAGTTTTAAAGAAAATCACATGTTGAAAATAAAATATAATGATCCACAACAAACAGGTGTAAATAATATATAAATGCATTTATTTTATTAATTCCAATAGAGTCCAGTATATATAACTTGCATTTCTGATGAGACAAACATAAAAGTAAAAACCAACCGACTGGGAAACAAGTGGGAGTAATCTTCTTTTCTGTACATGCTCTTTTTAACAATCAGCTGTGCAAGCCATCCCATACCATGAGATGGCTTTTACCTACAAACTCAAAATACAATTCCATTTTTTTTAAATTTCAATATTGCAGTGGTCAGCAGCATATCTTTTCCTAGACTGAAGACATTTTTAAGACACCGTATACTGTTTTTATGGCATGCACAATGCATCTGCAAAAAAGTTGACTTTCCTGTGATGTTGCTGAGAGTGCAGAAAAGGAATATATGCATCTTCGAATGTATCTTCTGTTACACGTGATATGCCTGAGACATGAGAAATAATTTGACATGAAGACACCTGTTGGTTTGGACCGGTTTTTCATCATGTGTAAATGACTTGCAAAATTTGAAATACAATGACAGACAACAATCACCCAGAAATAGCATGATATATTGGAGTAAAAGATATAACACACACTAGGCACAGAACAGTACTATTGCTATTAAAATCAGGTTTTAGCCAACTCTCTAATCAACAAGACAAGAAACACTCTAACCTCTTACTACATTTTCAATAAAGGGGTCAATTTTGGCTTTTCAGCCCTGCAAGTTAACACTAAGGTAATAGAGTGAGCTTTTAATTGACTGACTATTGTTTAATAATAGCTATTGATTTTACCGATACCAGTTGGTGAATATTTCTTTTTAAGAAGTGATACCAATTCAAAAGTGTTTTCTTCTTTCAGACCTGGCCCTACAATAGTATACACATGTGCACTACAACCTTAAATTTATCAGGATACATTAATCCAAGTTTCCTTCTTACTTTTTTTATTGCACGATGGCCCTCTTAAAGCTGTGTTTGAGGCAGCAGCATTTTAGAGATTGTACTTGAACAAGAACAATCACCAATTTACAGTAAGTGAAATGTGTTTAAGAGAACGTAGTGCAGTAACAGTAATGATTCATCCTTGTGTGTCTCTATTTGATTTTTTTTTATATTACTTGCTTCAATAGATTCCAAAATAATAGTTAAAGTTGAATATGGCTAACACAAATATACATAAAACAATGAACCTGAACAGTCTAGTTAAGTAGAAACTAAGTAGTATATAAACAAAACAAAATAAAAAAAATATCAAGTTTATAGGTGTGAAAATACTTCATGAGTAACAGGAAATCCTATATGTGTTCGATTCTGAATTAACCATGCGCGTTACATTTTCACATCCGGGTTCTAGCACTGCACACCATATTCATATAAAAATAAAACTAAATACAAATTAATCTCAAATAAAAAGATCAGCATTGCACATCTACATTTGTCATGTGTATATATACTCAGGTTATTATAATTCTGTATATAAGCAGACATAACACATAGCATGAATCAGAGCCACATCGTGTCCATCATCAAGTAAAGCAGTTGCATTGCATTGCAGTATTGAAGAGGCTGAATAAAGTAAGCAGTGTACAAGGAGGAGCTCATAAATAGGCATTAAAGTCCATCAAGCAGTATACAGTAAGCCATAAGGTGGTGCATTTCAGCATCAATCCAGCATTTTGATATCACTCTTTCAATCACACACACAGTCTGTTCAGCTAATTCTAGAGCTGATGGCAGAAGTGATACACAGTAGTTTACATAAACTACAAGTCCCAACTCCAGCAGGACACAGATTTACAGTAGATGATTGGTTAGGAACGCACCTTCATTTCTTCCACATCCAAGAAAGATATTCTTTGACACCTGTTGGTGGTCAGGATGATTCTGAAAGTCTAGTTTCCTTTTTCCAAAATTAAGGAAAAAGTTGATACTATTCCCATTAATTTTTTTAGGTATCCCGATCGGTGTAGGCAGCTAGACACATTTTTACTAAAACATCATAATACATAGTGTTGAGTGATTAAACTCATAGAAAAAAGAAAATCCCCCTTAAGTCCTTTATGAATAAAAAGATCAGGTTAAAAATGTGACAGGTTCACATGACAAACAAAACTTCCTTTTTGAGTTCATGTATTAACCTATTTCCCTTTTCCGTTGTAAGTTAAGTCACATGTGCAGTACTTACTCTAGTTCTGCAGATCTATAAATGACAAATTTAGCTGATGCTCCTTCTTTATATTATGTATTTCATTAGGTCATGATATGTTCTATGATTCCAAGAATGGACATAGTTTAAATGACAAAAATGGGATCATTAGTAGGCTAATTAGACTTTCCCAACCAAGGGCAATGCAGTTATAGTGTAGGACAAGTCTGTTTGTGTTGGTAATATAAAATCAGTCCCTTTCAAATCCTCAGCTACTCCAAAAGTATTTGCTCGAGGAAGAGTTTTTGGCTGTTTGACAGGCACTTGCTCTGATACATAATATAGCCTGTTCACATTAAAATATACAGGGCGACTGAGAAATTGTCAGTTGGGACAGTTTCTGCTCTATAGCTCTAACTTTATTCCCCAACCTTCGTACTTTTTATTTATAAGTTTGGTCATAGTTATATGTAATATAAGAACTGGAAAAAACATTAACTTAATAAAACTGATTAAAAAAATTCAACAACATAAATATGATTTAAAAGATATTGACAGTGGGTGTGTTTGTACAAACTAAAACAAGTGTAATAGCTGATGTTAAACCCTAACGTTCAGACTTGACTTTGTATCGCAGCACTAGATAAGTGGCTAACCGAAGAATGAGGAAGAAAATTCCTAACACTATGAAGTCCACGTAGAGCTTTGCATCTTCAACGTCCAGCAGCTGTAGCACTTCTACAGGCTTCTGGAACTTACAAACAAGGCCTGGGCACTCCAAATCTGTACGGTTCATCCCATAAATGGATAGGATGACACCTTCAAAGCCATACCTGTGAAAGCATAAGTTACACTGCATTATATTAAAGATCTCTTGACTCTCTGGCTTCTGATTGGTCAGATGGTTAACTTGATTTTGTAACAGCATGGTTCAGTGTTTATTTATTAGTCCTTACTGTCATTACTTTGTAATAATCAAAAGTAAAAGTGTTTCTATATTGGAAGGATGTTTAAATAAAGGACTTTGTGGTTTCTCTGTAACCCGCTGCATTTTTATATTCGTTTTTTTAAGGAACTAATAACAGGACTCCACAACAATTAATAGAACAATAAACAGTTCAAATTTATGTCAATCTTATTTTTATGAAGTGGCGGTTGCATAATAGGAATACTTGATAGATATAATAAATCAATCATGGATGAAAGTGAAAATTAGACCCTGTCATTTATGCTGTAAAACGTATATGCCTAATCATGTCTTACAGCATTATGAGACAAATAACATCTTCTGTTATTTTGAAAGAACAAGAAAAAAATTCATAGACTTTCCAGACTTCAACAGAAATCTAAAAATGAGGCTCTGTAGATTATGATAGGTCTACACAGTTTACATTTTTCTTCTGTTATACCATCTGATCGTAGAAATAGTTTGCTTGAATTATAATTATATACTTCAAAAAAAGATCTGGGACAAACTGCTTTTAATAAATCAGGCCAAAATGCTAACAGTGTAACCCATCAACCCTACTATATTTTATATTCACATTTATATTTAACCTTTATATTTATAGCCAACATTTACATTTAATATTTGCAGTAAAACTTTGTCACATTTTACTAACCTGACATATGAGACATAGGAGCTCCACTGTAGGTATTTTGGGATGGTGTCAAAGTTGACAAAGAAGCCAGAGAAAAGCAGGACTGGAATGGCTGTCACTGGTCCTACAAATGTGGCCACCTACAGCAAAAAATTACTAGTTTAAAAAATACAGTTCTAATACCAAGCTTGTTGAAGATATAAAGTAAAACTATTGAAGTATGACTGTTAAACTGCCTTCTGCATCACTTATATGTATTTGTAATGTATTTACGCACCTGCAGGGAGGTAGAGGCAGCTCCAATGAGAAGGCCAAGCGACTGAGCTACCAGGGCAGTGGAGGTGGACAAAGCCATAAAAAGCAGATATCTGCCTGCTTCTGGTGGTTGTTCTGTCATCCAGTAAACTATACTACAGTACATTATGGGACATAAGACCTTTGTGTGTGTGTGTGTGTGTGTATGTGTGTGTGTGTATGTATGCATGTATGTGGGGGAGACAAAAAAGACAAAGCTGGTAAGAGGAGGATTTCTAAGTAACGGGTTCATAAGCATGTTTAAACATAGTACACTGTCTTTCACATGCTTACTATAGTACATGTCATACCTGGAAAGGAATGTCCGCCATGGTCTTGGCTAGATAGTAGGCTTTTAAGCTATACCAGTAGTTTAGATGCTCCCTTATAAACACTGCCATCTCCAGAGGAACTGTAGCACAGAAATACCCAGTTAATCAGAATTTTAACATTATAACCACTTTCAGCCTTATATACAATCTAGGCAGTCTAAAATTTGTTGTATGTATAAATATCCATGCAACATGCATTTGCATGAACTGAAAGTTGTTTGAACTGAAATGTGTGTTGGCAATGTGTGTACACAACCTTCCTATAATGATAAAGATCGACTCAGTGTTTTTTTAACCTTGTTAAATCATTTCCCTCATTTTCAAATTAAGCTATTTTCAGATGCCTTTTTTGTGACCAAGGTCGCTCCTATAATTGTTGATTAAAACTGCTCAAACACTGCCGTTTTAACATAAACCCACCCCAAGTAGTGTTGCCAGATTGGGTGTGTTTCCGCCTAATTCGGTTTCTTTTGATCACGTCAGATTAAAAAAAAAGCATTGGTCTGGTTGATGAAATTTGGGCTGCTATTTGCTACAACAGTTAGAAGTGTATATATGTATTTTTTTCCCAGTTCCAACACTACGCATTTTGGGCTAGTATTTTTTTCAGATAGGTGGAGTTTACACAGTAGTTGGAATAAGGATTTTCAAGCCAATCTGGCCCCAAGTGAGTCCTTACATGTAAGAACAGTGGGCATTAATGCAGCAAACATGAGGAAAAGCATGGAGAAGAAGAGGAATCCAGTGTTGTTGAACACTTTGCTTGCATCATTGCCAATGTTTAGGTACAACAGACCAATCAGTACACCAATAGACAAGTGGGACATCACCCTCAGATGGGTCAACACCTGGACACACAAATATGAATTCTCAAATAAGAACTGTATGACAGTCAACATAAAAACCTTTTTTTTCAAAATATATTAACTACTGTAAAATGTACACCTGTTGAATTGACGCAATATTAAAAACCCTTACCGTGTCTCTGCATATAGTGATAAAAGTTCTTTTGAAAAGAATGCAGAACTGAGTAAGAGTGCTGGTGGCAAAGGTATGTTTTTCAATGTGTTCTGAATCCTGTGCAAAAAGAACAGACCAGATGTGAAGCATAATTGGTGCAACTGTTACTGCTGTTGGTTCAACCAGCGACTATCACTTACATTGTTATACTGAGACGGACAGGATGATGTAGGATCACTTTTGTCAGTAGAGTTCTTTTTGCCACCATCTGAACACATGCCACCCTGTACTGCCTCGAAAAGCACAGGATTCAAATCACCGTATTCTCCTGATGCCACCTCAATTACTATAAAAAAGATGGAAAGCATGCAAAGATTACTTAGAAGATTTTGGGACTCTGCAAATTAAAGACCTACAGTTGCTTTTGGAGAAACTGCTGCAATATAGAAAGATACAACCAATCAGAATAATAATAGTCCAGATTTCTGAGTCTTTTTGTGAATTAAAGCATTCAACAGGAGCTGTAGATAAACCAAGTAAATGTATGAATAATGTGTATACTTAAAAAACTATTACTAAAAGGCTATTGCCACTAAATATTACAGGGCTACAGACTGCTTAGAATGCAGAAACTTTAAATTTAAAATGTTTGAAACAAATTTACACATTTAACTAACAAACAAACACAACACATAAAATGTACATACTGAAGTCTGCAGGATTGTGATAAGTAGGGCAGTGAAGTCCAAGATTCTTTAGATAGGGGATTAGGTTTGGGACTGTGCCTTTATATATGCACTGTCCCTGACTCAGAATATAAAGCTGTAACACAGAGAACAGAGAAAATGTTTTACAGATTACTATCTACACTATTACTACACTAATGCTATCAGATAAAAATGAAAAAAAAAAAATACAACTACATAGTTTGACATTTTATGTAGTATTATGTGGCATTTCATCAGCAGCTAACAGCAGCTGATAGCTTATCAACTAATAGCTTATCAGTGTAATAATACACCAATTTGCAATATTACAATTGTTTATGTTTAACCTACTACAAACATAAATTATAATTGCATTTTGTTTATCTTACAAATACCTGCTGATTAAATTATTAAGCTTAACTATTTTTAAGGTACCTTGTCAAACATTTCAAAGAGTTTAGCACTGGGCTGGTGGATAGTGCAGATGATGGTTCTTCCACCCTGAGCAAGAGACTTCATTAAAGAAACCACTTGGTAACAGGATGCACTGTCTAGACCACTAGAACACACACACAAACACACAAATAGTTACAGGTGCAATACTCTAAATATGTGCTATACTACTACTGTGCTATATTACTAAATTAACGTTTTTCCTGTTGTAATATCTGCATCTGTAACTGTCAACTGCGACATAACTAGACTGATGGATAACAACATAAATATGAAGCAGCAGTTCAGGTACTACTAATAAAGTAGTCCTAAAGTAATTATGGACACATAATCACCTTGTTGGCTCATCAAAGAACATGACAGGGGGGTTGTTGACCAGCTCCAGTGCAATAGCCAACCGTTTACGTTGACCTCCGGAGAGAGCTTGTGTACGAGTGTGTGCAGTTTCCTGCAGGCCTAAAGCAGTGAGGATCTCATTTACCTGCCAAAAATGGGCACATGGTTAATTAAAGCGTTTAATACGTTAAAAAGAAACATTTACAACTTTGTAAGTATTGCAAAAATATACATAGAAAAGTATTAAATGTTAACAGTGTAATATATTTCAAGATGGTTTAATTAAAAAGATTGTCTGTCATGCATAAACTGAACTCCACAAGTAGTCAAGTGAATAATTAATTTGCAGTTTTTTCTTTATAGAACTCGATGCTGCGTCATGGCTGATGCTATGGGAATGTAAATTACCCACACTACCACATGCTGGTTGATGTCTAGCCCCTGAGGCTGTTAGAGAGCACTTATAATTTGGACTGGATGAGGCAATACCCCTGGTGAAGTGAGCTCTGACACATAGAGGTGAAACAATACAGTGCACCTCATAGTCTGGGAATCTTCCAAGGAGTGCCATCTAACACTAACTAGGTCTGCAAACCAGGAACCACTAGGAGAGGGTGACCTTCCCAAGTAGGAGGTTCTGTGAGAAGGAGAAAACGCACACTTCTTTCATCGGACGCTTTAAGGCCTTACATGGGCACAGCATCTTGATGTCAGACTGCCATAGCTTTTAACTGGGCAAGAATAAGCCAGACATCAGAGTATTTTAGTACATAGATGCCTTAGAGGTGCAAAGGTCCCAGGGCAATGTTAATACACTTAAATGTATATGTAAATGTGTATGGCAAAACAGCTAAACAAAAGGAAGAACATGATACTGGTATGCTTTGCACACCTGGCAAAAGTTTCTATGCTGCCAGATTATCTAAAAGAGGTGTAAACTTTCTGCTAGTCTGATCTGAAACATTAAGATGGCAGGCACTGACCGTGGTGACAAAAGGGTGGACCCTACTAACCCCAAAAAACTAGGCGATGAGGCAGGAGGTAATGGAAACCACCTCAGGGATGATGCTCCCAAAAATTCTAGGCCTCTCTTGTTTGATAGTCCTGGGCATGATGAGCGGCTTACCTAAACATTAATTGGGACTTGAGCTACAAAACTAGCTCTTTATGCTGCTCTGAGCGAACTAGAGGGCTTGTCCTTAATCCCCGTTTAATCCCCGTTTTAAAAAAAATACAGGCAGAATACAGTTTTTCTCAAGACCTAGACAACTTGACATAAAGATTCAGGAGAAATGCAGATTGGGGTGGCACATGGCTCAATATCAGGAAACAGTTGTCTAATTTAGAACAAACCACGCTATTTCCCTCTTCCGTTCAAATTAATTTTAATTTAGCGATAGCATTTGTTACCTCTCCATAGGCCACTGATCAAAGTAGCAGTGCTAGAAAGTAATGCCCCTTCTCATTACTTTAGGACAGTAATAACATATCCTTATACGGAGCAGGAGAAATTGCCAAGCAAACATTTGAAACAGGGGTGTCGGAGTCAAAGAAAAGAATAGGAGAAAAGGAAAGACTCGGCTCTTGTTATGTTCCCACCAACTCAACCTACAAACCTCATGATGTTACTGACCCCGGCTTTGTTCTTTACCACAACTAAGACTTTGGATTTCACATTTTGATTTTGCATGAATTAGTGTTTACTTTTTGCTTACCTACTCTTGACTGCCTACTGTTTTCCTAATTGCTTTGCAGTTTGGTTTTGTTGTAATTTAAAAAACAACACATTCTGCACAATAGATGCTTTTCGTGATATTCAATATTTATATAAGTTACATATATGGACTTGGCACGTCTTCCCTTTGTCACTTGTCCTATCTTAGCCAATCAATTGCAGTGTACAGAACGTCAGACACAAATTCCTCAATATGTTTCTATAGTGTCAGCCATGACAGTGCTGAGTTTTCTCGAAAATAATTTACTCCTATTTTATTTTCAAAACTTATAACTCAAAAATTTGAGTTAGGAAGCAAAAAAAGGATTAAATAACCTATAAAAGCTGTCGTGTTTATAAAATCTATAATTTAACGTCATTTTAAAGCAAGTCAAGTCATTTTGGAAACTCCACAGTCATAAGATCAGGAGTGTAGATTGTAACACCACCTTTATACTACTTACCAGCTCCTTCTTCACTTCCATTGTCTCGTTTAGCTTGAGGTTGGCTGAAACCTGTAAGAAAATCTTTAGATTACTGAGAGGGTAAGATTAGTGAAACAGAGGAAATTACACATGCTGTGTGCGAATGTAAATGTGTGGAAAAGGGGAATGTTTTTTTTCTTACCATCATGGCCTCACGTGTGGTCAGGTGAGGCAGCAGCATGTCATCCTGCATAATGTAACAGGACATCTTCCTAAAGGTGCGGAGGTCACGTGGTCTCCCGTTTACTAGGATTTGACCCTCCATGCCAGTTTCTCTGAACAAGAGAGGGACAGAAATAGAGAGATCGAAGTGGATAAGTAAAAAATAACAACAATTAAGATAGAGAAGAAAGACAATAAAATTTACACACAATTAGGTGGACATGTATTTTATTTAGCATTTATTTATAAATTTATCTCAAGAATAAAACAGAAAAAATTAATATTGATCATTAAGCAGCTATTAGGGCAAATCGAAACTAAAAAACAGTGCAAGCAGGGCCAGATTTATGCATAGGCATCTGAGGGGCCCCAGTTACAACGAAGCATATATTTGTATTTGTATATGTATATATATATATATATATATATATATATCAATATATATATAGCAATAAGCCAAAAGATGAATATATTGTGAAATATGTACTATTTATTTTTTAAGAATCATCACTATTTGAATACAACATCAACAAGTTTGCATCAAAGAAAACAGAATGTTCTTTGCCTATGTCACAAAAAGGTATATCTGACCCTGAGTGCAAGAACCACTAAAAAAATAAATTCCAAAACAGATGTATTATAAAAATGTATTACTTAATGTTTTATTTATTAAAAATTTAAACAGAACTGTTGTTACTGGGGAACAGTTTGCGTATTCTTTAATATTCTTGTTTTTTCTACACCTTTTTCCTCACTCACCTGTACCCAGCAAGAATATTCATGAGTGTGGACTTTCCAGCCCCAGAAGGCCCCATAATCCCAATAAGCTCCCGGCTGCAAAACTTCCCAGACAAACACTTTAGGAGCGCCTTACAACCTGCACATATCAAATACATCAAAATACATTAGATTAGATAATTGTGCCTAGCATAAATACTTAGTGTTATGCTTTAGAATTTGTGTAGAAATATTGATAAAAGTATCAAAAAAGTTAGACTGTACACAAATAAATCATTCATTCATTTATTTCTAAAATTATGACTGTTAATGTGTGTCTGTGAAATCTCTGCAAACTCACTGTGTGTGAAGAAATCACAGTTACTTATTCTCAGTCAGAAAGAACATTAAATGTGTGAAACGAAAGTTTATTTCCGCTATCACTTACATTATAACAGCTCTACAATCCCTCCCCTACCATTTTTCTTACTTTATCTTTAAGTATATGACATAAAAACATATATTGCACAGCTTACTGTGTTAAAAGGAATCTATAAAACACTCTGTTCTGTGCTCACACTCTACAAAAACGTTTAGTAAATGTCTTTTTTACATGCCTTTTTTGCTCTATATTTGGACCGCCAGCTATAAAATTCTCTGTAAAAACACATTATGATATACATAAACTAAAATAAATCTTACAGTAAGACAGACAGTAACAAATTTGAACATTTATAAGCATTATGGTGTAGGAGCCTTTTAATAACGCCTCCGCAATTGCTTTAAATAATGCAAATTAGCGTAGAGTAGAAAACACAAGAGCAACAAGAAGGACTAACACTTAACTAATTACACACATTTACAGTTAACAATGCACTTATAATATACCACAAACAAACAAGAAAAAATATACGCATAAATAACTGCCAAAGTAATTACATATGGCAATAAATAACATAACATAATACATATTTTATAAATGGTTGTCTGGTATGTAGACATGTGTGACCGTAATCCATCCATCTCTTTATCAATCCATTTATCCATCCATACATTGTCTATGCCCACTTTTACCTAATCAGGGTCACAGGGATCTGCTAGAGTCTATCCCAGCTGTCATTGAACAGAAGGCAGTGGTACAACATCGACAGGTCTTCAGTCCATCACAGGACCACATACAGACAAACAACCACACACACAATTTAGAATCACCAATCAACCAAACATACATGTTTTTGGACTGTGGAAGGAAACTGGAGTACCCAAAGTAAACCCACGCAGGCACGGGAAGAGCATGCAAACCACACAGAAAGATCCCTGCGGAGAATCAAACCTGGGATCTTTCTGCAGTGCTAACCTGTGACAGTCAAAACACAAATACATAAATTATATGTGTTAGGGGCAAAAATGTGCTGTGATGCTTTGTATATGTTGTATATCTTATTTAAAGTTTATATTAGAAGATATACAAAGGCGTGGTAATTTCCTTGATATCTTACTGGTCAGTGTCAGTTTAATATGACTTATTGTTTGGGACTAGGGTGTCTGTTTACCAGAGGCATGTTTGCCTGGTGAACAGATTTTTTGGATGTGTACAATAAAATGTTCTGGTCTGAATTCTGATTGTCTAATAAAACAGAGAAAAAAGTATTACATCTGAAAGTAAAAAAGAAAGAAAATGACAAAGATACACAAAGAAAAACATCCAAAAGGATGTTTTTTTAAATGATGCCAGCAGGATCTCAGACTGATAGCACATCCGCATGAGTCGAAATTAGACTGTAATTCACGTCTATTAGCTGCAAAACAACACAGGGAACCAAATGCTTTGTTAGGTAATCAGTATGCGACACACAGCATGTGGACTGATAGTTTGTGCCCAGGTTCCTCTATCGTTTATTGTCTGTCTCACATCTGCCAACTTGTCTAGCCCTTTTACAATGTATTACAACAGAGAATCAGATAGATTGTAGAGCTGAGAAAATCCACTTGTGTACAATGTACAGAGCCTTAAAAAAGTATTTATACCCCTGAAATATTTTTTACATTTTTCTTTTTTCCACATTTTTTACTTTTAACAATTGTTTTTTTCTTGCCACTTTTCCATAAGGGCCATATTTGTGGCGTACAAGACTTATAGTAGTCCTGGACAGATCCTCCCATCTGAGCTGTGGATTTCTGCAGCTCCTCCAGAGTGACTATGGGGCCTTTGGCTGCTTCTCTGACCAGTGCTGGATTAAAAGCTCGGGACATTTTTTTTATAATCTAACCCTGCTCTAAACATTTCCACAACTTTATCCCTGACCTGTCTGGTGAGTTCCTTGGGCTTCATAATGCTGTTTGTTTGTTTACTAGTGTTCTCTAACAAACCAACAAGGTCTTCACAGAACAGGTGTATTTATACCAAGACTAAATTATACACAGGGGGACTCTATTAGCTAATTAGGTGACTTCTAAAGACAATTGATTGCACTGGAATTTATTTAGTGGTATCAGAGTACAGGGGGCTGAATACAAATGCACGCCACACTTTTTAGATTTTTATTTGCTTAAAATTTCAAAAACTGTATATCATTTTTGTTTGACATTTGACTTTGTGTTGGTCTATCAAATAAAATCTCAAAAAAAATACATTCAAGTTTCGTACGGTGACAAAGTGTAAAAAAAGTTCAAGGGGTATGAATACTTTTTTAAGGCACTGTATGTCATTCCATTTAGATTAAAAAACTCTGCAATAAATTGTCTAATTTTGTTTGGATAATATGGTACTATCCAGTAAATAAATACAACTAGCTCTTAATAAATAATTTGTCGGATGGCTTAACTTCTTTTAGCAAAAAGAAAGAAAAATAGCCACAATATTCCATCTACACATGTTACTGTATTTACAGTCTATATGTATAAGCAGTTAGTGAACATATATTAAAGGTTCATAAACATAAAACTACAAAACAGCAGTTTTCTCCAGTCACCCTTGGCAGCTTTGCTGTCAGAGATTGTAACAGAAAAGTCAGTCATGATCATAGCTGTCCAACTATATAACGACGAGTCAACTTAATAAGGGAAAATAGTGGATGTGTAAAATGAGACAACACAAGAAAGCAACCGGTTTTCTTTTGAAATAATGATATTGCTTGATTAGGCAAAAAATTCTAGTTCATAAAGAAATGCGGCGTGACATATTTATATTAAACAGGCTAAACCTAATCCTAATTTGATAAAGTCACTTATTACTAAGGACTCTTTGACTATGAGTCTATGAACCTAATCAAAAGATTTAACTTTGAATGAAAAAGGTGGTAAGATTCACACACAGAAAAATCTTGTTCTTTAGCAGAAAATATATCAAATCATTTTCTTATTATTAAATGAGTCAATAAGTCAATAGATACAGCTATTAAGCGTAACAATGTGAATTTATTTCTAAATGGGGGGAACGAATGTCATTACACTGAGTTAAATACTCGAGTGCAGGCAGCTGCTGAATAATTTGACACTTTTAGGACTGTATGTGTTACACATAAGTGGCAGCTTAAAATATGTTTAGGAGAAAGACAGGGATAGATAGATAGAGAGAGAGAGAGAGAGAGAGAGAAAGAAAAAGATAGATAGATAGATAGATAGATAGATAGATAGATAGATAGATAGATAGATAGATAGATAGATAGATAGATAGATAGAATTTAAAATGCAGCTATTTTTAAATTTCTAATATTTTCACACACCACCCCACTGCTGCGATCACATCAGATTCAAAACATTGATTTCTGCCAAACACAGTGCAGCACCCTCTTCTCTTAAGCCACTCATCACTCATAGCATTGCAATGCAGTCCTCGCAAGCTAGGTCTACCTATTTTCTCTGTTCTGGCACAAATTCGGTGTAATAAACTTCCCATCAATGTCAGAACAGAGAAAGTCACTGAATGTCTTCAAGAGACGATTGAAGACTCTACGTCTTTTTCAAATATCCGGCACTTGACATTTAACACCTGAAAAAAAAGTTTCCCTTTTTCTGTGTTGGTTTTTTTCCAACAGTGTTTGACTTGTTGCACTTTGCTCTGCGATATATTCTACCAGTCTACCAGTTAAAGCTGTTCAATAATGAGACTCAAAGCACTTTTATATATATGTTGCTCTGGATAAGACATCTGCTAAATGATGTAAATGAAAATGTGATCATTTTCAGCAATTTGTTATTAAAATTTTGGGGTTGCACTATTGATCATAATTTTATTATGATCATAATTTTTGATTTCCAAAAATTTATTTTCGAAACTTTATTTCTATAGTGCTCCTGTTTTTTTAAATTGTCTGCTACGAGTTTAACTATTTTCAACCATACTGTTTAAATTCTATTTTTTATTTCGTCCGTAATATTACGCTGCCGTTTGATAGATAAAAACAGAGGAAGCAGAGGAAACCCATATAGGATCATTTTTCTTGTTTTCTTGAGACTGCCGGCTTCAGTTGGATTATGCCTTGTGAAGATCTTGGGTATTTAAAGAAAGATGCCAACCCAATGTGGACTTTGAGGATGTCAGCAGGATGTACTTCCACCATACAACTCCCACTGACTGTATATGATTATCGAAAGGACACTGCTCATAATCACACTACCTGGTGCTTAAAATAAAAATATTTTATAACACACTTTCCTGTAAAGAGTCACCCAAATAAGGATTGGTTACTCCTTTGAGTCTGGTTCCTCTTAGAGGTTTCAAGGAGTTTTTCTTGCCACGGTTGCCCCAGACTTGCTCACTAGAGATGTTTTTAAATAACAAAATGATTGAGAATTATATTAATAAAATATTATGTTTAATAGGAGCTCCCAAGAAAGATAAAGAAACCCAACAATCAAAGAGAAATGTGAAGAAAATCAATCAATTAATCAATCAGAAAGAGAGGGGAAAGTGAAAAAAAAAATAACAACAAAGATAGTGACTCAGTTGACATTTGCAATGGGATCAAAATCTGCCACATGCCTACAGGTGTCAACTCATTCTGTATTGTATAGCATGCATTGTTTTGTAATACTTCACTTTAAAGAAGCTCAGAAAATCAGCTCAAATCATCTCAAATAAAATTATCCTTAAGTATAACATGAACAGTTATTCTTAAATACACAAACTAGATTAGTAGGGATTTTTTTAAATTGCTTTTAATAACATGAATCAAAGAAGTGAATCTGTCGACCAAATGTGTTTGTCTAGGAGAGAAAGAAAGAAAGAAAGACAGAGAGAGAGAGAGAGAGAGAGAGAGAGAGAGAGAGAGAGAGGGAAGGAAGAGGGAGAAAGAGAGAGAGAGAGAGAGAGAGAGAGAGAGAGAGAGAGAGAGAGAGAGCAAGAGAGAGGGAAGGAAGAGGGAGAAAGAGAGAGGGGGGGGAGAGCATTTATGACTGAAATACAGAACATATTAAACTACCAACTGAAATAAAAGGAACAAAATATTAGGTGATTAGAAAAGGGAACTGTACCTGTAGTCATGATTTGCTTTTTTTCATATGCAAATATCAGAAATGGACAAAAAAAATCTTTTTTATTTCCATAAAATTTGATTTAAATTTAAGTTCCTGTTGCTTAAATGATGACAGCTACAATATAATTTCAGAGATAATAGTAATAATCTACTCCTCCGTGACAGAACAAACAGTTCTGTCCCTGCCAATGGAGACATTCCTTTCATGAATGTCAACTAAATGGCTTTGCTAGGAAAGCTTTAAAATATCAACCATTTCTACTGGTTTTAGTTAAGCACATTTAAATTGATCTATTTTGCACATTGTAGAACATATAAACCATAAAAATCCATGTGAACATGTTCTTAATACCAGTAACATTAAAATGGGACTCGGAAGTACAGCTGACACTGTTGTACAAGCTGCTGCGTTAGAACATTAGACAACTAATCAGATTCATTGGTGTAAAGTAAATTATCTGATCTGGTCATCTATCATTTTATGCTGCCACAAGCGGATTACTGACAGTGCTACACTACATATTTGTACATTTGTACACAATAGTGTCATGTTATCAAATTGATGTTGATGTTTTGGATTTAATTTTAATGTATTTACTTACATTTATATATTTTGTCATATACAGTTGATTTTAGGCTTCTATGGTATAAATATACCATCTTGAAGAAGAAAATGAAGCTAATCACATCAATATTTTAATACTGGTATTTTATATTTTATGTTACAGTACATTTTTATTGGTTTATTTGTTCTCTTTCGTGCTGGGAAGTGGATTTGTTGTCAGCACATTTGCCTTCTGCGTCCAGGGTCTGGGGATCAATTCCGATCTCCTGTGTGTGCAGAATTTGCATGTTATCCCTGCGCTTTGGGATTTCCTCTCATTTCTCCTGTTTCTTACCCTAATTTAAAGACATACTTTGTTGGCTAATTGGCATCCCTAAATTGAAAAGTGTATAAATGGTGTAGGATTATAGTGTTTAATGTGTTGCTACCCTGTCCATGGTGTTCCTTGGGTAAACTTGTGCTCTTAGTGCCCAGTGAAATGAGTTATAACAGCTTTAACTGGAATTTATAAAAGCAGAGTTTTAAACAATACAAAGTTAACGAGATACTAAAGGAACTGGTATAAATTCATATTTTTTCACTCCAAAAAATTTTTTATTGCATCATGTGGTTTCTAACGATTCTCATCTTTGCTGAGAGCTATGTATAATATTGTATATGTATAATATTGACATTTATACAGTTTTGTCCCATTCAGTGTGCGTAAGTGCATAGATACATGGATATGATTTCACCACCCAAACTGCATCCCCACCCCATTCCAATCCCCAGGGTAGCTAAAGTGTGTGTCAGCAGTATCTGTGTTGCCAGTATACTGCTGACAGGAAAAATACAAGCATGTTTTATGGGTGTGTTATTTGCATAAGCACACAGCACTTTAACATGCTGTATAAGTGTAAACAAGTAAATAGCGAAGAGAGTAAAATAGTAAGGGAGAAAATAAAAACAACGTGTCACTTTACAGTTTCACTATTTGGCGATTTAGATTTATCTCATTTATCCAACTAAGCAGTTGAGGGTTATGGGCCAGACTCAGGGGCCCAGCAGTGGCAGCTGAGAGGTGCTGAGAATTAAACCCATGATCTTCTGGTCAGCAAGCCAACACCTTAACCACTAAGCCACTCCTTTATAAACACTATTTAAGAAAGTGTCACCTATTGGCATATGAATGAGAAAATTGACAAACAAAAAAATTTAAAAAAAGGAAAAAATGCTTGTAATGCAATGTAAGCCATTGAATATGAACATTTTCTTTAGTCAAAATAAATTAAATTGCAGATTCTAAAAAAAAACACTGTTCATATATTTCCATAACATTTGCAAACATTTTATATAGTCATATAAGTGCATTACATATATTTGAAATCGCTGTTGCATTCACACCACTGCGCAAAACACTACACAAAGCATTTCAAACCTAGATCAAATTTGACTCAGATCGATCTTCATCAGATCAATTGGGTGTTAAATCTAATTGAGCTACCAACCTATGACTAAGGTATTAGTCCATTGCATGTACCAAGGTAACATCACAAAAAAATCCAATATTTAACAAGATCTTTTAAAAAAAATACATTGCTCATTCTGCTTAAAAAATACATGTGGATTGAAAGCTATTTCTTATCAAAAGATTATATTTAAGGTAGCTGCCTATTATTTAAATCCATTTCTAAGATAAGAGATAAGATAAATAGTAAAATTTCTACTATGTACCTCTCCTCCTCCAGCAGGGTCCCTCATGAATACTGTAGGAAAGCTCAGTGAACTCCAGGTCTACAGCCGAGCGCCGGGGCAGGTGTGAGAACCTCTGTGCCTCTGTGATATGGTTCTCCACTTTCTTCAGGTTGGTCAAAATCGCTGCATCTGGAGGTGCTCCTCCAGTCCGCTTGGTCACCTCCATAGGGATGGAGACCGACCCTGGCTCTGAGGGCTTTTCAGCCATACCAGCAATCTGTAAAAAAAGGACACTGTGAAAAAGTGTTGACAGGATCACATTGTCACATGGGACTACTGCATTTGTATAGTTTTTTGTCAACTTCCTGATTTTCTTACGTCACAGTTTGAGTTTCATTTGTGTCGTTATTGTCCACGTCGCCTATATATTCGTATTTATACCTATAGTGGTTTTCAGAAGTATTCACGCCCTTGACCTTTTACGCATTCACTAGTGTTACCACCTGGACCTGATTTGAATTCATTATATCATTATATGTATTTAATCAACATAAAATTGTTTAAAAGATCGCAAAACAAAAGCAGTTAATTATGTGTTATTTTAACTCAACTGCTTCTAACAGATGTAATTTATCAGGGATTTAGGGGTTAAATCTTTTTTTTATTCAGAAATATGTTATAAAAAAGTGAAGGGACTATATCATTGAAGGCAAATGTAAAGCATTGTCTGTGTTTTTCAAGTCTCCTATATTGTAATCAGCAATGAATAAGGGTTAGCTATGGTCCAAAATGTCCCTTTTATATATTCATAGTTCCTTTTTACTAGTCCATTATTTTTTAGTTCCTAACTATTTGCTTATCTGGTTCCTAGTTTTAACCATGAATTATAAAACAAATATGTTATTATACACAGCCAGCTCTAGGTTCATTTTTTGAATTATAACTACAGATTATAGACAGTATAAAGAATTAAATCTGAACAAAATTACTGACAGACTGATGACACTAAAGATCTTACAAAAATAGAAATGAGCAGGAGATGCTTTATTGTATAATGAGTTTTCTGTGCTTAGAGGTCCACAGCTGTGATGAAATAAAAATATAGAAGAAACATGTGGAGTCCAATAAAAGCTTTTCATTATCTGGGATAAAACATGAATCTGATGTGTTTGGATAGAACATCTGAACACAACTTAAATTATTAAACAATTATTCAGACAAAGTCTCCTAAATATTGGAATTAAATTGGTTTGATAAATCCAGCTCGCAAATAATCATTGATTTTAACGGCTGTTCATATTTAAATGGGTGTGTTTTGGGACAGAAACTAGTTTGAGTTCAAATGCAAGTGATCTGGTTTTCTCAATACAGCAAAATAAGTGTTTCTTTTTTTCTGTTTGGGTCTATTGTTCCTACACTTTTTTTTTGATCTAGCTTTGGTAGGATTGTAGCTTTGGTAAACACTGATGTTAGTATAAACTCACTAAACACATTTAAATATGAACTGGAAGTTCAGTGCATCCTGACTGGAGGCGAATTCGAAAGAAAATTCTAACTTAAACCGCAAAAGGTAAAAACAAAATTAAAGAAAAGTAACAAGCAACAATGGTGACTTTGGCAAGAAGAGCTACAAACAAACCCGACTTTACAAATGCTTAATATCGAAACTGATTAACAGAATATTACTGGTCCTATCATTTTATGCTGCCACAAGCAGATTACTGACAGTGACAAACGTGTGGGATGTCCACGAGAGAAACAGCTGAGGAAGAAAGAGACATGTGGTATGTTCAGGCTGTTGAAAATTACAGTTATTTATTTTAAATTATAGTTAAGTGCCAATTCATCATTACCATGACAACATAAAACAAACCAAATTACTGAAAATAATATTTAAGTTTAATCTAAATACAAAGTACAGCTACACGATAAGGACTATTTGGAAATATTCAAACACCATGACCTCCACATCTACATGAGTTTGTGGAACATTTTTTACATTTAATTAAAAATCTACAAAACTTGAAGCATAAAAAAAGCCTAAAACGTCAAAATTTTCACTAACTGTTAAGGAAATGGCCAAAAGTGGTCATAAAATCTTTTCCCTCATAAGAGCATGTGTTACATCTTTCATCAGATGAGCCATTTGTGTGCAGAGAGACTAACCACCCACCACATACACAGCAGCATTTCCTTTCTCCTAAGTATAAAACATACAAGTATAAAACATAAAAATAACTATTTTATCTTAATTTATGGGTTTGTGTTGTCCTTATAAATTGAATTATAGTCACTATCATTCATTCATTCATTCATTCATCTTCTATACCCGCCTATTCTCTAATTCAAGGTCACAGGGATCTGCTGGAGTCTATCCCAGCTCTGAAAGGGCAAGAGGCAGAAGGGGTACACTCTAGACAGGTCGCCATTCCATCGCACAGTCACACACACTCACACTCACTCCTATGGGCAATTTAGAAGTCACCAATAAACCTAACATACATGTTTCTGAAATTTACTGTCATGTAATTGTATTACTACTTAACTAAAAATTGCATAAATATGCATGAATAATGTAATTTGCTAATTATCTTTCTGTTAGTATTTATTATTGATTATTAGTAACTTTTTGCCTTTTTTTTCAGTAATTTTAAATAATTACTAAGTGTTTAAATATGGGGATAAAAGTAGCAAACAACGGCCACAAACTGAAACAATTCCTCATTGAAGATCATCTGTATGGCTGTCATCGATAGAAAATATTTTTAACACATTTGTACTGATTTAGGCATGTAGCTGTGGGGATTTAGCTACAATCGTATTGGTGAGATCAGGTCATTGTGTTGATTGGGCAGGTTTGTGGTTTCCAGTTCGGGGAAGTTGAGTTTCCCCACCAACCTTGGTAAACCCTGTCTCTCAAAACACAATCAACAATAAAGCAGGTTTGTGCTAAAAGTCTGCCGTTCAGCATGTGCAAAGCTCAAAATATAAGCAGGGGGCATCGCCAACATGGGGGAAGTGGTAGCGCAGTGGTTGACTATACGTGTATATATCTATACCTCTGTTTTGTTGTTAAAAGTCTAACACACCTATGCCTACATGTATGCTGTTTTATGCTCCCACAGTTCACTAGTGATTCATAAAAACCTTATAAGAAAAACCAGGTGCTACAGGAACAGAAATGTAAAAAGGGCCACAATAAATATGTAAAAACAAAAAGGTTGCAAAAGACTGAACTGGGTTAGCAAATAAGCTGCAAAGTTCTCGTCTATTCTAATGTCCAAACTAATAATAATAGTGATAATGCTGGCTTATATGATCTTTCCTCACATTCCATCTAATGGTAAAATAAGAGCACAAGGCAGCAGAAGGAAAAACACTATTGACTGCACCAAAGAGGCCATGGCATTAAATGTGTTATAGTGTTACTCATCAATAGAGATGCACTTAGGCTTGGCTTCAAAAACCAGATCCTGATACTGCTCTAAAGAGCAACTGATCTCGCTCTCTCTCTCAAGAAATTGCCAGCACATCATCCTATTAATGCAGTGATTATCTAGTCTACCATATTCACTCTATCAAGAGAACATAGTTTCTTCAATACAAAACACTATCAAATAAATGTATATAATCTGTCGTAACAATTTGTTAAAAAGCATTAAAATTCTCAGGAAATTCCTCATACCAGCCCTGCTTAAAAAGCTCTGACATCAGTGTTAGTTATAGAGAAGTAGGTAGGAAGATTGGCTGGAACAGATTTTTCTCATGCATACAGGTTAACTGGCACTTCATGCAATCTGTAGTATAGAAAAACAAAACCTGTGGCTGTAAGACAGAGTCCAGATTAAATTGGCCACTGACGGGCTAACAATCATCCGGAAAAATCATTAAATAATGCAGAGACAAAAAAAAAAAAACAGCCAAACTTTGAAACCGTGGACAGAAAGTTCTGTAAGACATTTCACGATTGCAATCAGAAATTTCATGACAACATCACATATTCTTTGTTGAAGAGGTGAGGGGTCGGGTGGGGTGCCTAAGATGAGGTCTTTATTGATTGAGCTTCCATTACTTGTCTCCCATTACAACCCTGCTATGGTTTTGTTCTTTGCAGGTACATATAGGGAGGAGCAGGCATGCTTTAATCAAAGAATAGCCACCAACACGGGTTATCGCAGAACCACTCAGACACCAGGTTAAAATGATATAATTAAATTGGTACACTGGGAATACAGTATTATTTAGATTGTAAGATGACATCTTTTAAATCGTGTGATTTTTAGAAGCTTGAGTGCCTCTTTTTTTTTTTTTTAATTATGCTTTCATGCAATTGTATTAGAAAAGCCTACACAATCAGGTGAGTGAATCACTATGAAAAGTTGCCTTTGATTTAGCTGTGATTTTTCTCAATGTGACACATGAATGCGCAGCATCCACATACAAAAATCTGAAAACATAGAGTGCTGAGCAGTGCTGATAAAGAAAACTTACTTTTTTCAATCAAATTGAGATGAACTGTCACGTCTCCAGCTGACTGATGTTCTTATTTAACTACATAGGTATCCGTATAATCCTGTCATGCCCGAATGTATCACACCGAAATCCGCACAAAGCACAAAGAGTCCGCAACACGTCCGGAACACACTTCCTTCTGTATGAATCAGCTACATCTGGCATCCATTCCGGGAAACACTAAGAATACGACAAAACGACCGAAACCAAAACGTGCATGACAGTCATAAAGACTGGAAAGAATTCATCAACATGTCAATCAGCAGAGTAGAAGTTACATTTCTGTCAGCTGACGGAAAAGCAATTTGTCATTTTAGTCTTTACTATTGTAAACAAATCTGCCAGAGGACAGGCGCGTTCACTTCCGTTTCCCGCATCAGCATCCACACCAGATCGGTACCGCAGCAGTTTACTAGTGCGGGAATTCAATGGCCGATCAGCGTCTCTCGCCTCAAGCCTGACACTCCGAACAGGTCGTCTGGGGCAAAACGATCCCCGTGTTGAATAAGTGCAGATGTAAAATATAAAAAAAAAATCCAGATGTGCAGGCTAACTGAACACAGTTTCTTCTCAGGCCTGTCGGCGAGGTGATGTAGAAGGGGATGAAGCACCCATGTGGGTGGGGTGGGGGTTTGGAGGAGAAGAAAAAAATTCATCTCTGCAGAAAGCTTAGAGGGCGAGTTGGCGCTGTGCCACATGCGGTCACGGGACAGGTGGGATGTCGAGTTTCCCCACGGCTGGCCAGGATGTTCCATCATGTGCTTTACTTGTCTGATGTGCCTTTACGGTGAATTGGGGTATTTAGACGGGATTTAACTGGACCCTAGAAATATGATATGACACTGTATGTCCTTGACATGTAATTTGTGGTAAATTGACTATGTGCTCCAGCGCACAAATGCAATGATCTGTGAGTGATAAAATTGTTGAGGCGGTCCAGGTTTTCATTCATGTGCACGAACAGCTTAACAACTGTATTTTAAGAGCATCTAGTGGAATATGGCTACATATCGCTGTATTTTCCCAGAGCCATAACACATGGTCAAAATAAGTCTTCCGTAAACACAATTTAGTAATTTATAGGCTTTATTATAGACCATGTTTAGTTACAAAACGGGAGATATCGTAATATTAAGTTTAGCAGCGTCTTACACACGTTTTCGTAAACAAACAGGCGCTATGCCTTTAAAGAGTGCGTGTGCGCATGCGCTGGTGCTGATGCTGCAGTGCTAGGGTTATTTTCGGTAAAACGACCGAGGTTACTCGCGTTCAAACGACGCCCCACATCACCCGTGCACAGAAACCAAAATACACCAGAACGGCGCAACGCTTTGTTTTCCTTTCCAAATATGCAAAATAAGAAAATGATATCATGTTAGAATAACTTCATCAGATTCTATTTTTCCAAGGCTTACATTAAGCTTATACTGTAGAGGTACAACTGTAGGAATTTTCTTCGATGATATAGTGACCAAGTGTCTAAGAGTTTATTACCCATATTATATATTACGAAATGGGCCACTTTTTATGTTGGTGGCGTGGAACCCAAGTTTAACCTTTAGTATATATCTTTTAAAGTCACACCTCACATTAACTGGGTATAAATCATGGCCTGTACATGTTTTCAGATAAAATATGCAACGTACGAAAGATGTCATCTAAAAAAAAAAAAAAAAGGAACATCTGAAACAGAATAAGAATACAGTATTTTATAAAATTGAACGTTTCTAATTAAGGATTATAACTTTATCTTACATAATTCTATAGTACATAATTCTGTGAATTATCGCATATCCCAATATGCTCTTAATAGAAAGACAGACATAAAAGAAGGGTCAGTATATGTCAAATATTAATATTATTATAAGTATTATAACTATAAATTAATAACAGAAGCCATCATAGTCTCCCGAGTCAGCATGGGTAATCCCACATCTTCCACACTTATCCTGAACACTGGCACACCACAGGGGTGTGTTCTCAGTCGCCTCCTCTTCTCTCTCTTCACCAGTGACTGCTTTCCATATCATCCTAAAAATACCATCATTAAGTTTACTGACGATACCACCATATTTGGACTGATGTCAGATAACACCTAAACATCCTATAGAGAGGAGATTCAGCACTTTACTGAATGATGCGCTTACAACAATTTGGACCTTAACATTGAAAAGACTAAAGAAATAATTTTAGACTTCAGGAAAACCAAAAGTACTGAGCAATCTGCCATCCTCAAACATTAAAAGAGGGTAGAGACAGTGTAGAACTTTAAATTCCTTAGAATGCAAATCTCTGCTGACCTCACCTGGTATAAGCACATCTTCCAGCAGGTGCAGAAGACACAACAGAGACTTTACTTTCTACTATGACTGACTTTAAAAGAAGACCACACGCATCCTAAAGGACCCCACTCACCCTGGACATCATCTGCTTTCCACGCTACCTTCGGGGAGAAGATATAGAACGATAAAATCCAAAACAGAAATAAATATCTTTTTCCCTTAGTCAGTCAGATGTTTAAATGCATAATTCCTTTTCTTCAGTACTTCTACAATAAACCCCTATGCTCAAATGCATAATTCCAATCATCTTTTTTAGGACCTAGGCAATAAACCCCTAACTAACAAAGCGCAATAATCCTTCCCACATTACATTACTATACTGCACATACATACATCACACTTTGTACCACCTTACTGCACTACCTTAGTGTAATTATATTATATTTATATAATAAGTATTCATACCCCTTAAACTTTTTCACTTTTTGTCACCTTACAACCACAAACCTGTGGTTAATGTAAGAAAGGATTTTATAATTTTACGCAAATAAAAAACTGAAAAGTGTGGCATGCATTTGTATTCAGCCCCCTTGCACTCTGATACCTCTAAATAAAATCCAGCACAATCAATTGCCTTTATAAGTCACCTAATTAATAAAGAAGGTAGATATATTGTGTGTACAGGAGACCAGGTGAAAGGGTAGCAAGGCTTGTAGTATTGGATTGGGATTCAGGTTGTTTTTATCATGGTGTGGATAGGAAGAGAAATGGGGTAGGGGTGATCCTGAAAGAGGAGTTTGTGAAGATTGTTTTGGATGTGAAAAGAGTGTCAGACAGGGTGATGAGTCTAAAGTTAAAAATTGAAGGGCTGATAGTGAATCTTGTAAGAGGTTATTCCCCACAAGTAGGTTGTGAGTTAGAAGAGAAAGAGTTTTTTTTAATTGTAAGTATTCCCAGATAAGAGAGACTAGTGATAGGCACCGACTTTAATGAACATGTTGGTGAGGGAAACAGTGGTGATGAGGAAGTGTTGGGCAGGTTTGGAGTCAGGGAAAGGAACAGTGAAGGGCAGATGATAGTAGACTTTGCTAAGAGGATGGAGGCTGTGGTTAATACTTTTTTTCCAGAAGAGAGAGGAGCATTTAGTGACTTATAAGAGCGGAGGAAGGAGCACACAGGTAGATTACATCTTATGTATACGAAGCGATCTGAAAGAGATTAGTGACTGTAAAATTGTGGTGGGAGAGAGTGTAGCCAGACAGCATAGAATAGTGGTGTGTAGGATAAAGATGTTGGTCTGGCAGAAGAAGAGATCAAAGGTAGAGAAGAAAACCAAGTGGTAGAAGCTAAAAAAGAATACAGTGAAGAATTTAGACAGGAGTTAAAACAGGCTCAGGGGGGTCAGTTAGTGTTTTTAGACGAAAGGCAAACTATAGCAGAAGTAATAAGGGAGACAGGAAGAAAGGTGCTAGGTGTGTCATATGGAAGGAAGGAAGAAGATAAGGAGACTTACAGAGATAGTCGTAGGGAGCTGCATTGTGTTTTTTTGTAGACCTGGAAAAAACATATGACGGTACCAAGAGAAGAGTTGTGGTATTGTATGAGGAACTCAGGAATAGCAGAGAAGTATGTCAGGGTGGTACAGGATATGTATGAGAGGAGCAGGACAGTGGTGAGGTGTGCAGTAGGTCAGACAGAGGAATTCAAAGTGGAGGTGGGACTGCATCAGCAATGAGCCCCTTCTTGTTTGCTGTGGTGATGGATCGGGTGACAGACGAGGTCAGACAGGAATCTCCTTAGACAATGATGTTTGCAGATGACATAGTGAGAGCAAAGAGCAGGTGGAGGAAAACCTGGAGAGGTGGAGGTTTGCTCTGAAGAGAGAAGAGTAATGAAAGTCAGTTATAGCAAGACAGAGTACATGTGTTTAAATGAAAGGGAGGGAAGTGGAACAGTGAGATTACAGGGCAAAGAGGTAAAGAAGGTACAGAAGTTTTAGTACTTGGGATCGACAGTCCAGAGCAATGGAGAATGTGTAAAAGAGGTAAAGAAGCAAGTACAGGCAGGTTGGAATAGGTGGAGAAATGTGTCAGGAGTAAAGTGTGACAGGAAAAAATCAGCTAGAATCAAGGGGAAGGTGTACAAGACAATGTTAAGACCAGCTATGATGTATGGTTTAGAGACAGTGGCACTGAGGAAGAGACAGGTAGCAGAGCTGGAAGTAGCAGAGCTGAAGATGTTAAGGTTTTCTTTGGGAGTGACGAGGTAAGGAGTTCATTAGGGGGGCGGCTCATGTTAGATGTTTTGGGGAGAAAGTCAGGGAAGCCAGATTAAGGTGGTTTGGACATGTACAGAGGAGGGATAGTGAATATATTGGTAGGAGGATGTTGGAAATGAAGCTACCAGGCAGAAGGCAAAGAGGAAGACCAAAGAGGAGTTATATGGATGCGATAAAGGAGGACATGAAGTTAGTGGTTGTGAGTGAAGAGAATGTAGAGAATAGAGTTAGGTGGAGACAGATGATGAGACCCCTAAAAGGAAACAGCCAAAGGAGAAGAAGAAGATTTATGTACTGCTGACACTGAAAAGAAAGTGAAATAAATGAAAACCAAGACATCTTATTCTTATTAAAAAAATATTTCTGGTGGTCTAAACTACACAATGTAGTTAATAAATGATGATGCGAGTTTATTATGAGAATTAATAAAATTGATGATGTGTGTTAGTCTTACCACAGAGAAAAAAGCAATCATACTCACATTGGGTGCAGTATGTAAACCATTGTCTCCACTGTATATCTATTGATCTTGCAGTGATTAAGCAATACTACATTTTTGATTGGCAGGTAGAAGTGCAGACTTCATTAATATCTCTCCTAACGATTTTCACCCAGCCCTGATGACACACTACTGTCTTACACACAAAGCATATACTGTATAATGTGGATTAAGAGGATATTTGGATTGACTGGAATTCTAAGTGAATTGTAATTGTAAGACATACTCACTGACACATGATGACTTAGCAGGACACTTTCTATAAGACTGACAAATGTGTGCTGGTTCTCCAACCAGCCTGAATCCCGTCCTACACTTGTGCTAAATCACCAAGCCCACTAGTGCACCTAGGACTACATATCACTAGCTAATGGCAGAAGATTTAAAAACCTTGGTTGCTTTGAATGACTAAAGACCACCTAAGCGGACATATGACTGACAAGTAACACAACCATAACACATCATTTTGTGCCACTTCATGTTCATAAGCATTTAATCGATCTTAATTAATGTACAATGCCACCTATATTAATACAACAGCTTACGTCTTTGAACAGATGGCTGTGGGTTGTTTCCACGCAGACCGCTGTGACACACATCTCCCGGAAAACTTGTATGTTTTGACTAATCAGAGGACAACTTTAAAACTCCTAAAGTTTTTAGCTTAGTGTGCTATGAGACATCTGAGGCTACTGTATGACAAATAAAACAAAGGCATTAGGTCCCAGGGGAATTTTCGAACATTTTTTGAGAAAAAGGTTCTTGAAAGTTTATTATTCAAGGACCTCTAGGAGTGTAAAAGAAAATAAAAGAAGCCTTAATTTGTCGCAGTACAAAACTTTTCCTTTTATTTTCTATCTCATTAGTAAGTTAAGGTCATGGCACAGAATTAGAACGCAGAACAGGCCATGATGCAGCACATGAGTAACAGCTCGGCTTGTAAGAGACTTACAACTCAGCTTGCAGCAACTCAATTCTCCACACGTCCTTGTTGAGCTCTCTGTGCAGTCCCCTACAGCCTCCCAAGCAAAAAGGTGCTGTCCTAGACCAGTAAATTTGTGTCAACTCTTTTCCATCAATCCTGATCCACATTAACATACATTCAAAACTTAAAAAACTGCACGAACATCATTTGAAATGTTAAATTTAAATGAATACTGTGTGCTGAACAAGATACATTAACATTAAGGCCCAATCCTAATTTTATTTTTGCACCTATCCCTATGTCTCCCCCTTCCCCCTTGGCCCTTAACACAGAGTGACAAGGGCACACAGAATTATACCTGCACCAAAAATCCAATTCCTTACCACTAGACCTGTATTTCTGTATTTAGTCAAATGATCAGGTAAAGTTATCATTCAGTAGTGTAACATTTGTGATTAAATGTAATAAAACAGAGTTTTTATTGTTAAATCCCTTAATTAATCACAAAAAATAGTTATTGCAAATTTCTTTGGGCATTTGGGCAGCCTTGTTGCTGATGTAGCTGGTGCATTTGGAAAATTTCACATATACATTTGAAGTTTGGTTCTGAAAAAAACTTTCGCCTACGCCTTCAACCAAAAAGGAATTGAGACACCCCTACCCCTTCATGTAAATGTGCGAAACAGGGGGGTTGGGGAAATGGGTAGGGCTAAGAGGTGGAAATGGGATTGGACCTAGATGTCTTTTTCCATTGGCTGGTGTACATTTTTATCCTTTCTGTATTTATTTTCTTGATGCCGTTTGGTTCGCCTCAAAAGCTGGAATTAAATATTACATACAATTCAAAAGATTAATCCATGAACAACAAAAGCAAAAATGCCCAATTTCTTATGATCAGAGGGGAGTAAATGATTTATACGAGAAATTCTTACTGTATCTTACTCTCTCTATCCAAATTCACCCAGCCTATTTTTCCATTGCTAGAAAGCTAAGCCTTTATTCCTGTCAATCTGTATCTAAATGTGGTAATATATCGATCAGAAAGCAGATGATCATAAAAGATGCTGCAAGCTAATGGTCTCTACCCACTCTGGCACCTGCAAAGGAAAAACTAGAGCATGACTAGCCAGTTTGGCTACTCCAAGCCCTATGAGCACACCAATAAGACTCGCTTTGAAAAAAAGTATAATGTATACAATCGTAATTTACATAAATACCCATATACTAAAAACATTAAGCCAAAAAAATCTCCACTGTGATACTTTGATACAGTGATACCAAAAATAAATAAAGCATCCCCCTTTGCCATATGGAATAAGTCAAATCCCACCTACGGATACGGGATAATGGCCGAGCATCAATTTGTGAATATGGGGAAGAACTGTCTCGGAACTAAAATACAGTGTAGTGGAAATACTTTTTTGCATTATTTCCAGAGTTGAAATCCTGAAAGAGATTCTAACCGACCAGGGCACCACCTTCATGTCCCATACAAAGCGCAACTTAAGGCCATGCTTTATTTGGATTAATCGAAAACTCGCATATCAACATGACAATCATCTACAGCAATGACTAGCAGTGGCATATGCAGTAATTAAGAGTGGGCCTGAGGTTTTTTTGGCAGGTGGAGGTATGGTGTCTAAGCTTCCACTTGGGCCAAAGAAAGTAAGACAGGTCCTGGGATGGGTGGCTATTATCGTCGGTTTGTACCTAATTATTTAGACAGCACCAGCCCTCTGACCGATTCTGTCAAAAAAGGAGCACTAGTGGTCGGAGCTATGCCAACAGGCCTTCACCCAGGTAAAGGTGGCACTATCTGGCAGACAGATTTTTACTTTTTGAGATTCCATTTTAGTCAAAACTAAAAGTTAACAGCCAAAAATAAAGAAAAACTGTAATTTGGAAGCTAAAAATCAAAGTTTTTTGCTTAGTAGTGAATCAGACGATGTTACATTACATGAACTACTCTAAGAAAAGATAAGGGCATCAGCATATTTGAGCATATGCTAAGAATGTAAGACATTAAAGGGGTCATCGGTTGGCCATTTTACCACTAGTTGATGTAATTCTTTAGGGTCTTAATGAAAAGTCCATAATATACTTTGGTTAAAAATTTACAGCGGAAATGTAAAAAAAACACTCATTTTACCTTGTCAGCTGTTCACAGCAACCTGTTTAGTGCATGTTGCTTTAAATGCGAATGAGTTCTGTGCAGCCAACCTCTGTTCTGTGAGTCATTTCCACACAACTGCTCATTTAAAATCTTATTAATCATCAATGGATTGTTGTAAACCATCTATAACCTAAGCTTAATGTAGATGTATGTCATATCCATGCATGTTCTACACCCAACCAGGCATGAATTAACCAGATAAAATTGACACTTATCAGTCCATCACAAACACCTACCTTATTTATACATACTTCACTGTCTGTTCTTATACGTTTCATGTATTTTCACAGACTCCCTTCTTTCCTCACTAATTGTTAGCATCCTAATACTGACCTGCTCACTTGATTCTCCCGTTCTCATTAAAAGCTGCTGTGTACCCTTTAGCTGCATTTATTTTAGGCAATTTGCAGAGATTCATAGAAACAATTACTCACCTTTTCTAAAGATAAAGCATGAACACAAATAGTTGGTACGGATCCATTTTTCAAAGCAGCTTCTTAGCAAAGTCTGCTGTAAACCCTTATTCATAAAGCAGTCTGGTCAGAAATTGTTTTGCACGTACAAATGCATTTAAGTAGATCAGAAGGCATTCTTCTCCAGCATTGAAATAATAGCAGACAGTTTACTTACTCAGGGCGGGTTGCTAGAACGGCAGTGTCAATTAACAATGGTGGACAGATTAAATATTAAATAAATAAACCTGGGTGGATCTTTCTAGGGAGGTTGTGTACACACTGCCAAAACACATTTCAGTTTAAACAACTTTCGAATATGCATGGTAGCCCCTTTTAAAACTAGGATATGAATACAATAGATACTAAATAGAAAAACAATAATAACTTGATTTTCTATATTCTTTGCTGTATATTTTTTTTATAATTGTTTGACTATTCTTAATCTAGAAGTAAAACCTATGAAGAAGCTAAATGCAAAAAAAATCTGTGCTCTGAAACCTGTTTAACAAAAAAAGAAAAAACATGAACAGCATATGCAGAAATATAAATATACTGATGATAATATTCTTAAAATTGCAGCACCGGAAAATCCTTGTTGTCATTTACCTTTTCTCCAAAGACATATTAGCAAAACTAATCAGCATTACAGCAGTCATTTAATCTGTTTAATTACTAATGTACATCCAAGTTTAGCCCAGAAAACAAATAATGTACAACAAGCAAAGTTAAACTGGGAAACCTCTTGTGTAAAATCTTTAAAATTTAAGGACAAAATTCATTAACAATGATGATGATTTTTTTGTCTCAAAGCAAACAAATGAAAACAAAACAGAAATGCTGTCATTACTTACATTGCTTTACAAGTCATCCAATAACTAAATGTGTGCTAAATTTGCATCGCCCTCATCACAATACCAGTAGCACCAAAAAGTGAAACAGATCATAACTAATTAAAATATAATTGATACTCAGTCTATCATTTTAAAATGACATTAAATAGCTAGACAGCCATTTTACAATAAGCAATAAAAAAAAAAAAACAAATTGTGTCCTCATTACAATCCCATAGCACAATAAAAAAATCTGGTTAGGTTGGGTGATGTCTGTCTCTTGACCTGAAATCAATAAGATTTTGTTTGATTAATAATCTTTGTATGTTGAAAATGACATCACCACCCACCATCTTTTATTCCACTGATACTTTAGAGATAATTACTGATGCAAATGAGTTACTACTCCCTGCTAAAAAGAGCTTTTGGAGTTAATCAGTAGTATGCTTGCAATTGTTTATAAGAGCAGTTTGTAATTTTTGTCAAACCTCCAATTGCCTGTTTTTCCCCCTAACCAACCTGCAGTTAAATGTAAACAAAAGCTTAGCTAATAAAAAGATACATTACACGGTAATATAATAAATATGGAAATGAATAAGGTGGTTTTAAAATGATTTAATTACACCCTTTTACAAGCTGCACTTCAAATAACAACCACACCCAAATGTTGAAAACTGAACTGAAGGTGGTACGGAAAGCAACAATCCCATCCAAACACATATACATAGAGAAACACATCTCTGATCAGAAATGAGTCAAAATCTGTTTTGTAAGTGTGTTAGATGTAGGCGATATACCAGATGCTCTTAATATAAGTTCTTCATTTTACTTTGTTTGGGGAGGCTTAGACCACCTCCATGCCCAGCTTCTGCGCTGTATCCTGCAATTGTCGTATTACAGACTCTTCCCTATTCGAATCCACTTCTGCGGATAAGCTACTACTTGTAAGGTCTGACAGTGCATTTTCTCTGTCATCTCGTCATCTGAAATCTTTGCCTTTATCCTTTGTTGTGTTTATCTTGATGACAGGATGCTCAGTTTCTCCTGAAACTTCGCCGGATTGAAGGCATTGCGTTTGAGGAACACTATCTCCTTCTTCCTGTTGCTCCTGCATCAGCTGCTCGGTCAACTCCACACTTTCGTAGCGGATCAGCTGCAGCCGCATGAAACCGTCTTCATGCTCCTTATATCTAAATGGCACACAGGCTCAATTTAACACATTTTGGGATAAATATCTAAAATGTACTGTATAAATGTAAAACTAGAAATAGTTTTAAGAGGATAGAAATAGTTTTAGAAGGAGGCAGTCTGTTTACCTGAACCTAGGATGCCCTGAAGGCCATTTAAACTGGTGTTTCTTGCGTAGGTGTGCAGTGAGGTTATTTCCTCTAGTGAAACACTGCTCACACACATGGCACTTATAACGTGGAGTGTAATCGCCCTAAAGAAATCATAACAGATTGTAAACAAACAAATCATTTATTTCTGATTTAGATTTTCAGTGGCACTTTAAACAGTAAATTTGAACAAATGACTTGTGTTAAAAGCCATAATACTACTAAATAGGTAATCCCTATGTTTACATACACACCTACCTGTTGGCCCACCAAATAGACTTACTGGCTGAACATTTATATTTACATTATATTAAATTTAGTCTGGTCCATAGTGCTATTCCCAAAAGGCGTATTGCTGGTTATATCTAACTAACCCGTGTATGTTTGAGTACTTATCTGATTGGCTTACCTCGTGGACCCGTTTGTAATGGTTTTTGATAGAGTGCAGCGAGCGGGTTGAATAATTACAATCAGCAAAGTCACAGTGATAGGCTGGTTCACTGCTGTGTGTTTCTAGATGCTTTCTCAAATCTATCAGGTTCTTACAGCTGTAGAAATACACACAATACACAGATAAACACATAGTATTCAAAAATAATAAACTACATCATATAGCCAAACACCTGCTGATTGTTGAAGTTAAAAGTTAACTCTACTTCAAAACCATGCCATGTGATCTCCATAGACAAAAATGACAAAAAAAATGGGTCATTCTGAAGAGCTTAGGGAGTTTAAATATGGCACCATCATAGAATGCCACCAACTTTTGCTTTGCCAGGTCTGCCATGGTGTACTACAAGTGCTACTATTGTGCTACTTTCTACATCTTTGAGAAGTAACCTATGCAAACTCACACACTACAGTGTGGCCAGAAACGCAAGGGAATCAAACCGAAACGCAAAGGAAGCTGAAACACAACATAAATAAGCCATAAACGGAAACGGAATTTAAAAAGCAAACAAACATAACGGGAATCTTCTGGACCAATAGGTGAAGCGAGCGTTCTAGATGCTTTACTGATGCACACAAGACTGTGAATGTATATAAAAGCCAAATATTAAGATATATGCTTATTATTTAAATATTTGTTCAAAATCAACTACATATTAAAACATATTGCCTTTTAAATGTTGTGCACTATTAATTTTGTTGTGTTTTTTGAAATTCCTTTTAAATATATTTTTGCTTGATTTGCACTACTCATTTTGTTGTGAATGTTTGTTTGTCCTATGTTTGTTTGTACGTTTGTCCTTGTTTTGTGCACTACTGGGCCCCATATATTACATATGTCAAGCTGCCCAAGCGGTGCATCAGGGGTTTTAGGAAATGGGACTGCATAGCTAAGCAGATGTACACTCAGCTGGAGTGGTGTAATGTACACCAGCACCGGACTCTGGAAAAAGTAGTGGAAAAGCGTTCTCTGGAGCCTTGATCTCGATTCACTTTCTGCATTTTTGGCAGTCTGACAAATGGATGTAACTTTTGCGGATGCCAGAAGAATGCGAAAGCCAACAGTTCAATTTTCATGGAGGTGGGATAATAGTCTGGGGTTGTTTTCCTGGTCTGGCTGCAGCCTTTTGTTCCAGTAAAATAGGTGATGTTGATGAAAACATACAAGGAAACCAAAACAAATATTTGCTGGCAAATCGGCTAAATGGGTGTCAATTCCCATCTCCCTCTCTATCTCTATCTATAGGTAGATAGATGAATAGATAGAATACATACATTACATCATACATACATATATTATGAACATATTATTAACTATACACCGCCAATATATATAACAAAATCCATACAGCCAATCCAATAACAGTATATATATATATATATATATATATATATATACATATATATACATATATATATATATATACACATAACTATACCTACCATATATATATATATATATATATATATATATATATATATACATGTATATATTATATATCATATACATATATATATTAATGGGTGGTGTGTAATCATATATATTGATATATACATACATACATATACATATATCATATATATATATATATATATATATATATATATATATATATATATATATATATATATATATACATATATATATATATATATATATATATATATATATATATATATATATATATATATATATATATATGTGTGTTCATATATATATATATATAATCATATATATATATATATATCATATAATAGATGTGTGTGTGTGATAGAGTCATATATATATATATATATATATGATATATAGATATCATTATATATACATATACACATATATATACACACACACCGACGTTAGCAAAATCAAAACATTTTAAGAACATTTTATATAAATATTAGCAAGACTTTGAAAATACAATTTTCAACAAGCGCATGTGTGTATGGTGGTCAATAGGCAGCAGTTTATTGGACAAGTTATTAGATTAAACATAAGACTCAAGACAAAATCTTGAAGAGTTGCTTGCTATTTGCTTTGCAGCAATAAACTCTAATCTATCACAATGTTGGATACAAAGCTTTGACAACAGAACCCTAACCCACTGGACAGATGCTGTCCCTAACACAGAGAGGGCACTAGTCGCAGTGTTTACCTGTACTCGCAGTAGTCACAGCTGTAGGGCTTCTCGTTGCTGTGGCGAAATTTAATGTGGTTTCTCAGAGAGGACGGCGAGGGACAGGTCATGTCACATAGTGGACACTTATAATGGTTTACTGTTGTTCAGAGAGAGAATCCAATAAGCACAAACTTGTCCTGACATATAAAGACGGAACAAACAAATGCATGTCTGCTACATTCCAAAAAAAAAAAAAAATGTTTATCTTTAGTAAAATCATGTATAATAATGTGGGGATTTTAAATACAAAGTTTGCATTGTTCTTCACAAATAATTGGTGTATAAAATAAATGCATTATTCAAATATTACACCGAAACAATAAGAGAAACTTATCTATCGAAAATATATTTTTTAAATTACATTTTTTAATGTGTTTTCTCTTTTAATTACAATTCAATTACACCTGGAGATAATTCTAAATAAAATTTTACTCTCATTCCGATTTTTTTTCCCCCTTAGAATATATTAGGTTTCAACCAATTTAAAATGATTTTCCTAAAAAATATACATAAAAAAATGTCTGTTTTGGGGTTATTCTAATTCTATGCACAAGAAAAGCATAAAACAAACCATGATTTCTCATGTGGTCTCTCAGCAGTCTTTCTGTAGCAAAGCGCTTCGAACAATGAGAGCACTGAAACCTTTGTCCTACACAGAGACCAGCATGCCAAAATTGAGAAATAAGAGAGATAAAAATTAATACAATAATTAAATATTTGCATATAATATATCACAACAAAAATTGATAAATCACTTCACAATAGGGCTGGCTATTGGCAAGGGCCCTTATGATTCGATACATATCACGATAAATTGGTCACAATACAATATATCAAGATATATCATAACACAATACATATCGCAATACTATTTTAAAAGTGTAATAAAAATAACAGCTTGCTTCTAAAACAATGACCATATGTGTCAGCAGCAACTACAGGAGAGGAGGAGGAAGTCGTCTGACTTTAAAGGGTTTTAATAAAATACAGCCCTATTGACCAACATCACAAATGCTTGGTAATTAAAAAAAAAAAAAAAAAAACCTACATAATCTTACATATTATATCTTATTGCGTTCCTTACCCTCTATGGAGGTCTGTCGTCGGATGTGGTCGAAGAATTTGGTGTTGTTCGCAAACATGCCACCGCAGGTTGGACATGCTACCAGCTTCTCCTGAGTGTGACTCCGCATGTGCTCCCGTAATTTAAACCGGCCTTTAAATGAAGCCTCGCAATCTGGACAAAACAATGAGATATACGAGATAATTTTCTAGATTTGTTACAACCTTACATCAACATTGAAGGTTGATGCAGCGAGTTTAATATATAAGAAGTAATATTTGTACTTTCTTAATGATAAATTTGTGATAAAAATGACGTAAAAAGTACTGAATTGATTCTTAATTGGTTCTTAATTGGTATATGTAATAAAGAATAAATATACAGAATGTACATTTAGTTTAAAACACAAAAGAGATGATGGTAAATATTCACTTTGGTTGGTGCCAGACAGGCTGGTCTGAGTGGTTCGGATAGCACTGACCACCTGGAATTATCTACTTTACAATTACATTTACAGCCTTTGGCATACGCGCTTATCCCAAGCGGCGTACACTTTTCTTCCTTTTTGTTTTTCTTTGTACACAACTGAGAGTGCAGAGAATTAAACCCTGATCATTCAATTAGCAGTTCAACACCTTAACCACTTTCCCCTGTATAAACAATAAAAAAAATATATAAACCCTGTTGATGAGAGAGGTCAGAATTGAGAGTGGTCCAAGCTGACCGGAACTATGCATCTTTGTAAAAGCATGGTAAACATAAAAAGTACACTAGAGTTTGTGCTCTGAAGCAGACAAGCTACTACAGCAAAAACCACACCAGCCAACAAAGCTAAAGTACACCAGCTTTAACCAAAATCAGATGTTTTTTTGTTCATGACTGTCTGTATTATCTATAGAACATAAACTGCTGTGTAAGAAAATCCCAAGAGATCAACAGCTTCTAATATACTTCAACAGCCCATCTGGCACCAGCTACTATGTCAAGGTCAAAGGCACAGAATCCCAATTGGACAGACAGCAGGACTACAGACTATCAGGCATAGGATCTAATCTGATTTGCGCAAGATTTTTCCCACTGTATTGATTAGCATTGTTCACCTTTCCAGCCACAGAACAGGACATTCTCCTTATTGACTTCTAGGCAATGTGCGTGCATCTCTACATGCCTGTAGTACCACTCGGGGTTATCCATGTTCGTCTGTGAAAAGTGCAAAAGACAGAATGCTATCAATTACCACTGCACAATATCGGAAAAAAATGACATTGCGATATTTTTTTTTCTGCGATATGTATTGCAATATAGAAAAAAACTGGCAGATAATTTTAATAGCTCTATTAGGAAAGAATTTGTTATTTTAGAATGTTGGATGTGGTTTTGTATGAGTGCGCACATGTGTAAATTATACACAAATTATAAGTACAGATAATATAACGCTTTATGTTTTTCTGGAGATTCAGATACATAATTAAATAATCGGATTGTTTCTTGAAGGCTTTAAACTTGTTCAAACTTGTTAATATTGACACAGTAGAAGAAGTTAAAACATGTGCAAATGATAAACTTTTATTCTATTGTTAATCTATTAATTAATTAATCCACAATTCACATTTGAACTATGGTGCAGTTAAATATAATCCCCACTTGACATTGCACATCCAATAATGTAACAATTGTAGATACATACACTGTGAGGTCAATGCTGAAACCATATATTGTCCACATATATTGTTTTTGGACCTCTTATAATTTTCTTATAAAAATGTTGGTTGTGATATGTAGGGAAGGGGTGGCTCATGGTTAAGGTGTTGGTCTACCAACCTGAAGATGTGGGTTTGATTTCCAGCTCCACCAAGCCACTACTGTTGGGCCCCTGAGCAAGGCCCTTAACTCCCAAAAGCTCAGTTGTATGAAAGAGATAAATGTAAGTCGCTCTGGATAAGGACGTCTGCCAAAATGCTGTAAATGTAAATATTCACACAAAACCTGAGCCCCAGGAAACCTAAACTCGCTTTATTAGTTACCTAATCAGCCATGTTTAAAGTCGCATGGAACAAACTCTGGGAGTTTATTCTAATACTTGGTGTGAACAAGAACTGACCTGTGTCTTTATGCTTTTATGCACTGTGTCGCAGGTGTTTCTATTAAAGTGCACGGCGGGTGTGTTACAGAAATGGTATTGATACTTTTTCTCCTACCTCACAATGCATCCACAGACACAGGAAGCTGTCCTGCACCTCAGGCACGATGTTACGGTTCTGAAGCCCCACCGAACAGTCACCCAGGTCCGGATGAGTCTTGAGCATCGCTAACCCCCACTGCTTTAGCTTGGTGTGGTAGCAGTGAAAGAGCATATGCCTCAGCAACTCTCCATCACACTCCACTGAGCAGAAGCCACAGTCCTGCCACAGGCAGCTGTGAACCTCATCTAAATAAAACAAAAATACTAAGTCTCAGCTCACCTGATCACCAATATGCCTTGATACTTTGGAGTAAATTAGTTCAGATTAGAAGAAGATTAATATCACAAAAAGAAAGAAAAAAAAAAAAAAAAAAAAAAAAAAACTTACAACAAGGGTTGTGTAAAAATATAGATACAACTAACTGATGCAATAAAGAGTGTTTCGATATTCTAACCCTTGGTATTACTCCATATCTTTTTAATGTTTTATGATACATGATTTACGTTTGTATATAATTAAAACCTCAGTCTTTCTTATGTTTTTATCCAACTTTAATTTTTTTAAATATTGCAACATGCATTAAATTGCTATTAGGACTGCACAATACATCTTTTCAGCATCAACATTGCAATGTGTGCAACTGCAATAGTCACATAACCAGGATATGCAATGTCAAGTGAGGATTATAGTCGACTGCACCACAGTTCAGAACACATGTGATTTGTGCATTAATTGCAAAGTTTAACAATAGAGTGAAAGTTTAGCATTTGCACATTTTAAAGTCTGTTACCGTGCAAACATTAGAGGTGCAAAAAAAAACAAGATTTCATGTACTCCTCTAACTATAAATACTTGTTCGCAAATGTGAAAGTATGTCTGATTTAGGAGTCAAATTCCCCCCCTTAGGTTTAGACCTAGTCTCACTCCTACTCCTATGCACCGTAGACATCCACACTTCTGGAAATCCTTTTCAATAGATTTTGGAAAGTGGCTTTAGGGATTAGCATTAACGTTATTAGTGAGACCGGACACTAATGTTCGGAGAGGAGGTCTAGAGTGCAGAAGCATTCAGGTCAGGGCTCCGTGTGCAGAACCATGACACACCCTGTCTTCTTGAAGCTCAGGGAGACAAGATCGATAGAACAGTGTTGGGTAACACGTTGGGGCAACAGTTTAACGTAGGGCATCACAATTTACCGTTTCAGAATCGCAGTTTGTGCATCTGCAATAGTCAGCGCCCAGGATGTGCAGAGTGCATGTGATTTGTGGATTAATTAAAAAGCTGAATTATAAAGTAAAGGTTAAGCATTTGCACATTATTTTTAGTTTTGTTACTGCTTAAACCTTTCAAGTATTCAGAAACAATCACTTTTATAGATTTATCAAAAAGATTAATTGTATTTTCTTAATATGTTGAAGACTACAGTGGTGATGAAGACTACAGTATGATGAATACAGTGTGATTTTACAATTGATTATTTAATTTCTGTATTTTACACTTAAGTAAAACAGAAAACACTGTTTATTTAATTTGTTTCTCTGTTCTATTGCAGGGGTCGGCAACCCACAGTTGCAGAGCCGCATGTGGATCTTTTATCCCTCAGCTGTGGCTCTCTGTGTCCAAGTATTTAATTTATATTTTATTTTAGTTCTCTTTTTAAAATAATTCTGAATTGGAAGACTATGGTAATCTTGTATCATTAAAATAAAATTTCTTTACTTATTGGTCACTCAAAATATGCCCCCACCCTTTACGCCACATGGGCCGGCAGGGATGTAAGCAGGTCTTTTCCAAAATGAATTATAGAAAAAACTAACATCGCTTATGTGATGTTGCAACTGAACAGAGAAGAGACTTGAACTCCGGTTTAAACAACAGGGATTTTTTTTTTTTATTGGACCACCTTAAACCCTCCCTAGCAAAGCCTTCTTTTTCATCCTGTTTGCCATTATGATGTCATAATACTGCCACCTAGCTGTCATGTGCAGATTATCAACATTTTTACAGAACACAAAAGAAAAACAGCTCACGCCTCACAGACGACAGTTTACAATGATGTGTGAAATGAAGGTGATGTCTTATAGACCTGATGTGGAGACGCTGTGCGCTGAGGTTCAGGAGTAAAAATCATATTAACCATCTAAAATAAAAAAATTTAAAAGGGCTATAATTTTGCAAATAAATATTTTACATTGATATTTTAGTCCTTTTTATATTCAGGTTGACAGCTGACTGCGTAATCGTGATTTGCTGCAGGTGGAATATTTCAGTGTCAATTTATATTTATTATATAAATAAAAACGAGAATGACTCAAAAAAACTTATATAATTATATGAGACAGTTTACTTCATCCCAGCATTTTTTCTAGAGTTTGGAAATATCTTTTGTTGCGCACAGACAAAATGTTTAATGTAGCAGTTTGTTAAATGTATAAATACAAAAACATGATAATTTTTTTAATACATATTTTATAAAAGGTAAAAAAAACGATATATGCAGTGTTATCTTCATTTTAGATATCAAAAAGTCTTTGCAGCTTCTGATGTTTTTTTTTCTGTAGGAAACAGCCTCAAAACGGCTCTTTGAGGGTTTAAAGCTTGCCGAACCCTGTTCTGCTGTATTATTTTATACTTATAATTTGTGTACTATATTTTACGCAGATGCACTGCCTCAAAAAAAAAATCACCCAAATAAACCGGTGAAAAGTGTGTGTGTGTGTATATTATATCTATATATAATATATATATATATATATATATATATATATATATACACACACACGCACGCACGCGCATATGCGCGCGCACACACACACACACACACAGCTCAAAAAAATAAAGGGAACACTTAAACAACACAATGTAACTCCAAGTCAATCACACTTCTGTGAAATCAAACTGCCCACTTAGGAAGCAACACTGATTGACAATCAATTTCACATGCTGTTGTGCAAATGGAATAGACAACAGGTGGAAATTATAGGCAATTAGCAAGACACCCCTAATAAAGGAGTGGTTCTGCAGGTGGTGACCACAGACCACTTCTCAGTTCCTATGCTTTCTGGCTGATGTTTTTGGTCACTCTTGAATGCTGGTGGTGCTTTCACTCTAGTGGTAGCATGAGACGGCGTCTACAAGGCTGGCATATACATATATATGTTATTTGTGTTCCCTTTATTTTTTTTGAGCAGTGTATATATGTGTATGTATGTATGTATGTATGTATGTGTATATATATATATATATAATATATATATATATACACATACACAGAAATACCAATCATAGCAAAAATAGCAATCATCTGCCATCATAGTGGCGTGTTCTATAATGGTGTGTAGACTAATATACAACCTTTCTATCCACTGTATTTACACAGACACACACACCTGGTATATCTGGGTCCTGGCTCTCTGCAGTGAGGTCTTGGTAATGAGTTTCCACATGATGGCAGAACTCCTCCATCCCACCAAACATCTCCTGGCATGAACCCCACTCACATGCTAGCTCAAGCACAAACTCCTCTCTTCGCAGGGCACGCTTGCCTGGTCGAGCCATCACTCGCTGACTAGCTGGACATTAAACCTTCCACCAGCCACTGGAGCAGAAAGAAGACTTTAATGTGATCGTCGACCAGTTACAACCAATTTACACACATTACATAACCCTTAATATTTTTTTAGTGACATGACTTTCCTAATCAAACCTTCAATTCTAGTTCTAAGAAAAGTCTTTGCAAGAATGTGAACATTTATTTTAAACTAAAATTTAGAAACTACTACATCTGACACGATCACTTGACTGATTTACGCATGCGCAAAAACTCATCTGTGAGGTAACTTGGTAATAGTGACAGACGGATACAGCGATTATAAAATGACCAAAATGACCTTATCTACACAAAAACACCCAGTACACCAGGCGTAAAATGTAAAAAATTGTCAAGTTAATGAAACCTTTATTCAAATAAACTGCATTTGAGTAAATACACAGCGAGCTAACAGGCTAGTTAGTGTAGCACAAAGATGTATAAAGCAGGTTCGCAGGTGTGTAGGGGATTTTTTTATTTCCGCTATTATTAGAAATGAACCCAGACACTTCCCTATTCAGTATTTCTGTGGTTAGTCGTTGAAATGTTGTGTAACGCTACCCAGCTCACCTGACGCCGACATTTCCTTACTCCATGCCACAACAAACAACCGAATCACCCACGTCCCCGCCCCTTAATATCCCATCCAATCAGATTGGCCTGCTCGGTCCATCTGAAATATTCTTCCTCTGGAGAAAATAAAGCTTTCTCTAAGCGTTCCGTTTCAAAGCCTGAGATTGGAGTTCGGATATATAATAAACGATTATCTGAAAGAGCAACACGGTTTTTTTATTTTCTTTTATTTTAACCGAAAAATATATTTATACTCAAGTCTTATGCATGCTGTCCCTACAAATAGTTGTTCAAATACACTTGCTTTTATGCTTATTGAAACTACTCCTAAACTAATTATTTCCATTCTCACCCCCGCACATCCGGGAAGCAAAGAACTTTTACCTTATTTTCATTTATTCTAATTTCGATTTTAAATGAATTTTTTTCGTGAGTCAGCAAACTTAGTGACAGCACAGCTGTAATATTGAGGTCAACAGTTAATTGTGTGCAGTACTTTATGAGCACAATGAACTGTGCTAATTGGCATTCTGTTTAAACTGCAAACTAGCTAAAAACTATTCGGAGGATGTGATTAACTGTATTTTGTAACTATTTGAAATAGTTTATACACGTTGTCGGTGTGGTTTAAGACACAATGTGACCTGAAGCTCATCTTTAACACTCATTCCTGTGCAACTTGCTGTTATTAAGATGGATAATAACGGGAAGCAGGAAATATTGCAAATGACTCTGCAATTTCACGATGAAGATTTATACACATGCTGCCCTGTTCATTTGACAAGAGCTACACAATTATAATTTGTAATAAAAGAAATTGTAATATGCACTGACGATGCAAGTACCTGTTAACTCCACTAGAGGGCTGTCTTGGTCTAAATACATACCCACCAGGAGAAAACAAAATTTTTATAGAATTTTGAAATATTCTATGTCTTTTTTAAAAAAAAAGGAATTCTTACTGATTTCCTGGCCACACACTTACACCACTCAATACTGACTATAATTTAGAATTTTTATGATTCGTTTATTCATAAAACACATTCCATTTCATGCAAGGAGAGAAAAAATATTGGGCAGTTTTAGCTGGAAAAGAGTTCACCAATCAACGCTTTGAAAATCTGATGTTAAAAAAAGACTGTCTGGGTGCCTTGGGATGTTTCAGTCATGCAATATACAATGCCTTTTTAAATGATTGTATGCACTTTGGGGCAACAGTTTGGCGTTGGGCTGCAAGATATATCGTTTCAGCATCGAAATCACAATGTTTGCATCTAAAATAGCGCAGGATGTGCATGGGATTTGTGGATTGATTGCAAAGACTGCAACATGCTGCAATCTGAGACAATGTCATTTTAAATAAAGTTTGGGGCAGAAAGTCTGCGAATTGGGACATAAAGCTTGCTTGCATTTGGATCAACAGAAGTCCCAGGTTGGCCTTGCATAAAAAAAAAATCGGTTTTGAGTTAATTTTCTTTAGAAAGACCTGCACCATTATAAATATTTGCATTGGAATTGACAGGATTGCTGTAACTAGCTACGGGCTTTACAAGCTGCATGCCCTGTCCAACATGGCGATCTTATTGCTGTCTTTCTCTTTCTGTAGAATAGCACCTATGGCTGTTGACAGGCCTGCTGTGATTGGCTGATCTCTTAAGAAGCTGTATACTCTGATCAATATGGCAAATTTATTGCAGTCTTTCTCTTCTTGACAGGCTTGCTGTAATTGACTGAAATCATAAGAAGCTGTATACCCTCTCCAATATGGCGAATTTATTGCTGTATACCTGTCCAATATGGCGAATTTATTGCCGTATACCCTGTCCAATACGGCGAATTAATTGCTATATACCTGTCCAATATGGCGAATTTATTGCCGTATACCCTGTCCAATATGACAAATTTATTGCTGTATACCCTCTCCAATATGGCGAATTTATTGCTGTTTACCTTTTGCAATATGGCGAATTTATTGCTGTATACCCTGTCCAATATGGCAAATTTATTGCTGTATACCCTCTCCAATATGGCAAATTTATTGCTGTATACCCTCTCCAATATGGCGAATTTATTGCTGTTTACCCTGTCCTATATGGCGAATTTATTGCTGTATATCCTCTCCAATATGGCGAATTTATTGCCCTATACCCTCTCTAATATGGCGAATTTATTGCTGTATACCCTGTCCAATATGGCGAATGTATCGCTGTGTTTCTCGGTTTGACAGGCTTGCTGTGATTGGCTGAGCTGTTAGGACGCCGTATACCCTGTCCAATATGGCAAATGTATCGCTGTGTTTCTCGGCTTGACAGTCTTCCTGTGATTGGCTGAGCTGTTAAGACGCTGTATAACCTGTCCAATATGACGAATGTATTGCTGAGGTTCTCGTTCCGACAGGCTTTCTGTGATTGGCTAAGCTGTTAAGACGCTGTATACTCTGTCCAATATGACGAATGTATTGCTGAGGGTCTCGTTCTGACAGGCTTGCTGTGATTGGCTGAGCTCTTTGGGGCGGTGCAAAGCCCTACAGTCTGACCAAAGCGCAGCAGAGACCCAGCAAACCGTTGAGTGTGTGTATGTTCGCCGCTCGGCTCGCTGCCTCCTGCGCATATATATCCGGCTTACCAGCGAGAATCTCGGCTGTTAGCCGCAGAGGTTAGCTGTCAGTGACGTTCCTTATCGCCTCGGTGCTGTTTCCCAGCTCAGCGTTTCTACAGCTCGTCCTGTTGAATCCTGGCGGATTAGGCAAAGCAAAATACGGTAATTTTCATTTGTTCGTGTCTTTTGCTGGTCATGATGTTTACGACTTACAGCAGCTTTATTTATAAGCTATTCGCGGCTAACTCCTACATAGTGCTCGTAGGAACAGGTATTCTGGATAAAAGCTGCAAATTTCGTTATTATTTTGTAAAGCTCGCGTTGTTTAAAAAAAAAAAAAATGCGCATATTTATGTTTAAAATGTAGCGGTGTATCGACGCCAGGCTGCGTTGCCAAGCTGTACGACACAACGGCGCAGGTGACAACAGTGTTATTCTGTATGTCAACGTTAATGTTAATATTAATGTCACACACACACACGCGCGCGCGTCAGCGGACACGCGCGCGCGCAAAGGGAACATAAAAAGGATGATTTTATTAAAAAATAATGACGAATGCTTAAAAAGCCAAATGTTTAATAAATCACCTTCATTATCGCTGTTCTGACTCCAGTTTAACCTGTTTCATTTAAAGTTATTAGTTATTAAATACGTTAAATGATCCTTAACCTTTAAATAAGACAGTGTAGAAATGAGGTAGGAACTTGGGCTTGTTGCAAAATCGTTTAGAAAATTATATTTAGGAGTTTAAAGCAAACTGATTTGCAGAGAGCTGATCATCACCTGAGTTATAATAAACTTCAGGTACTAATGTCAGGTGGACGGATGTGATCCTGGATTAACATCCTGTGTTGATCCTGATCCGATATTTCAATCAACCAATCAAAACCGTCTGATGTCATCAGTGTGCGTTGATCAAACCCCGCCTCAATTCATTTTTCAATTATTTTCCTTTAAACAAACTGAAAAAGTGTAAGTGAGTAAATACTGAAAAACATCTTATTGGCTGAAATTAGACAAACTGATATTAAAATAATTGATAATAGTCCAGGAACAACATTAGTGATTTTAGACTGTATTGATTATAATAATGATCCAAAATAAGCATTAATAAATTAGAACAGTGAATCATTAATGAACAATTGAATGTAAAATGTTCTAAAAAGGTGAACCTGTGGAACCCCAATAGAGCAACATTCTTAGTATAAAACAGGGTTTACGATTATTTAAATAAATCACAACCTTTAAAATGTAAAAATCACAAACCTGATTTTTATAACCATAAATTTGTAAAAGAAAGCTATAAATTTAATTTTTATTCATGCACACACACCTAAATACGTTTTACTGCACACACACACATCTATTTTTGATCATAAAGGCGAGGGAAATGCTTACACATCAACTAAACTGCACACTGTACACAATTGTTCAGTACAGCATGTAATGTATTACATATCTGATGTAAGTATTTTATGATTGTTTTATTCAATAAATACATTTATAATATTACATTTTGATTTGGAATGAGGACAAAGATTTAAAAATAGATTTAGGCGGGTTTGGTCGACACACACTGATAACATGATCAAATGTTTATTTTTGGTTATTAGAAAATTACATTTACAGCATTTTGGCAGGCGCCCTTATCCAGAGCGACTTACATTTATCTCTTTTATGCAACTGAGCAAATGGGGGTTAAGGGCCTTGCTCAGGGGCCCAACAGTGGTAGCTTGGTGGAGCTGATAATCGAACCCCGGTCTTTCTGATATCAGTCCAACACTTTAACCACTAAACCACCACTTCACACACTTTCCAGTGGTGATCCAGGTTTAACGAAGGCTGTAAATCCAGGATTACACCCTACTTGGCAAAATCATGTCCACCCTAATGTCAGGTGTGAAGGTGATCCAGTTCCTCACAGTGGGGTTGAGTTAAATCAGGGCTCTGTCTGGGATTCTTGAGTTTTTCCATCCAGGATCACATCCTACTTGGCAAAATTATGTCCACCCCAATGTCAGGTGTGAAGGTGATCCACAGCATAATATCATTTATAGCAATTTCCAGTAGCCTTTATCCAGAGCAACTTACATTTATGTACTTTATACATCTATACAGTTGGGGGTTAGAGGCCTCGCCCAGGGGCCCAACAGTGGAAACTTGGTGGTGCCGGGAATCAAACGGCCACTTCCACTGAGCTACATATCATGGAGCTTGTGGGCTTTGTTCACAGGGGCGTTATCTTGTTTGGATCCTGATGTTCCAGAAAAGAAATATTGATTTGCTACAACATACAAAGATGTTCTAGACAACTGCATGCTTCTATTGTTGTGGCAAAAGTTTGATTAAGACACACTTAGGTATTCTGATAGCGTGTCCACAAACTTTTGAGACAGATGTTGCCAAAGTGTAACACGTATTTATTTCCTACTGATCATTTATGTGTTTAAATGTTAGTTTTAAATTGAGTTTATTTTATATGCTTTTTACCCTGTAGCTGATAGACATCCTTTTGTAGGCATGTAATACACATTTGGCTGTATAGTATATGAGTTATTAACAAGCTATAGGATCCTGTGACATCAGTACGACAATGTATTAATGCAGTTTAATATGGTTGTAGTAAAATAGGGAAGTGGTAGCACAGTGGTTAAGGCGTTGGTAAGGTGGTTGCTTCTCTGCCCCAACCAGTTACCACTGCTGGGCCCCCCGAGCAAGGCCCTTAACCTCCTGTTGAGCAGTTGCTCTTCATAAAGGCGTCTGCCAAATGCTGTAAATGTAAGATAATTTAGCATTTTGTTAGGCTTGGTGGAATAATGTTGCACCAAAAAAAGTTTCCATTTTCTTCCAAAGTTTGTAGACTGCTCATAAGTGCATCGATCGTGGATCATATCCCATCTGTGACACAATGGAGGAAAAATTTAGAATTGGGTCACTTGATACATGCAGTGTAAATGCGGCCTTACATTTATCTGATTTTTGTCAAACTGAGTCATAAAAAAGCCTTGCACAGGGGCCCAGCAGTGCTTAACAAGTGAGCTTTCACATCTTCATGGTTTAAATATGGCAGTCAGCCTATAGCGCATGTGTTTGGACAGAGGGAGAGAAAATCCGAGAACCCAGAGGAAACCCTAAAGCAAAGGGAAAACATGCAAACTTTTTGTAAACAGGGCAGAAACTCCCAACCCCCGAGGTGCAAGGTGAGCATGATGAGCACAAACACCAACTTGTACAAAATGAATCCCAAATAGGCTGAGTGGGGTAAAGGTCAGGGCTTTGAGTTCAACACTTAAGTTATTTAAAATCCATCTTAAACAAATTATACTTTAATAAAGTTTGTGAACCACTGCGTTGTTATGTTGGGACAGGTTCTGGTATTTTAGTTTCATTGCAGAAAAAAAATTAAGATACAACATGTCAACTTGTACTAACTTGTAGTTTGGGATTGAGTCACATGATCATGTGATAATCAAGTTTCCACTAACCTTTGGTCCTATAGTGTATGTTACTGTATATTTATGTAATCACAACACCATCACAACATGCTCCAATCAAAAACTGTGGATGACCACAAAGGTGCGTGCGCTGCTGAAGTCCAGGGACTCCTTTGCCTTCAGAGCAAAGGACAAGACGGCCCTCAAAACAGCCTGGGCCAAACTGTCTAGAGCCATCAGAGAGGCAAAGCACGCATACGCCAAAAAAAACCACGGCCACTTACAGGATAGCGGAGACACTCGGGGCATGTGGCAGGGCATCCAGATGATCACTAACTTAAAGACATCCTCACCTGCCCAGATTGAAGTGCAGAACAACGTGGCAGTGAGGAAGACTATCCCTCCTCCTAGTGACCAGGTGCTCTGTCTAACCACAGCTGATGTGAGGAGAACTTTAAGCAAAGTTAACCCACGGAAGTCTGCTGGACCGGACAACATCCACGGCAGAGTGCTTTGAGACTGTGCAGTACAACTAGCAGCTGTTCTTACTGGCTTTTTCTACACTTCCCTGTGCACCTCCAACATGCTTCAAAACCGCTACTATCGTCCCTGTGCCAGAGAAGTCGACAGTCTCCTGCCTTAATGACTACCGTCCTGTCGCACTTACGTCCATCGTAAAAGGTTTGTCATGAGGCACATTAAGACCTTGCTTCCTCCTACACTGGTATCATCCGAACCGTTCCACGGACGTTGTTATTGCCACAACCCTCCATCTGGCCCTCACATACCTGGACAATAAAGAAACATACATCAAATGCTGTTCATAGACTTCAGTTCAGCATTCAACACAATTATCCCTTAGTACCTGATCGAGAAGCTGAGCCTGCTGGGCCTAAACACCTCCCTCTGCAACTGGATCCTGGCTTTCTGACTGGAAAACCTCAGTCAGTCTGGATTGGAAGCAGCACCACCATACTGAGCACTGGGGCCCCGCAGGGCTGTGTCCTCAGCCCACTGCTGTTTACATTGCTGACCCATGACTGTGTAGCAATGCACAGCTCAAATCACATTGTCAAGTTCGCTGATGACATGGTGGGTCCATCAGCAAAAAAGCCCAGCTGCGCCTCTACTTCCTGTGAAAGCCCATCTTCCACCTCCTATCTTGACCATGTTCTACATAGCGATTAAAAGCATTGAGCGCATTCTAAGCAGCTGCATCACTGCCTGGTTTGAGAATTGCATTGTTTCAGATCACAACACTCTGAAGAGGTTAGTGAGAACAGCTAAGAAGATCATCGTAGTCTCTCTTCCCTCCATAACGGACATTTACACCACACGCTGCAGCCGCAGAGCCAAAAGCATTGTGGACGACCCCATACACCCCTCAAACACACTCTTCACACTCCTGGAAAAAGGTACCGTAGCATTCGGACCCTCACAACCCGAATGTGTAACAGTTTCTTTCCGCAGGCTGCTCAACACACTGAACTGAACTACCTTAACTCTCTCTCTCTCTCTCTCTCTCTCACACACATATGCGCACACACACATACTCAACACAATCGATGTTTATAGCAACACGTAAACACAAAAATACATTGTTAAGCACATTGTTGTACAGTAATCTTGCTGTTTACTTGCACATTTCTTATTTGCACATTTTTATAATCTAATTGTCTGTTTTTGCCCTGTCTGGTTTAATGTTTTTATTGTTAGTTGTACCAGGTTGCACACATGCACTTTATGTTGCTGAGACAAATTATTTTACTCTTTACCTTTGTGTTGTTCTGTTCAGTAGGTCTTTGTTGTTTTGTGTAATTCTGTGTTGTTTTGTGTAGTACCATGTTGTTACATTTCACTGTGTACTGCAGCTGCAATATATGGTTGAAATGACAATAAAGCTTCTTGAACTTGAACTAATAGCTGCATTACATAGCATTACATACCTCTCAACAGGAAGAAGTCAACAAAACCTACTGTATATCTGGCATCCTAAGGTTTTGTTTCTCTACAGAAGACGTCATTCCACTTCATTATTAAGACAATCACTATTTCCATATTGTGCTTTATACCAGGCTAAATAAGTTTTGGAAAAGCTAAGATTTTTTGAACATCAGGTCTTTATATATAGTTTAAGATATTTTTAGTTATGTAATTTAAAATAAAGAGACTTATGAAATAACTTTGCTTAAAATCAAGTTGCCAGATTGGATTCGCTTTACAAGTTAATTTTTATGTTAAAACCAGATTCAGTTGATGACCAACTAAAACAGCAGAAAAAAATATAAGCAATTGAATTTTGCAGCTATAATGAAGTTCAAATTATTTTTTTTCCCCGTACTACAACATAAAACAAAATAATATGTCCTCTTCGTAGCGCTAATCTTAATAACTGTAATAAATCACTTCGACATTTTATTAGCAAAATCTTTAAAACAATAATTAAATGATGACCTCACTCCAATTTGCTGATTTAAAATTATATATATATAAAAAAAAAAATAAGTCATTTAATCCAAAACAAGCAACCGAAAAGGTAAAATTTTTTGCTATAATCTCAATATATTTGTCTAGATGAAGATGTTCTTTAGATGTTTCAGGATCAATTACTAGTCATTCTTTGTGCAGCTTGATGAAATGTATTGCCTTTGAAAGTTCTTGAGCAGCAGGTTTTCAGCAGGAAAAAAAACTCGGCGGCCTTTTCCTGTTTGTGTCTGTCTGTTTTGTTGTTGTTTATCTGTTCTTATCTCATCGAAATATATAGCTCTTATTTTTTTTTATTAGTTCTCATAAGTGGAGATGGATAAAGGTGCGGGCACAGTAATCCGATTGAATCTGACTAAGTTCAACATGTTTTTTCAGATCATCTTGTGTTTTGTTTCTGCCATGACTGGTATTTGGTGTTGATTGTTTTTGTGAAGGTTTTGCCATAACTTGTCTATTTTTATATCATAACTTGACTAAAGCACTATTTTGGAAATTGTTTATTTAACATTTATGGAAGACGTTTCCAGGGCAGTCTGTGCTTAGTTATAGTTACTAGTTATATAGTTAGTCTGTAGGAAAGTGGTAGCACAGTTGTTAAGATGTTGCAACTGTTGGGCCCCTGAGCAAAGTCCTTAACCCCCAAGTGCTCAGTTGTATTTTTTTTTTTATCAGGACGGTATTGAGCTCATGAGATTTTACCCCATTCTATTTTTTTTTCATCTTAGGAAGGTAAAAGAAGTTGGTGAGAGAACAGGTGTTAGTTTCTGAGAAGGATACTTGATCTTTAACTGTAAATGGGTAAAAGGTGCAATTTGTTTGGCTAATAAGAGAAATTAAACATTCAGTTTTGGTTTTATAGAAAAATAATTAACTTCTGAGCTTTATGTTAGGTTGCCTCACATTACCCTTTTGTTGATTGTTTTCCTATAACGGCACATCACTTGCGTATTATTCCTAACATATAAAACATTTTGTGATTTGGATAAGTAGTCTTTGTGTTTTAATATAGTTTGCTAATCACTCCTACGGTCTTCTCCACAGGATTAAACATCGATGATCTTCCAGCCCATGTTGAAAATGGGACTCAAGTGATCAGGGAGATGATGGACTTTGAGGACGTAAGCTGGCCTATCCTGGTGACGCTCTTCTGCGTCTCGCTTCTGGTTGTGCTGACATGGCTCATTCAGTTTTCGAAGGCTGTACTAAGGTCCAGGAAAGGGGGCAGAGCAGCACAGGGCAGAGAGACACCATGGCACCTCCCCCTGCGACTCAACCACCACACACTGACAGGAGGAGTGTGGGGTTCCCTGCTCAGGTACCGGCTGGGACGAAACGAAACAGAGGCCGGAGTCAAGGGCCTCCTGTCCTCACTTTTTACATTTAGGTCGTTCAGAGAGCACTGTCAGCGGGCGTGGGTGAGAGCACTCAACGACCAAGCCTGCCGGCAAGGGGTGAGTGAGCTGATGCGCCAATCTTAAAGACCTGGAGTTCGTGTTAGTAATAGCAATGTTTTCTTCAAGCAGTCAGTAGCTATAGTGTGTTTTGATGTCAAGTATTTATAGACATCTATTGCAGCAAGTGTGTAGGTGCACACTGCATGAGCTGGAGTTACTCGTTCCAGTGTGTGGGAGTGTGACTGTCAGGTGTGAACGTCAGGTTCATGTGCAATCTTCTCTTCTAGTCTCCTCTCTATTTCTGTTACAATCTGCATTACATCATTACGTCTCTTGAGGCTGATCTTATTTACCAAGTGGAATACACAGATGGGGATAAAATAAAGGAAGAAACAAGTGGTGGCAACTCGGTGGTTAGACTGCGTAGTAAGTGGTTAGTGTAGACTAGCCAGAAGATTGTGGGTACAACCAACTTCTGGGCCCCTGAGCAAGGTTCCTAACCCCCAATCGCTTAGTTGTATAAATAAAATAAATGTTAGTTGCTCTGGATAAGCGTCTTCCAAATGCTGTAAATGCAAACAACGTGTATTTTAGTAAGGTGCCTGGCCACCAAAACATCTTTAATTTTTGGATTGCAGGTATGAACATAAAACTAGAAGGAGCTTGCATTTTTTACAAGCAGATTGCAGATTTGGCTTTGGACATTTCATGTGATGTCATCACATTTACTAAAGCCCTGATGACATGTTCAATGTGTATTGAAATAAGTGCACAGATTTAATTACTTTTGTGACTTCACTGGTGGGTGAAAACAAGAACTGTGTACTTTGGGGAACAAAAAGAGCAAAAGTGACACAACAAAGATTTAAAGAACAGTGCACAGTGTTCACTGCCACTGATTTCAAGTCTGAACTCCAAAATGTTTTGTTCAGCACAGTGTTCATCTTAAAAAAAGGCCACTTCCTTAAGGATGCTAAATGCTTTAACGTAGATTAGAAAGTCATCATTTAGAAGAATGTTGTATTGCTTTGCAGTGACAAGTCCCTCTACATTTACATTTACAACTCCTTTTTACAACTGAGCAATTGGGGGTTGAGGGCCTTGCTCAGGGTCAACAGTGGTGGAGCTGGGAGTCCCACAATCTTCAGGTTCTGACCATGAGCCACCACTTCCCCACTCTAAGACACATAAGCAAAATATGGCCCCCGCCCTGTTTCTGGATGACTTGCTTTCATTTACAGTTGGTGAAAAATAATACTAAGAGGCTCATAGTGCACTACCTCCCAACTTTTTACACAATAAAAGATTCACAGCGTCGGTGTAATAATTTTGCAAATATTATGGCATTGTGATAGATCTACTAAAAATTATTCAAATAGCATGTTAGTCAGGTAAAATTACACGTTTATTTTCTAAATCCGGTCCTGTTTTCCATTTGCATTGAACCTGAGGTGAGAGACTACATCAACCCTCACCTCATTCTGATATTTATCATGCAGCTGTCTGGCAAATAACAGACGTGAAATCAGGATAAAAGCTAATTAATCCTGTTTAATTATTACATAAACTCAATCAATATCCGTTTTAGAGTTTACATTTATGGTAGTTTTTGGATCCACTTGAAATTGATATAAATGAATGATTTATTTTAAGCCTAACAGATGTCTGTACAGAAATCAACTTTAGCCCAGCGATTATTTAGATAAATACATTTACTAGTGTTAGGCAATAATACAAGAAGAAAATCTATGCTATGTACAGATTTTACAGGCAGTGTTTGTCCTTTAGTTCTTTCATTTTTAGCAAGTCTGTGACCATGATAGCCTGAGATGCTTGTTCTTGGCTGGCAGGAGTTGGATTGTCGAACTGCTAACCGGATGATTGTGGGTTTGATTCCCAGCACTACCAAGTTACAAATGCTAGGCCCCTGGGCAAGACCCTTAACTCCTAATTGCTCAGTCATATAAAAAAGGAGATAAATACAAGTCGCCCTTTTTTATATGACTGAGCAATTAGGAGTCTGCCAAATGTCAGAAATATGAAATTGTAAAGTCCTCTGCTTGGACTCAATAATTGTGCATTCTGTAATGCTTTTTTTCTTATCATAATTGTAAAGAGTAGTTACTTAACTTGTAGTTTTTTCCTTAGGACAGCTACTAACTGGATGTAGCATTCTGTTTAAACTGTATAGACAGCAGTGTGTTTGTAAAAATTCCCAAGAGATCAGCAGTTTTTGAAATATTTAAACCAGCAACCCTCCCTGGGTAAAAGTCACTGCACTCATGCTTTTTCACTTGTTGATGTTTAATGTGAACATTAACTAAAGCCCTTGGAAGTGTTTTGACAACCATGATCATTTTTTTTCCTTGTCGTGAAATTACGTTTATGTTAATATTTAATTAAATCATGGTGCTTCATCTTAGAAGCAAGAATGGCGAAAAAATTAAGGGCACACCTGGCTTTTTATTTATGTATTTATTTAGATATTTATTGCATTATGTTTTGTATTTTAGTATATCATGATATATATTGGATTGCGACCCATGTGTCATGATGTGTATCATATTGTGAGGCCCTTGTCAATACAGTCCTGGTACTGTACATCTGAACTCATTTAACAGGTTTCCACTTTCATCCATATTTCGCTGATTTGGTTTAATTTGCTTGCCAGTGCTGTCACAGAGCTGGTATCTCACAGATGTTTACAGCAAGTGTGTTTCATTTTAAGATCACAGCTTAAGTAAGACTTAGCAGACTGTGAAGTATGACTCCATCATGCAAATAGGGAACCCATCTGCCTCCACACGTATCTCCATCATAACCAGAGAACAATTAATCTGATCTCATCCAAGTTTTTGTTAGAATTTGCAACCTGTGTGACTGCACAAATTACATTAGTTACAAATCCCAGTTCAGGGTAAAAGGGACACTGAACCCATCCTACTGGTCAATACTGTATGAGTAGGCTGGTGTGTACAAAGGTTTCCTTTCCTATATTTAACTCTGTGGCACTTTGATCTGTGCAGGTATCTGAGGTCAGATCTATGTACAGGTCTGTGGGCACAAAGTGACAGAGAGAGTGATGTTCTCTTCTCTTACTCTTACTTCTTGACCGTGTTTCATTGTGTTTTATCTCTTTTTTGGTTGGGTAATTGACCACCATCAATTGCTTTGAAGAGTTTTCCTCTGGCACTCTTTCATTATTTTCTAATACAGTGTCAGGATACATGAGGATGTATCCTGGTGAGTAGTTTGCTGTCTCCATTACTTCTACATCAAGTCACTGAAAAACTCTGTCAATCTTTATTTAAAAGCAGTTGGAGGTAAAAAAATTGCATGAGCGTTATTAGTATAAACACGACAACAATTCCTGTTGGGCATTTTTATTTCCTTGACATACTGTGTTGTCCTATTTAGCTACTTATTAGTAACCATCTTTTTCAAGGTAGGCGCAAAAAGATGTGTGTGTGTGTGTGTGTGTGTGTGTGTATGTATGTATGTATGTATGTATGTATGTATATATAGTATAGTATAAATGTGTATATATATATATATATATATATATATGTATGTATATGTATGTATATATATGTATATATATGTATGTATATATATATATATATGTATGTATATGTATGTATATATGTGTGTATGTGTGTGTATATGTATGTATATATATATATATATAGTATATGATATATATATATATATATATATATATATATATATATATATAGTTTAGTTCGATTGTATATATACAATCAGGCAGTTATATTTTTTCTGTATTTGGATGTTGCCTGTTTATTTGATATCAAAATTTAAAAGGTATAAAAACAAGCCTATATTTTTTGCCTTTTTTTATAGGTGGGAAAGCTGACATGTAGTTCCCAAATCCCCTTTTATTATTTTACATGCTATTAGGACAGTTAGGTCAATACTTTATTATGTCTGGGGTTCTGATAATGATCAGCATGAATGTTCTTGTCTAAAGTTGTTGGCTTATAAAGAGAACATGGTGGAAATGTTGTTATGTCAGGTGTTTATCCTCTAAGCTTTGCATTCTTTAGAAAGAACCAGTTTAAATGTAGTCAGCTGTCCTTTACAGTGACATGTTTGCTCTGCATTTTTGTACCCATGACTGACAGATGTGCCAGTTTAGCAACTCGGTTGTTTTATCTGGTTGTCCGTCTCGTAGTATGAAGATAAGGCGGTGGTTATGCAATCTTTGTGTCCCATAAGCGTGTTTTTCCACATACAGTGGGATAATCAGTGACTGGGCAGAACCCAGAAAAAAATCTCACTTTTAGGACTGTGTTTAATTAAAGTTATGGACAGCAGCCAAGTGCTGAAACAGCAGGTTGAGTTTTTGTTGCATCAGTAGCTGTGATGGATTTGCAGAATGCAATGTACTGAGCTGTTGTGGAGTCAGGATCTTTCTTACTTACTCTACTCTTCATTTTTAAAAGGGGGAAGAGTCTGAATGTTTCAGTACAATCAGTGTCTTTGTCAGACCAACAGCCAAAGATACATTCACAAAACTCTATAAAGCCCTTGAGCCATACAATTCCTTCAAAAATGATGTGGTTACTCTGTAAAGGAGCCAGACAACCAAAGTCTGTAAAATATGTTTATATTTCAATAAGCATCCACGAACATCCATGTTCCAACACTTTAAAAAGCGTGCAGTGGGAACCATAGACAAATAACAGAAGACAATAAGTTTAAGGCCAAATGTATTTAATGAACCCTCTAATTTTTGTGGCTTCGGTCATTGTGAAACTTTTTTAAATTTATGTATCACAATATATATATCATTATTAATCAATAAGGACAAATTACATTATTGGCATATTTGTTACTTTTTAATCGCTATGACATGTTGACCGAAAGCCAATTAATGACCATACATCTAAGAAAATTCTGGAAGTGGCAGAAGATTTCAGACACTTTCCTGCAGTGTGACTTTTTCTGCGATGACCCTCATAACAAAAACTAAAACTAATATGAGCGTCAAAAGACATTCACAAAATACTGTTAAAAATGTGCTCAAGCCTTAGTGTCATATGTCTGGTGTGGAATTGGATTATTGATATCTACGATATAGGAAAAAATCAGTTTTATTATAAAAACAAAAAAAAAGCTTTGTGTACAAATTACCTTTCAGTTCATCCCAAGTCTTCCACTTCAGCTTTCTACACTAAGGCAGTGTCAAGTTAAAGTCCAGACAATTCCGTGCATTACAGTCTATACAGGGGTCTATGTTTTTTCAGCACATTTTCTTAGCTCGATTTCATAAATGATTAGCCAAGTCTGTCAAAATATTAATATTATTGCGCTTAAGGTTTTCTGTAATTTTTCTGCCTTTACCTGTATGGTACATTTTACTAGTGTTGTTGAAAATGCTCTTGCAGAGGCTAAATGTCAGACTATAAATTGGACAGGTCCTTAGAGAGCTTTCTTTCCCTGTTGCTTGCAAAATGAGGTTTAAAGTAAATGGTACCCATTTTAGGAGCTTTGACCTACAATCCAGCTTTGTCCTTAGGAGCAGTGTATACATGTTGTGTAATTTATTTAGCAAATAGTTCTGTTTTAAGTACATGTTAAACCTGGACTAAGTCAGACATTTATGAAGTTGCGTTCAAATTAAGCTTATAATAATTTAACATATAACTTAAAGTTGCTATTTTTACCATCAAATTGTAACTCTGACTGTAAAAATATCACCCTCAACTTTATTACATTAAAGTTATATAGTACAATTATTTTTTTAACTTAGATTTTTTCAGGGTGTCTTTGAGATTCAGCCCGTTGTAGGTTGATCATTTTCATTTCATTACCATCATACCATCAAATTATGTGGCATTTGTTATTACCTATGCATTACCCAGCCCAAATCAGTATAGGAATCTATTGAGATCTGATGTAGTATTTTCCCTTAATTTATTTGAGTTTTCCCTTAATTTAATTGATTTTTTTTAAATGAATGGTTAATTATTTAATTTTAAAAACATGTCATTAGATTAACACTATTTAAACAATCTGCTAAAATCATTTAAAAATTACTTCTTTTTTATTTTCTATTCTTCCTTCATATATAAACGCACATCACGCTGAACAGTTTTGCTGAATCAGTGCACTCAGTTGTATTGCAGTACCTGCTTGGGTTGTGTAATTTTGGATGTTAACAAATGGATTTGAATGTTGAGTTTTTATTTCCAAGGCAGCAATAGAGGAACTTCCAGGTTGATTCACACACTGCTTTCTGACTCGAAGGAAACCTTAATACATTTGTAATTAAATCCACCTGAGTGGGAAAATCCTGCTATGAGGACTGAACTTTGTATGTGTGTTTGTGTGTAAACGAGGCTTAATCTGGTCCTGTTCTTCTGGTTAGGGATATTAGCTGGACAAACAGTGTCGTCAGTAAGGCTTGCCATTCATAAGACACAGTTACAGCTTCAGTGTATCAGGATGATTTCTGACACGGGGTGAGGAGTTCAGATATGAGCTTGTGTGTGTTTGTGTATGTGTGTGTGTGTGTGTGTGTTTAAGGGAAATTTGCTTATGGTGCATTTGGATACACAGCGAGAGCCGCACTGCCTTACATTCTCTTCAAGTTTTTAATTCCTGTAGTGTAAAAAAAAATGTATTGGGCGATTGCTTTCAAATTTCACAGTGTATCAGCATCATTTTTTTAATTTATATTTAAAGTAAGTTGAAGAAAGGAATCTGCTTTAGATGAAAATTGAAAACAAACTTGAAGTAAATATTGACTTTACTTTTACTTATTTACACATTTAACAACACTTTTAAATGCACTGTGTGTAAGCAAAACTCCAGTTTCCACCTCTAGTCCAAGAATGTGTGTTGTTGGTCCCTAAACTGGGGCTGTGAGGGATTGTGTAATTGCAATGGCTTTATACCTCAGCCAGGGTTTTTGGATATGCTACCCTGTGTAGCATAAGAGATAAAGTGGAGTAGTGGACAAATGTATGATGTATTAATGATGAACTTTATGGATGGTAATGTTATGTTATGCAGCAGGTAATACTGCTGTCTAATTCAGGTGGTTAACTGTCACTGCAGCTCTGACTGAAGTTCTGTCTACAGAATAAATTAGTGGTGTGTTTTACTGCACTCATTCTTATACGTTGTCATTTCTATAGTAGCAATTAACAAAGGGATGGCAGATGTAAGGGGATGTTTGCTGTAACACATATACTTGTTTCATGATTATAACATTAAATTATAAAACAAATAAGATGTAAAACTTGTCTTTTAAAGTAAAAAGGGAATTATGTAACTTTTTTTAAAGTACTTTATTAAACAAGGAATATAATACGACTGGATGTACAATTATTAGAAAGGAATCTACTTTAGGATAAAACAAGTAAAATCCCGTCACACCACTTCAAGCCTTGAATATTATTCTGTAACAGGATGCCATGTTGTGTTTTAATCCTTACTTGGGAATTTGTCAGTGTTCAGCAGATGCACCACCATAACACAAATTAATAGAAAAACAAGCAACAACAGGTTGCCAAATTGATAAGATCCCACCATATTGTTGATTTTTTTTTTCATAACAGCAATATTATTTTAGGAGGTCCATGTAAAGGTAATGGTTTTAAGTTACAATCTGACATAACTACAGTGCTTTACAAATGCCATTAAAGTAAGAATATAAAGCTGTAATCTAATAGGCTAAGCACACTAGTAGGCAAAATGTTTACTAGTAGCCAAAGATTAAGTTGATAAATGACATTTTTACACATTAGTGTTGCCTATTTATAACATTCTTAATGTTTTATTAAAAGATCTATTATAGCCTGAGACAACAGATTTCCCAAAGGATATCTGTATAAGCTGTATAGTGCATTTTGGTATGAAGTACATGGTTATTAAAAGGCTCTTGCTCTTCTCTTATTCACGCATTAACACACACACACCCAAACACACACAGTCTTTCCTAGTAATCTAGGGATTTGGGAGAAGACATGCACACAGATGGTTGTGTGTTACTATGTCAGCATAAGGCCATCCTTACGAGTGCTTACTGACATGCCTATATACCCATGAAATTAAAAAATACACCAGATTGAGTCACACACCAAATAATTATTTTGCTAACTAGTTTATTCTTTTCTAAAAATTTTCAAATTACTTAATATGAATAAATTCGAGATTCCAAACATTATGGTCTCTGGTCTATAAATATTACAAAGCTACATAAGTTTAATATAAGTTGAAGAAAATATAAGTTGAAAATGAAACAGAAATCAGTTTGTCCCTGATGAGCAAGCCAGGGGCGACGGTGGCAAGGAAAAACTCCCTGAGACGGAATAGAAAAGCAACAGGACAGCCATTTTTTGTCTCTCTGCAGATTAGATACAGCATATTGGGGCTGTCTAAAAATATTCATTATAGCTAACTAACGCAATATTTTTCATGATAGTGTATCGATATCCTAACTTCTGCTATCGATATATATCAAAATAACATTTTTTTTTACTGATTTACGTTATATAATATCGTTATAATAAATACCCTCAGCATGCATCAATCGACTTCCTCTTCCTCTCCTGTAGTTGTCGCTGACACATACAGCCGTTGTCTCAGAAGTAAGCATGGCATAAAAATAAGGCCAACTCGGGGGTTTGTGTTGTTGTATTTTGAGCTTTTTTTTTTTTTAGTATTACAATATATCGGGACAAATTGTATTGTGTCACATGTACTGTAATATGTATCATATTCTGAGGCCCTTGACAATACATAGCTTTCATGTTCATTGTGTAGAACCCAGTGTTATACCAGTCATTTATTAAATGAAAAAAAAAAACTTGCTAAAGAATAAGTTTCAAAATTAAATAATTTGGTGGAGGTTAATAAGACTTAAGACACCAAAAGCCAGTGTAGAATTTAATACCGTAGCAAAGCTGCTGGTAGCAGGGGCAGTGTTGTAGTGCTGTGCTTAAAGCTGTATAGAGGCCCATTAATTACTAAAGAACACAACAGATGAATGGACTTACCTTGGTGTGGAAAAAAACTTTTAAGTAAAAGATTAACTTTTAAACACTTGAACTAAACTAAAATTTTACTAAATATACAACTAAAGAAATAAAATATCCTCATCTTTCTTTTTTGACTGTAAAAAGTTAAGGCAGTTTAATACGATTATGACACTTTCTTTAAAGTCCTGTTAGGCATTTGGCTCAGAATTTGAGGTTTGTAATAACTTCACATAGAAGAATTAATTCCCAACCATGGCTTAATTGTGCAATGTTGTACATGTTAAAACATGTTCCAGACCTTTGTTTTTAATGAAGCTTTTACACAGGCAGTTTTATTTTAACAAAAAATTATAATGGTGAAAATTGGACCACGAAACTGTGACCTTGTCTAGCTGTAATGTTTTGTGATGCGTTGATTACTGTAACCAATGTATATGTAGATGGCATGTCTGTCACATACGTCATCAATCATAATACCTTGTCTTATGTTTGGAAAAACATGAAAACCAAAAACATTTTAAAATGGCTTTGATGCTTCAAGCTCAGCGGAATAACTACCTTGGGGCTACATTTGTGGTGTCGCTCGTTCTGTACCAGAAGGATTGTTATCTGCAGAGTCCGGTGTCTGATCCAGTTAAATATAAGTTGATCACAGTAATGATTTAAATATTCAATTTTAATAATTATCATTATCTCAGAATATATTCAAATCACAGTCTGTCCAAAACTATAAAGTGCAGACTATTCACTGTTCACATGCCATGTTTGTCATAACCAATCACATGTTTCTTTCATTGGTTCAAATTAATCTATTTGACAAGTAGTCCCAAGTACAACAATAACTGCCATCACCATTAACTTGTAGCTACATGGGTGCTTCAAAAAAACCTTCATCTGTGAGTCAGAGATTTCTTTTCTTTCACTATAGCTGTAATAGTAGTTAAAGACATCAAAAAATGCTTATAGGCATCCAAACTGTAATCAAAACCTAATATTGATTCTCTCTTTTCTAATCACTGACAAACATTTGTTTTCTGAACACTTAGTTTTGTAGTGAGACATATTTAAGGGCGTCTTTGCGAATGCTTCAAAATGTTCCGAATTCCTGCATTGAAAACCGACACTGAAACTGGTGAAGCAGAAATTCTTGTTTTTTGTGATTTTGTTATCAGTGCTGTGCTTTTTTTATCACTGCTAAATAGAGGCAAAGCAACAGTTTTGATTAAATTGGTGTTTGCAGATTTGAATAAAGTGTTAGTACTTGCTTTAGGCTGACATTAGGGTTAATATCCATCCCTATGTCTGTCCATCCGTTTTTCTACACTGCTTATCCTACACAGGGTCACGAGGAACTTAAAGGCACAAGGCTTGAGACACCCTGGACCGGGTGCCAGTCCATTGCAGGGTACAGTCTTTTATCCATTTACACACTATGGACAGCTTTTCTATGCATGTTTCTGGTCTTGGGAAGGAAACCAGAGTACCCAGAGAAAAAATTCAAAGATGCAAACGCCACAAGCTAAAGGTGGGAATCAAACCCCAACCCAATCCTAGCCCCAGCTCTAGCCTTACATCCACACCCATGTGTCATTTCTAGAAATCACCAATGCTGCAAAACAAGTCAGTGTCTGGATCTAGTAAATCAAAGGAATGGAAGTAATGGCTGGCACTCGGGTGTGAGTGTGACTCAGCATGGGCGTATCGCCTCCATTCATCAGGACCCAAGTACACAAAGGTTACAGTCTACAGTCTAAGAGACTTGAGGCACTTTTTTTTACTGATGAAAATGAAGGCTGTCTTGGTACATCTTAGATGTTCAGCTTGGCAGACATGTTGAAATCAAAGGGGTTTTAATAAATCGATGGGCTTACTGTAGTAAACTACTACTAGTGAATATTTTCCATCCAACATGATAATTTTAATCACAATATGTTTGTACATCACAGCACTGCTTTAGTCATCATCACCCCACTATTCTTTTGCATAAAGTCAAAGCCTTCTGCATTTACATCACAGGTTTGCATAGCCGCTGCCAAACCCTTCCTCAGATTTTCTTATCAGATCTATATGCCGAAAACTATAACTCTAGTTAGATGTTGATGCGCTTCTAAGATGATTGCTTTCCTAGCACCTCTGATAGTGACAGCTGATACTGGATTCGTTTCATCTCCCACTTATTTCCCCCAAAGCACCTTCAACTGGATATAGGACAACCTTATGTAAATGATTTTTAAACATGGTCTATTTTTAACACATACAGCCTATTAACCTCTTTAGGTAGGACACTGTGTAAACTCAAAATAAACCTGGGGAGAAGAATCCAAGCAGACACAAAGTGTGGATATCAGAAGGCTTGCAGCATTGGGTAAAGACTTAACTGTGATATACTGTGTATAAAGGTCACTGTTTAGAGAACTGACTAGCATCGTAAAAAAACTTGCAAACAAAACAATTACAGAGCAAAAGAAGTGGTTTCTAAAATGCAACGTCAACATGAAAGGAAAATATTGCAATAAAGAGGCTGAGATGAGAAAATGCCTTGACCTTGAGCTCAATCCTTTTTCCAGGAATGTATCTAGGTTGCCAACACCAGGAGACATTCAGTACACCGGAGGCATGCCAATGTGCCATCCTCTCGTTCCATCTTACAGTACGCACATTCACATGCACAAGCGACATGTATAAAAACAGCCCTAGGCTTATGGACTGAAGAATACAAGGCACAAACAGTTGGATGCTGATCCAAAAGAGAGTAGGCGAGAAAGACACTAGCTAAATGTAATTTCAGAAACCACTGTTTGCCCTGTTTATACACAAGCTAGTAGTGACAAGCTTTAGCATACTTTATATTAAAAATACATTTATCACAGCAGGAAAACACTTATTTACTAGGAAAAACCTGTACACTTGCTTATTTATGCAATTTATGTAATTTTAGCGTCTTTGAACACGGGAAGTTTATTGATAACAGGTAGACTGACTAATTATTAGCCAGACTGATTCAAGCTGACAGGGAATTGGTAATAAGGGATATGCCCAATTGCATCTCAAAATCTGAAGTTAAATGGCAAGAACAGCAGACGAAGGTAAAAGCACAAATTTGAGGCTACAACAGCGGAAATAGGTTTTACCCAAACTGGACAGATAAAAAAATGAAGTAAGAAAGTCTGGCTTGAGGAGTTTGCGTTTCTGCCCCTACATGCAAATAGTAGGGTAGGGAAGTTGGCTTGAACAATATGATTCTAAGGGCCTGGTCCGTGGTGGTGGTTATATACATTCTGGGCACTGAATTAGATTATTGAAATTCCTAAAAAAAAAAATGTACTAAAATATTCCTGTTGCACAAAGCTATACAGGAAACACAGGCGTGTAAATTTCATAGAGCTCACAAGTGACCTTACCACCAGCCACACAATAGTTATTACACTATTTTGCTCTTCAACTTGAATGTTGCTAGCTTGAGACCAGTCTTCCTGTTTAGCAAAACCACATTATCACTGTAAAATGGATTTTAGATCCACAACTGCTGCATTTTACAGTTGCCACCCAAAGCAGTGTGGTCTGAGGCGTGTTATTCTGCCAACAATTATCATTTTTGAAGTTCATTTAATGTTATGGAACGTCTGTGGACGAAGTTCTAGCAGCTAAACACAGTAATTTACTCACTAGCATCTCCTGTGTACCATTTCATGCAAGTCACTTCTAAAGAAACTGCTACCAAAAATATGAGCAAACCCCAGCCTCTCAACGATTTATTTTTTACTTGTGTTTATTATTAGTTTTAGTTTTTGTGGAGTAGTCTTTTATTGACCTGCCATCGTTTTGAATCGACTCTCGACCAGAGCATTTATGCCAAGAGACCCGCTGTGTTTGACCCTGATTAAACCTGGCCTGTAACCTGACTGTATTTAACAAATCAATTAAACTGATGAGGGCAGTAAGTATTACACAGTCAGTGGAAGAGTAGAATGAATTTTGACAGAATGATGATGGGATGGCTTGCATTAACGCTGCACTAATTAAAATATGGGTCGATTTTGTATTTTATGGGACGTGTGTTAATCCTATCTGTTACTGCAAAGTACAGAACCTTATTTTCTGCTTGCACACTTTCTACTGCACACAATGCTGGCATGACTACCATACAAAAAGACACTGACACAAGCTCTCTCTTATACACACAGACACATACACGGTCATCCGAGACATTTCTCTGCAGGCGATATGAAACTGTGGGACTGGCTAAATGAACTAATAATAATGATGGCATAGTATAGTAGCTAATTATAAGAACCCAGAGCATGCCTTAGCTGCTATGCAGGGAAATTTATTCAGCAAAGGGTGTGTGTGTGTGTGTGTGCATTGCATAACCTCAAGTATGCCCTGTATGCTAGCAACAAATGTGTGACCAGAAGGTCGAAACAAACAGCATCATTAATCAGCTGAGTAAATGTATTTACAGTGAGGTTCTGTAAAAGTGTGATTAAGTGTTATCTTAATACACAAAGAACAGACAAAATTACAATATTACAAGCTCAAAAATCACTTAGAAAGGGCTGACTTTTTCATACGTTTCCTGAACTATGGAGCTCAAAAGATGACTAAACTACTTTTTTATTGTAAAAATGTAATTTATTGTCAAGTGTATTTTAACAAAGCTGAATATTATGTAGTTTTTAAAGTAGTATAGAATATTTAACATTTAAAACATTTGATTTTGAAGTCTTCGACAGCAAATATGCAAACATTTTTAAATGTTAAATATTTACAACTATTTTAAAAACTACATGATATATAGTTTTGTCTTATTTCAAGCTTCATCCTGAACCTCCTAACCTTCTTATGTATCATGTAGCTTTTAAAATAGTTTTAAATACACTGCTCAAAAAAATAAAGGGAACACTAAAATAACACATCTTAGATCTGAATGAATAAAATATTCTTATTAAATACTTTGTTCTTTACATAGTTGAATGTGCTGACAACAAAATCACCCAAAAATTATCAATGAAAATCAAATTTATTAACCCATGTAGGTCTGGATTTGGAGTCACACTTAAAATTGAAGTGGAAAAACACACTACAGGCTGATCCAACTTTGATGTAATGTCCTTAAAACAAGTCAAAATGAGGCTCAGTAGTGTGTGTGTGGCCTCCACATGCCTGTATGACCTCCCTACAACGCCTGGGCATGCTCCTGATGAGGTGGTGGATGGTCTCCTGAGGGATCTCCTCCCAGACCTGGACTAAAGCATCCGCCAACTCCTGGACAGTCTGTGGTGCAACGTGGCGTTGGTGGATGGAGCGAGACATAATGTCCCAGATGTGCTCAATTGGATTCAGGTCTGGAAAACGGGCGGGCCAGTCCATAGCATCAGTGCCTTCGTCTTGCAGGAACTGCTAACACACTCAGGCACATGAGGTGTAGCATTGTCTTGCATTAGGAGGAACCCAGGGGCAACCGCACCAGCATATGGTCTCACAAGGGGTCTGAGGATCTCATCTCGGTACCTAATGGCAGTCAGGCTACCTCTGGCGAGAGCACATGGAGGGCTGTGAGGCCCTCCAAAGAAATGCCACCTCACACCATTACTGACCCACTGCCAAAAAAACCGGTCATGCTGGAGGATGTTGCAGGCAGCAGAACACGTTCTCCACGGCGTCTCCAGACTCTGTCACGTCTGTCACATGTGCTCAGTGTGAACCTGCTTTCATCTGTGAAGAGCACAGGGCGCCAGTGGCGAATTTGCCAATCTTGGTGTTCTCTGGCAAATGCCAAACGTACTGCACGGTGTTGGGCTGTAAGCACAACCCCCACCTGTGGACGTCGGGCCCTTATACCACCCTCATGGAGTCTGTTTCTGACCACTTGAGCAGACACATGCACATTTGTGGCCTGTTGGAGGTCATTTTGCAGGGCTCTGGCAGTGCTCCTCCTGTTCCTCCTTGCACAAAGGCGGAGGTAGCGGTCCTGCTGCAGGGTTGTTGCCCTCCTACGGCCTCCTCCACGTCTCCTGATGTACAGGTCTGTCTCCTGGCAGCGCCTCCATGCTCTGGACACTACGCTGACGGACACAGCAAAACCTTTTTGCCACAGCCACAGCTCGCATTGATGTGCCATCCTGGATGAGCTGCACTACTACCTGAGGCACTTGTGTGGGTTGTAGACTCCGTCTCATGCTACCACTAGAGTGAAAGCACCACCAGCATTCAAAAGTGACCAAAACATCAGCCAGAAAGCAGAGGAACTGAGAAGTGGTCTGTGGTCACCACCTGCAGAACCACTCCTTTATTGGGGGTGTTTTGCTAATTGCCTATAATTTCCACCTGTTGTCTATTCCATTTGCACAACAGCATGTGAAATTGATTGTCAATCAGTGTTTGCTTCCTAAGTGGGCAGCAGTTTAATTTCACAGAAGTGTGATTGACTTGGAGTTACATTGTGTTGTTTAAGTGTTCCCTTTATTTTTTGAGCAGTGTGTGTGTATATATATATATATATATATATCAACAAAATAATTTTTTAAAACAGATTCATCTATTTATTCTGCCTGGAGCCTCTAGTTTATCTTGGTTCTGCTCTCTGCATGTGAAATTGATTGTCAATCAGTGTTGCTTCCTAAGTGGGCAGTTGACTTGGAGTTACATTGTGTTGTTTAAGTGTTCATATTCAATGTATCAGAAATAATGAGGATATTGTGATATATGGTGTTTTCCTAGTTTTTGCCAGTATCACAATAATGTTTTCTATTATTCCTCATAGTAATTTAAAGATTTGATCCAAAGAACCTGATGTTTAAATGACAGATAGCTCAGTCATGAACATATGACCACTCCTCTTATTTTACATTATGATAGCACTTATCAGCTGATCTAAGATGACTTTTATTCTGATCAAGGCCTTGGCTAGAGAATTCACACACTGCATCAGCTCTGGTAACACTTGGTTTTTCATTCCTCTCCCTTTTTTTTTTTTTTTTTTTTTTTTTTGCAGGTTTTAGCGTCTGAGTATATTTTGATTTATGAAAAAATTGGATTTATTAATCTGTTTTAGGAAATCTGTGCACACTGCTTCCAGCTTCACTGCTATTTTTGCAACCCCCCTAATTAATCTATGGTAATCAAATACTATACACAGCCTTCTCTGATGACGCTATAAAAAATTAAAATGTGAAAAATGTGGGTTTTTTCAGTTATCTAGTTTTAATTAATTAATTTGGATTAATTTTCATCAGTTTAACGTCCATGATTAGTTTTGTTAAGGTCGAACTACATTAAATAGGTCTGGGGCAGCTCTATAGATAGCTACACGCTTCACTTGAAAGACCTCACATTTAAATTGTAACCAGGTTTTAGCGACAGTCATCAGCCAGTCAAATATTGATGCTCGGCATTCGGCAGGAATTTTCAGGGTCTAAAAAAGGGAATCTCAAAAAAAAGTTTATTACTGGCATTGCTACACAAGATGTTGTTGCCGATCTACTAAAAACTTTTTTGCAGTTGTGACTGACAACCATTGTCTCAGAGACGTGGCAGAATAAATAAGGGTGCCTTAGCTTTGTATTTCTTATGTTTAGCTATTTTATTTGCTTGGTGTTTTTTTTTTTTTAAACAAATTCAGTATTTATTGTACTGCACAATCGTGATATTATGTATCGTGACCCATGTAGAGTGATCTGTATGCCTGATATGCCTTTGCCAATACATATCTCTTATAGCTAGTGTTACAGTGTGAGGCTTATGTATGTTAATTGCTTGAAAGTCAATATTTGAATATCCAGCATAACTTATTTACAGGTTAAATAAGTGCTACTCTGTTTACAAGTAAGACTTTCCCAGTTTTCAAAGTAGTAATTTCATCTTGATTTCTTTTTTCGTAATCTGGGGTTCTGAATTTTAATCAAATATAGCATGCAACATCATTTGCTCTGACTGATTTCACCTTACTGGCAACTTCATTGACTTACATTTATTTCAATTATACAACTGAGCAATTGGGGGTTAGGGGCCTTGCTCAGGGCCCAGCAGTGGCAACTCGGTGGTGCTGGAAATCGAACCTCGATCTTTTAATTAGCAGTCCAACACCTTAACCACTGCGCTAGCACTTCCCCTACTGGTACCACTTCCAGCCATGGCTGCCTTCCTTTATTGCTTGGATGGACTAATGTCAGTGTTTGGGATTTGCTGTCCAATATTTTTGGTTCAAAGCTCTAGCGCATGTTTCTCAAGGGTGAGGGAGTTATGTAGTGTGTAATGTAATGGATATTTATTATATAATAGCTCATTGAGATGTAGAGTGTGCTGTTGAAGAGGATGAGTAAGTTATGAAATACTAAATTATGTTTTACATCAGTAATGATTTTTTTTATTTGTCTTAATGTTATTCTACTGTAATCAAGTAAAATGGGTAATAAATTTGCTGATATTTTATATTTTTGTCCACGACAGTACACAAGCTAAATGGTACATGCTTTTTGTCTCTGTCTGTCTCTCAAAATCATAGAGCTCAATTCAGATCACCTTTGATGATAGCCTTCAGCTCCCCTTGTCTGCGTCCATCGAGCATGTGACTTGCACAGACCAGTCAGCGCACAGCATGGTAAGGCAGTAATCTCTCTTTTTATGGCCATGGTAACGTCTTATAATGCTGCATTTACATGTCAGCAATATTGCAGAACAAGTGATTACAGCAGCAGAACCTAACTTAACATCAAGAGTTAATTGAGAAGAATAATGCATTATACAAATTATACGAAAGTCCTGGAATAGAGATATAGATTCCCGCTGAGGTCAAGAAAGAAAGAAACACAATAAATGCGCTATATAAAAAGATTTTAATAATAATAATAATTAATAATAGCATTAAAATTTGCTGTATTTGATTTCTTCAATGTATCAATTAAAGTGTTTTTTCTATGTGGTAATGAACATTGTTTCAGGATTTGTTTAATATAGGATGCCCCAGTTTACTTCCAATATAGCACAATGAATTTATTTACTAGCCTCTTGTTTTTTAGCCTAATTAGACAATAAATGCAGTTTGTTATGTAACCAAGACAACAGAAAATGGTAACTTTTTTTTGGGAAAAAAAATGTTTCTGGGGCAAATCATAGCACATCAATGGTTTTACAGCTTTGATAAATTATATAAACATTTTTTACATGTTTATTATTGGTCAGCTTGCTTTATGTATGTCACTATAGAAAATATAATCTATTGGAAAAATGTCTTTAAGATGATTGCTTGATTTAATTACAAAAGGTTTGTTGTTTAGTATAGCATGTGTTTCATTTAAAATTAGGGAAAAAATCAGAAGGTGGAAAAAACACCCAGTTTTTGTCGTTTGAGACAATATGTGAAATGAGGATAAAAGCTGGCAAGTCCGTTGACATTATATAGCATCAGCAATTATTGAACACTAAAAATGTATGATTCTGTCAACATTTTAATGCTAAAGTGAACGAAGGAAACGTTTTTAAATTTGACATTCAACAGTTTTATTCCATGCGATCCTTTATTAAATTTGCATATTATTCAGAAATTTTGAAACGGGACTAAAAAGGTATTTTTACCATTGCTGCCCATGGTAACACCGAGCTGACACCGGAAGGCACATCATTAGTTGAATGGAGTCCATCACTGCATAATTAAAGGGACACATGATCACAGTATTACTATTACTATTACTGTTTCTTAAAGGCTCAAAGTAAACAAGCCCAAACAAACAATATCCTGAAAATTAAAAAAAGCGATTAGTCCTGGACAGTGTTACATGTACTCAAGTAATTATTTTTGGGTAATGTTTACTTTTAGAGTATTTTTAATAATGTGTACTTTTACTGTTACTTAAATACATTTTTTTGTGAAAATTTTTTACTTCGCTACATTTAATGTCGTTCCTCCGTTAATAAATTAGATTTTTAAAATAATTAGCTTGAGTTGTTCTCAAATCTCACGAGACTTACGAGAGACTGTCTTACGAGAGGCTGCTACAAAACTTCAATTCAATTCAGTTTTATTTGTATTTGTTTTATTAAAAGCAGCTTATGAGATAAAATGAAACAGAAACTTCTGCTTAAGTGTGTGTGTTTAGTGTTTGTTTTAACAATAAGTTTAAAAAAACAATAGTTTTATAATGAGATGAATGGTGTGCAACATAACGAACTGACATACAAGTATTCCAGCTTTAACCTAAAAAAACATGTAGCGGTGAGTGTCCAAATGACGCCTATTTGAACCCTATTAATAAACAACCTTATTGTAAAACCACATTGTCCACACTGTCCAAATATGTTTCTCATTTGCGCGCTCAGGCAATCAAGAGGCGCTAGAGGCGCTCAAGCAATGACAAATGTCTTCTGAAACTACAAACAAACACACGCTCATAAACAAACATTTATTCTAAACATCTGCACATTCTCATATCCATTAGACACAAAACTAAATACACTTAACAGCAAAGTGGGAGATTCTGCATTTATACAGTCTGGACACCTCACTGAAGTTTTTTTGACACCTGACTGTGTAGAACATTCATACAAAATTAACACAGGATTGTTTTAATTTTATTCCTACCTAAATAATGTATGTGCTTAAAAAAATGTTAAAATAAAGTATATTTTTGAAGGAACTGCTCTCAAGAGGTAGAAAAATAAAGGCAGAGTTACTGTTAGAAAAACATCTGAGAGTGTTTGAGATTTGATTGTAAATAACAGGTCATGTGAATGTGTCCAATCACAGGACTGAGATAAACTTTACTTTAACCTGTTTTATTTAATCACAACAGAAAGACTTTAAAGAAGTAGTTTAGGATTTCTGCTTTGTGTTAATCAGATCAAAAGTAACTAATAACTAATTACTTAAGTAGTTTTTTCATCGGATACTTTAAGACTCTTACTTGAGTAATTATTTAAATTGTTACCTTTACTCCTACTTGAGTAAATATTTGTATAAGTACTTGTACTTTTACTTGAGTACATATTTTGGCTACACTACCCACCTCTGGCCTTCTTGGCCTTGGGAAAAACCCAGCACTGCTTACTAGTCTGACATCATCCTCACAATGCCCTAAGGTGGGGTAGCATCATGCTAGGCTTTATAAATGCTCGTCTGACTAGTTTTACCCTTACCAGAACATTGATAGGTTTGGGTAACTATGTAAAACGATATATTCTAGAACCGACTCGAATTTTTGTACCTAATTTTGGTGCCACTTAAATGCCTGAGCATTTGATTAAATGCAGTATTCGGTTTTCCCAAAGAGAATGTAAAAAGCATTATCACCGGTACTGCATGTAAAAAAATTAATGCACTGAAACGCAAGTCATGAAGCTGTAATAATACAAATTCAACAAATATTTGTAGTAACGCGACTGGCTATGTAGTTTTCACATGAAATGAGAGCATCAGAGAAGTGTGAATCCAGTACTTACACTTGCTCAAGGTAGCCTACTTTTAACTAGCTAAGCTAAACATGCTTAAATTAAAATGCCTATAGCTAAACATTATAAAGTGTGGCTGTATTTTATGTTTAGTTTAAATATGTCTTTACCCAATAAAAATCTGTTCTTTAAAGTTATCCACTATTTTTGTGGCTATTTGTTAAAGTATCGATTTAGGCACCGCTTAGGTACTTGTACCATTTTAAAAGTATAGGTTTGGTACCGGAATGGGAAAAAAACCCCCAAAAAACAAAAAAACCATACCCAACCCAAGACTATAATGTTCATGAATGATGCATATGTCTTGTCATGCTGTTTGTTTGGATTTGTCCTCTCTGTGTGCTCTAAGAATGTACAGTGCATTCAATGTGATTTTAATTTATGATAGCTGGTTCCACCATAACCTCTCGAAAACTAAAGTGACACCTTTTAGCTTCAGTATTAAAATATTCATACTGTATATTTCAAATGAGGTCTCTTTTAGGTCCAGCATCTAGCATGTTTTAAAAATTGAATGAGATGGATGGGACTATGGTATTATGTAATGACTTCAGAGTCATTATGCAGACTTGACCTTTTATCCCTCCTTTCTATCTCTTTCCTTTTCACTTTTCAAGGTTCTGCAGTGCAAATGTTTTTTTGACACTATAACCTTCCCTGTGTCGGTCACCCAGCAGTCACCAGCAGTCGTCTCCATGGACACATACCAGGTGTCCATGGAACCCATGAAGGCCCAGGTAAAAACTGCAAATGAAGCAAAATTACTTTTCAATCTCTGCCTACTTAATATTGCTGCATGCTCATTATCAGGTTTGTCTGTCTTAGGATTTCTAATTTATGGTCTTAAGCCTCAAATTACTGTTTTTTTCATTTCTTAAACATCTGATTCGGGGGCATCTGGTAATTAGCTGATCAGGAACCGTGCAGATATCTTTAGTACAGTTTCGGTAGGGATTCTTACAGTATAATTATACCATGATACTTAAATGCATCATATGCACAACTAGAACAGTCATTTTGTTTCACTTTAGCAATTGCTTTATTTCTATCGTCTATTAACCAAGCAGAACAACTTGATGCTGATCACTGATCTCCATTGTACCTAATTGCCAATCACTATTTCCTTCAACTATACAATAATTACAGTGACCCATCACTGATTCAATTCAATTTGTATAGTGCTTTAACAGTGGTCATTGTCTCAAAGCATCTTTACACAATCAAAGATAGTTATAAAATGTGACTGAAACAGAAATCGTTTTGTCCCTGATTGTCCCTGATGAGCAAGCTGAGGGCCACGGTGGCAGGGAAAAACTCCCTAAGATAATAATAGGGAAAAAACCTTGAGAGGAACCAGACTCAACAGAGAAACCATCTTCATTTGGGTGATAAACAGATGGCAGGAATCTTGCAGTCACGCTGTGTGTAAGCAACTGTGGTCATAAGTCCTCAAAAAACAGCTGGAGCGTCTTCATGGTAGAGTGTAAGTGTCCTCAACCGAAGGCTGATCACCCTGGTTTCCAGTGATCAATCACTAATCACAAATATTCTGCAATGACCAGTCACTGATAACTATTGTTTTCATTGACCAGTCACTGATCACTTTATGTTAACCCCTTATGTGTGGGTTCACATAAAGCCTAAGGAGCGCTGTGGTGCTGCTTGTTGGAGGTGTGTCTACAGTGTCAGTTTTCACCGCTCTCCTTTTACTATCTCAATAATTTAATAAAGCCTTAATGTGACTGTTGGGACAGTGGTTTATGGAGTAGCGAGAGATGATATTGGCTCTCTGCGTGGTATCTTTTACATCAACAGGGCAACAATAACGAGAGAAATAATAACTACAAATTTAGTGATGGGTTACATGTTTTTAAAGTCATCTTGGTACATGTTATTTAAATCTAAAAGAAAGACACTGTGGCAGTTAACAAGGGCAATTATTATTGCGTATGCATAAACGATTACTTCTGCATAATTCCTTATATTCTGTCCAGTCATACATCAGCTGCCTACTAAGGTTGGTAGAACGTCTTTAGTAACATGTAAAATGGTTCTTGTTAGTCAGAGGGTTCTGCTAAAGCCTAAATTCCAATGATCAGCCATCAGACTAACAGAAACCAACCACTTATCACCCCTATTCTCATCGACTGTTCACCGAGCAGAACAAATTGATGCTGATTAATCATCACCGTTGTACCCAGTAATCATCATCCAAGCAATAATTATAATGACCAATCACTGATCACCATGGTTTCCAATAATTAATCACTAATTTCAATTATTCTCTAATGACCAGTCATTGATTACTATTGTTTCTATTTACCAATCACTGGTACCTAGTTTTTGTCCTACCCTTACACTTACTTGTACACATGAGAAAAATAGTCATTATGTTTGTATTTTCTGACTATAAGTCTGTAGCATCAGCTGACCACTTTTAGCCAGTTTTTCAGCACACATTAGCTAAGATTCAGATAAGGTTCAACTCACACACAAATCTTGTGTGTTTTTCATATTAGTGCAACATTTCCTCAACTGGTGTTTAAGCACATGATATGAGAGAGTGCACCATATGTCAACGCTGAAAGGTTTGCCAGGGATTGTGTGCCTGAGGGTGGAAACGTAATATGATTTATCAGCAGAAACCTTTACAAAAAGAATTTGGCAAAAAATGTGTCCGCAGGGGATTCAAGTCAATTCAAGTTTCTTATTTTCCGTAGTCTGTATTCATGCGTGTCAATCCTGCTAAATATTTTAGAAATTGTATTGAGTTGCTTTATTTTCATCTAGTTAATTAAACATTTGTCCAAGCATGCCATGGAACTGAGATGTTCAGAAAAGAAAAAAAGTTTGTCTATTATTTTATTGTACTAAAGGTCATGTTGGTGGACTGTTGCAGTTGCAGGTCTGCTTGGAAGAGGTAGAAGAAGAAGGTCTTCTGGTGTCCTGGATGTTTTCCCAACAGCCCCTGCTGTCATTAACACTGACACCACGACAGCGAGTTCAGAGAAAGGTAAGGGACAGTTCACCCAAGCCACACGACAGCTTCTGATTTATTAACACACAGTCTGAAGTCTGTGTTCAGAATCCTTAGGACATTAGCATTACATCTTATCCCTAATGACTCTCATTTCATTTAGTGTACCAATCCTAGGTAGATGATTGGGATGACTGCTCACTTTCTTCAAGCTCCTAGCACCAGCATAAAAAGACCAACAAACAGTGAAAAGGCAACATTATTAAAGTTAAGGGTTTATTCTAAAAAAAAAATTCATGAACAAATACCGTCACCAAGAGGTGCAGAATGCTAAGCGTAGTCACCTTCATATGTTATAATAAAATCGCTAAAGGAAAAAAAATCAATTCAATGCATGACAGATTAACAGGTCATATTTATAATATCTTTATACATGCTATACAAAAGAATTACATTTAATAATGGAGTCTCTGCAAAACAAGAACCCCCCGAATTACTTAAAAAAAAAAAAGCTTTAGTTAGTTCATCCACCTATTATTAAGACAGAGAATGCCACTAATTCAGTTTAATTGTGTCATTAAAGAGAACCCATGCTTCACCCTGCATCTTTAGTGCCTGCTAACAGAATAAGGAAGATGATAATATGCTTATTCTTATAGATATTCTTTATTAAAAATCTGTACAGTACAATAATGAATAGAAATTAGAAAATGAGTAGGAGAAATAGTATATTTCTAACACTGTATTTGTAATAGCATTAAAAATAAAAAGCGTTTGAAAAAAGTATGACATGGTATCACATTTATTTTTTACTAATTATACGGTTAAATAGAGTTTGCACCCCTTCTAAGCATTTTACCATTGATCTGAAAACCTAAAAAAGAACTTGGCACATAAATATTTTTTAAAAACTTTGTTTATTATATTTTACAAACTTTTTATGTACAAAACAAGCATGCATTTTACCGCTAATTGACCCACATTTACCTAAGTTAAGTCATACACATTTGAGGCAGGGAAGCAGGGGGGAAAATAATAATGAAATAAAATAAAATGAATAAATAAATTGAAAGAAAAATAAATAAATAAATGCACATAAACATTTTAAACACTATTGTTGTGTTGTGCTGTACGAATGATAGACAAGAGTGAGTGATGCTATAATTGAGTGTGAATGATTAACTAAGAAAAACTGGAACTCAAACCTTTTTGCTCTATAAGAAATCCATTATGTCTTTTCGCATAAAAATGTCTTTTTTTTCTTTAAAGTATATTACCACATTGTTAATGGCGCGAATATGTAAGAATTGTGTGTTAATACCGGTCTGGAACTGTGTAAAGGATGCAGAGGTGGACGTGGATATGATAGCAAGACTGGTGGAGGATACACTATACACCACGCAGCCTGCAATGATCCTCAACCTGAGAGCATGTGTCTCCAGTCCTGCTGTAAGCACACACACACACACGCACACACACGCATGCACAGTTTAGTCCTGTTTGTGGTTTGCTTCTTTGTATGTTTCATAAATTAATGTGACACATCACGTTTCAAATATAGCATATAAAGAGGCGTAGTAGGAGGATTACAATAATTCACTGTAGTTTAACAATTACAATAACTATTGTCCTGATTTATAGTTTCCCAGAGAAAAACAACAGGGAAGTCAAAACTCTCCACAGCAAAGTAATGCTATTAAACGCCTCCTGGTTCGCCAGCTCACAGTCTCCAGGATTAAAAAAGGTACTGTTTGTTTATGCCTGTATTCATATGCACAGGAGGATTTAATTGATAAATGCCATAAAAATAATAAATAATTAGAAATTTGTTATGGGGAAAAAAAATCATATTTTATATCAACCAGCTATACAGTATGGCTGTTTAAGAGTGTATTAACGAATGATGTGTGCACTTAGACCCACAGGATCACGCTGGGGAGCTGTGCTGCGTGCTGAGCTTAGACATTCCAGTACTGGAGAAAAGAACCCGTTTCCTCACACCTTCCTCCAACCCCACAGCCGCGCTAAACTGGGGAGACGACCTTACACTGTAAGCGTGTTCGCTTTTGTAGAATGAAGATGAAGAAAAACGTGATGAACATTTTATTATCACATTATTATTATTATTATTATTATTATTATTACCACAAATCATGAGTGGCAGATGTTCTAAAAAAAGATATATGAAATTTACTGTACTTATTTACAGACTAAGAGTTCTGTATGAAATATTTTACAGGTTTGCAGGTTTAATCACTGTATCGTAGTGATTAGTGATAGAGACTGTATGTGAGGTTGTAGTGCAGTGGTTAGGGTGTTGGACTGCTAATTGGAAGATCTGGGTTCGATTCCCACCAACACTGCTGGACCCCTGAGCAAGGTCTTTAACCTAAACAAGGCGTCTGCCAAATGACATAAATGATAAGTAATAAGTAAACGCATGTATGACAAATATATTGTAGTCATAATAGAAGTTAAAAATAAATAAAGTGGTATTGTGTGTAGGGATGTGTGGGGGCAGAATAGGGCTTTTAACCTCTAAAATAGTTAACCCACATTTGAATCCTAGTAACTAAAGTTCTTGGTTTTCTTGCTTTAATGTTTTAAATAAATCGCTGGGGTGGTTAGAAAATGCTTACTTAAATCAGGACTATTACCAGAATGTTTATACTTTCCTCTAATTGTTCTTTATTTGAATTAAATAAAATGTTAATTTTATAACAATTTAAGACTTTTTTAAATTTTCCTGCTTAAACACTGGATGTTTTCTGCTTTTTTTTACATTTGCCAACACTGTGTGTATATTTATACAAACATATGACCCAGGATTGTATCGATTTTTGATTTTTCTGTAGGGATTTGCAGCCAGAAACCAAAGAACTCAAGGTTAGACTAGTAGAGCGCAATAGCAAAGGAGAACGTAAGTCAACCAAAATTATCAAATTTTCACCTTTTTTCCACTTAACACGACTGTATATTCTTTACAGGGGTTTCTTTTCTAATTCAATTATGTCCCATTTGATAGAATTCTTGCCAGGCCATGCTTGTTTATCTTTGGATATCCCTAAGAGGAGTCCTATTGGGCAGCAAAAGCTGTCTATCACACCAGGTCATGGTCTGACCCCAACGGCGACCGTCACATTAGATGTAAGTATACTAGTTTTTCACACTTTGGACACTTTTTTGCTGTTATCTTGTTCACTGATTTTGTGTGATTTTGCTTTCCCCATAGCTCCTGTACGTGGAGCTAAATGATGTACGTGAAAATGAAAATGCCACGCCGCTACGCTCCTCGCTCACGCCGTCCAAAAAGGTGGATGTGGACCGGACAATCATGCCTGATGGCACAATTGTTACTACAGTCACCACCATCCAGTCACGCCCAAAGCTGGACCGCAAAATAGGTAGCTTCATCAGAATCTATAATGAAATTACAAGCATACGTGTTGCACCTATAGTGAAAAAGCTGTAGCTTAGTGGTTGAAGTGTTGGGCTGCTGATAAGAAGGTCAAGTGTTGATGTCCCAGGATCACCAAGTGGACACTGCAGAGCCCCTCAGCATGGCCCTTAACTTAGCTGCTTGGCACCTTAAAACTTCCACCTCTGTGCTTGGAAGATGAGGAATGCTGCCTAGGACTCCAAGAACACCATTTACACTGTCAAACATGGCGAGTTGAGTTGATGCCAAAGTGCTTGATTTAAGTCTTATCTGATCACAACACTTTCATCCAGTTCTCCTCAGAATCGATCAGCAGGGGAGACCTTGCGGGCGCTGCAGGATTTCAGTCATTTACGGTGTAGTGTGGTACCAATTGTTTACTTGGTGACTATGGTCTTACTTGCCTTGATAATTGATGAGATTGGGCTAATTCCTCACCGTTCTGATTATCATTGAAACTCTGCGAGGTGAAATCTGGCATGATAGAGATTGACAGGTATTTTGTGATTCTTTAATTTCAAATAATTACACTAACTGTTGTCATCTTCTCGCCAAGCTGCTTGGTCTTGTAGCCCATTCCAGTCTTGTGTATGTCTACAATCTTTGGACAGCTCTTTAGTCTTGGCCATGGTGAAGAGTTTGGAATCTGATTAATTGCTTCTGTGAACAGGTGTATTTGATACAGGTAATAACCTGTAATAAGGAGCACCCCTTTTAGGAAACTGATTCTAATCTAAGCTTGTTACCTGTATAAAAGACACATGGGAGCTGGAAATCTTGCTGATTGACAGAGGCTCGAATACTTATTTCTGAATAACTTTTTTGAAATACATTTTTTTGTTATTCTGTCTCTCACTTTTAAAATAAACCTACCATTAAAATTATAGATTGACAATTACTTTTGTCAGTGGGCAAATGTAAAAAAATTAAATCCTCTTTGTGGTCTGGCTGCCTTACACCACCTGTCATGATGTAATTTATTTCTAACTTTCCTTCGTTACTAAATTTTTTATTTATGTATTTTGTTTGTCTGGGTGTGTATATAGGGGATTCTCCTACTAAATCTCCAGCCAAGGTGGAGGTTACAGAAAAAAGACCGACAGTGTTGACTGAAAACTTCCAGAGCCGTGCAAGCATCAGCTCCACTGCCAGCAGTCAGTTCTGTATTATGTTTTAATGAACAATAAAGCCTATAAAGCACTACAGTCTAATAAAAATAAATAAAATAAGCTTTGATTTTCTGATAATGCTACAGCACAAAGTTCCTATTTATATGTGTTTATGTCTTGGCAGAAAGCCCCATCTCAAACGGACTGGATCCTGTAGCAGAGACAGCAATTCGGCAGCTGACCGAGTCGGCCAGTAAGACTTTGAAGAAGACTCCAACTAAACGCAGCACTCTCATCATCTCTGGAGTGTCAAAGGTCAGATGACCTCACAAGCTCATACTTTCCCCCACTTTTTTATTGCAGAGATACAATTCACAACATCTGTTGGCAACAACCGTATGCATTATGAAAGTAACATGAATATATAAGATGAATATATGTCTAAGTTCTCTTACATTATTTACAAAAGAGCAGGGTTGTGGTTATGAAATATTTATTAATAAACATAAATTATAGGTTCTATTACAAAACAACATTAGGTTCAATAAGCGATATATATTTCATTCATACCACAAGGCAACAAACATATTTTTGGTAATTCACACACAGTAATTTTCGCCATTAAATATACATTTTAAAACATCAATCCAGTTCTGTATTTGTGGTGGGTTAGGTTTATGCCAGCTTTTGCACCTAATTAAAAGTAAATTAAAAGTTACTTTTTTTTACTTAATTACTTTATTAATATATTTGTTCTTTCTTTCCTTGGAAACCATTAAAACCTTGCCTATATGATATGCCCTGAAAACTGAAATCAACTAGAGTGTTTACATTTACGGCATTTGTCAGACGCCCTTATCCAGAACGACTTACATTTATCTTAACAATATACTTCCAGCAAAGAACTGGAAAGAACAACTGGAATGTCTTTTATGGCAGAGTGAGACATCCTTGGTCACCCTGGTGATGTAATCATCAATTGGAGCAGGTCACAGGGAAGGGTCCGACAGGTCCGGGGTGGAGATGGGGTCTGGATCATTGGCAGCTCCGTTGTGTCATATGTAGCTCAACAGTGTGAGAGTGAGAGAGACAGAGACAGAGAGAGGGAAAGGAAGACAAAAAAAAAGGAAAACAGTTAAGTGACAATGTAATCACATGGTTTGGAGTGATTAAGTATTTAATGTAGAGTGCAAGGATGGACTCCGGCAAGACTAACTAGGCCAGCATAACTAAAAGGAGAACCAGAGGGAAACACAGACATGAGGGCTCCCTGATATGTTAAGCAAACAGCCGCTCTCATCATCAACACCGTGATCAATAAGAGAGGGGAAGACAGCATCTAAACATACCAGATCACCTTAATACTCAACACCCATGAGTCCCCCGGATCTGCTCCTTTATCTAAGGGGAATCAATACAAAATGCTTGATTAAATAAATTTTTTAGCCTGGACTTATCCATTATTTTTGAAATGCCACACATAACCATATGACGTAGACGGTTTTTTTTATTCAATTATAGCTTTTTCACTAAGGGACCTACTTTGTAATTTTCCATTTCAATTGAAATTTTCCATTGAAAATCAATGCCACTTTGTAATATCTGTAACCTAATATACTGTATCAGTAAACTAATGTACTGTATTTTCCACTCAGTAATACCCTGTAATGCATTTAGGGTAAATCATGAGGAGAAACTATTGAATTAATCAGTACATGACCATAAGATCCCAGCTACTTGGTTGGCTTGTTGGATCGTCAGCTCTAGTTTGAAGACAAGTTTGAACATTTCACCGGCTTCCATTTTGCATGGTGTTTCTGTTGTTTTTGCTATAAACTAAATAGGCATTTTTATTTAAGATCAAAAGATAAATAATATCGGAATATTTACATCTGGATGTGTTAATCAGCTCTGAACACATGCTTTTAGTGGGCGAGCACCCTATTTTTAGGTGAGCAAAAGTATTGAAACTGGAAGTCATTTAATCTGGCTTTGCAGTTTTAATACCTTTTAAAGGGGGTTGTATAACCAGTTTCTCAGCTTGTTTTCCATTTATGAGTCAGTTGGGGTTTTTTTAACCTGTATCTGTATATAACCTATATTATATTTACGAAAGTTAGAGGAAGTTAAAAAAGACAGACATACCACAAAAATATTTTGGGCAAATTTGTTGCATCATTTTCTTTCTGTTCTCCAGGTTCCCATTACAGAAGATGACTCAACAATGTCGGTGGGCTATGCTGCAGCCATGGATGCTGCTTTGCAGGGGGAGAATTCTCCCTCAGGGGCCTCCAACCACCATGGAGCTGCAGTGCACCAGGAAGCAGATGAGACAACACCATCTGACGCATCTGAACGACCGTCTGTGGACGACGTAGAGTCAGAGACCGGCTCTACTGGAGCGCTCGAGACACGCAGCCTTAAAGATCATAAAGGTAAGCGCTGATTTAAATGACAGTACTACACTATGGTACATTAAATGCATTGTTTTGGAAACACATCACTTGTAGCTTTTCAGTAAGTATTGGGAAAAGATTGCTTCAATGGTTGGTGCTTGAACTGTTGCTTGGACGACCAGGGTTCAAGTCTTAGCACTGCCAAGCTGCCACTGTTGGCCCTTTCTGTTTCAGGGCCACAAATTATGTCTGAACTTGCGCTCTGATTGTAGTTTTTCAACCTAAGATATTCAAAAAAAACCTAAATTCACTATGCTGTAATTTATACGTGATAAAATTTCAGGCTATATAAAGCGCAGTCATGATTATGATTTTTGGCGCTACTTGTCAAATAAATCATTTCGATTATACTGATTTATTGCCTGTTTTGGGGCTTTGGCAACTGTTAGCAGTATACAATTAACACACGTCACACATTTAAGTAAATGTAATAAAGTAATTTATTTAGTAAATAATAATAAATAATTATTGTATCTTACAGAAATAAGAATAACAAATTCTGTAAATAACAAAAAAATCACAGTAAACTATGATTATAACAGAGCAGGCCATATATGTCACATTTCCAGACAAGGCTGATCCTGCTCCTTAATGGCTTGGTAGATTACGGCAAAGAAACACTAGCAAACATCTTTCCTGTATAAATGCGCCGATGCGGCTCAGTGATGCAGAACGGTGTCATTTAGACTTAACACATCTAGTTGCTAAGCGTAATGCGTTTGCACATCGCTGTAATATGTAATGGCTCCACTCCAGATTTTCAATTCCCAGCTCTTCACACACTCCGTGCCCTTTCTCTCTTCTCACTTCCTCCTAGCTCTATTCTTGCTCCATGGAAAAATGAGTTCCTTATTAATATTAATAAATTCCTTAATATTTTATTATAGATCAATAGTATTCAAGAAAATACTTCTTTCACTGGTGTTTAACTCTTTAGCAACATAAGAATGTATTCATGCTCTGTACAGTTCCATTATGGGCTGTTATGATAAGTTAAGCTCGTGGTGGTGGCGTTAGTGAACACAACAGACCGACTTTCAAAAAACCCGTGACAACCCTTGGGCAAAATCACGCGCTTCAGTTTCCGCTCTGCTCACATACTCTGGTTGAAAGTAGGGTGCTGCAGGTACTACAATAAAAGCATGCAATAATTGTGGTTGAATACAACAACCACAGTTATTGTATAATTGCAATCATAGGTTACTAAATAATTGTGACAGCCTTACTATATATATATATATATATATATATATATATATATATATATATATATATATATATATATATATACATATATATATATATACATATATATAGTAGATGTAGCCAATAAACAGTTATATACAAAATAAAAAATAAAGGGATATAATTAACCCATTTATAGGTTACATCTGAAATTAAATATGTATGGATATATAAACATGATTAGAAGTATTCACTTGATTAAAATTTTGATTGTAGACATTTAGATCAGGTAAAAAAATTTATTCTTTTACTTGTTTTTTTTTCTTTTTTATATTCCTATACATACTGTACATAGGATAATATATAGCTTGAATATAACTCTATTTTTTTCCCTACCTTTGATTGTGTTAATGGCAGTGGGCTTCCTCCGAAGTGGCACAAAGCTCTTGTTTCGCAAAAGACACAAGCAGAAGAACTCAAGCGTCAGCCAGTCCCACGAGGACATCACCAAGCTGGATAACGACCCTTCCACAGCTTCCTGTTCTTCCAGTGGTCGCAAGAAATCTGGAAGCTTCTCCCGCCGCCTGATTAAACGCTTCTCCTTTCGCTCATCTAAAAGCAAGGGCAAAAGCAGTTCTACAAATGGAGGGGCCAGCGTGCTTGACAACTAAATTACATGCAGAAACGCAGAAAGACATGGTGCAGGCGCCAGTCATAAGATGTTGAAAAGAGTTGTTTAAATGAAAATGAGTCTGTGATTTGTGCTGTTTATTTGTCAGTACCTTTGTACCCAAAATGCTTCACCCCTGTAAACAATGAGGACTGATGGCTCAGGCTTAAATCTCAGATCTGGGTAAAACAAAAGGTTTGCGGACTTCTGAAAGACTTTCAATAGTCTAAACTGTCTATTTATTAAAATACTTCAAATGGCTGCTTTTCAGGATACTGAAGAAGAACAAGTAGAGAAGAGTGAAATGCCGTTTCATATGTTCAGCACAAGGGGGCGACATGTATCAATCCTCCACAAAGTCTCCCACTTAATGTTGCTGTGTGTTTTTACTATTTATTTTAATTTCCATTGGCTGCACTTTGGGAAGCGATCAGATTGTTTACAGTGCTGGGGAGCGTCTTATCATATTTTATGTTTTGTAATGTCATGACACTAAATTATTACTCCTTACCAAACTGGAAGTTTATCATATATTACATATGGTGCAGCTTGTACTTGGTTGTTTTGCTGTAGTTAATGACAATTAGGTCAGATCTTACGCTCTTTAAAAAAAAAATAGTAAGACTTATTTGCCTTTTATTGTGCACAGTCTTCTTTTATAATATTTATCTGTGAACAAAAAAATCTTATGTTTAAACAGTAAGTTTTGTTAAACTGTAAACTCTTGTAAGTTAGGACACAGGTAATATAAAGTTATCTGTGTTTATTCTTAAATGCTATTTACTTATATTTAAGTCGGTTGAAAAAAAACACATTCAGGGTTTATTCATATGGAAAAAAAACCTCAGGGGATATTGTAAATGATTTTAGCATTATTTTTTTGTTTGTTTTACACACCATTTGCAGGACACTTTCCCTTCATTTAAATTTACATTTTTATTTTTTTTACCTGCAATAACCCAACCCTTGTCCCAGCTGTGATCATTTGAAGAATGTGGCCTAAATGTGAGTAAATTGTTCTGTTTAAATGACAATGATTTAATATGTAAATAGGGTTTCAGTGGTGGAGAAAAAAGCTATCACTCAGTTGTTATTAAAATAAGCTTTACTCCTTCAACGGCAGGACAGTTCCATTTCATACTATGATCCCAGACTACACAAAAAAAGATTAAGCGATTTAGTTAATTCGTCTGATTTAGTAAAATAAAGTGCATTTTGTCTTTTCTTTCACACTCATGCATTCCATTGCACAGCATTATCCATGAAGGATTGTTCATATATATTTAAAAAATCACAATTCTAATAAACATCTAATACTATAGGATGTGTGGTTCCTTTTACAGTCTCTATGACATTAGAGGCCCAGAATCTTTTTCTCAGTCAAGTCAAGAGGTAAAGAAAATCCCATCGGATAGCTGCTGCTTAATATGATAAATGTTTAATTTATTCTAAATATATTTTATTTTGAAAATGCATTCTTTATCTGATTCTTTTTGCTAATCCTGACTGTGCTTATCTTCAAATGCACCATTGCAGTTTACTCTGAGACAATAAAAAAATCCCTGGCCAGTAAGTGCAGAAATGTGATACAACAATTTAAAAGAAGGATTGTATTTCTTCAGACAGTCATTTTGTTTCAGAAGATTTCTGTGAGGATATTTTGTGTGATAAGTTTCACTTTAGGACATTTGATTGACAAGATTGTTGAGAATTTTGCAATGGAGTAATAAAGATGATAATAATAAAGATTTCTTGGGGTTTATTTTTTGTGCACGTGTACATGGAATCTTTAAATATCTGACTAATTACACATTTAAGATCTTTGAGGATAATTTAAAGGAGTTTTTTTATTATTATTCCAAAAAAATGCCATTTTTAGACACTTAAAATTTAGAGGGAGTGCACTTTATTGGTTTCAATTTTCCGCCTAAACGTGATAGACAGAAATAAGAACTAATGGTAGCGCCAAAAGACGCAACTAGCCAATAAGCTTTCAGCATAAATCAGCGGGGATGTGATTTGTGTCTCGTCTTGCATTGTTACGTATGGAAGTTTTGCACCAATGAGAGTTCACATCCTGTGCCGCATTCGCTAAAGCAGCAAATAGGAGCCGTTGTTTAAGCGGCGTAACCAATGACAATTTGGAGGCGGGCAGTAGTGGACGTTGTCGGTCTGTCCTTAAATACTGCAGCAACAACCGTTGAAACCCACATCGATCTTTCTTTATCTGTGAGAAGAAGGCGTCAACAAACATGTCTGGAAGAGGCAAAACCGGAGGAAAAGCCCGCGCTAAGGCCAAGACTCGCAGCTCCCGCGCTGGTCTTCAGTTTCCTGTCGGTCGTGTGCATCGTCTCCTGCGGAAAGGAAACTACGCTGAAAGGGTTGGTGCTGGTGCGCCAGTCTACCTGGCCGCCGTGCTCGAGTATCTGACCGCTGAGATCCTGGAGTTGGCGGGAAACGCAGCCAGAGACAATAAGAAGACCCGCATCATTCCTCGACATCTTCAGCTTGCTGTTCGCAACGACGAGGAGTTGAACAAATTGCTCGGCGGAGTGACCATCGCTCAGGGTGGCGTGCTGCCCAATATCCAGGCCGTGCTGCTGCCTAAGAAGACCGGACAGGCCGCGCCAAGTTCCGGCAAGGCGGGAAAGAAGGGCTCCTCTCAGTCTCAAGAATATTAAAGATGACTCGAACTCGTGCTAAATAACCTCAAAAAAAACCCAAAGGCCCTTTTAAGGGCCACCCAACATAACTAAAAAGAGCGATTTCTATTGTTCATTTTGTTCCTGTGTGTTGCTTTTCTACAATTCTGAATAAATGTGACCTGCTACTCATTTGGTATCTTTTGTTCGTAGAAAAAAGAAATATTACCTATAACTCGGTTTTATTTTTTTTTTTACATGCTTGTTTTCAGTGCATTCATTCGTCTGTTTTTGTGCTGCTAAAGTTGAACTCGTTTTAAGCAAACGGTTAGCATCCAAACAGTTTAGTTTTAGCCCGATAGTAATTAATTTAACCGAAATGAAATCACATAGGTGGGGTTAAATCTTTAACTTTATTATGATCTGCAGTTTACAGACTGTAGACATCACAATAAGACACGTCTTCGGTCATAGACACTATAAACAGCTTGCAGGCATTAGACCGGTTCCAGCAGTGATTCAGTATTAAACAGTGAATCTCACAGCCTGCAGCTTCTCTACTGAGGACAGTTCTTTACACAGGAAATCAAAATTAATTTTAATTAATTTTAAATTAAAGTTTAAATACCAAGAAGTCATATGTCTAAACTTTGTTTCTTTATCATTAAATTTAATTTTACAACCCAAACATGATGTGCAAATCAACACAAACTGAAATTGACAACAGACCAAGCTGGATAAACTGGTAAATCACAAATACTTTACAACTTTTCATATCAAATATTTAATATTAAGTGAATTAAAACTCAGCTAAGGAACAACCTCCTGAATGGGACAGACCAAGCTGGACAACCAGCATAAACTAAATTTTTAACAGCTAGTCAGTTAATACATCTTTGACACCCCAAAACTTTTTTGTTTTGTGATTCTTTACTTCTTCTTGGTTAAAAAGATTCCACAGTTTAGCGTTTATGAACGTATTTGTAATTTTACAGCCTGTCCAGTGAAGTGCACCACGGAGTCAGTATGAAAAGTTTGAAAAGACAGTCCTTTCTATAAAATGTGCTTGTTCTTATGGTGGCCATATTGGATACAGTGTGAACGCATGTTCTCTGTAATTGTAGAGCAGAAAATTGATAAAGTAGCTAAAAAAACAAAATCAACCTGTAAACAAAAGCTCCAACACAGACATTACAGGTAGACATGATTTTGTTTATGATTATTATAACTCCAATACAAAAATTAACCTCCAACACATTTCAACTTCCAATATCTTTTTTTTTTTTTTTAATGCATATACTGTTTGTGTAATTATGGTCCATAGAACTGCAATTGCTGCATTAGTTTTCTACGGCTATAGTACAAAACTAAAAATAAGCTACTTTTGAACACCAGATTTTCTTAGTGGTAAAAATAAAATCTGTTTGCATTTAAACTATCCCACCCCCACCCCTATTTAATAATAGCCACTGAGAGTCTGGGCACCTTAAGTCTGTGTCAGGGCTTTCAATAAGAAACAGTTAAAGGCAGACATATATGACTTCAATGAGGATAGAAAGTATAGGCTCAGGTAAATGAATGGAATTATATAAGAGAATAAACAATGCTGCAAACTGTAATTATGTTAACTTAAACTGAGTTCTTTATATAGCCGATGGTTTCAGTGTAAACCATTATTATCAACTCTAAAACCTTCTAAGCACCAGCTACACTCGCGCACAAAAGTTACATGTAAAACCCTGTGTAGAAGCGTTAACATACTTAAATTTAAAGTAACTTGATACCGTAATCAAGAAATCAGCATGGCTGTTGGTTCTTTTTTTTTTTTTACTGTGGTGATGACACAGGTATACAATCATTCTGTTACATCAGTCGAACAAGCATTGTTTACGCCCATGACCTCGACTTTGAAGACTTGTGTGTGCATATTTTATGCTGGCAGAGTATCATGTGAATCATGGTTGGCCAGTGGCTGAACAAAGCCGTTACAGGGCTTCGTTAAGATGTCGGGCTGTGGTAAGGATTTCCTTGGCTCCTTTACTGAGCAGCAGGTTGGCAAGATTAATACCCAGCTTCTCTGCAGCATCCAGAGCAGTCAGAGATATGTTTTCGGCTGTGACTCCAACATAAGTGTGCTCCTCCTCACTGTGACACACCTAAAAAAAATTAACAAAATATAATTTCTCCATTTAATCCATCAATCGATCATTTAATCCCATATATTCATACATCCATCCATCAAGACAATAAATAAATAAATAAATCAGTCTATTTATCCATCCATCCATCTATCATCTAGACTTACATATAAACACAGATTATGACATTTCATTGATTGCAAAATAGTTCAATATTTTTATTTATCTTTTTTACAAAAGCCCATTCATAATTTTTTTTAATCCATATTCATATTTGTAAATATTGATATTTTCTATCATGGGTTATCTCAGTCATAGAAATCAGCTTTGATGATCTATTGCTTAAAGTCATATAAGGAAAATATTTAATATCTGTTCAAGTTTCTCTGCAGGTTGTCCGTTTCTGTATTCAAGAACAATTGCAGTTTTGCTACATGATTTAAATGTTTTCATTTAAAACACAATCTAATTTGTTATTTTATAGCCACTTACCATGCTATCTAATGCAATGCTGGTTTGCATGGTGTCCTTCAAGCAGTCGGCACCATCCAGACTGTAAACTGCACCTGTCAAATAGAGCTATGAACAGAAAACAGGTCGTTTTACCCCAGACATGTGCACAACCAGGTCAACACCTGAAACACAGCTAGCTGTTTCTGTTGTGGCACCCGAGAATTTGTTCTCGGTAAGTAATAGTTCATAAGTATGTGTGTATTAATTACCACCGAGTTCCTGACTTCCGTGTAAACAGCAACAGGTACGCTGCAGCCTCCCTCCTAAATGCAAAAATATCATTAATCAAAAAGATTCACAGTTTAAGAAAAAACACTTAAATGACTAATCTTATATAATTGTCACTATATTTCATATTTTCTAAGCTTTATCTCTATAAAGTTCACCTAAAGCGTAGGGATGTGTGACATCCTGTCTCCTTTACTCTGAGAAAGGATTATTACACGCTGACAGTAAATGTTTCAGGATGACACACATTTTTCATTTTAAAAATTGTAATATTAAACGTTTGCTTTGTGAATTCAGACTTTGACACTTGCTTAACCTCATCTGCATCTCTCAAGTACATAACCTGTTTAACTAGAAACTAAAATATACTTTAACTTTTTTGGGTTCCATTCCTTAAAAACATTGTAAAAAAAATTGTACTTAAAAACCAGCTACATTTACACATACAATATTAGGCAGACGGCCTCATCCAGTGAGATGAATCAATACCGAATCATAAGAACACAAACAAATAAAGCCCACAACTCTGACCAGTTAGTTACTAATGATGAATCACTTAATGCTTTAAATGAACCTTTCACTCAACCTTTCTGGCAATTCTTTCTTCTAAAAAAAAAAAAAAAAAAAAAAAAAAAAAAAAAAAAAAAAAAAAAAAAAAACGAACATGTCAGAGCTTATTTCATTTTTATCTGTAAGGAGCCCATAATCTTACACTAAATATACTGTATGTGCAATAGAAATACGGTAGGAAGAAAAACAGCTAAAGTACTAATTTATTCTGTACACGTATTTCATAGGGGTGTGACGAGATCTCATGACAAATTTGGGGCAAAACATTTTTGCACAGTATTTATATGTTGTTGATTACTGCATAAAATGTATTAAAATAGAAGTTTAATTTTATAAAATACAAGTTGATTTCAAAATGCATTTTGTGCATTAACATTTTGTTCATTTCAGTTGGATAAAAAAATCTTGTCTCGTCTTGGTCTTGTGAACCCAGTCTCATCTCGTCTTATGGGATAAGTGTCTCGTCACACCCCTAGAGGCCATATGTTCGTTCACCATATTATTTCACAGGACATACACCATATTTTATTTCACTATATTTTCAGACATTCACCATGTCGGAACAGCCGAACAGAGATGATGATGATGATGATGATGATGATGATTAATTATATTTTCATGTGAGTGAGAAAGACTAACCAGCTGCCTGAGAAAAGCCCTTTCAGAGATGCAGCGCAGCACAGTGTCAGGGTGGTGGAGGATGGACACCATCTTGAGAATGTCTTTGTCTCTTGCCCTCACTTCCACTGCTAATGCACCCTACAATCAGAATTTCACCTGGTCAGGTAATCAATGCTGAATAGCAGCTGAACATATTGACAAATAAAACATTACCAGCAGATGTCAATTAGGACAAGATTATGTAGGGATTATATCAAATATTTTAGCCATAGAGGACATTTTTTCCACAACAATGTACAGTATATTCTGTCTTTCCAAATAATCGCAGGGCTCTGACTAACATGCAAACCCCACAGCAATGTTTTGAGCTCCACCGTTGGCACAGATGGTTACACAGGTGTTTCCTTGCATAGGAAGAATTTTGCTCCAAAAAACAGATGATCTTTTTATTATACATAAACAATATTCCATTTAGCTTAAAAGACCAATCTACAGAAAATAATTAAAAATTGATTCAAAAAAATCTATTTTAACATTAGCAAATATTTTGGCTGCTCACCTGACCTACAGCATACATGCAGTCTTCAGCACCCAAAACCTGGAAAAAGAAAAAAAGGGTCAACAAACTCTTTTTGCACAAATATTTTTTACACTGAGATTTTACATTCGAGCAGTCTGGAGTAAACTGCTATTCTATTAAACAGCCGCTGTCATTATTAAACTATGTAAGACTATTAAAAGGTACCAATATTGAAGAAATAAACATGAACATGACCACCAATCAAAGCTAAATAAACCTAAATGTCAGTAGCTGATTATAGTCAGTGTCACTCTTGGTTCATTTGTACATACTGATTCTCGTCTCCTTCATGACTACGTTCACACTGAAGACAAATTTGGCCCAAATCGGATTTTTTTTGCCCATGTGTGACTTTTTTTCAATTCAGTGTAAACAGCACAAACCGTATGGGACTTGATGTGTTCGATTCTGGTTTGTTCCACTTCCATGTGTGATATTAAATCTGACACAGGTCAGATGTTTAACAATGCAACCACCGTGTAAACCGTTATGTCGGAATTTATACGGCTTTTACGTCATTTTTAATTGACATGGGTCATCATTTTGCATTGACGAGTATATCTTTGAGTATATCTGTCCCACCGATGCTGACTCCGGCTCTGCATCCACAAACACCTCTATACTGAAGTAGTAGCCACTGCTCCACAACAAGCTATCATTAAAAAAAATTCCTGACATCACCTGACCACATTTCCAGAGCTCTCTAGCAAACCCAATAATAAGCATTTCAGTAAGCCTTTTTTGGAAAATGATTCAATTCAATAAGAACCAACAGCACAGTACCCAGAAATAGATTCTCTCGGATATCCTGCAAAACTATGCCTTGTTGGTCGTTTAGCCGCAAACAGACAATCGCTTCTGCAGTCTGAACGCTAAAACACAAGTAGCTTTCTCCTTTAGGCCATCAAACCTTTCGATATGGACAAACTGAACAAATAAAATCCTAGATGGTGATTCAATCTGTTATAAAAACGACATAAAAACACACAATGCTGATTAATCTGCTAAAGATCAATTTTAAATGCGGTGCTATTTTACCTAGTAATGATATAAGTAATGGTTATGTAAGCACCTGACTGATACGGCTCTCCCAGCCCATGCGCTTTAGACCAGCTGCAGCCAGAATGATGGCAGCATAATCATCCTTCTCATCCAGTTTCTTCAGGCGAGTATTTAGATTGCCTCTCTAATTCAGCCAAGTAAAGGATTCATGTTAAATTGGTATTTGCATTTTAAAAATGGACATAATACAATATATACATAATACATTCATATCTACACACACTCTCTATATGGCCAAAAGTTTGCATACAACTGTTGCATACACACACACACACACTCATACGCAAGTTTGAAAAGGATACAATGTTTTCGAATTCCAGCTGTGGAAACCTTTTTTTCAGCTGTGCCGCCCGCCGAAGCGAGCTGGTGCCAATTACACTGAAAAGGGTATCAAGGTCAGACTGGGTAGGAGATTGATCTAGCCACCACAGCACAAAGTTATCCACCCAATACAAAACGGCGAAAAATGGGCTCAGTCATTTATGCTGTAAAAAATGTTCGTTTGTGATGCTGTAAAAAATTATTTACAGGTCATTCTGAGGTCACTTAGCCCCCCTACACGCTCCAAATTCACCAAAAAGACTTGATTGTTTTGTGCTTAGTTTGTATCATATTGTATTCATGGAGATAAAGCAGTTCTTTGTTTTTACCTTTTTTCTGGCAGGTTGTCTAGCGTTAGTCCAGCATTCTTTGGATGAAGCACTACAGCATCATGTGGATTTTCACGTCTGGGAATAAACAGAAGTCACATGAACAATATGACAACAGAGAAAAATCCATTCATGTGTGACGTTTTAGAAAACATACCGAAGAACAGCACCGATGGTAAAACCAGGAGGCAGTGAGGTAGGAAGGTCTTTGAGAGAGTGCACAACAAGGTCCACCCTAATGATTGTCGGGTAAAGAAGGAAAAAAAACCCAGCTCATTCAATATTCAATTATGTCACTTTATTAGGATCACTTGTGCAACAGCTCAATGTTTATGCTGATTTATAAAACCTAATCAACTAATCATGTGATTAATGCATAGAAAATGTAGATTAAGCATGCAATATTTACCTAACTATTATAATAAAACATGTCTTTTAAAAGTATTTTTAGCATAAATTCACTGCAAGAACGAAACACTAACTTACTCATACTATCTAAAAAGAGATACATTAATGTAATGAAAACAGACGTACCGAAAGATCTTTTATGCAAATGATTTAAGTCACTGGGACAGTTTAAAATGAGCACCTATTAATGTCGCAACAACACACACTCAACCAAAGCTCTATACCAGAGGTCACCAAACTTTGTCCTGGAGGGTTAATTGACTAATAAAGGTCTTGTTAGGTACTTAATACTTACATGTGTTAAGGGAAGTTGGAGTTAAACTCTGCAGGACACCAAGTTCGAAACAAGTTTGGTGACCCCTGACCCCCATTCATAGTTCACTTGTAACAAACGTTTACAGCTCTTATGCAAAAGTATTATGGGTGTTCTCATTTGCAAAATAAAATGTTAAAATCTCTGCAGGTTTTATCTTATATTTTTAATTTATAAGTTTTTTCTACAACAATCACCATAAAAATCCATGCTGTCTTGGAGAATCTGTTCAACATCCACTGTGTGTTTCTTACATAGGGATGTGGTGTCAAATGGTACTGCATGATTTTCTTAACAGGTCAAATGACTACATCTTAAAATACAGCACGTGATGACACTTTTTAATGCAATGGAGTTTCCCAGAATAATGCATTTTGGCACCATAATTTGATTCATGGATTTAATCGATGTTTTTACATTAGGAAAGGTTTTCTCAAAGTGGCATTTTTACTTGGATAATTCACTTTATAGCAACAGAAGCCTAAAGCTCCTTAACCCACCAATCAGTCCCTAGAATGCACTGCTGTAGCGCTGTTCTTACAGTAGATGGCACTACACACTCAAACAGTATATCTATTTTAAACATTTTCTGACAACAGTCTAAAATGTACAGCTTAATAAAACAGTAGAAGGGAATAATGCTTAGCTCTTACTCGTTTTTCTCAAGGGCATTCTCCAGCTCTTTGGTAAACAGACTCTTCTCTCCAATCTGTCAAAAGAAGACAAGAGCTATATCAGCTTTTGGTGCTGATATAAGTTATTGTTATGATTAAAGGCATGAGTCTTCAATGAAGTGTCTGCAATTTATGACAAGAAAAGCACACGAATCTAGAATAATTATTACGTATATAAACAAACACTGAGAACTGTCTGTCTGTCTGTATCAGTTCAAAATATTGGTTATTGGCCTACTTATAACCAGTATCGACCCTGAAAAACACATATTGGTCGGCCCCTAGTTTACATTACCTTTGATAAGGCAGTGTCAAGGATTTTGTCTCCAACTGTTGACATGGCAACTATGATACACACACAGCAAAAAAAAATTAACACAGCAAAATAAGTGGTAGCGGTCTATACTCTGACATCAGCACTGATCTCTGTGAAAGAGGAGAGAAGCAGTGTGGATTACACAGTCTCACTTAAACACAATTGCTCAACTGTCTGGACTCTGGGAGGACAAGAGACAAGAAAGAGAGAAGAATGAGAGACCCCAAAAGAAAAAAAGAAAAATAAGGGACACGATATGATGAAAAAAGAATTACATAACTGAAAGAAAGAAAAAAAATATATGAAAAGAAGACAGAAAGAAAGAAAGAAAGAAAGAAAGAAAGAAAGCTCTATACCGATCTCTAGCTGTAAGGTTGGATAGAGCTCTTTTAGTTTCTCGGCTACGCTGTCTGTCTGAATCCGAGCCAGCTGAAGGAAAAAAAAAAAAAAAAAAACAGCCAGTGACAGCACATACAACACACACTATACAATATACACATGGCACAACACTTTTACAACACATCAGCATGTTTATGAACGCTTTAGATAAATAAAGAGATTTCTATAAGGTTCCAAACACATTAATAAGGTATTGTTGAGGCTAACGTGGATGCAGTGCTGCCTAGTAATCTCTAAAGGAGACACATGACACACAGTCTTATCTGATCCCACCAAAAGGTCTGACACACCCACTCTCACTCCTCACTAATACACTGCTCTTTAATGGGAATTTATTCATTAAATTTATTCATTATAAGAAGAGCTAAAGCAAATAACAGGTTTTTTAGCTGGGTTGAAGAAGAAATTCAAACTTCTTAAACAAGAAAAACAGAATGCCATTAATAGAATAACAACCAAAATAATGTCATGTTCTAACCTGGCTTTTCCTGGTTCCGATGCGAATTATTTGAGTGCCTTTTCCATTTTCTTTCTGAAAAACAGAAGTCAATTTACAAATCGAATACAGCCTTATGTTGCCACCAGAAAACACAAAGTCCAAATTGCTCTTACACACTTAAATTCTCCTTCCATCTTGAAGATTAAGCCTTTAATATCTAAAAATCTCAAACTATTGGATATATGTAGAATATCGACAGTGCACTTGTATCCAGACTCTGCTAATGAATGAACTCTGGGGTGGTGGGCGAGGGGAAAAAAAGCTGTCCCATCCTTTAAGGTCTTAACTCCACCCTCCCACCACCCTGCATCTTCTGTACAATGCTGATAAACTAACATTTAACTAACTCATTGTTAGTTGGTGTGTCAGTGTGTGTAATGTCAGATACACACACGCGTATCTCCTTCTTCCAGAACACTGCTTTTGTTCAGTGCTATTAAGTCATCTTAACTGAAATCTTAACAGATGGCAAAATCCCAAAAGGCTCTTATAATACGGTCAAATTCACACAAATATCATGAAGTAATCTGATTGTCTAATTTGTCTGCACATTCTGAAAAAAGACCTGGCCAAAAAACCCTGAGCTTCTTTTTATTTTATCTTCTAACAAACGCATCACTGATATACAGCTATAGTATGTTTATTTATTTTCCAGGTTTGCAATATTGTATTTCACAAAACAAAAAGTTTTTTCTGTAAAAAATAGACATGCACTTGGATGCCATAAACGGTCTTTGAACTAACCCAATTTGGAGTAAAAAGCCCTCTTCTTAATTGCCCTATACACTGCACCTTCTACAGCCATTATGAGCATGGGATCGCTGTTCTAGAAGTCATTTGCTCTACAATTGCAAAACCAATAAAATATATGCTGCTATAGATCCGATTTCCCCCAGATTCATTTACATTTACATCACTTGGTAGACACCCATATCCAGAGCGAATTACATACATCTCTTTAATAAAAATAAGCAATTGAAATTAAGGGCCTTGCTTAGGGACTCCGCATTGGTAATTTGGTGGTGCTGGGAATTCAAACCCAGATCTTCCAATTAGCAGTCCAACACCTTAACCACTACGCTACCACTTCCCCTTTAGTGGAACTAGGACAAGAGATTAAAGATTCGATAGAAATACTTATATAAGGATAGTATCATTTATTCCTATTGAAATTTGACAAGGTTGAGATTAAATGTTAACCTTTTAAGATTCCCTTTTCACAACCTCACACATGGTCAAATATTAATTCATTATAAAGGTAAGTTAGACGAGGGCCATAACTATTATACTGTATATAAACTGTATATTACAGAGGCAAAAGTGATTATAATGAACAACAATGTTCTGAAATCTCCTTTCAGGTCTCTTATCACTGACTCAATGCAAAGACCAAGGTTAAAAGGCATTATTTATCAACCCATCAGCTCCGATCGCGCATACATAACTCACAATTATATTATTTCGTATCACATACTAACATTAAATTATTTAGAACAAAAAAAACTATTTTAAAAAGTTTTTTTGAATACGGAAACTTTTTCAGTTTGTCCGACGTTTAGTTGTATAGTCCCGCCCCACGTTCGGTATCCTCCTATTAATGACTGCTAGAAAGTAACTGACCAATACTAAGCCTCAAAACTTTTGCGAGGTATTTAGAACAACCAATCAAAGCTGTACATTGGTATCCGACGCACAAGTATATGAGCGATAAAACTTACTTCAGTTTCTTGAGACATCTTTTTTGCCGAACAAAATGTCCAAAGACAATGGAAGTAGACTTTTTTTGTAATAACCTGTCATTAAAACGTAAAAAGTGTAAACTATAACTGCCTTTCTTCAACAGCTACCGGTATTATATCCTCGTGACCTCGCTGGAAGCTTATTACCTACTAATACATCGTAAAATTGGTGTTGTTCATGAGCGTCAAGTCGGCGTGGTTTGCGCATAACGGTGCATTTAATGGGTCACTTATTGGTTTCACAGCTATATATTTCCTATTAGGTTTATAGAATAAACGTTTGATTGAAGTGGCATTTTCATAGTTAAGGACAATTTCTATTCACAAATATTAAAATAACAGAATCAGAATCATTAGTTAGTAGATAATAACTTAGTTATTATTTTAATATCATTTCATATAATTTAATTATATCGCTATTTTTAATAATAAAACAATGACAATCAGGCAATATGTGTGAAAAAGAACAAATATGATTTCTCATATGGTAAAATCACAGTTGCATAAAACTTTACATAAAATAGCTGAAGATGTAATCACTGGGTAGGTGGTCAGGTTTGGTATTTTTCTGGAAAACAATATATATATTATATATATATATATATATATATATATATATATATATATATATATATATATATAATATATATTATTTATTATAGGATTTTTATTTTATTCACAAGTGCAGATGGTTTTAATCTAAATCCAACTTTAGTCTTTGGTTAAAGGACATAAAAATCCTTAAGATGAAAGATCCTTAAGATGATATCCCTATTGGAGCTGTATACGTCCATTTAAAGCCTATTTGTTGTATTTTATTTATAAACATCTTAATATATTTACTTGTTTCTTTATCTAGACATTATTTTATTGTCTTATTTTAGTTTATTGTAATTCTGTAATCTTTTACTTATTTTATGCTCAACCTAGGCTGAGTAAGAAGGTTTATTTGATTGAATGTGTTAGTACAATTTATACTTAAAATAATAAATTAAAATTTTTATAAATAGTTCTGCTTTAACCTCTTGGGACGTGCTTGAATTGTAACTATACGACTGAATAGCTGCTGATGCTGAATCTTCCACATACTCACCATAGGTCCAATCTCAACTGTCTTCTTTGTTTCTATAGAGGTTCACTACATAGGGAATGAAACAGCGCCATATATGCACACTATATAGTACACTATTTGTGTCATAAGTCGCTAATTTTACCCCGATTTCCCCCCGCAGATCGACTACTTCCGGTTGGAGACGTGGCTTAGAGGCGGTTCTGCCATATTGAACCGTAGACAGACTGACTGTTGCCCCAAAAGACCAGATTTAGTGCTCACGACGCTTCATTTATCAGGACGAAGTGTTGCATTAAGCGAAACGGCGTAGAATAAAACAGACAGTAAACATGGTGAGTTTTGTTGCTGAATTTGAGCTAATGTTTTCATTGGCGGACGTGTTTTTGTGATTCAGCAGTAACGTTACAGTGTATCGATTATATACGTGAAGCTTGTGGCTAATTTACCATCTGAAATAGCCTGCAAGCCGTTTTAACGAGGCGGTGGAAATTTCACACGTTTTAAAAACGATTTATTTGAATTCTTATGTTTGTACGATGAGATTTAATTGTCAATGTAGCGAATTCGCTAGTTGAGGTAGCATCACGTTCGGTCCATAACTAGCGTAGCATAACATAATGTAGGCCAAAGATGTTAATCTGTTAGCATTGCGGTCAGCAAAAAAGTTTGCCAGTGGTAGACGAGTGATTTGTGACAAAAAAAAAATGTCTTCTCCAATTGACATTTCTAGTTCTGGTAGGTCCCACTGATGATTCTGTTCAATGCTGGTTTTACAGATGTCAGACTAAACCTGTCGAATTTAGAAGACGTCATATTAAAGGGACGTTTATGCAAAGAGTCACGTGATTTAACAGATTAAACAATTATTTCTCAAATCAGATTACATCCGAATTATAACCAGATGCTGACCTGTCTTTATAATATCTTTTTAGATATAATAAATGTTTTTTTTTTTAAGATCAGTTTTTTATTTTGATTAATGACGTGTACAGTGCACTTACTTAAACTGATAAACCCCAAGGACAGAGCAATTCTTTCCCAGCAGCATAACAAGACTTCTGGTGTAGTGGTTAAGGTGCTGAACTGCTTATTGGAAGATCAGGGTTTGATTTGCAGCATCACCAAGTTACCACTGCTGGGCCCCTGAGCAAGGCCCTTAACCCTTAACTGCTCAGTTGTATCAAAGAGATAAATGTAATTCACTCTGGATAAGTGTGTCTGCCAAAAGCTGTAAACATATACAGCTGTGTGTGTGTTCTGCTGTTTTGTAGGCTTTTTATTCTTATATTTGTAATAAAATTCAAATAAAACTGGAGAGTTAGAAGGCATCTAAGGAAAGAAGTAAAAAGCGTCAGGTTTGTTTGAGAAAGGTGTGGATGCGTGTCTTTACTTTGAGCTGTTGAATCAGCTGTGCCAAATGTGTCCTTAAATTGAGCTTCGGGGAGCTTAAATTAGTTTACATTAAATTCTTTCAGCATTAGCAGTTCATTTAGACTTTTTTTAATCCTTTTTTATAGAGGCATTTGTTGTTAGTTTAAATATCTGATCATGCTACACAATACACATGCTCCGATACAATATTTCATGATATATTGCAGTACAATACATATTGAAATACGTCAAATAAAAATGTTAAGCAAATAAATACATGGCTGGAGGCGCCCTTATTTATGTTTTTTTCTGAGACAATGGCCATATGTGTCAGCAACAACTACAGGAGCGGAGAAGAAAGTTAATTGACACACACTGAGGATTTTAATTAAATATTAGGTTTAAAACGTCATTTAAATATGTATTCGATACTAGAAGTTAGAATATCAGTACAGTATCGTGGGAAAAAAAAATATCGCAATAGTTAGCTGTATCAATATTTTTACACAGCCCTAGTCATGAGGAAAATAGATGATAACAATTGCTGGACCTGATTTGTATCTGCAGGTGCTGTTGGCTGCAGCAGTGTGCACCAAGGCTGGAAAAGCTCTGGTGTCACGACAGTTTGTGGAGATGACACGAACACGTGTGGAGGGCCTGCTGGCCGCCTTCCCCAAGCTGATGAACACAGGCAAGCAGCACACGTTTGTGGAGACAGAGAGCGTGCGCTATGTCTACCAACCCCTGGAAAAGCTGTATATGGTGCTGGTCACCACCAAGAATAGCAACATCCTGGAAGACCTGGAGACCCTCCGCCTTTTCTCACGTGTGGTATGTAGCTATATGTATGGTCAAATCATGATTGCAACACGTACCTTAATCCGCGTTTTACTTTTTACTTCATACCTTTTTTTGTTAAAATATATATTTTTATACTTAATTATATCAGGAAAAGGAGTCAGTGTCATGGGTTCATTGTTTAAGCAAATTATACAGATTAAATACACGTCAATGTTTTTTTGCATATCATAGGGTTAGAAACACCTTTAAACACGACAAATGGTATATATGATCTAAATTACTTATTGTCCTGTATTTTGTTTGATGACGTGCAGATTCCGGAGTACTGCCGTGTGCTGGAGGAAAGCGAGATCTCGGAACACTGCTTCGACCTCATCTTTGCTTTTGATGAGATTGTCGCCCTTGGTTACAGAGAAAATGTCAATCTGGCCCAGATCAGAACATTCACTGAGATGGACTCACATGAGGAGAAAGTGTTCCGCGCTGTTCGAGAGGTGAGAGACGAAAAAGAGATGCCAGAGGAAGGAGGGGGAAGAGCAGTGATAGCAATTTTGCATAGCTAACCTACAAACCAGCCATCAGTCATATCCATAAATCCAAATCTGTTCATTTCCTGGATAATTTGCCCTGCACCGTCCGCTTAATTAGCACTTTATGAAGTGTTAATTGTGCTGGAGATTAATCGTGCTTCCACTCTTCCTTTATCTGCAAATCTAATTATTATCCAATTAAAAGCTAAAAACAGGCAGCAGATTGTCAATTTTTTTTTTTATTCATAGTTTGGTAAAGAATTAAACGCATGAGTTTATCCTTAACTTTTTATGTTTTCAGACCCAAGAGCGGGAGGCAAAGGCTGAAATGAGGCGGAAAGCGAAGGAGCTGCAGCAAGCACGGAGGGATGCAGAGCGCGGGAAGAAATCTCCAGGTTTTGGTGGCTTCGGCAACAGCAGCAGCTCAGCCATCATCACAGACACGCTGGTCGAACCAGAGAAACCAAAACCCACTCCAGCACCCACCAGGTACCACGTTTCTGCAAATCCATATTCTTCCCTACTTTGTGTGACATTTTTCCATTTGTGTAAAGAGAAGGGATTTTATTTCTGGAGTATTGTGGCTGGAAAAAATTTACATGTTTTCAATGAATCTGTTTGGTGCTGTCATTTCTTTATGACGGTGAACCCAAGACAGCAACACAAAATGACAATACTTTAGTGTTTTTGGAGAAAAAATACTAGCAAGGATGCCAACAGGTTTACATATATATTTCTGGGCCTGTGCTCACAAAACATTTTATCTTACCACTAAGGCTACCACTAAGATCTTACCCTGCACTGTAAAAAAAAAATATATATATATATATATATATTTACATATTACACACATACATACATATATGTGTGATTTTTAGTGGTGTGACGAGACACTTATCCCACTATACAATGCTCGAGACTGGGTTCACAAGAACGAGTGGAGACGTAATTTTTAGATTTTTTTAAAGAAATCCTCAATGAGGAAATACAGGGAAAAATAATCATTTATTCAACTGAAAAACAGTGAAGTAAACGTGTACGTTATGAAATTTAACTTGTATTTTAGAGAATTATATGCGTTAATTAACATATTAACACTGAGCAAAATGTTTTGCCACAATCTTTTTTTTTTTTTTTTTTGCCATGTCCGTTATTAATTTGTGTGGTGGCAGCTGTAGCAGCTTCTGCACGGACTTCAGTGTAGCGAGGTTTATTGTGTGTGAAAGACATTTGATGTGCGACCTGCCTCACGCACCGCCACATCCATATTACACTCGTTGTCTGTCACAATAGTGATGCAGATTGTGTTAGCAGCGGTGTTAATTTCTTACATTGTTTGCATATTGTCTTTGTCTTGTTTATTATTCTTTCTGCATTTCTTATTTCCACCGGTAAAACCAAAATCACCCCTAGTGAATTTGAGTAAAAAATCAGAATTGGGTCAATTGATGCATGCAGCATAAATGTGGCCTAAGGCTCGTTCTAAAAGCAGTATAATTTTTAACTATTTTCTTTTTTCTTAAAATTTATTCACGAAGCTGCTGAGACAAACTTTTACTAAGGAATAGTGAGAAGTCTTTAGGGCAGGGTTGACCTGGTTGCTTTAGATGATTTCAGCATGTTCACTAACTTTGCCCGCTGTGGTTGGCTGATAGGGGAAGAGTCTCTGTCCAAAATTCATTCATAGAAGAATTGTAGAGCATAATATGTTTCCACGTTTAAAAAAAGATTTAAAAATAAATGTCACGTTAGTTTTACCTGTAATTTTAGATATGGTACATTTGTCAAAACCTTAATCTATGGCAGGGCAGGGTGGCTCAAATGGTTAAGGTGCTGAGTTGTTAATCTGAAGACCAGAAACATCCGGGTTCAAGCCCCACCTCCGGCAAGTCAACCACTGTTGGGTCCCTGAGACCCAAGACCCTTAACCCTTCCTGCTCCTAGCTGACCCTACGCTCTGACCCCAACTTACTAAGATGGGATATGCGAAAAATGCATTTCATTAGCTCTGTACATGTACCTTGCACAATGACAATGAATTGAATATACTTATACTATTAGGTTAATTTTATTGCTAAAACAGTTTGTGCAAACATTTTGGAGTCCTTATTGTAGAATCCAGAGCATCTTAGATTTTATTCTATATAATCAGTTATGCAGTTGATGGTTGAGAGCCTTACCAAGGTGGTTCCAGCTTGGTTGGTTTTTGGTTGGGAATTGAACTATGTGCTCCTAATCAGCAGTTCAACACTTTAACCTCTGATTAATTAATTAATTCATTTATTCATTTACAGTAGTTCTGCTTTGTGTAGTTCTGCAAATAAAGTTTTTCTGGAAAGTTTAGAAACATTAAGATGGTAGAGCTGACTTTTGATGATTAAGGTACAAGATGTAAGACAACAGCACATAAGTAAATAACAAGATAAATCTAAGGCATTACATGGCTGTGGAAATCTGTACTAAATTAGATTTAATTGTTGGCCTCTTAATAATATCCAAATAAATGTTTCAAACAAGTGAAAAACCTGGGAAGTCAGAGTGGGGGATTATAGATGGTTTGTCTGAGGTAAAAGCTAATGTAGCTGCTCCTCGCTAATAGTGAAATGTTTGTGCGCCTGTTGTAACAGGCCTTAGTTGTTATCTTGGAGGTGATGTGTGTGTGTGAGTATGCCCAAGCAGGAGAGGGCGCAAATTGAGTTTATTATTTAAGTGTGTATTTGAATGAGCGTGGCAAGTTGTTACATCTGACTGTGAAATAAGCATGATGGCTACACAGTAGGGCTGTGCGATTTAGGGAAAATCTCTAATTGCGCTAACAGATATTGTGTTTGTGATTTAATCTTGTCCAGCGCACACTTTATAGATTCCTTATTTTCTTGTAGTCCAGCAGATGCAGTGTGCCTTTCTACCAAATAGATGGTTAGCTTCTTATGCAGTCAGTGCTGCCTAAATTCATTTCATTAAAAAAAAAAAAAAAAGGAAACTATTCCAGCATTTTATAATTTTTTTTAAATATTCATTAAACCAAATATATTTCTCTTCTAGTGCAAAGCACGTCCAGTAGAAACAAAAAGGGTCTTTTCTTCTGTAAAAATGAGCTCTTTTTAAAATAAGTATGTCTATTAGATCGGTATTGTCGGTAGTCATGCATCTGTCTCATTTTTTTGTCACTGTATTAAAGTCACTATGTCTTTAGGGAGCTAGCAGGTTATGACGTTAGCTATCGCTGGGTGTTTTTGTAACTTTTTTTTTTTTTTTTTAAACATGCTGTTATAGCCGAAAACAAGTCTGAAATTGTACTTTGTTGCTTGCTACTCGACTAAATGTGACTATTCTCTTCAAACGGCAGCCCTTGGTGCTTTTTCACTCTTGCAAATTACCTTTTTTGTTCAGTGTCTGTCACTTCAAAGCCTAAAATAATCCCATATTACAGACGTGCTGTTTTTTGGGGTATTATATATATCCGTGTTGTGGAATATCAATGGAATCTTTAGTTTTATAAAATACACACATATGCTTTAGAAATTCTTTTGTTGTCCTTATTAAATAAAATACTTATCCAGCAAGTTATGTGACTGAGCCACAAACAGATAAGTATTTTATCTTCTTTAAATACATCACAACAATGTACCTCACCCCGCACTCCAAGTACGTCTCACAAATTCATGTTTCCTGAAATATTATATTTTGGAACTAAATCTTTCACTGTCCATATTTTTTTTTTTCAGGCCCAGCGGCCCCAGCAAAGCCCTCAAACTCGGGGCCAGAGGCAAAGAAGTAGACAACTTTGTGGATAAACTAAAGTCAGAGGGTGAAAACATTATCCTGTCCGGCACTGGCAAAAAACCCTCTGAAGCCTCGAAATCTCTGCCTGCTCCTGTTAACGCAGAGAGGTAAGCCTTTGTGCATTTTCTTTAATCTTTTACAAACAAAATAAACAAGTACATACCTTTTCCTCAGTCGCTTGGACCTCGTGTCTTTTTACCCGCTAATTTATGAAGCTCGGAATATGACACAACTATTTAAATTGTGAAATTTATTTATTAACGAGGCTAATTTAAGACAAGCGAGAATCTGGCTTTTGAAGTAGTTTTGAATATTTACACTCTTGAAAATTGTTATGAATTATTAGACAGCAAATATATAATTTAAAAATACAGATTTAAGTTTTCCAGATGAAGAAAGTTTGGAATATAAATTTTAACGTTGAAAAAATTCAAAGCTGGGGCCGTGGTGTAGTGAATTGGGGCACCGGCACCCACATGCACAAGTTGTTGTGCTCCGGCGACCCGGGTTCAATTCCCAGCTTGAGTCCTTTTCCGGTCACGCTTCTCTCTCTAGCTTTCCTATTTTATCCCTCTGTCCTATTAATAAAGGCAAAAGAATGGCCATATCTTTAAAAAAATTCCAATTGCAAAATTTAGATCTTACTGAAAGTAGGACATCAGAGGACATCCACAGGGAAGAGTAGATAAATACTGAAAAGTCGAACGAACCATTTTGATCATTTCAATATACAGTTGTTGCTGCTAAGGGTGGCACAACTCGTTATTAGGTTTAGGGGGCTTTTTGTAGTTTTTTTCCTAAATTAAATCGCCAATTAAAAACAATTGTTTGATTACAAGTTTTCTTTATCTAACACGTAAGTCTGTTTGATGATCTGAAACAAGTGTGACAAACATGCAAAAAATTTGAAACACAAGAAGGGGTCAAGACTTTTTCACAGCATTTTATTGTGCAGATCTATTCACATTACCTAAAAATGTCAAAAACTCAAAAATGTGTTTTTTACAAGAATATATATATATTTTATAGTTATGAATGATATGTGAGAATGACTGCGATGCTCCAGTGCTATGACATTATCTTAACATAAAAAATTGCAACAATTTTTACCGATAAACATTTTTAAAACCTTATTTAAAAACTAAACTAATAGCTGTGACAGCTGTTTTAATAAGCAACAACAAACATTTTTTCAATATAAAGATGACTGTCATTTTTGGATCGATGCATATACTGTAAAAGTAGGCGGCAGTAAAATAGCTTTTTTTTTTTTGTGCCCTTTGCTGGTTTTAGTGTCCATCTTAGGATAGAAGAAAAGATCTCGCTGACATGTGGGCGTGATGGAGGGCTACAGAACATGGAGATACTGGGCATGATCATCCTTCGGGTCTCGGATGAGAAAAATGGTCGTATCAGACTGCTCCTCAATAACGGCGATAAGAGAGGGGTCCAATTACAGGTGAAACATCTGTACCTCAAGAATGTTATTCTGTCCTGTGCTAAATATATTTTATTTCCCTCTCAATCTGAGCTCATATCCTAGTCATTGTATAGCTGTTTCTTTAAATATATAATAATAAAAAGTAAAACAGCAGCACATAGGACATTGCCCTGCCCTAAAAATAAAACTTTACTCCACTCCCTTAGACTCACCCCAATGTGGATAAGAAGCTGTTCACGGCAGAGTCATTAATTGGTCTGAAGAATCCAGAGAAGTCGTTTCCCCTGAACAACGATGTTGGAGTTCTAAAGTGGAGACTGCAGACCACAGACGAGTCCCTAATCCCACTAACAAGTCAGTGCTTTTTTCCTTCTGTTAATATATAAAATATAAATATAAAGTATAAAGTCTATTTTCACCTACAGAGTAGGTTAATTTGTTTTTATCCTCCTAATTGCAGTAAACTGCTGGCCCTCAGAAAGTGGATCTAACTGTGATGTTAACATTGAATATGAACTTCAGGACGAATCGCTGGAGCTAAATGACGTTGTCATCTCAATCCCTATACCGTAAGATCGTCTAATAGTCCCTTACATACTACATCTGTCAGGTGGTTTGTTTTTTGTTTTTAATGACACTGATACTAAATCTTAAGTGATTAAATTTGATCTATAGTTTATCTGCATTTAATAATGCGAATGATACAGATCGGGCGTGGGCGCACCTGTGATTGGTGACCTGGATGGAGAGTATCGGCACGACAGCAGACGGAACATTCTGGAGTGGTGTCTGCCTGTGGTGGATGTAAAGAACAAGTCGGGCAGTCTGGAGTTCAGCATAGCCGGCCAGCCAAATGACTTCTTTCCCGTCAATGTATCATTCGTCTCTAAAGGAAGCTACTGTGATATTCAGGTAGAAAAATAATAAGCATGTCTCATGGTCAGAGCAGCGAACTGTAAATTCTCAATAACTATCTCTTAAAACATTTATAGGACTAATTTAACTGATTTACTGCCAGTGATGGCATCAGATCAAGATAAGCTGTGTGACTGTATATATCTTTACGACAGGATAAAATAAAAATTAATAATTATAATTGTTATTCTGTGTATACTGCACCATTTAAATAAGTGGCCGCAGCTAACTCTTAAGCAACGTTTGTGAGCCTTAGCAAAACTCTGATCGTGAGACTAAGGGAAAGTTTGTCAAAAACATTAAGAACAAAACTATCAGGGATTATATTTTCATATTTAAGAATCTTTCCTGTTGTTTTTTGTAGTATTTTTTTTTAATTGAGGAAAGTTAATAACAATATGGTTTGTCTATAGGACTTGTAATAGTAAGGTTAAGTATTATATTTCACAAAATTTATTAATAACTAAATAAAAGGGAAAAAATAATAATAATAAGGTGATTTTTTTTTTTTTGATTTTATTATTTTATTACATTTCTAAGGAAGTTTATTTATTATATAAAGTCATTTCTGTTGATTTTTCTAAAATGACTACCTAATTAAATAACTAACCATAAAATACATCATTACAAGGAAATAAAATTACTCCTACTGTAAAACTGAGTTTTGTACAGACTGCCCACCCCTAGTGTCAGATTACTGTTCTGGGCTAATTGTAGTGAAACCCAATGTGCTCTTCTAAACGTATGCGTTACCGGATTCTTTGGTTTCCTAACTTGCATCTGACTATAAATGTGTGTGTGTGTGTGTGTGTGTGTGTGTGAGTAAAGTTCCTACATGTATTTCCACCTCACCGCTATTGTTTTGAGGAGATCCACAGTGACCTAGACCTGAATACAGCCAATAATGAAAAAGAATCAATGCAGAAATCCTAACTAGATTTTAATGCCATAAACAAAGATGCATACCAAACATTTCAGTTACAGTAGCATTTTTTTTTTAATGGTGCAGCATTTTTCTAATGTGAATCGACCCCAAGTTATTTTTTTTGCTTTTCCATTTCTTATATGGTGAATTTGTTGTTATGGACTGTTATGTTGTGTTTACATATTATAACAATGTGTTTTCAGCTACTATACCTTTTTGTGTGACTAGGTTTGGTTCAAAAAAAGTTCTGCAGTCACTTTAATTCTCAGTGCCTGCATTTACCATTATTTATTTCAAGACATACTAAGGAAAAAATACAAGCAAGTAATAGATTAAGCAGAGGACAGGGGGTGTTTCTATACAACATGGCATCGCTTACTATCACAGCACACCAATGTGATAACGTGACAGATATTTCTTTATTAAGCACCAAGAAGAAGGTTTAATATCCTGGTGGTTAATTCTGTTCCGCATTCTTTTGATATTTTCTTGGCGAGTCTTCTGTCTCCTCTACCAAATAATGTCCTGTTCAAGTTAAATTAGTTGGAAATAAAGAACATGATATTGCGAAACTTTTTAAAAAAATTTTTTACATGATTTTTTTTTTTTTTTTTTTTTTTTTTTTTTTTTTTTTTTTTTACAAATTTAATAGTAATAGCTGACATGTATGTATGTTTTTAAAGCTCAGGGTATTGTTTATTCCTTCAATCATTTTTAACAACATATATTGTTTTCCCTCTCTTCCCTAATAGGTCAGGGACGTGTCTCAGGTGGATGGGAACAGTCCGGTGAGATTCTCCACAGAAACGTCGTTTGTGGTTGATAAGTATGAAATCCTCTAAGGAAAGAAACAAATCAACAAAAACTTCAAGACCAGCTTAAGGGGATGTATCAGACCAGTGGACTGACTGTAATATAAACAGCTAGAGAAAGAAAACTAGAGCATGAGAAAATGTGTTCTTTTTGTTGCCGTTTGCAGTACTTCAAGAGGGTTTTAATTATTGTTTCCCTCCCTTACTTTCCAAAACAAAAAAAATCCTCATATCTGGCTGAGTTTTCCTTTAATGGTATATTTCAAAAAATTCATGGTTCTATGAAGGGTTTGGTTTGAACAGGACAGACTACACCAAACTACGCCAGGTAGCGGCGCTAACAGGGAACGCATTTCTACAAATCTTTCCTGCGGTGAATAGATTCGAGTTTTACTGAAGGTTCGTCTAATTTAACTTTAAGACTAAATAAGTTAGCATCACATTTCCTACTCAACCCTGCTTTCCTTTTCCTTGGATTCTCCTCTGTCTCTGACTGCATTGTCTGCTTTTTTTTCTTGGATCGGCTTGAGCAGATGCAATGAATCAGACCTCATTTTACACGCCTGTCTAAAAGATAAACCCACCTTCCCTTTTTCCATTGCAGCTTTTTCCTGCTGGATGCCCCCCTCCCCATCGCTCTCATGTCTGCTGCCACACAAGTCTACACTTGTATCTGGTTCATCTGCATTATCACCTTTGCTTCTTTGAGTCGGCTTTGTAATCATCCAATAAGACGTGTCGTACGTTCTGTTATCAGCAAGGCAGCGATGTCCTGTGTCAATCAACATACATTCACGCACATTTGTGGGGCCGGAAAGACCTCCAAGGCCACGTTTACTTGTAGCTCAGAATGAAGTGGGCTTGTAGTTTTTAGTGGCCTAGTTCTAGCATTAAAAATTCTTTACGCATTATACAACATCTACTTTAAATCTATTTAGATGCTTGTTGAATAGTTTGGTCAGGAGGAGAAGAAAATAAAACACTTTACCTGTAACTTCAAACACATGCGTGATGTAACTAGAGTTGATGGAACATCTGACACCTCGTCACGCACTTTCATTATTTGTAAGCAGAGAAAAAATTGTCTTTGCTAACTTGCTTAGTTTAAGGTAAAAGGAAAGAAGATGGTGGAACTTTTGGTTAAACTGTTCTTATTAGCAGGTCTACATCAGTAATGACACTTGAAGCTCTCTGTATTCATACTGTCTGTATCTCTCTCTCTCTCTCTCTCTCTCTCTCTCTCTCTCTCTCTCTCTCTCTCTCTCTCTCTCTCTCTCTCTCTCTCTTACTGTTGTTCCAAGCTAAAGAAAAAGATATTACAATTTTCATGTTTTGTTGTAATTTCCGCTATGTTAATCATATTGCAGGTGGAAAGTGGGAAAAAAATCTATTTGAATTGAATTTTTTGTAAGTCTGTAAAATAATGAAAAGGGTCATGATGAATAACATTCCAGTGTAAACTTATTAATGAAATTATTAAAGTGTTATAAAAGACCCAAATGAAAAGCCTTGTTTTCTTTTTGTTTGTTTATTTCTACAGTCAATAATTACAGTTCTAACAAACAATAGTCCAGTGGAGGAATTTTTGTAGAGTTGTGTAAGTGATCACTACAGACAGGGATTTTGTGTTGGTTTCCTGAAGAGAAGAGAGTTGAAAATCAGTTCATTGATTACTGGGGAGTTGTTCTTGTTTTTTTATTCACAAAAGTCAACAAGCGAATACAATAAAATATCTTTGTAATTTGAGCTTTATTGTTCTTTGATATGCTTTAATCAGAAAATGTTTTTTTTTTTCAATAGCAGCACTAAGTGTCTAATTGCTTTAATATCACAGCGAATCAACCACATTTCTGTCACTGCTGATATTAAAGGTGAGTTTTCAGCTTTTTAAAGGTTTCTGGAGATAATAATGAAGTAATGAGCATTAGAATGAATGAATGAATGGACAGAAGGAAGGAAAAATGTTCGGCATCAGTACCATGACACACTAAAACTGGAGACTTCTATACAATCAAATCTTATACCTGCAGAAAAAAGTTAAGCTGTTCTGTAGCAGGGGAAAGGGTAGCGCAGTGGTTAAGGTGTTTGTCTGCTAACCGGAGGATCGTGGGTTCGATTCTCAGCACCACTAAGTTACCACTGTTGGGCCCATGAGCAAGGTCCTTAACCCCCAGATGCTCAGTTGTATAAATTAGGTAGCTGTAAGTCACACTGGATAAGGGCGTCTGCCAAATGATGTGAATGTATCAGAAACCAGTTTCAACCCATCATCAAGACCGTGTGCTCTATTGTACTGTAACATCTCTGTGTTTTTGTGTGTAGTATTTGTTGAGGCTCTTTTAATCGGTTGTTTTAATGTGGGTTTTTTTTTTCATTTGGCAAAAAATCATTAAAGGGGTTTTTTTCCAGAACAGCAGACATTTGAAGAGCAGGAGAACTGATTTCCATCACTTTCCAGCATTTACTCCAGCATATTATGTCTAGACAGTGAAGTGATTGGACTGATAAAAAAAGGGAAGGGAAGCATGTTGATGGGCTAGTTAGAAAAGAGAGAGAGTGTGTGTGTGTGTGTGTGTGTGTGAGTAAGCAAGGCAAAGTAGGCAGCAAAACTACAAACCGCAGGGAATTGAAAATCATTTCCAGACTCCAGAGGTGTCATAAATTCCCCAAGCTCTTAAAATCATGTCTGTTATTTATATAACATTTTATTCTAGACAGAAACTTGCAGCTTGTGTGACCATCTTTGTTCTCTAACCTGTAAAAAAAATTAGTTTTTGTGTTTTTTACAGCCTTAAAATGAGCTCCTGAAAGGTTTTCTTGTTTGGAATGAGAAGGTGGGTTTGGCTCTTCAGTTTTTCCTTCTAGATCTGAATAAATCACTGTTCAGTCCACGTCATTTTTCCTCTACACGGACTAAAGGACATGCAAAGAAACCGACAGACGCACCCACTGGAATAGTGCTGGGGTTTTTTTGGCTTCACTAGGATGGGGAGATTTTTGAAATCAGGATGCTGATGGGATTCGACTATAGAAGTGTTTTAAACACTATTAAATAGCTAAAATTACTTTTATTTATTTATTTATTGAATTCTCAGCCAAAATGAATCCGCCAGTCATTTGCAACGGCAACCATTCCCACAGAGGCCAACCGGTGACTCCTAAAAAGGTCCGCTTTCAAGTGAGTAAAACTTTACCATTGACCCGACTAGAAAAAATATCAGTTATTTATTATTTATTTTTGAATATATGATATAGGAGCTGTAGAATCTACACCAAAGGTCTCTATAAACAGGGTCAGATTGTGGTACGTTATGTACAGACAAGGATTTTTATTCCAAATGTTTAAACAAGGGAAAATACGGCTTTTGTGAAAAATTATAGATTTTTTTTATATACCTATAAATATTTACACTTAAATACGTACCTGGCTGTAATATATAAACTGCTTTATATCAATCAATTATTTCATTACAAAAAATAGTTTATACTTTTTTACAAGTCAATTTGTGCCTAATTGCTATCCAACTTTACCCGCAAAGAGAAAATCAAGTCTCCTCAAAATCTGCAGTTCATGTAAGTGTCCACAAGATGGAGACGTTATCTCTCCACTCATGTTCATCGTTGCTAGACTTTTTAAACCTTCACACCAGGGGTGTCCTGCAGAGTTTAGCTCCAGCCCTAATCAACCAACTAATCAAGGTGTTGCTAGGTACACTTCAAACTTACAGGTAGGTGTGTTGAAGCAAGTTGGAGCTATACTCTGCAGGACACCAGCCTTCCAGGACCGAGTTTGGACACCCTTGCTTTACACCTTCATACATTAATCACAATCCAACTCCTTTTAATGATCTTACAGAAGTAGCTTTGTTCTCATCAGGTTTTCTTTTAACCTTTTGCCGGTTCATTCCACCCCTGTAAACTGGAGCACTTTTAACTTTTAATGAGCATTTTTAGTCATTAGTTTGCAGGGTTAACAGAGAATGAGGAGACAGTGAGGCTTTAAACAGATGAAAGAACTGCCTCTTGTTAGGATCGTAGCCCTACGGATGCGCACTGATAAAGTGTTAGTGAGATGTTATTCAAGTGACATTAAGAAAATAAAATAAAACGAATGCTAGAGAGGCTGTGAAAGCGATGCAAAAGTGCAGAAACCAAAAAAAAGACATGACCCAATTTAAAAATAAAATTTAGATTCATGGTTAATTTACTTATTTCGGTTACTTTAAGGGGCTTCTTTATCCTTTTATCATTCTTTATCATTATTCAGTATTCTCCAATTTATTCTATTCTCGATGGTTCGAAAGTCTGTCCTAGGAACGCTAGATATGAGACAGAGACACACGCACACATACGTTTTCACACTCATTAACACTTGGGGGCAATTTTAGTCCTTGAAGTGCAAGCAAAGAGAAACAGCTGACTACAGGATAAAGCTGGTGGCCCTGCAGCTATTTGTTTTTATATTTATACAATGTCTACAAATTGTAGACATTTTCATTATTATTTTTACTATAGGTGTCAAAAAACAAGTAAAGTGTCCTTAACAGTGTCAACCAGTGGACAAAAATATGATCATGACATCATAGAAAAATCTGAAGGAGGTAGAGGTACCAACCTCACCCTTAGGTTACCGTCGGTAAAGAAAACGTGATGTAGTTCTGATGACGCACACACTAGCTGCTTTGGCGTTTCCCTTCTTTCAGCACCACTCTACACACAATATAGCACACTATATTCTTATAATAGTTATAAGAATGGGTTGTTGATGTGAGAATCAGAGTTTAATGCCAAGCTTTCACTATTGGGCCCTTTAGCAAGATGGCTAACCCTCTCTGCTCCAGGGGTGCCGTCCCATGATTATAAAGTATTACTTACTTAAGATACCCATTTCATTTTCCCACCTGCCCCTCTGACACCCTATGTCACAAATGTCCACTCAACAGGGGGAAAAAATGTCAATAAAAGCAATGTATCAAAATATAGAAATGATTTTGTGGCTGGACTAACGTTCTTCAGTAACTAGTGGGTGTTTGTTAAATTTACAATCCAGGCTTTTAGTTTGTCACTGAAGGTTCCCCACCCTGTTTTACCACAAAGTTCAAACCAAGTAATGTGTACTCCAGAAATGGGTGGGCAGAATGACTGCAGTGTGTGTGTGTGTGTGAAGAGATCTAAACCTCAATGACAACACAGACAGTCTGGATACTGTAAAACAACAAAGTATGTACATCCAAAATACCACAATTTTATGATTTCCATGATTCCCAGTTTTTCTTAGACGTCTTCTTATAGCCTTCCTTCTGCAATGTCATTTAGTATAAAATGGTCTGAAGTCCTGGAGATGTAATAGGGATGTTTTTTTGTTAGGATAACAGAAATATTTGTGAAATTGTGAAATAACACTAGTGAGATTAAAATCAATTTATTGGACTTTCCAGTATTTATCATTCAGTTTTAGGGTATTTGTTCTTGCGTTTCTAATTCCATTTCCCTATTATTACCACAGCGAAAAAGCTAATGCCTCTCTTTTTTCAGTGCTTTATATAACACTGTGGAATACAGACTGTGAAACTATTTCCAAACTATTACAGAAAAATTTGAATACCTTTTTTTGGTTAGTCACAAAAGCTTTTTACCACCTAGTTAAAGTGACATTTAAAAAAGAGAATAACGCGAATGCTAGTAAGGCTGTGAAAACGATGCAGAAACAAAAAAAATAGATTCGAGGTTATTTACTTATTTTGGTTATTTTAAAGAGCTTCTTTATCCTCTATCATTATTCAGTGTTCTCCAAATTATTTAAAAGCTTTTTACTTTTTACCAGCTAGTTAATAGAAATATATTTATTGGCATATTTTGATAGATATGATTGCAGTTAAATACTTTTACCAAATGTGAGGTAGTTTTTCTTTCTGTTAATTAGCTTTTAAGCTGTTTTAAATAGACAAGAATGGATATGTGTATAGGTAAATTAGGGTGTGGGGTTCTAGGTAAATGAAGCATAGAGACTGTTACCACTTTAAAGTTGATTATCTGGCAATAATTTTAACTTTTTATTTTTCTATTTAATTTATTAGGTAAATGTCATCCTTTTTTATAGCTTGTGTTGTAGAACATTCCTGAAACATTTAAGGTTCAAGGTTCAAGAAGATTTATTGTCATTTCAACCATATATAGCAGATGCAGTACACAGTGAGATGAAGTAACGTTTCTCCAGGACCCCCTGGTGCTACACAAAACATAAAATTTACAAAACAACAAAGAGCCACTAAACAGGATAGACATAAAGTGCATGTCAGTGCAGACAGTGCAGAAACAGACAGTGCAATAAACAATACAAACATAACAAGGACAGTGCAAAAAGACAATAAAGGACAGGACATAACAGAATAGCGCCAACCATATTGTAGATGGTAGAGACTGTTACCACTTTAAAGTTTAAACATGATAATGATGTTATCATTATATGCTATATTAGATATAAAATGTTCCTCTTTCACCAGTATTTTCTCTCTTAAAAATTAACTAGACAAAACTTGCCTTGTTGACAAAAAGTCCTCTGTCCCATAGACAAAACAAATCCCTTACACTTTAGACTTTTTCCGTAATCGTTAAACAAATGTCACCTTACAAAAAGTTTGGCGTTTTTTTCCCTGGTAAAATACCTTTGTTTAAAAATCTGTTAATTATTTATCTTAAATTATGTGCCATAATAAGTTTCTATAAACACTGTTACTATAAAAAAAATCATATTCATTTTTTTAATGAGTTCATTCAAACCTGTGATTTAAATTATGCTACTGTGAAAACCGCCCAGGAAATAATTCAACAGCTTCTGAACACCTTTCCTTACTAATGTAGTATACATAGTCTGTCTTAAGAACTATTCCAGATTGAATTGCTGCTATTGTTCATTATTAAAGTTCTGTGTTTGGTGAACCTGCTATCTGTGGACTGACCTGTCTGTCGTACGGAGTTGGCATCCGCAAAGTCTGCACAGATTCTGACCTTTCAGTTGCAAAAATGAAAGGCGGCCTTGTGTCTTTACAATGAGAGAGAGAGAAAGCGAGAGAGGAGGGAGAGAGAGGGAGAGAGAAAAAGCAAGGGAGAGGGGAACAGAAAAAGAGAGATAAAGAAACATGGAAGGAGAGAGAGAGAAAACTAGAAAGAGAGACAGAGTAACAGAGCAAAAGACAGATAGAGTTAGAGAGAAAAAATAAAGAAAAGGAGGGGAGAGAGATGGAGAGAGAAAGAGAAATGGAGGGAAAATATAAGTGCATGTAAAGAAAAAAAGTGACAGAAATCCAAGAGACAGAAAAAGAAAAAGGGGTGGGCAGAAAGAAAATGAAGAGCTGTGAGAGAGAGAGAGAGAAAAAAAAGCGAGAAGAGGGATGGAGCCTATTTGTTCCCATCACTAGTCACAAGTGATCTGTGCTAATGTCAGACACTATTCGAGCTTGTTATGCTATAGACGAGCTAGATTTTAGGAATGATAAGCTCTTCTTTAGTTTTCTGGGGATTGAATAATGGATTAACTGTGTCAGAGTCATCTTGAGTAAGTATGATGCATCTGACTGACAGCTGAAAATATTTACAGATTCTTAAGGTATGCAGTCAATACAGGAACAGATAAAGAGATAAACAGATTTTTGCTATAAAACACCAGTATGTGTTTATGCATTTTTTTAAAAAGTCGATTGCTCTGTGTAAATTTGCAGGTTTGGCAATGTTCTTCTGAATGTCAGTGTCAAAAATAGTAAAAAAGGAAGCACTGGACAGAAACAGGAAACACATTACATAGAGTAAGCAGGATTTCTCTGTAACTGGATGTCATTTATTATATAATTAAAACACATGATAACTACATCTGCAGTAATGATTTATTCAGGTGGTTTGGGCTGTCTCATATGTGTTAAATACTCATATACCAAGAAGCCGTGAGTAATAGAATAGCAAGAGACTGAGAAAAGTGAACTGTTACCGGCTCAAAGGATCCTATTGTCCTAATGGTGACAGCACTGGAAGTGGGATCCAGTGGCATACTGTACATTTGTTGTACTGTATTACACACTGCACTACTAGACCAACAAAATGAAGCTAGGAACCCAAAGAATAATTACCTTTAGTGTATGTGCAATTATCATGAACTTTTAGATCTTTTTCTGTATTGACAAAAAAAGTTATAGAATAATAGGCATCCAAAGGCAGCTGTTAAGCCCTAGATAAATATATAGTAAACAATTTGCTTTACCGGTGTTGAATCTTAACACTCAATCAAGAAATATACATTAGGCCTGTTTTGATAGTGTCTATGTTCAGCACTCAACTTCTTTTTCGAGGCCTATTCCACACCAATGGTCTCATATAAAAACTTTTTTTCTAGGCGAATGATTTTATCTTTAGAGTAAATAGTGATGTCAAGCTTCTTTCTGCTTTTAATTACTTGTTTATAAATGTCTAAAAGCTATTAGCTTTAATTAATAAAATTCTAGGTAAAACATCTAACAATAAAAACTAGGTCTTCTGGACAGTTCTATACCCAACACCTTGTTATCTAGTTTTATACTGATGAAAAATGTTTGATATGTTGGTTTCCATATCTCCTTTGGAACAGCTTTTAACATGTTTGATTTATCTTTTTGTTGACTACAGATCACTAAGCAAATTTATTTATGTACTTGATCATGGTAATTGCACATTCGCAACATACTCTATATGATACATTATTCCCTGATGTCTTATCTGTCCAGCCATTCATTGTCCTGAAAAAAAAACCCTTTCCTGCATGTTCTCATGTCTGAAATGTTAACAGATGAAAGTGCATGATTCGAAGGAAATATCACACATGGTAGGCAGATTATAGAACTTCAAATTGGCACAAAGGTCATTTGCGTGCCTGCACATGGAGCTGCTAAGGTAGTGCACACGTGATATGGATATAAGCCCAAGTTCCAGACACTCTTAATACCTGCTGCTGTGGTGTGTGTGTGTGTGTGTGTGTGTGTGTGGTATGTGTGTGGTGTGTGTGTTCATGCATCTGCCCAAGCCTGCCAAGCACAGCAGGCCTGTCTGAATAGAAGCTATTATATTGGACAAAGGCATCAGGCCACATAAACTGGCCACTAATGTGAGGCAGCTTTGTGTTCGTTTAATGAATTGTTTCACTTAGCTGGAATTAACTAATGCAGACGGACAATAAAGAGAGCTATTTTGTAATGTGTGTGAATCTATGACAAGTACACTGGGTATGCCCACACTGCAAGTGTGTGTGCTAGGTGTTTGTAGGGAATGGAAAAAGTTGGAATTTGATACCATGCAAAGGCAGGTGGCAGAGAAAGGAAGGCATGCTACAGAGAATCTGTAATGATTTCCTGCTTTCTGAAAGCCTTTATTCATCTCTATTCACTTGAGTTTAAACAACAGGCGGTGTTTTTAACTTTGCTGTGGTTATTTGAGCACCTGCATGCATTTCTGTAGGTGTTAAGGCAAATTTCCATGAAGGATTTCCCATGTTTTACCCAGCTGAAGGAATCTTATTTATTTCCTTTTTTTGGCGTTTCTTATCAATCCTTGCATCGATTGTTTATTTAGTCTTTTAAAGAACTGAGAATGAGGAACAGAATAGTCTGGAATGCAAAATCGCTTTAGGGCTCCTAAAATATAATAAGTAAATGCTGTGTTCCCATAATCTTAGGTCTCAGCACAGATCATAATATCTGATGAATAGATTAAATATGTGTAATATTTCATACTATTTTAGAAACAGCCTTTAGAAACAACAATTCAGTCTGTCAGGTAACTGTAATAAACAACCCAGATTCACTTTTAATTATATTTCCAAACAATTTCCAATTCTCATTTGCATGTTAAATCGACTCTAATAATTTAATTCGCATTTACTTGTCTATCATTTATAATTTCTAAGCTTTTTAATGAGATTCCTAACTTCCTGAATTTATACCAGTGGTGTGCGATGCATTTGCTTCCAGACCCTTCAGTGGGGACTTACCCGACTGATACACCTCTTAATACCAACACTATCGCATGACACTTACAGAAACCATCAATACTATACAAAAACACAATATAAAAACACAATTGATTACTATGCAAAAACACAATATAACATGGTGTGAAATTACAGCCAGAGAGACATTTCGCATATTGAGGAAGAAAGGCTGTAGGTCAGCGTTACTAGTCGTAACCAAGCTAGTTATCTTCGGGGTTAGCCGAACTTTTTTCACAATGTCCAACTTTTCTGGAATAGTCTGCCTTAAAAATGTATTTTTAAGTATGTCAGTGACAAAGACCATTTCTCCTCCTCCCTCAGTCAATTCTTCACTGAATAATTTTTACTGATGCTGCTACTTAAGAAGCCTCCAAACAGCTACAGCCACAGTCTAAAAGTTTGTGATCATGTCGCTTTTTACAGCCTCTTCTATCACTTAGCAGTTTAACAGTGTGACCTGCTTTATGGCAAAAGTTACATATTTTACTTGTAGCGTGGGTGGAGTCAGCCAACAGCGAACTATAAGACAAAACAATCTAATATGCTGGCCATTAAAACCAATGCCATGGCAGAGTAAGCAAAGAAACCAAAAACAGTTGTGTCAGAGGATGTGTAGAAAAGGAAAAAGGAGAGTAATCGGGAAAAAACGAACATGAATCAATGTTGAACCAACTGAAAAAATGCACCGGATTGCAAAACTTTTGGAGACCTGATTTTAGCCTTACTATTATTGGATTTGTAAGACTTCTATGTAATTTTTTTTCTTGAGCATGTTTGTTATTAGGCTGTGTTTAGGTTGTTTATTGGTACATTACTGGTTCACAATTTATAATCATAAGGTAGCCGAGAGATAAATTAATGCTTTTGGTCGCGATAGCTTGCACATTGATCGAATATAAATGACTACCAACCCACATAAAATGTTTTATGTTGAAAAGATGCAAATTTATTAGTTTATGCATGTAATCTACTTAATTACTGGGCAGTCGTTGAGTAGGCTAATGTTATCGGTATCTATAGTTACCATGCAATATTCTGAGCTGAGTGTAGAGATTACACAAAACACAACAGCTGGTCAGAATAAGAACAGAATATGCCTTTTGTTTTACTTCACAGCCATATAAACTTATGACAATATCCACTGTATAGGCTATTATGGCTACATGATTGCGTGAACAGCATTTTATTCTATTATACAAATTACTTTCTTTGTAAACAATGCTACATAAGGGAATAGACAAGCAAAAACAGCCAGGTTAACATACTTCTTTATTATCTCAATTTAGTTTTTTAATTCTGGGATAACAAAATATAAAACTATGTGATGATGTTTGTAGAACAAAGTTTATAGTGGGCTATTTTACATGGTCAGTGGACATGGTTTTCAAACCAGTTTTCTGTATTTACTGGTTCCATCAGTTTAGTCAACATTACATTATTATTACATTACATTATTACATATCATTTTACATTACGTCATTAATCCAGAAGTCACATATTGTGTGGCAGCAGTGAATGTAAACAATGGCACTGAACTAAATTAATCTTGCAGGTATCTTCAGTGTTTGCATTGTTACTTTGTTTTTAGTCTCAGCCTCAGACATCAAGTCTGAAAGTCGGATGCATATGGTGCACTTAGCTGGACTTTTCAAGATGGTTGGTTGATTGGTTTCTGATTGGTTGAAGTGTACATGATTTTAAGGAGATGTGTGTGTGATGCATTGTTTATTGGTCTGCTTGGATACAACCAAAATTCGCCTAATCAAAGAAATAAGCTGTTGTGTTTACATCATCAGACAATGATCAGGATAGATAAAATGCTGGATTCTTAAAAGTTTTACCGTTTACTGTTGCTTGCCAGTCTGTAAGCCCCTCTTAGCATGATGTGGCATGTGGCAACAAAACGAAACCTCACTGGTTGCATTACCTGTCAGTTAAACGTCCTCTTGCCTGGGCTTTCAAGAGGCTCCCAAACCTTCTGCCATCAGTCTTAATTTCTGGCTACGAAAGACTTCCCAATACTGGTTACCTGTTCAGTCAACCAGAAGCTGGAAGATACAATTTCAGATGAGGGTAGAGTGGGGAAAGGTCTGGTGATTTGTTTTAACCTCTGATTGACTAAACACAGATAAACCAGGTAATCAGACATTGGTTGGGCAGTCCGAGCTGGAAAATAGGCAGAACAAAGTAAGTTAAGAAACATGGGTTTCCCAGTCTTGCAGAGATTACATTTGTTTTTCCCTGTTTTGATGTTTATTATGTACATGTACTGAATCCCTGCATTTGTAGCTGCAAGATTTTATGTACTCTGGATTAAAATTCTTTATTAAAGTCTTAATAGAGTGTATTAACACATTGTTTTAAGGCATTAATAAGTGTCTTTTGAATTTCATTCCTGCTCAGGGGAAACAAGTAAAATTCTGTTACTATGATGCCACTATTACTTTTCATGTAATAAATTGTTTTTTAAATTAACATTTGGTTCCTTTTGCAGCCCTGAATATAGTGTATAGATGCAGTTTATTACATTATCTGCAAAAAAGCTGTACTTCCAAGCGCGGGGTTGAATCATCCTTCTTTAACTCGGTTTTTATGCAGCCGCTTACTCCATCTGGTTTAGAAGTCTGGTTTAGAAGTCTTCACCTGTTAGAATAGAACACTAAACACCTGTTGAGTCGTTTACTGCAATCTGACACAAAGAACACCTATTGCTGACTGGATGTTTGTATGCATGAAATTTAAATATTAGAGATTAATACTCCAAGTGGTATCATCTGTGTGTGTACAAAGGCAATGAGATTAAAACAAATGATTCAGAGAATTCTCACTTGGCCAGAAAACAGGAACATTTTGTTTTTTCCCCTGCTGTAGCAATAAAATATATGCAGTCCTGTCTTATTTTTTCAGTTACTCTAACATGCAAACACAATCACAATGGGTCTCCATGTGAATAAAGAGTTTTAGCCACGCAAACAAATATGCACTCTTCTGTCAAGGGTGTTGTGGTAATCATGAAAGCTTAATGAAGTGCGTTAGTATTTCAGGGAAAATGTTGCAATGTTTAAAAATAGCAAAAATTATGACAGACTTGGAGATCACTGAACTACTGGTAATATATTTAATGTATTAATATATCCATCCATCCATCTGTTTGCTAAATTCTACACAAGGTCACAGGGAACCTGAAGCCAACCCCAAAGGGCTCAGGGGGTCATTTCCAGGCACCATCATGCCCACTTTTGCCTACAATACATGTCTTTGGATAAGGGAAGAAAAACTTAGAACTAGGCTAACAGGCAGAACATGCAAACACTGTACACAAAGCAAGGAGAGAGGAATTGAACCTGCAACGCCAGAGATGCTGGACAAGAGTGCCTACCACTAAGCCACTATGACCTCTCCCATGTAAATGTATGCATGTCAAAACTATCAACATTAGAGATAGACATTTCTGTTAGCTTTACTAAAAGTTAATCTTTATCTGGCTCTATATGGTATAAATTCCCCTCAAAGCACTTTCTTGAGAAAGGAAGGGCTGCCTCACCACGTCCCCCACAGATGAGCAGCTCTGTTCAGGGGTCATCACACAGGAAACCACCCTAGAAACCCCCACCCCCCAATCTGGAGGCAGCACCGGAAAACCCATCTTTGATCCAGCTGTTGGTTACCTAAATTGGGCTAGACTTTGTTTTTTTATGTTTTATTTGTTCATCTTTTTATCTTTAGATAATGTCTTTATCTTTTTTACATCTGTCTTACATGCTTTCTCTAGCAATTATTGGCAATATTTAGAGAAAAAGACATAATATTGTTAGATCTGGCCTCAGCTCCTCTTCCTGTTTTCTTCATCTTTCCATTTGTGACTTTTACCTTCAGCTGTGTAAGGGTCTGTGTCTGTGGGTAGACATTGTTACTCTGACTGCAAAATTCCATGGTGACCATGTTTGTTTGGAATTGTTGAGAGAGACTTTGTGAATTTATTTATTTAATGACTCCCTGATTCCAAATGGCCTCTAGACTTAAAGTATGAGTCATTTTATAAGGGTTGACAAAAAAAAAACTCTCTGCAGCTGTTTAACACCAGATTGGAAAAGACACCTTTGGGAAACAGGGCATGAAGGAACAGGACATCAAATGTAGAAAAAAAAAAGGAAAAAATAAGGACTTTTTTTAAGCATTAAAATCGCATAAATAGTGTCTTATTTATTCAAACCCCAGAGCGGTGATGATAATTCATTCCGCTTTCGCTACCTGCCAATCATTCTACAATAGCTCATTTTCTTGGGAAACAACGAGAGGCTAATCAGGAAAAGTAACTTCATTTCCTTTTTTTTTGCAATATACAAATGTAATTAGAAATAGGGAATATACCCAATTTAAAAAGAACATTTTAAAACTTCTTTAAATAGTCTCTTTTCTGGCAAGAAGAGTGGGGGTAGCAAACAAAACAACATGACTTTACATCTTTTCAGCTCCAGTATCTAGATCATTTAGCCAGCTTATTTTAAATTTATTCCAAACACTAATGCAATAGAAATATAGCGTAATAGGAAGGATATTCAAGGGAGACTTGCCCCTGCTCTCCTCTCTCTCTCTCTCTCTCTCTCTCTCTCTCTCTCTCCCTCTCTTTCTCTCTCGCTCTCTCACTCTCTTTTTCCAGCTGTGGTGGTGACAGTAGTTGTAATTTTGTGCTTTGGGCAGTGTCATTGACTGTATCCAGTCAGCTGAAGACACAGGAAGAGAGAGAGAGAGAGAGTCAGAGAGAGAAAGAGAGAGCAAGAAGTAAACAGAACATCATTTTACAAAACAAAAAGACAGGCTTATGGATCCTTTGATTAGCTCTAGGATAAATAAAGATGGTGAGTAGATTTCCTGGCGTAATGCAGATCTAAATAAAAAGTGTTTTTCTAACTTCGTTACTTCTCAGCCATTTATTTTGGACAGCTGTTAAGCTTGTCAGATGTTATAAATCTTTTGACCTTGTTTATAACAATCTGTTTAATTCTTACATGAGGTGTATTTTGGTCACACCTGCTTTATCTATCAGTCCATTTTGATCCGCTTGTGTTTTCAGGCTAATAATTGGGAATTTTATGCCATGTTCTGACTGTCAGTCTGTTTGTATGCTATATTTCTCCACTGTGGTTTCCTCTCTAGAACTAGTTGTCTGCATGTGTTCTGTGTGTATGTGTGTTTGGATGATTATAACCCCTGTAAGAGGAGCCCTGTGGAGTGCACAGTGTGGTTAGGTTGAGGCTATTTTCTGCTTCTATGGCAGGACACGGTGGCATGACTCCCGACTTAATGACACGTTTCAGAGACATGGTGCTCTGTTTGCCCACACGAGCCATTCGGAGAAGCGCTTAAAGTCTGCATGTGTGTTTGTTTGTATCTGAAATAAAAACTAAAATTAACAAATCACGCCAAATTCCATGGTATTTGTCCACTTTGTTGATTCTGTGAAGTGGTTTTATATAGAAAAGTATATCTGCTTTGTGTGTTTGCAGAAATTGTCTTTTATTTCTGTGTATCCTGTTTATACATTCTTTCTTCCAGAAATATTTAAAAGTAGTGTGTTCCTGACATGATGGTGATATTTCTGGCCTTCTGTGGTTTTTTTCAGAGCCGGTAGGAAACACTGAGCATTTATAATTATGGAAAATAGGATTTAATACAGCATTTAAACAAGCATAATTTAAAAGGAGACATTATCTTGCTGTCAGCATGCTTTACAGTTTATTATTAAATATTTCACCCTAGTTAATATTCTCATTCTGTCACAAACCTGTTTTTACTTGTCCACAGAAGCGAAGCTTTACATTCCACAGACTTTTTGGCTTGGCATGCCAACAAAAGTGCCACTTTCAGGAGTGAGGATAAGATTGGACACTCGTGATTGATATACAGAGATGTATGGAAAGTTAAACCTGGCTATAATCTACAATATTCTGAACCTTACATTCAGAACGTGTACAAAAATTTAATCCAAAAAGTGTACAAAGCTCTGAGAACTCTTAGTCTTATCTGAAATTATCAGTATCTGATTATCAGTATTATTCTGAAGTAATTATAATTGTTAGCTTTTACTATAAATCTTGACTCTAGCAATGTTATGTGAGCTCAACGATGATCAGGTGTCTATAAATATTGCACAGGTGTTTTATTATTTGCTAAAATTTGACCACTGCATTATTGATAAAATTTATAGTTGTCTGTGTAGGTTTGTGTCAGATGTCAGGCTTATAAGGGTGTCATGTAGCCCTCTGAACACAGCTGTTAAAATTTTGGTTTTAGATAACACATATGCTTATGTCTTCATTTAAATGTCTGTGATTGTATATGTATACAGCCTATATACACCTAAATTAGATTTATATATATTTATTTATTGATTGATTACAAATTCTAGAGAATTGTCTGACTCCGTTGAGTAACTGCCTAAAAATGACTAATCTGTTGTGACGTTTGCTGAAAAATGTACCATATGTGTCTATTTATACTCAAACATGAATATGTCTGCACCAAAGATGATCAGTAGCATGTGTTCCAAGTGTGTTTGTATTTAAGAAATGAAGTCATTCTGAGTCCTGCTCTGCATAGCACGCATGGACCTATACTAAATCTTGTCGTATTTGAATATATTAATGTAAGTTTGATACAAGCATCTAGCAGTGTGTCGTGTATTGAAAGCATGTTTAAAGGCCCATTTATTTAAGGGTATTGCAGATACCTATATGCGGAAAAACAATTAGTCATCCTAGGTAGATTTTCTCCCCAATGCATTAGTCTAGAAAGTTTTCAGATAGAACTAGTACACTGCACCAAGACCAACCTGAATGTATACTGTGTTTTTTAAACAACAGGATCTTAAAGAGTGTGATGAAGTGATCAGTAACACAAAAGACATGGACACCCTGAACAGAAACGTTTCTGATCATGGCCGCCAGACCCATCAGGTTTTGCAGGTAAGACAGCAATTGCTGCGTAATGCATACTGTACAATGTTTATTTTTGGAAATGTTTTTATCCTAGATAACTGAAACTTCAATACAGGATTTGTAAAGGTATGGATTTGGACAAAATCTAGCAGTTAAGGTTCCTGTTTAAATTTAATTTCTAAAAATATGCTTTTTCCTGCCACTTTAGCCAATTTATTGGGTATTTTTAAAGAAAACCTGACCAAAGCCAGATTAAGATTTAAACCAACAAACCCTTCCACACACAAAAACCACATCAAGGTCAGTTTAAGCTCTTAAATCCATTTTTAAGGTTATCCACAAAGTGCTTGGTGAAAGAAATGCCATTTTACAATAGGGGTTATTAAGCATTATTATATACAGTCCTTGTGTTAGTAGATGACAGGAAAAGATATGGAGTTTAAAACAAACCACTGTGGCCTTTCAGCAGTCTGCTTCCAAGCCTGCTGTTAGCTCATGATGAACTCATGATGTTTCTGCTTTATGAAGTTTAAAATCAAGACCTAACTAAAAACAGCAGGTAGAAGTGGTATTTCATCCCCTTCCTATACCCGTCCTTTTTCTCTTTTATCTAAAAGATAGAGCTAAAATATTGAATAGCAGGAGGATTACCTAAGTGCCTTAGACTCATCTGCTCTATTTAATCAATTCACTGTGTGCACTTTAACATATAGTGACATATACTGTTTAACTGGATACACACATAGAGCACTTTCATACAAGGGCTAAGGAAAAATTTCCAACAGTGGCCTTCTCCAGAGTTCCTTTTAGAAGAAAGTAGAGAAACCAAAAATCTTTATTTTTCCTAACTTGTTGCCAATTTTACACCAGAATGTTTTGCCTCATACCACGTAATTCATTTTATATTAGATTTATTACCCTGAAAAAGTTGCCCTTTCTTTGTACAATTTGTTCTCATGATGCCCTTGAGAAATTTGAGCGCTTACTTTGTGCCTGTTCACTTTGCCATCTTTTATCTTAGAGATGTAATCCTCTTAGCTTGAAGCTAATATAGCCATACCTCATAGAAATAAACCAGGTTAGACCTACTGACCTTGGATCCCAGCTCTACCTTACTATATGACTCTAAATAAGTCAGTATAATTGTGTTTGGAGCACTATGAGCAATCACTTTGGTGGGTCCCCTGTGACTGGTCATCAGTGGACATTGTACAGAATGTATGAGCACTATTCTGCTGAGAAGAAAGTATAACAGAAAAATGATTCAGCAACATTATTATGTTTTTCTTCCTCATTTGCCAAGGGCACTCCTCTGGACCTGATTGAGACAGGCAAAACCCTCAAAGTCCAAGCAGAGCGTCCTCATCTGGTCAGTTTGGGAAGTGGACGTCTGAGCACAGCCATCACACTGTTACCCATACAAGAAGGTATGTCCTTATGTCCTATTAGGGGACATGGTAAGTAAATTGGACATTGAGAAAGGTTCATTTAGTGAGAAGGGTAATTGTTACCGATCATTTTTGCTGAATTCAGCAGTCCCATCATCACTAATGCCTTCAAATGGCAAGCAGCCAAGTCTGTGATCAAATGAAATTTACTTAAGAGCAAGGGCTTGTCTGTGTATGCACTCGGATGCTAGGATGTGTGGAAAGCAGCATGACATATTTTGCCGTATTCTTAGCTCAGCTATGTAGTATATCATGACTTAACAAGAGAATAGAGGACTTTCTATTCTGTGACAATGGAATGGTAGTATAAGGTTTCTGTAAAGATTTAGTCTCTATTTTGCTAAACGGTCTTCTTTTAGATCATGTAAGATTGAATGCTTATAATTACTATGATAAAATAATAACAATGAATCTGATTAGCAAAAATTACAAAATAAGTCTCATTCCTTTATAGTCCCATTACTAGTACAGGCTTTTTTAGCTCTTTAGAGATGTCTACTATATTATCACTGGGTGTGTGTTGTAATGTTCTCATGTTAAAACTGCAGGGACAATTATTGATTTATGATATGACTCTTCACAAGCCTGAATCCTGTCTGCTTTTCTTAGTCACACATGACATTTTATAATATCATTTAAATATATAGTAAATAGTCACACATTAAAGTATGCCTATGTACAATTGTCTTACAATACAAATAGCATACTGACTTTTTACTATAAATAGCCATTAAAAAAACATTTAACATTAATTTTCTTCACGTCAGTCACTTTAGAAATAATATTGCACAGCCAGATTTTTAGTTTTTCTTATTCTTCTTGTTAAAAAATAAAATCAATAACTAATATAATAACAAATAAATTATGTTCATTTTAGTTGTGTAAACATTTGAAATTATTGTCATGTTTAGGCTACATGCCTAAACATGACAGAAATTTGATTAAAATTCAGAGGGCCCTTAAAAGTGAAGCTTAGCCCCTCTGCAGACAAAGAAATAGACAGTAGACAGTTAGTGTATATATGCTGGATAGGGAAACTAATATCACTGAATGTTAGATAATATTATTAAAATGAATCAAAGCAGAAAATTAAGAACATGCATAAAAACATTGAACTAATATTCGCTGACGTTACAGTAGATTTATATTTAACATTTTAAGACAAACTGTTATCTGGGTAAGCAGTGAAAATCTACTCTTTTTGTTTATACGAAGGAAAAACAACTCTTGGCCATGGAAACACTGACATCAATATCCAGGGTCCAGGAGTGGCGGCTCTGCACTGTTACATTGAAAACCAATCAGGAACCATTACCCTTTTTCCCTGTGGCAATCCATGCTCTATGGATGGACTGGCAGTCACAAAGCCTGTTCGTCTGTCTCAAGGTAAACATATGTTAAATGGTTTATGTTAAATTCAAAGAAGATGTCCTCCGGTTGTGCGCTATAAGTTTTGCTTTAGCTTCACCTATGTTATAATACCACATCATCCTGATTATTTTTTCTTTAAACAAAGAAAGGTGTTTTTTTCAGTTAGTAAATGTTAACAGACACTAAGGTGATACAAGATGAGCAATTTCTGTTTCCAGCATATATTCAGTGCAAATCAGGACATGCATTTGCATTTTACTCAGTTTGTAGAGACAAAAGTGTGCTTCAACAATGATTCAAAAGCAAGGAATCAAATACAGTATGAAACATTCTTCTTAATAACAACCCTTCTAAACTACCTGCTATGATTACTATTGTTTCTTTACCCAGACCACGAGTAAATAAATAATTACCTGTTACATCTGTGAACAGATGCTTGTATAATTTCCAATAACAAATGTATACTCAAGGTGGCCACGTTTTATTTGTTAATTTTTTTCCTATTAACCACTTTATCTTGGTCAGTAGTATACTAGGCTCAAATCGGGTAAATGTATTCCTAATAGGACAAATTTACACCTTCGAGTCCACTTTCCTGCCTATCGTCAGTCAACCTACATTATTTTCAAATAAAGGGATGGAACCAGAGAAACCAGAGAAAAACCCACATAAACAATAGGAGAACCTGCAAAACGTTACATTAATGGTACTTAAGCACAAGATCCAAACAGGATCTTGATTTACTTCTAGTCTAAATAGTTTATTAGTAATCAAGTTCTCGAAGGTCACAGTTCTGCTGGCTTATTTCAGCTTGCTTATCTCAACTTCAGATCTTAGGAAAAAAACAAACATAATCACATTTTTTCAATATTAGAAAAATGATGTTACTAAACTTTACTAGACCTGTGTCTGTTTGTGCATTATAGTGACAAATGGTGGGTGTTAATGTTATTCAGCAGATTGGTGGCCGTCTCCTCCCTTTTTTTTGCGCTCTGCATGACAATAATGTCGCTTATAGAGAGAGAGAGAGAGAGAGAGAGAGAGAGAGAGAGAGAGAGAGAGAGAGAGAGAGAGAACGAACAGCCGGCAGTGGGACAGCTGTTCAACACCCAGTCGTTTTTGGTCATCAACCGTATGGCTTACTAGCATTTAACCCTCAGCTCCTTTTTTTTAAAACAGAACTCTTACTTGTCTTTTCGGTTAATTCGGTACGAACTTAACCCGGCGCGCTAACTACGACTTTAAAAGTTAAAAAGTGGCAGGTGTTTGTTATCTCCTAAGCATATGGACAGTTTCCTTTTTTTTTTTGGTTTGTTTTTGTAGCTTTAACAGTCAGACAGGTGGACCGTGGACATCTGGCATCATCTTTTATTGAAAAGAAAAGTCAATAAGTGGACAAAGATTAGCATAACAAAGCCGCTCGTGCGGGAGACGTTCAGGGAGGTGAACAGCTTCACGGCGTCCTCAGAGGAAACAAGTTTGGATATTTTGTTCTAGAAAAGGTCACAGCATCTTTTCGGGGTTTTTTTTTTTAACGTTTATTGACGCTCGTAAGTAAATGTAAGTAAAAACATTGAGTTCAATTGTGTATGAATGCTGCTTTTTGTTGACTTTTTGCAATGTAACAACCAAACTAGTGCCTGCTGAAAAATCACTTTCATCATCAGCATCATCATCGTCTGTGATAAACACCACGTGTTTATCACTTTCCTTTATAACTAGTTTATAAATGTTATTTGTAATTTGTGTAAGTATTTTTTGGTCGGTTATATAATGGTGTTTGTTTGTTGTTGTTTTTTGCTGTTTTTCAACAATCTGTTTAAGACATATTTTTAAAATAATGAATTACTTTTTTAAACTGCTTTAATAAGTGAAACAAATTTTTGCTTATATGTTATATTAAACTGTTTTCCAGAAACTTTTAGATATCTAGAAAAGTAAAATGCTGCATACTACTACACTTCCCTAAAACAGATCTACTAATAATTATTTAAAATAAGGTGTTATTTTTATTGTCTTAACACCATTGCCCAAGAATGTGTTAATCTAACATGTAAACCTGGTTAAATATGGCAGGACATATGCATGTTTATAATTTGGAAAAACTTTATGTTTTAGCAGACCGTCTACAGCAGATAGATGTCTAGATATGTTTCGATGGTGTGAAATGTCTTGTCATATTGCTGAATAACAAGTTATACAGATGAGTTTCGAGGTTACTAAACTATCTATTTAAACATGTATCATCAGCTTATCAGAAGGATGTTAAAGTTACGTCTTAGTTTACTTGTGCACAGATAAGTTTAATTAAGTTATATGCTTAGTGACGATAGTGAACTGAAGGATTAACTGTACTTGTCGTCTTAGTGGTGCAAATTTAATAAAGACTTTGCTAAAAGCATTGGTAATCATTATACTTTTATGATGGTAAATGTTATTTTATTTCTATATCGTAAGTGAGTTATCATACACAGTTACACAGTACTTTTGTTTTAGTGGTAGCTTGTAAAGACTGATGCTAAATTTGTGCCCTTTTATGAAATGGTAAATGTTTATTTTATTCTATATCGTAAAGTTTATCATACACAGGTTACACAGTTATAATGGTACGTTACTTGTAACAGCATCTATAAATTGAAACTTAATGTCCATAGTGTGTAGCTGAAGTTTTTGAATTTAGCTTTGGCCTAATTTAGAAATTTGGCTTGAAAGTGTTGTGTTAACAGTTAAATTTTAAGCAGTTTTTTTAGCCACACGCTAAAGTCTTACCTAAGGTTATGGCCATTTTTTATTACAGTAAGTAATTAATTTAATTAGTTTTCTAGGCATCAGAATTCTAACAGTTTGTGCCACTTTTTATCTTCAGTAAGAACAGAAGATAGCCTTAGTGTTTGCAGCATAAAGTCTATATATAATTATGTTTATATTACAGGAAGTTTTCAATGTAGTACATTATAGCAGTATATTATTTAGCTGTCACCTTGATTTATGCTAATACATAATTCTGATCCTATTATCTAATTGTTGCAACATAAATTATTATTAGACCGGATATCTTTTTTTTTTTTACTTACATTAAATCTGCACAGACTGAGATTATGATTATAATGTGGTCATTTGTGGTCCATATACCTCAAGCTGAGATGCTGTTCTGTTTACTACAATTGCAAAGAGTAACTATTTGGGTTGTTCTGTTCTTTTTTTCTCTGACCTCTTTTGTTAAACAAAGTGTTTCTGCCCACTGGACTGACGTGCACTTAATTCTTGTTTCATGTGAAAACTACCACAGGAAGTGCATGTGACAGTCTGTAGCACCTTTGGTCAAAAGCTAAATAGATGGGGGTTTTTTTTTATGAAACAGGTTTTAGACTACAGAAAGTTTTGGACTTAGGACTTCTGATCTTAAATACAGGATATCACATATTATGATTTGATTTCAGCTGCTGCACCGCTTGTCCTTGCTGTCAGGAATGAATATAAACCAATCAAGAGATCTAACTATGATGAAATATGATTTATAAATAAAAGGGCCTTGTCAATATCAATTTGCTGAGAGAGGCTTTGAATATGTATCACGTTTTTTTGAATGCATAATCAATTTCGGGCCCAGGGCAGCTGAGTTATTGTTGTCGAGCATCATGCTTAAATCAAAGTTGCCCTTGCTGGTGCAGGTGTGACAGCTCATATCTGGTGCTCTAAGACTACGGTGTAATTTACATCTTATATGTTAGTCACATGCTTCCTGTACTGTCACTGTTCATTATGAAATGGAGGCCTGAGTAGTTATTTATGGCCAGTAGAAAACACCATATTGATTCAACCGTCTCCTTAATCACTGCACAGCAGAGCAATAAGTGGTGTGTGTGGGTGTGTGTTTGTTTGGGTTTATCTCTGTTTCCGTTGGGATACTTTGAACTGCTGTTACTTTAAATTCTTGGGAGATATTAAGTCAGTTTTTCATGTTGTAATCAGTCAAAAAATAAGGATTGAATAAATGACATAATATTCTTACTTCCTGCTAAAAAAAAACTTATTTTTTTCTTATTCTTTGGAACAGTATTGGTAAAAATTTTAATGTATGTAATTTATTTTAGTTGCACAGTCACAACAATGCCACAACTACCCTAATTTTACCAACCCAGCTTTGTACTAAATGTAAAAAAGGTTGCAAAATGCCAATATGTTATACAGCAAGGATGGATTAAAAAAAAAAAACGAGCTTTGTGAATTCACCAATAAAATATGATAAATTATTGTGTATTTAATTTTTGCAATCAAATTTAAGACTCTTTGTATACAGTGTATAATGAATGCTTCTGAATCTATGTATTTATAAATCAAGTTTACCAGAAGGTAAATAGACTGATGGAACAAAGTAAAAACTTGAGCTTGTTTACTTGAGAGTGTATCTATGTATATATGTATGTATGTATGTATGTATGTCAGTGCTGTGTGATGTACTAACTGTAGACCTTAACTGTCTATAAGCTCGCTGTGCTTTAGATTTTTCAGAAACAGTCACAGGCAGATACTATACTATAAATAATAACTGCCCTTGCAGGGTTGTTCTCACACAAATCTTACACAGTTGATATTATTTAGCAGCTACGATTGAAAAATTCCCCGAATTCCCAGATCTTATCTCATATTTCTTGTTTAGTTCATACCCACTTTAAATCTTTAAAAAAATGGCTGATATGATTTTCAATACCATTTTTTGACAAGCAGCCTTTTTTCTGCTCATTCTTCTGTCGTTCCCTGCCCTTGTGTCACAGGGTGCATGCTGTGTTTTGGCCAGTCTGCCTTTTTTCGCTTTAACCACCCAGAGGAGGCTCTCAGGATGAAAAGTATGATGCCAGAAGGAAATGCTGGGCTCAGCAGCACCTACAGAGGACATTCAGGTACAGTTTCTGAGTTCCTGTATATCATGACTACAATTACTAGGTAATTGTACAATTTACAACTATTTATCAAAAGTTTTAACTCTTTAAAATTTATATGATCACAAAAATGCTGATTTATAATTGGGGAATTGTTGAAGGAAAGAATCTGTTTTTTTTTTTTATTCTCAGCAGACCGAACACAACACTAGTTCAATTGATTGCGCTGTAACTCTGGTTGGCCTTTCATGCACAGGAAGTAAGTCTCTAAGGAGACAAGTGACTCCAATGGAATGAATAACACACTGAATCTACTGAGTTTTCTGTTTGGTTGTGTAGTCTTTGGAAAGGCCATTTTACTTTACTATGTTGTGAGGAATTTTAGGACAGCGATGAGACCATTGAAGAATTGACATGGGTGGCAGGTGCAGGGTTGAAGTTCAAGTGTTGCTTTGTTTGGTTACTTTGTAGGGCAAAGTGCTAATTTCCTTAGCTTTAAGCTTGTTTTGTGTGTGTATAAAGGTGAAGTAGTAGTGTATATTGCATATTAGTGTACATCAAAAATGACTCTATAAAAAGTTGAGTTACAAGTCATAGTAGATGTTTTGTTCCAAAACCAAAGTTTCTTTAAAAAACTTATGGTTGTCAGGAGGAGCTTATGGTGAAAAGTGGAGTGTGAGTATTATGAGTCATGCTGTAATTCAGGGACTATTTTTCTTTGTCCTCTCTGACCTTTGTACTAAGGGATTCAGCATGACACACCCTGTTCCTTGTATGTGTGTGGCCTTGGAGACATGAGGTGGGGTAAATGTATGTGTGGGCGCGTGTGCATATGTGTGTTGTTAAACATAAAGACAGACAGGAAGGGATAAAGAGATATAACGCGTGTTTGCCTAACCTTTTCTTGACTAGGCGCAGTGTACATATGCGGTAAGTGAAATCTGCACATGCTCAAATAGCAATTAAGCAAAACTGAAGAATATAAAATTAGTATAAAAATAAGTTGAAATGATAGTAATCTGTTGCTGAGAAAAAGTTTTTTCTTGAATTGATAAATTTATATAAATACATAATTTAATACTTTCCTACAGAGCCTCGTGGTATGCTTAATGGAAACCACCAGCCTGTACCTCATGAGAGGGTTCGTCCCAGCCATGGCCCAATGACCCGCTCTATAGAGAAGGACCTTCAGGACATCATGGACTCTTTAGCTGTTAATGACTCTCGTAATTCCTCAGCTGAGTCCATAAAAATCCCTGAGCACCCCATTCCACAGTCACCTCTTTCCCTCATGTTTAATGGAGGTGGCCGTGATCTATTTTCTTCTCCAGCCAGCCCTGGAGCTATGTCTGTGGGATCCAGCTATGAAAACACCACACCTCCCTTCTCCCCTGTTTCATCTCTTTCGAACGCCAGCAGTCCTGGCGCTCATGCGGACTTTGCTAATTCTTCTGTACCTTCACATTCAAGTTTCCACCATCATCCAGTGCAGCCCCCATCTCACCTACCACGACAACCAGCAGCTCGTGTTAGCACTAGCAGCGGGGGCCGAAAGGTACAGGAAAGTCCTAGGCTTTCTAGGAAAGCCTTTACAGAATCTCCACCAAGTCCTACAGCCTGTCGCAAAAACCAAAAACAGGTTCAACTGAGAAAAGGCCCGGCTGGTCCACCTTCAGTTCTTGGTTTTTTTGGTGACTCAGGCAGAGAGAATACAATAATGAATTTTAACTCCTCTGTCTCCTCGAGTCCTAGATCAAGTGCAGGCTCAGCATTCCAGGAGAGTCCCTCAGTTGATGGTGAAGTTCAGTCCATCCAGTCAAACTCACGATTACTTGTTTATCCAGCGTGTCCCCAGTCCACTCACCGAGCACTAGAACCATCTAACAGTACTCCAGTCAGAGAACGTCCCCCTCCAAGTCCTTCTACTCCACGCCGTGTGCTGCAGGGACTCCCAGGCCTACCTGGAATTGTACCTGGGGTATCCTCCACAACTCGGACCCAGACAGTAAAGGGCGTACCAGAGAGCCCTCGACAGAACAGACGAGTTACAGTGGGGGAAGACACGACTGGAACAAGAGGGCTCCGGGCTAGAAGCCCTTCTCCTGTGTCTGCAGTCCTAAAGGACCATACTAGTGGCAGTGGGAAGCAAAAGGGAATTGTTGGAGTTAATCATATCTCAGGTTTGAGTTCCCAGGTCGGGGTTTCTCCTCTCACGAGTCCTCGTGGTCAGAGAAAGAACCTCAAAGAAACATGGGTAGTCCAACCCAGGCCACGGGAACGTAAGAACAGCATTTCAGAAATCAATGATAATGAGGACGAACTGCTAGAATATCATCGCTGGCAGCGGGATGAGAGGATAAAAGAGCAAGAAATGGAGAAACTGGTAAGTCTGTTTGGTCAGTCTGTATATTTGCATAAGTAAAATTGTCTGTAGGTTAAATCCATATAATACAACTGTTTTTAAATATGTTAGCCATTATATTTTTTGTTCAAACGAGAAGAGGTATTGACTAATGTTTATAAAGCAAGGTAGATTTCTTCACAGCAGATTGTGTAGTGTGTGGTGATGAAAGGGGTTTGAGCTAAAGCACAGAGCAACACATCAATGTAAATTCCTGAGTGTCTTGTAAAATGCTGTAGGCAGAGGGTGTGGTTATATGAATGGTACATTTACTCAACATGACCTTGATGCATTAAACCGCTTACACACATGCTTCCTCTAGTCTTACTGCTTAAATACAGCCCTATTGGTGTACCCTATCATTTTCTAAACACTTTATGCCATGATGTCTCTTTAATTCCAAAGTTCATCCAACCCACAACCACTCACACCATATGATCAGAGGAATCTTTTTCGTATTAATGTGCTTAGTCAATTTATAATTGCTATTTCTGGGACACAGGCTGCTATTCTATTTTTTCTCCAAAGCCATCCAGATTCATAATCTACAATGCACACACACTTTCACACTCACAGTGTTCTAATTATGAGCTGCAGAGCAGCTGTCACTTCAGAGACACATTCCACTTATTCCCTTTAGAAAACTTTTTTTAGGAGACAAATCCTTAGGGACAACAGTGAAATTAATACAAGTAATCTTCCCCAGAAAAACCCATAAGCCTTGAAGTAGCCGCATAAATTTGCTGTAATCAGTTTGTAATAACACAAGAAAGAAACCTTAAACCTTATAGCTTAAATTTGTCAAATGGTCTAATTGATGTATATGTCACTGTGGTCACGATTGAAATCTATAACCAGCTTATAAACCAGTAGGGCTGTGTAAAAATATCGATGCAGCTAACTATCGTGAACATTTTGTTCACAATTATGTATCAATATTCCAATCTCTGATATAAATATATATTAAAATTATGTTTTAAACTGATTTACGGTAAAGTTCAGTGCGCATCGAACGACTTCCTTCTCCGCTTCTGTGTCACTGACACATATGGCTGTTGTCTCAGTAGTAAGCCTAACGGAAAAATAAGGGAGCCTCCAGCTTTGTTTTGTTGTATTTTTAGCTATTATTTTTACTTTTTTAAGTAATGCAGTGTAAATTGTTTTGCAATATATCGTGATTATTGATTCGTGACCCATGTATCGTGATATTTATTATACTGTGAGGCCCTTATTAATCAAGATTTTTACTTGTCATAGTTTTCGACATTGCTATGATTAGATCTCCCTTAGGTTATACATTTTCCGTGCTCTATAAAGTAGATTTTTTTGGGTTGCAAGAATGTTTTTATAAACGCTGACCACAGCGATGACTCAGAGGAAGAGAAAATAAAGAACAAAACGCTTATTAAAACAGATTTAAACTCGTAGAAGTAACTTATCTGATTACCTTTCCCCTATGCCAGAATCCCAATAACAAATAATTTGATTCTTTTTTTTATTGACTTTATGGGAAATCAGGTTTTCAGCATTGTTCTAACAGAAACAGACACAGTTAAGAAAAACAGCAAACTAAGTGTAAATACAGACAAAACACAGTAATATACAATATATAGGGAGGTATATATATTATCGGTTCTCTGTCCAATCAAAATAAATACATATTTAAATTTTAAAGACAACTTGCATAGTTGGATTAATATAAAACAGCAGACTATGTACAGTTTTATATCAATACGGATGTAATATTGTAACAGAGTGCCATGGGAATGTATACTTAGACCATAAAGCTGTGTCTGTAGGTTAGTGGGTGTGTCTCTCTCTATGTGGGTTTAAAAGGAGCGAACGTCAGTAAGGATTCTGGGTCGTGGCCCACTTGGCTCATTGCCATGCGTACTCTGTGCTGTCATGCCACAGTCTGCTACATCCTGCCCCTCTTATTATTAGCAATAAAGGAATCTTCACACACACACACACACACACACACACACACGTTTGCCCTACTATTCCTGTCACCTTTCATTAAAAATAATTAATCATCTATTCTATCTTTTTTTGTTTCCGTCCCCTCTAAGATATAAAAACGTATGCACACATACACACACGACATCAAAGTCCTGTGAAGCATACTCTCTCTCACTCTTATCTCAAGGAGTTCTAAGATGTTTGGTATTGGAGGTCACTTCTTCTTCCTGGCTGTGTCACCGTGGAAACTGAGAAGAATACAACCCCACTGCATTCTACAGACGTCCACTAGAGGGCAGCATCTCACCATTTTTACCATGTTCCCTAATCCGTGCTTGAGAGTTGCTTTATTGTTTACTTGATTTCAGAAAAATGGTTTGACTTTTGTTCTCGTAAAAACATACACACACGTCTGGTCATAGAACACAAGACACACCCTTTAAAAACACGCCTTCATAACTTTAAAATAATAGTTTCTTTATGTTTTTAGTATTTACCTTTATTAAAATATCTTGCTTTTCAGCTGATCCAGGATCAGTGATAATGTAAAAGGTCAGATCGTTTATACTGTGACAGCTGTAGATGTTGCTCTGTGATCAGTTTGTTCCCAGTTTCTCAGGCTACTGACAATTACAGTGTCTGCTTCTGTCTGTGCGTGTGTTTATGTCTGTCTACTGTATGTAATCGAGACAGACGCAGAGGGTGACTGTGAGACTGTTTACTGCTTTCCTCATTAGCAGTGTTCGGCCACCAGTGGAGATCTGTTACTCGTGTTCTCAAATCACCCACACTAATACTATCACCTCTTTTCTGGCTAAACAGTAACCCCCCCTTTAAACTAAACACTTAGCACTTCATTTTAAGTTGTTAAGGTGTAATTCTGACCTGCATACTTGTCCGGTCCATTTCTTGGGAACCCTGCGGGTGAGTGCGTATTGTGAGACAAACGAGCGCTCTCGTACACACACACACACACACACACAGCATATATGAAGCACTTTCTTGTTTGTTTGGGCAGAAGCATCTTTACCAAGCATGCCAGCTGAGCTGACACTCTCTTTGTTAAAGAAAATGTTGTTGCTTAGCTACACTGCAGTCGGCGCTTACGGGCGCTGCCTTTCTGTCTCCTCAGCAAGTCAGCGTGTGGGAGAATCCAGGCATTTGTTTAAAGATATTGATTTAAAATCAACGAAACAATCAGTGTAAATACATTTTTCAAACACTGTTTGTTAAAGGTTGAGATTGAGAAAATTAATATCAGGCTGATATTGTCATTTATATCCTCCTGTTTCAAAATAGAAAACTCTGAAATAAAACCACTTTATTTTATATCCTCTTAATTCTGTCAGTTTCAGGAAATGATCTAATTTGTGAAATTTTAATTCATGCCGAATTAGATTAGATAAATGTTGAAATTCCTCATAGCAAGTCGCTGATTTAATAATATTTAGGAAGCAAGTGCTTTTGTATTTATCCCTATATTGTGTTATTATCATTTGTCTTTGTTCAATATTTTATAATGTCTGTTATCAGGTCACTTGATTTTTTTCCTGTGTGCACATTTTATGGAAATGTTTTCCCTTCGTCTAGTGTAAAGTGTGAATAGGAGAGAAGATCAAGTACACAGACAGAGATCTTAAAAATGGCTTGAGGGCTATGAGGTCCCTTTTCAATTCTTTAATTCCTGTTGGTTTACATCAGAAAGTAGTGAAACACATTAGCTCTAAAAAAAAGGTGGTAGTAAAGTTTTTTAATTTTAGGTTGTGAATGACTGAAAACATTTATGTGTTTTTTTGGGGTTTTTTTTACAAAGTTGACATTAACTTTAGTGGTCTCCTGTGCTTTGTGGTGTTGCTCTTGTTAGAGCACACCGCCCTGTGTTATTTTAGTCATGCAGAAGTGCAGTGCTAGTGTCAGCTAGCGTGGCAGCTTTGGGTATTGTCAGCTGCTTGTTTGAAGTATAATAAGGTCCACTTCATAGAGCATTGCTTATCAACGAGCCCAGACTTAGACAAAGAGCAAAGATGAACTGCGAGTGCGAGAAAAGAGAGTGAAAAGAAGGAGGGAAAGAGAAAACAAGAGAGAGAGAAAGAGGGTAAGAAAAAGCAAGCAAAAAATACAGACACACACACCCATATGGTTGGTGGCATATGTGGAGTGGCAGCAACAGCTGACTACTGTAGTAGGGGTGAGAGGTCACATTAGTCCACAAGTTGGGGGGTCACTAAGTGTTAGCACAGGTGGGGGGGGGGGGGGGGGCGCTGGCTTTTAAGTATGCGTGTGTGAGTGTGTGTGTAATATATGTTAGCGAGCGAGATCATGATTTTACCCAGCTGCTGCAGGAGCCAAAGAGTTGTATTAGCCGAAGCGTGATAGACAGAGGTGATTATTTATCTGTTTGTGTTGTTTGTGATGTGGCATTATTCTGATATGCTGTTTACACGTGTGCTGTATATTATGTTTCGTAAGTACAATGTTGATGTTAAATTAAGGTGCTGGCGTGGCATGTTAGTGGGCACTGCGTATCTCAGATTTCAGTCAGCAGGACCACGTTGCATAAAGACATAACAGCACCTTTAAAGCAGGATTGTTCTGAATGTGCGTACATGTAGCTGGAGATGCCTTTAGAATTTTTAACCTTTTTTTAAAGTCCTTTTTCTTTGTTAGTTGTCTATTTATTTGTTTATTCAGGGGACCACCCTGATTCTGAACTCTGCGTGTGTGTTGTGTGTGTGTATACAGGAAAGGCAAAGGCTAGAGACCATTCTAAGCCTGTGTGCCGAGTATAATAAAGGGGACCTTGTGGTAGACATGGAGACGGAGAGGGCAGGTCAGTTTCCTAAGGCAGACGGTCAGCGACCTTACCCTGACCTGGTAGGTGTGGCAGTCCAGCGCTCACACACTCACACAGATCGACTGGGAGAGTGTGATGACGAGAACCTGAAAGAGGAGTGTAGTAGCACTGAGAGCCAGCACCAGGAGGTAAGTCACTTCTACTCTCTCCTATACATATTTATAACCATTGATAGAAGTAAAAACTTACTGTGTAGACGCCTATACCTCCTTAATAAAGTTTTTTCCTTTCTGTACCTGAAACCCACAGAACAGTAATATTTTTAAGCTTGTCTAGTACTCTTTAATTTTATTATAACCTCTCTATCTTTCTCTATGTATTTTATTGCCCCTTAGCATGAGGACACTGCTGGAATGGGGCAGCAAGAGCTGGATTATCTAGTGGAGGAGCGGGTCAGGATTCTGGCTCGAGCCGAGGAGCTAAAAGCTCGGGTCATTGAGCTTGAGCAGCAACTACAGGATTCCAGACAAGAGGTCAGACTTTCACTATACTTTTTAATAAAGCTGTAGTTTTTGTCCTAAATGTTGTGTTGTTACAATAGCTCTAGAAGAATTAGCATGTTTTCACCACATGAACCTTTTCAGGAATTTATTTAAAGCTCTTAGTACATTCCTTAAAAAACTAAAGAGTGCCTAATAGATAGTATTAGGTTTAATATTAAACATGCAGTAGGACATCTTGGTAAATGCTGTAGGGAATACATGAACGCACAGACTAGATGACTAGAGAAAACATCAACACAATACATCAAGTGTGATTCGCCAGTGAGAAACTTTTATAGTACAGTAACAGTACTAAAATACCAAACATAATAATGATACCTGATTACACGCAGCTGCTGCCGTAGTTAAGCTAATTTGTAGAGTTACACAAACTATAGCTATGAGTTACTATTAAAACAAAATCCAATCACACCATATTCCTACCTGTCTAAAAGAAATACCGCAACTATTGCGTCATCTTTCAGACCCTTTGATTTCTTTAGTCGAGGAAATGCAACACAAATAATGGGGGAAGTGATGGCTCATGGTTAAGGTGTTGGATTCCCAGCTTCACCAAGCCACCACTGTTGGGTCCCTGAGCAAGGCCCTTAACCCACAATTGGTTAGCTGTATAAAGCTGTTAGCTGTATTAAATATATATATATATATATATATATATATATATATATATATATATATATATATATATATATATATATATATATATCTATATATATATATATATACAGTCAAGCCGGAAATTATTTATACCACTGGCAAATTCTGACTTAAAGTTAATTTTATTCCACCAGCAAGTTTTTTTTTTTGGACCGGAAACAACACAGGCAAATTCTGACTTAAAGTTAATTTTATTCCACCAGCAAGTTTTTTTTTTTGACCGGAAACAACACAGGCTTCTCTGAAAAAATAATAAGACGATGTACAAGAGGCATCATTGTGGAAAAAAATATTTCTCAGCTTTTATTTACATTTGAACAAAAAGTGGCATGTCCAATTATTCATATCCTTCTCAATAATCAATAGAAAAGCCTTTATTGGCTATTACAGCAATCAAACACTTCCTATAATTGCTGACCAGCTTTTTGCATGTCTCCACTGGTATTTTTGCCCATTCATCTTTAGCGATGAGCTCCAACTCTTCAGGTTGGAGGATCTCCTTGCCATCACCCTGATCTTTAGCTCCCTCCACAGATTCTCAATTGGATTTAGGTCAGGACTCTGGCTGGGCCACTGCAAAACGTTGATGTTTTTGTTTGCTAACCATTTCTTCACCACTTTTGCTTTGTGTTTTGGGTCGTTGTCGTGCTGAAATGTCCACTGGTGCCCAAGGCCAAGTTGCTCTGCAGACTGCCTGATGGTGTTGTTGAGAATTTTGATGTATTGCTCCTTTTTTATAGTGCCATTTACTGTGATTAGGTTCCCTGGTCCACTGGCTGAAAAACACCCCCAAAAGATTAGGTTCCCACCACCATGTTTAACTTTTTTACGCCAAATGAATCTACATCATTGTGGCCAAACAATTCAATTTTTGTTTCATCTGACCATAAAACAGTAGACCAGAAGTCTTCTTCTTTGTCCAGATAAATACAGGGAGTGCAGAATTATTAGGCAAGTTGTATTTTAGAGGATTAATTTTATGTTATTGAACAACCACCATGTTCTCAATGAACCCAAAAAACTCATTAATATCAAAGCTTAATATTTTTGGAAGTAGTTTTTAGTTTGTTTTTAGTTTTAGCTATTTTAGGAGGATATCTGTGTGTGCAGGTGACTATTACTGTCCATAATTATTAGGCAACTTAAGAAAAAACAAATATATACCCATTTCAATTTTTTATTTTCACCAGTGAAAACCAATATGACATCTCAACATTCACAAATATACATTTCTGACATTCAAAAACAAAACAAAAACAAATCAGTGACCAATATAGCCACCTTTCCTTGCAAGGACACTCAAAAGCCTGCCATCCATGGATTCTGTCAGTGTTTTGATCTGTTCACCATCAACATTGTGTGCAGCAGCAACCACAGCCTCCCAGATACTGTTCAGAGAGGTGTACTGTTTTCTCTCCTTGTAAATCTCACATTTCATGATGGACCACAGGTTCTCTATGGGGTTCAGATCAGGTGAACAAGGAGGCCAAGTCATTACTTTTTTCTTCTTTTAGACCCTTTCTTGCCAGCCACGCTGTGGAGTACTTGGACGCGTGTGATGGAGCATTGTCCTGCATGAAAATCATGTTTTTCTTGAAGGATGCAGACTTCTTCCTGTACCACTGCTTGAAGAAGGTGTCTTCCAGAAACTGGCAGTAGGACTGGGAGTTGAGCTTGACTCCATCCTCAACCCGAAAAGGCCCCACAAGCTCATCTTTGATGATACCAGCCCAAACCAGTACTCCACCTCCACCTTGCTGGCGTCTGAGACGGACTGGAGCTCTCTGCCCTTTACCGATCCAGCCACGGGCCCATCCATCTGGCCCATCAAGACTCACTCTCATTTCATCAGTCCATAAAACCTTAGAAAAAATCAGTCTTGAGATATTTGTTGGCCCAGTCTTGACGTTTCAGCTTGTGTGTCTTGTTCAGTGGTGGTCGTTTTTCAGCCTTTCTTACCTTGGCCATGTCTCTGAGTATTGCACACCTTGTGCTTTTGGGCACTCCAGTGATGTTGCAGCTCTGAAATATGGCAAAACTGGTGGCAAATGGCATCTTGGCAGCTGCACGCTTGACTTTTCTCAGTTCACGGGCAGTTATTTTGCGCCTTGGTTTTTCCACACGCTTCTTGCGACCCTGTTGACTATTTTGAATGAAACGCTTGATTGTTCGATGATCACGCTTCAGAAGCTTGGCAATTTTAAGAGTGCTGCATCCCTCTGCAAGATATCTCACTATTTTTTGACTTTTCGGAGCCTGTCAAGTCCTTCTTTTGACCCATTTTGCCAAAGGAAAGGAAGTTGCCTAATAATTATGCACACCTGATATAGGGTGTTGATGTCATTAGACCACACCCCTTCTCATTACTGAGATGCACATCACCTAATATGCTTAATTGGTAGTAGGCTTTCGAGCCTATACAGCTTGGAGTAAGACAACATGCATAAAGAGGATGATGTGGTCAAAATACTCATTTGCCTAATAATTCTGCAGCACTCCCTGTATTTGCAAAGGCCAAGCGGGCTTTTAGTGTTCCTTATCTGGAGAAGTGGTGTCCTCCTTGGTCCGTTGGACTGTCTGCCTTGAGATGTTGCCACCAGCAGAGCCCAGATTCATCAGGATGGCCTTGGTGGTAATCCTTGGATTCTTTTTATACCTCTCTCACTATCCTCCTGGCCAGCACAGGTGTCACTTTTGGCTTCCAACCACGTCCTCTGAGATTTTTCACAGTGTGGAACAGCTTGTATTTTTTAATAATACTTTGCACTGTAGCCACTGGAACTTCAAAACATTCAGATATGGTCTTATAGCCCCCCCTTTCCTGACTTGTGAGCAGCCACCACAATGCACAGCCGCAGGTCCTCAGTGAGCTCCTTTGTCTTAGCCATGACTGTCCACAAACCAACAGCAGAGAGCTTCTGTTTTTCACCTGTTGAGTTGATTAAAACAGCTGTTCCAAATGAATCAGGGTAATTAGGATGCTTTAGAACAGCTTGGACTATTTGGAATAGTATAGAACTTTGGATTTTCCCATAAACTGTGAGTTTGCAAAGGGTATGAATAATTTTGGACATGCCACTTTTTGTTCAAATGTTAATAAAAGCTGAGAAATATTTTTTCCACAATGCCTCTTGTACATCGTCTTATTATCTTTTTTATCTAAAGATTATCTAAAAAACTTGCTGGTTGAATAAAAGTAACTAAGTCAGAATTTGCCAGGGGTATGAATAATTTCATATATATATATATATATATATATATATATATATATATATATATATAAAACGTCCTTTTCTACATATTTGTGTATTTCCTCTACTGTTTTTTTTCACATGTGCTTGTTCTGTATGCTGAAATGTCACATTAGGCACTATTGTGTTGCTGGAATACATACAGGCACGTTAAAAGGTTCCATATTTCTTTTCTGCTTCAAAGTTTCATGTACCTTGGTGGCAAACAAGTCTTCTAGACCAACAAACAAACTGAAAAAAAATATAATTATATATAGTTTACATACTAGTATTAGTATTTGCTGTGAATTTTGAATATTTATAACAAATTAAATAATGGTTTGAGTGTATACTTTTTAAAAAATGTGTTGAATGATTATACATTAATTAGATTTCTGATTACACTGCAATATGCTATGTGATTTATCATAATGTCAGCTGCATTTTTTTTTTCATCTGCAGGCTGAGATGGAGCGGGCATTGCTGCAGGGGGAGAGGAGAGCCGAGTTAGATCAAGTGGAGGCAGAATTAGAGATTATCAATCAGCTTCAGCTCAAACTGAGTGAAGTGGAGAAAAATATTCAGAGGGAGAAGGAGAAGGTAAACACATATACACATAATAGAACCGGTTTGCATAATTTAATAAATGCATTCTTTTGCACCTAGAAGCATTTTGCTCTCAGCAAAAAGATCCTTTGTTGTTTCCTGCATTTTTCTCTTGAAAGCTGTTTGTGTGAGCTTTTTACTAACACCTTTCTAACCTTTAACCAGTTGTTTACATGTTCTGCAACAGGGATTGACTCTAGATGTGATATGACTGCTGCCTGTGGGGATAATAAATTATGAAGATAAATAGATTCTTCTCTCAGAAGCATACGTTTTCAATCAATATAAATCTAATTGTATTGTACCAGTGCATGATTTAAGCTGTTTTATCCTAAACTGTCTCAGGAATCTAACTTGCATAATAATAAGATGCAGAAAAAATTCATGATCATGGTGCATTTGAGCAAAGGTATGTTTTGTGTGTCCCTCTCTCCTATGTCACTAGTTTGCTCTGTGTTTGCACAAGCTTGTGTGTATTTGTGTGTATATGTATGTGTGCATATGTTTATTGTTTCATAGGGAAGGGCTAACGTCTCAGCTGAGCGTGACATCCTGGCCAGGTTGAGGGAAGGGTACAGTGAGCTGAAGAGCCAGCTTCACAAATGCCCTGAGTCTTTGAGGGAGCACTTACAGGAACAGCTTGCCAGGGTCAGTCTTCTCTCCTAATGCCCTACGGAGCATCAAAAACACAAAAGCAAGGACAAATGTTCAGCTAATATGAAAGGAAAAAAAACCAAGGCAATAACAAGAAGAAAAACAAAAGGAACGAGTAGGGGGCGATTTAAAAAGCAAATAACTACTTAGAGGACACTACGACCGGTTTGTTTACAGTGAATGCATTTCCATGTACAAAATAATCTGATAACTGCAGAAAATCAGATTTTGGCCACACGTATACATGCACTTCTGTAATGTGATAATAATAAAACTCTGGGTCTAGAGTCAGCTGCTAATCAGATTTCTTTTAGCAGCATCGCTACAAGTTGCAAAGCTAGCAGTTTAATTACATTTTCTCATAGAAAGCTGGAAGGCATTTTTTGAATAATGTTGCTTGTAAATAGATTTTATCGACCAGGCAACGGAGTGGTATTGATAATCTTTGTATCGTTTCATTTTGTTCACATCCCCAATATATTTATAATCAATTGCATAGAGTATTTATTGTCGATTGGTTAGAAACACAGCTATAAGGTAAAATAAGATTTTCACTAGAAAATATTTATTTGTGTATAATGCTGTTTTTTTCTACTACTTTTCACCCAAAGATGAGGACAGGCTTTTTCGTTTGGTTATGTTTGTATATATGCTCAGATTTCTTAAAATCTAATAACGTGGTTTTTTTTAATGATACTGTAGTATGCTGGTTACATGTTTACTTGAAATATCGGCTCCACAAATCAGAAAATATGCATGTAAATACAACTATAGAGATCAAATGACAAAGGCACCATACTGATGTATTGCTTTATTTCATTTCTAAATGATATGGCTAAAGAAAAATATAGTCTTCGTATCTTCATAGCACTGTATTGTGTGAACACCTTCGAAATATGATGGCTGGTATCACTTTTACAATTTTTCTTGTGTTCTTCCTTTATTTGTAGAATTCACTGTTGTATATGAAAGTATTTGACCCTTTTTTGTTTTTTTACTACTTTTGTGGATGGTGTTTTGCATGTTGTTCTATTATTGCCTATTTTCTCTATTTTCTATGCTAACAAATGTAGCTTGCTTGCTTTCTTTGCATGTTTTAACAAAATTATCTCACTAATTGACTGACACTGCACTGGAATCTAAGGAATCACGTCTCTATTCTAAAATTTATGCACAGTTTTTATCAAGTAGAGGCTTCCTTACATATATTGAAACAGATACACTGCAAAGTCACTGAGCCTTTTTCGTTCATCTGCCTATTTTCCATGTCCACCTGTTTGTCTGTCTCTGTGTCCACGTCTCTGCTCTGTCTCCGTTCTGTCTGTAGAGGGCCGAGGCTCTGGAGTCTGGCTCAAAGCACTTTGAGGACCTGGAGTTTCGCCAGCTGGAACGTGAGAGCAGTCTGGAGGAGGAGAAGGAAACTGTTGCCCGGCAGCTGCTCCAGGAGAAGGCAGAATACCAACGCAGCGTGGCTAAAAGAAAGGTATGATCATTGCTATTAAAACAATTTTAATGACTACTACAGCATGTGTTGCTAGGATTAAAAGGAATTTGCATTAAGAATGTGAGAAGAGTGTTTTACTGCAGTTGTTAGACTTTGTAAAAACATGTCTAAAACTGGATTTCTCTTTTACCCCTAGGAGAAAATGGCTGTCTTAGAAATTCAGGCCAATCAGCTTAGCATGCAGGCAGCTCAGGATTGTGAGCGGATGGCTAAAGACAGAGCCGTGGCCCTGCAAATGCTGCATAAGGTGAGTTCAGTATATTGACAGGAATAATTAGCTTACTAATTCAGTACTCATTGTGTAACCACCCACCCATCAATTAGTGAAAAAGTAATGTAGATTTTTCCCGTTCAATGTGACTCGCTGACGCAAGAGACATTTAAAAAGTAGTGGGGAACAAACTGTAGGCAAAAAGCCCAGATAGTAGGATATCGGACCAATGTCTCACCATCAGATCACAGTCATCTATTAACCTTGCCTGCATCCTGATCATTAATAGAATAATACTGATTTTTTTTTTATAATATGAAGTATTAAAATAAATACTGTACATATGAATGATCCACATTAAGGGATGAGAAAACAGTCTGCAGAGTTCCAAATCTGTTTTCTTTTAGACCAGCCTTTTATGTAAGATCTCAAAACTTTCAAGCTTGCACAATTCTACTTTGGTTAAATAGTTGCTAATCATTACATGGGATGATTTTATGTTATGGAGCTTTGAATAAAGAACCTTTGGTTAACGCAGGTTACCATATGGTTTATATCCAAACAGACACGATCAAATGGTTTGGTATCTTAAATGATTTGTTTGCAGTTATTTATTGGTTAAGAAACCATCGTACAAAAAATTTGCCATAAAAGTAGACATGTTAAAGTTAGTTTGCTCTTACAGACAGCTGTGAAATTGTGCAGGTGTCGATTGCTGTCTTTAAAAATCTGTGGGAGTCCCCTATCCCCGTCGTCTGTGCCAAAGCCGCACCTGCACGGCTCAGTCAGATAAACTTAAAACTTAAAACAAATACATGTTCATGCCAATTTGAGACTCTATTGTGTAAAAGCCCTGTTGTTGTTTAAGCCAGGCAGTATGTAGCCTGTCACAACATGATTTAAATGGTGTTTTATTGTGCTGGTATTATATAGTTATTAGGTCTTATGAGTAGCATAAACAGAAAAATATATGGAATTCAGTCTCAGTGTTGGATGCTAATTTTTATATTTGATCTCAAAAATTAGCCACCAAAAATTGAGGAAATTGAAAAATTGAGAAACTATTGAGTTAAATAGCAGCGACAAGAAAACATAATTCGAAATTAATAAATAAAAGCGAATATAAAACATTCAAATATATCTTGCCTTTTTATGAAATTCAGCTTTCACCTTCTGTGTGCAATATAAACCCGGTTTGCTGTCTGTGGTACTGTTATATTTTAGACTTGTTACTATTCAAATGCATTCAAATACAAAATTTATTCAACCACATGCTCGCATACTTAACTGTAAATAGTATGCTTCTTTAATATTGTTGTAATGAACTTATTTTATATGAATCGCCTAGGAGAAGGAGAGGCTTGCTAACCTGGAAAGGAGATACCTGAGTTTGACTGGAGGAAAGACTTTTCCCAATACTTCTAACACCATGCAGGAGGTGAGATCACATGACCACTGGAATCAGCAAAATTCCAAGTTGTCTCATGTTGTCTGATACTATCAGGCCTCTGTCACTTTGTGCGGCCATTGATCTTACAGGCCCTTCTTTGTAGGCTGTCTAGAAATACAGTTCTTGTTTTTATCTCCACCATCATTAATATTTATAGGTTGATGTTAGTAGCTCAGAACTTTGTGTTGGTTGTTGCCCCCCATTTTTTTGCCATACTATAATATACCACTAATGTCTATCGGATCTGCTTCACTGTCTCTGGCAGTGAGGTAAATATTTAATCAAGGCTTTTGCCACAGGTGAAAAGCTCAGTTGCAGTGCCTCACTGTCTATTAAATATGTAAAAGCCACAAGAGAGGGGAGTTTCAGCCCAGAAGCTCTGTGAAGTTTAATGGTGATTTTATGTATTTAAAAATGACCCCTGTAGTTTATTCCGACAACTGATGTTCAAAACAGGACATTCTTCATATCAGCGAATCTGACCTTTCCACTGAAGCCCTCATCCAGCATCCTGCTGTCTGCATCCAAAGTTCTAACTCTTGTCCAATAAGGCCTCAGGAGGTAAACGAGTGGCATGATGATGCTTAATGGTTATGAAGACAATTTTTATAAGCAAATTCCGATTATTAAAAAGTTTAACTATAATACAATACTAAAAATAACCGATTATAGATAGAGTAATACATATTAACAGCATGCTTCTCTCCTAGATGAATATGGATGGTTTGTTTATGATTATTGTTGAAGGTGCATGTTAATAGAGACTGCCTTATATGTGCAATGCAGGGGTAGTTAAATACCTTTGAAAAGTGTGTGCTGTAGATTTTGTTTTTAGTTTTGCATGGCAAACGTTTTGCTGTCTGGTCAACTGATCATTACTGGGTTGCATTTAGACTCTTGAGACTAAAGACAGTTTTTTAGTAAGGAAGACAATGATACACTATACAAAGTGTACACTTACCAGCTACTTTATTAAGAAAAACAGTACCTGAACACCTGCTCATTCATGCAATTATTCGATAAGCCAATCATGTGGTAGCATTACAATACAAATAAACTTATGCTTTATATATAAAAGCTTCAAATGCTTTTCATATTAAACATCAGATGGGAAAAATGTGATCTCAGCTATTTTAATTGTGGCTTGGCTGTTGGTGCCAGATGGGATTGTCTCTGTACAGTAATAGTCCCTAGAGTTTACACAGAACTATGCAAAATAACTAGAACATTCAGTGATCAGCAATTTTGCAGTGGCATCCGTTACAAAACAATTAAAAAATATTTTGAGTTGCCATGAGAGCTATGGTAACTTAAGTAACCACTCTTTAGAACAATCAAGGACTGAAAAGCAAGTCAGAATAAGACTGAGAGTTCATCAGCCTCCAGTACTATAAAAATAATCTAATGCATGCAAAGAGTAATAGTAAGGGTGTGAATGTGATTGACAAGTGTTCTAAAGACGTTTGAGTTTATGATTGAAGAATGCAACCGAGATGTACATTATCATATTGGAATATTGATATTAACATACACCTTTTGTTTAAACCCTCACATCAAATGATCAAAAAATTTGGTATGTCTGGCAGGTGTTTTTTGTAGTCCCCCATCTGTGCTGTGGTAGATTGTTTGGGTTAATTGACAGCTTTAAATACTTACACTTAACATTTAAGTTTCATTAGTGAAGACTAAATCAGCTAAAAATAAAAAAAACAGCATAAAGATCAGTAAGCTGTCTGTAAGCTGAAAGCAAGTTATTTGTTGCTGTATGTAAGTCCACGAGACAATGACCCAAAACACGCTGCTAACAAAGCATAGGAAGGTGGAAGATTGGCCAAAACTAGCCAAGTTAACTACCTAGGAGGCTAATCACTAGACCTAAATGATCACACATTTTAGTAAAAACATGCCGAACAAACAACAACTATCTGTTTCTATACTGCTATACACTAGTTATTTGATAAACTGCATATAGATTTAACTATAAGCAAATAGAAGCTGAAATTCTCATATTCATCTTTTGATCCCAAACACATTTACGGCATTTGACACCCTTATCCAGAGTGACTTACATTTATCTCAATTGAGGGTTAAGGGGGTCCAACAGGCTTGGTGGAGCTGGGAATCAAACCCACAGTCTTCGGGTTGGTAGTCCAACACCTTAACTATAAGCCGACACTTCCCTCCACTAAACGCATCTATGTAACTAAAATGAGATTTACCCTTACTGTTCTGATACTTTTTAGTACGTGCATGTGTGTGGAAGTGTGTATGCACTGATGTGTTAGTGGGCTTGCTGTAGAAGAACGTATGTGTTGATATGTGAGCTTCTTCTTGATTTATGTGTATTCAGGAGTACCTGAGACTTTCAGATGTATTTAAGATGTATGGTAGTGGTTGTGTTGCATCCCAAGCCACCTCATTTACCCCTACCACTTCCTGCCTTTCTCTTGCTGTAACACCAGATACCCCTCACGAGGTATGAATGTACAGCTCGCTTTTTTTTGTGCCATTTCTTATTTGTTCCTTTTTATGTGTTTTTGACTCTACATTTATTGCATTTTTGCTTTTTTCTCATGACCTTTATCACTGCTATTCCATGTTGTTCGCATTTAGCTTTTGTTATAAAATGCAGATCAGTGGTTCCCAATTTGGAAGAATACCCTCTAAGCCATTTTAAAATCTCTTACTGGCCCCTTTTGCCCCAGCCCACATCCCATGCGTACTAACTGCATGTTTTTAATAAACATTACTTAATCAGACAGTGAAATTTTGCGTTATTAGAATAGGAAAAAAAATAAGAAGCACTCTTTAAGATCAAAAAAGGTGACTATTAGCTGGGGTGGGGGAAAAATAGATTCATCGATTCATCGCGATTCTTTCTTTACTAAATCTGAATCAGTTACTAAATCTGAATCAATTTAAGTCCAGAATCGATTTTAGATTCAAATAAGGTTGCGGCGGCGCATGCGCCAAGAAAAAAAATATATAAGAGTAACTAAACGTTCGTTGCAGGTTCGCCTAAACAAGTGGTTGGCAACCTTTAACGCTCAAAGAGCGATTTGAGGGAGTTTCCTACAGAAAAAAACATCGGGAGCCGCAAAGACTTTTTGACATCTTAAATGAAGATAACACTGCATATATTGTGTTTCGTATTTATAAAATTACCAAACTACCACAGCGAACATATTGTCTGCATGCAACAAAACTTGAACTTCAGAAATACCCTGGAATGAAGTAAACTGTGTCATATAATTATTCACTTTTTTGAGTCATCGTATTTATTTAACATAAAGTTGAACCTTATCAATATACCTGCAGCAAACCAAAATTGCGAACCAAAATTTAGTCCGCTCCTGTGTGCTGCCATCTTTTTATTGCGCAGTCAGCTGTCAACCTGAATATAAAAAGGACTATTTCACTGAAGGATTTTATTTCACTGTAAAATATTTATTTGCAAAATAATAGCCAATTAAAAATATTTATTTTAGATGGTTAATGTGATTTTTACTACTGAATCTTAGCGCACAGCATCTTCACATCAGGTCTATAAGACATCACCTTTATTTCACACAGCATTGTAAACTGTTGTCTGTGAAGCGTGAGCTGTTGTGTTCTGTGAAATGTTGAGATTTTGCACATGACAGCTAGGTACGACAACATGATGGCAACACGTTGGAGAACAAAGGGGGGTTTTGCTAGAGAAGGATTAAGGTGGTCCGGTAAACTCAATGCAATAAAAAAAATCCCTGTTGTTTAAAGCCGAATTCAAGTCTCTTTTCTGTTCGGTCGCGACATCACATGACCGATGGTTGTTTTTTCTATAATTCACATTAAAAAAGACCTGCTTACATACATATTTGGATCTGAAGCTCGACAGAACTCCAAATGCATACAAAAATCGACAATCAACATCAAATTTAAAACTGAATGTGTGAGAACACTTTGCAACACTTACACCGGATTCTAAAAAAAAAAAGGCAAAGCGAATTACTCTGTTAATAGCGAATTTTATTGCCAAGGATTTGTGCCTGTTCTCCGTCATAGATAACACAGGGTTTTGCAAGGTGCGCTGGGGGGCACTACTGGCCTGGTTAGGAATTACTAATGTATATCATACAGCAATTTCATTTTATATTTCTAAACATAGATCGCTTCTGTGTCTTTCTGTTTTTAATGCCTTCATCACATTTTCTCCTCTGTCTGTGTATGTGTGGCTGATGCTTTAAATGGGTAAAGGAGTATGTGACAGTTAGTCAGTTGAGCCAGATCTTCGGGATGCCCACGGTTGATACCTCCACAACAGGTCCCATCCAATCATTCCAAGCTATAGTAGCTGACCACTGTAACCAAATGTGTGACCCTGCCCAGTCTCTATCAACTGAGGTGTGTTTCATATGGTTTCATTTCTAGTATTTTAAATATGGAAAATATAGAGAAAGTCGTGGTTTCTTTATAAAGCTGAAGTATTGGTGTGCATGGATCTGAATCTGGCTGCATATATTCTGTAATTCCTCTTTCATCTTCCTTGCCTCTTCTCCTGAAACTCTGTTTCCTTTTTATACCTGCACTGCTTGTAATACCTAGGCTGAAAGGAACAAACCTCTCGTGTCCAGGCTGGATTTAGAGCGCTGGTATCAAGACATCATGGCTATCAGAGATACTAGCCATGCTTGTCCTCCCCCTCTTCCAGCTAAGTCTTTTTCGACACGCAAACCCATGCAGGTAAACCCCATGATCCCACCTTGTGTCTTCGTGGTCTTCCTGTACTCACACACGCTCTCGTTGTCCATGGGTCATCTACTAACCTTAGCCAATTGTTGTTTAGGTTTCTTGGAAAACCTGGCATTTGTGTGTTGTGCCGGTATCTGGCAGAAGATTAAACTTTGTGTTTGTATTTAAAGCAAACCAAATTAATTTTTTGTTGCTTCACATCTGTTTAAAAACAGTCAAAAAACATAATGATGGCTTCTCTGTGAATATTTTCTATTCCAGTTAAACTATCGATTGAATTATTGACTGATTATTAGGCTAGACAGTGACATGCTCTTCTTTGTGTTCCCAGATGTTCAGGTGTAAGCAGGATGGAGCAACTTCTTCAGACACACATAATGCCGAAAAAACAGGCAGAAATACTCCAACCAAGGTAACACAAATACACACAAACACTATGAGGTTCGGGTTCAGAATTTCACTTATGTCATAATATAAAATATAAAGCAGGGTACTAAATAAAAAGGCATGGATTTCTATATATGTTCCCTATGTTAATATGCTTTAGTTGGAACTTCTTGAAGTTTTTTTCTGATCAAACCAAATTTCAGCTTTCAAGCTGTTTTAACATTATTGTAAAATTAAAATAATTAAGTGTAGATTATTAATGAATATTGTGTTTGAGGCTAATTTTAATTCTTAAAAAGAAGGTTAGATGTCTATCAGCAGTTTAGTAAATAAATCTCGTACTATATCTGAAGTGAAACAAATATGAATTCAAACCCATATATAATGTTTAAGTTTAACATTATTGAATATACTGGAGATCCACATACTGTCTCTCCCTAGTTCTGTTATAAATAAATTTTTTATGCTGTTTGGATTCTCATTATTTCTACAATACAGTAACAAAATTTAGTTTTTTTGTTAGCATTCAGGTTACTGTAAATATAGTATTTGATATGTATTAATTATTTGGTTCCACATTGTTGCCTTATTTTTAGAGCCTGATAGACTTGTCAGCCCCTCATCTAGATACAGAATTCAAGAAACTTCCTCTTGAGGGCAAAGGTAAACCAGATTCATTGTCAACAACTCCAGCAGAGGGTTTTTTGCCTAGTAAAAACATGTTTGAAAATGTGTTTGTTAACTAATATTTTAAGCAAAGCAAGGTGAGTTTAATTGTAAAGCACATTTTATACACAGTGATAATTCAAAGTGCTTTAAGCAAAACTTTTAAGCAGCATAGAAAGAAGCATTTTTTAAAATCGTCAAATGCCAGGTATTGAGTCTTGAAATGTCTTATGTGTAAGACAACCAGTGACTCCACTGTTCAGACATTGATGTGAAGTCCAGAACAGAAAAAAGTCTTCAGACCTCAGAACTACATTGCAGAGTTTGTGGGATCGGTTGGGTGGCACTTGTGGATTTGAGGGAGTTTGGTGCATTTCTAGGAGTGATGAGTGTTTGGAGGTAATGGGGCGCTGCTTTTTGAAGGCAAGCATCGATGTTTTAAATCTGATGCGTGCAGCTACCGGACGTCTGTGAAAAAAGTGCAGCAGTGGGTTGGGGTGTAAAAAAGTTTGGGAGGTTGAAAACAACTCTGGCAGCTGTATTCTAAATTATCTGCAGAAAACTAATTGCACTCAGAGGTATACCTGTCAGAGGCAAGTGGTAGTATTCTAGTTTAAAATTTTCAAGAGACTTAAAATTTTCAAGAGACTGCACAAACAACTGAGTTTCCTAAATGGACAAGAATAGTCAAATCCTCCTAATGTTTGTTCATGATTATAAGGTCATGTGCAGTGGTCGAAGAGGAGATTAGCAAGTCTATGGTGATTGCAAGATCCTGGAATGGGGATGAGTCAGCTTCGATGAAGATTTGCTGGGCTTAAATTCAAGATGATAAGCTTCCATCTTCAATATGGCTGCCAAACATGGCGAGATCCGAGCAAAAGCTCTGGTGTCTGAGGGAGAAAGAAAAAGATAAATTGGGTTTCATTAGTATAACAATGGTAGGGAAACCCATGTGAGGATATAACTTTACCAAGTGAGTTGGTATCAAGGGTAAAAAGAGAGGACTAATTACTGAGAGCCTGCATGGAGCAGATGTCGTTACCCTCCATGTTACCTTATATGAACGGCCATCCAAGTATAAAGCAAACCATTGCTATATACTTGGATAGTACTGCTTTACAACTAATAAGACCACCAGAACAAGGTTTTTCTGTATATCGTGGAAAGGCAGTTGATTATAGCCATTGCGCTCAACCGGATGGTAGTTGTTAATGTCTGAGGGGTCCAGAGCAGGTTTCTTTAGTTTGGGAGTAACCTATTCATAAGAAGCCATTGAGGATTGTAGAGATAAAGAGCAGCAGATCAGGAGAGTTGAGAGCATATGAGAAGGGATTGGATCCAGTGGGCAGGTGGTAGGATTGCAGGACATGATGATTTGTTGAACCTTTTCTAAAGCTAAGGTTAAAAATTGTGAAAGGGGTTATTGTGGGATTAGACAGAGAAGTGGTGAAGGTCTTGCACATCTTCTTAATCTTCTCATCATAGAAGAAAGCAGTCTTCCGCAGATATAAAGGTTAAGCAGGTGGAGCTGGGGGTTGAGTACCAGTGAGATGTTGTGGAGCTTGCAGAAGAAACTTGTGAAGAAAAGTAGAAGTTAAATACATAGGTGTGGAAAGACAGTTAAAAACCAAATCCAGAATATTTTCTCCCTTGTGTGTGGAAAAAGAACTGTTAAGCAGAAGGTTTAACGGATGAAAAGTTGAAGTCACCAAGGTCCATCAGAGGAATGCCATCGGTAGTAAAGACACTAAGAAGTGTCTCCATTTTGTCTAGGAAATTTTCCAGAGCACCAGGAGGGCGAAAGATGACAATGATCAAAATGTTGACTGGTGAAGAGGCTGGAATTGCATGAAAAAAGGGGAAAGCTATAAAACACCATTTTCGTAACATTAAGGGATCTGTGCCACCACCCCTGCCAGTTTTTAGTTGTGTATAAGAAAACGCATAAGCAGAAGATAAAGCAACTGAAGTAGCAGAATTCTGTGAGGTATATCCAGGTCTCAGGGAGTGCCAGGACGTCCAGGGAGTAGAGGGAGGGTAGAGCTGTGTGACATTCGCTTTCTTCATAGCACCACCTGCCACCACGGTTTGATATTGGAACAACAGAGGAGGGTAAATAAGATTGTTGGAAAAGCAGCCTCTGTTTAGTGGTAGGGAGTGTATAGGCTTATGTGAGGTAAAAACAGTTATAGGTGTAATCGCATGACTTATCCTAGATAAAGTACCGTTATGTTAGATTTAGAAAAAGAATATTATAATATAGGTTTGTTCTGAGCAGAGTTTAAAACCTGTAGTGGAACACCTTTAATATATATCAACAAACCCTGCCCACTATTCACACCTTTAGGGAAACTGAGACGTGACTTACATTTATAATGAAGCAGTTTAGGGTTAAGGCCTTTCTCAGGTGTCCAACAGTGGCATCTTGCTGGTGGTAAAGTCGAATCTTAGCCAATCAAACAACATTCTTAGCTTTAAATTAATATGCCATTTGATTGGCTGGGATGCAAGGAACTCGTTCTTACAGTGCACTCAAAATGGCTACCATAAGAACCAGCATGTTTTATAAAAAGTGCTGCCTTTTCAAACTAAAATGGTCCTCTGGTTAAATACAGTGGATATGCTGTAAAAGTAAAAATAACAAAACAATTAAAAATTAAAATGTAAAAGGCTTTATAACTCGAAAGCAGTAGGAAATGACACAAAGCAAAAATATTGATGACTCTTTTTCTTTTGGGGTCCCAGGAGGCTAGGGCATGAGGCATCCAGCCTGGTTTGGATGTTTTAATGTTTGGATGTTGGATTTTTAATTAAAGAAGTTTACTGGATCGTCTATGATCCAATTACACATGTTTATGTAAAATTAATTAGCTAGAAGCAGCTTAACCCATGAAAGAACTTTCTCTGTTTTGATTTATGTACTGCTAATTGACAGAAGAGATACCATAGTGGTCAAACAAAAACAGTTTTTGTTATTAATATTTTGTAATTTAAGTTGATCATGTGGACCTTTGTTAGCAAGAAAGTTTGTATAACTGGAGTTTTTCAGGTGAGTGGCTAGGTTCTAGTGACTGTATTGAATAAGACAGTTGGGAGAAAACTTAAATGCTTAATAAGAAAGTTAAATGCTTAGTTTTACTCTTTATTTATTTATCTGCCTATGCCTCAAAACATGTGATGATTCAAAATTTGTCAACACAGAACTAAAAGCAAGTCTCGAAACGGATCCTCAATGCCACTGGGGTGTGCCACAAGGCTCCTACTCCCAGTTAAATGGACCACTCTCTGCTCCAGCGGCCCCAATGATGCACCATTCTATCCTGCACCATCAAGCACCCCCTGCAGGTGGACAAGCATATGACACACTCAGTCTGGAGAGCTCTGACAGTGTAGAAACAAGTGTATCTACTGGAAACAACTCTACTTGTTCACCTGAAAGGTAAGAAACCAAGTGGTGCTTCAGTGATTTAAAAACATTGGTTTGGCCCAAAGCATCTAAACCTCATTGGGAGACTGGGATACACTTTTTCAGTTTAGGGTTAGATTTGTGGTTACAATATTTTTGGGTGCTTGCAGTCTTACAAAAGTATATCATATTAATATGGTTTACCAATGACAGGTTGTAAGATTGCAGAAAGATATGTATTTAAAGTACACTTTCATGTCGAAAATTATTTGTCAAAGTATTTTTTAAAAAGTGTTCAGCCTATTTAGACTAGTTATTGGTAGAACCTTTCAATATGCCAGGTAGTTTTTTTCATGGTTTGGATGTGGTTTAAAAATCATGTTACTGTTAAATTTGTTACAAGTTATTGAAGTTAGGTGGATGTTGTTTTTTGTAGGATGCACCTTTTAATACTTGCACATTAATATTTTACACACCTAAAAACAATTTCAAACGTTGCATGAAGCAAAATTTAGCTTTTGTTGCAATTAATTAACTATGATAAGAACCAAGAGTTATCCAAAGTTTGATTCAGGACAGGACAGTTCAGAGCCATGAATGACTGGTTTTGCCAACGCACCTGAAAGGCAGTCTCCATGGGAACCTTTGTCTGCCTCTGTTCCCCTGACAACGGGTCATCCTGCCCATTTTCCCCTTAAACATGTTTTTCTTTGCATTCTTCTCCTTGTACAAAGTTATCTGGCCTGTTGCCATGACAACCATCAACCTTACAAGAGACAAGAGCTTGCTCACCTGTTCAGAGTTGGGTCGTGTCCTGAGGCAAAACAAGGGGAGCCTGACATATTATGTATTCCCTTAAGAAATGGATGAGGGTTTGAATATTTTGTCAGCCGGTAAGGATATTGACTTGATTGTTTAATTTTAGAAATGATACCGTTTTTATGTTTTTATGCCCTTTAATTTTATAATATGTCAGCCTCTGGGTCTAAACCTACAGTCAGGTTATATATATATATTTTTTTTTTTAAATAAAGGAAACTTCCCGATGGGTTTGTACATAGGTCAGCTGTCTGTTCCTGGATGAATGAGTTGCAACAGAAAGAAAATTGATTCAAACAACCACTTTTGACTGTCAAGGAGCGTTCCTAAAGTCTGTCTAGTTGAGTGAGAAAAAGTAACTGTGTAGTGGGAACACTTGTATCCAATTCCAGATCTCATAGAAACAAAGCAAATGGATGTGTTTGTGTCTCAGTGGTAGCAGCTTGGCCGGGCTGAGGCTGGAGGAAATGGAGAAGATGCTGAAAGAGGCTCAACAGGAAAAAGCAAGATTGGTGGAGAGTCGTGTGAGTCCCATTAATCTTTAATTATCTGTGAGATATAATCTCTTATGAATTTCAAAATGGATTGTCAACTCCCTTTGGTTTTACAGCAGCGAAGACTCTTTTCACACCTACAAAGAGACACTGACATGAAAGACAGTCTCTTAACAAGTTCACGTAGAGTAATACACAGATTGACATTCTCCTGTGAAATTATTTTTTCATACATCCCTCGTAACCTCTCACTGTGGGCTTTTGCTAATGTATTTTTTCTATGAGTCTGTTTCATCTTTTCTCCATTAGTTCAATACCCTTTTCTTTTTGTTTCTCTGTCTCCTTCTTGGTGACTGTATCTCCCAGGAGAAGGAGGCGCAGGCACGAAGGCAGCTGCTGGAGGAGGAAAGGAAGAGGCGTGAGGAGGTGGAAAAGAGGCTGCAGGAAGAGACAGCGCATCGACAGAGATTAGTAGAGGAGGAGGTCAAGATGAGAGAAAAGCAAAGCTCGCAGGTCAGTGCAGGTCTACAAAGGAGGCAAACATGAGAGACTATCAGCTGCTTGCAAATCAATTGCACTCTTAGGGTGCAGTCTGTCAGGGAATCTTTTCAGACATCAGACACATCCTTTTAGTGTCTCGAGGTTAAGGTATTGCTTAAAGAGGCAGGTATTCACATTGATCTTAGAGCCATCACAGCAGTGGCCGCATCAGGCACATGTCAATTTAGAGGTTTTAAAGTGCCATAGGGCTTAGTGGAAAATACTGTTCTGAGCTGAGATGTCTTTAGCTCTGAGGGAGTATTCAAACCAAACATGTCTGAAAAGTGATTATGGGGTCATTCTGTGAATCCTAGGGAGATAACATAAAAAAAAAAGACAGATTGCTGTGGAAAAACTTCCTGCACTTGAGAGGACATGCAGATAGTGAGAGAAAAACAGGACTACGTAATAAAAAGTCAAGACATGTTAAAACAAGAGATCAGAAATGGGAGGTGGGCCCCTGAGGCCCTTAACCCTTAACTGCTTAGCTGGATAGAAAATAGAGATAATGTATTTTGTGTCTGTTAAACACCAGAAATGATAAGGAAAAATGTATTTTGACAAAATGTTTAGTTAATGTTAATCTTAAAAACTAAAAAAAAACGTAAAAAACTAAAAACAAAATGTATATTATAGCATTATAATTATATTTATAATTGATTATATTTATATATATATAATATTTTATATATTTATATATTATTTATAACATTTTACACATCAAAGGCTGTCACTGCTGCATAGTCTTATAATAGGCACGTGGATGGCCTTGAAGGTTTTAAGCTTTAAGGCTGTTCCTTATTCTAGCTGTCACTTGATTATCATTTTTTTCTCCTGTAGCTGAATTTTTGCATATTACATGCATATTTACATACATTGGATAATGCTTTAAACCGAACACGGTGGCCCAGTTCAAAACAAAAAGAGAAAAGGTCCGAGGTAGAGGAAAAGGGGAAAGGTTTTAAAAAGACGTGTTTGAAAAAAATAAATAAATAAAACAAATACAGCAAAAAAAAATTGTATTGGTTTCAAAACAAATATTACTATTAAAAATTATTATATTTAAATTAATATTACAAATATTAATTTAAAACAAAACCTTTTTTATCCTAGGTTAATGATAAGACTTTTTTAAAAATATATATTCTTATATATTCAGCTTTTTATACTACATATAGGTTTACATATTTGTTATTACGTATGTATTGCAATTATGAGGTAACTATTTATTTAGGGTGCAATGTGCCTCATAAGTGCAACAGTAACACTAACATCAACATATCCAAACTACTTAAATTAAAATGTTTATCTGATTAGGCCCGGCCAATGACCCGTTACTTACCCATCCGAAAGGAGGAGTTTGACCTCCGGTCCCATGTGGAGTCAGCAGGCCACTGCATAGACACCTGTCCCTATGTCATTGTCGCTGAGAAAATGTGTAAAGGTCACCTGGTGAAGATGGGTGGAAAAATCAAATCATGGAAAAAGCGCTGGTTCGTCTTTGACCGTCTAAAGAGGACTTTCTCCTACTATGTCGGTATGTTTTTTGTCATGGCACTAAAGGTCTTTTTTTCACCTTACAAGCATCAAACCAAGGTTTCTTTCAATATGAACAAAAGTAATGTTCCCTTGTTTATAGCCAGTCTTCTCACTATATACACCATATCCCCCCCCCCCCTTTATTGTCTTTTGTACACACACACACACACACAACGTACACACATAGCCTTTTCACCCTCTTACTCCCCATGTTAGTAGTGATGAGGATGATGATGATGAAATAATCTGCAACCCTTTCTCCACCCCTGTGTTAGAGAGCGATGGGGTTGTGGGGGGGGTGGAGGGGTAAGATTTACCCCTGGCTCGTTTATGACTGACAACCTGAGACATGCAACTCTATAAAAACAGAATAATGCCCAAAACAATCAGCCCAATTTAGTAAAGAATATTTGTTTAATATTAAGAATGCGTAATTGCATAATTATAAAAGTAAATGATGAAATATATGCAACAAATCTGTTATACATGAACAGGGTTAGGGTAGGAAAGCATTTACATGTGCATGCCACATATTTATTATTATTATTTTTTTTGTATTTCTTTATTTAATTTATACTTTATATAATTACTTAATATATATATCTTTATATAATTACTTAAATTCACACAGTTAAATTACTGGAAATTGTAGTTTAATAATTTGCCATTAATCTTACAATAATAAAATATAACTGCTTTTTTTATCTCTGTATAGATTTTTGTGGGTATTTAATGTGCATGCTGTGTTGTATCCCTCAGATGATGCCGACAGATTTATTTCAGCATCGAATAAAACAGTTTCACCCCAAAAACAAAGCAGTTTAAACTGTAGTAAACTCACACATCTCCAAAACCTACCCATCTGCTCTAGTTTATAAATTTGAGGTATAAATATTGTTTCTGAAAAACAGGTATGGGGCCAGCGCTGTGGTGTAGTGGGCTAAGGCGCCGGCACCCACATTCGCAGTTGGCTCCAGCAAACTGCACGGGTCCTTTTCAGTCCCACCTTTCTCTCTATCTCCCCCATTTCATCCCACTGTCCTAGCAATAAAGGCAAAAAAATATCTTAAAAAAAGAAAAACAGGTTAGAATCTGGTTAAACAGGTTATTTTTATTTTAATTTTCGGATATAAACAATTAATATATTGTTAAATGGAAGGTTTCGTTGTATTTGTACATAAAAAATGTCTTTTGCTTTCAGACAAACATGAGACCAAGTTAAAGGGGGTCATTTACTTTCAGGCCATCGAGGAAGTTTATTATGACCACCTACGCAGTGCCACTAAGGTAAACTAAGTTACCCTGAGCTTTTTATTACAGTATATATATGTACATTTTCTGGATAATTAAATGCCATAATAAACACGCCTATCAAACACAAAACGTAGTCATTTTCCTTACAAATGAAAAAATCCGTCTAGTAAAAAAAAATACTTTTTTACAACATTAGCAAAGTCAGTTTCATGTTCAGGTCTTCATGCCTTCACATCTGCTTTAATTCTATAGCTATACCGTCAGTTCTGCACACCGTACATAAATTGTCTTTTTTGTTACATCCCAACAGAGTCCAAATCCCTCTCTAACCTTCTGCGTGAAGACGCATGACCGGCTGTACTTCATGGTGGCCCCATCTCCAGAGGCCATGCGAATATGGATGGATGTCATAGTAACAGGAGCCGAAGGCTACACACAGTTTATGACCTGAGGGAAAGCTGAGTGAACACTCAGCCTTGAAGGCATATGGCTGGGCAGGACTTGTCTAACAGGATGTGGGTTCTGTGGCAGGATTGAACTTATCACTGATATTTGAACTTCAGACATGCTGCCTCAGCCTACACTGACTGATGGTTGTCATCCAGGTCAGACGGATTCTGTATGAGTGCATATTAACCAGCTGGCAGCTGGGTTCTGTTGTTGCTGTGCAGATATTAAGGTGCTCCAAACAAACCTGTCAACAGGAAAGACTATTATACAATAAGATATTTAAAAAAAAAATATTTGTGTAATATGTATATTTTATTACTGCCATCAGAATATCTATGGTAACAGTTCCATGATAAAAGGGTTTTTTTGCACACTTTTACATTAATAAAAAAAGAAGTCAAATTGTACTTTTTTCTGCCAAATATTTAAAATCAATTATGCTTTTCGTGCCTATTCAGTAGTTTGTAGTATTAGTATTAATACTCTTCATTACAGTGTTAAAAGCACTCGAACTATTAATTTTCCTATAAAATACACCAGGAGGTTTAAGTAAATACGGTCTTTTATAGATGCATAGTGGGGAGAATGTTATTTTACTCTAAATATTAATAAGCATTTGGAGTATGACGTCCTGTTGTAGGGAAATGTGTGGCACTCCATTTTTTTCTTTATGAAGTAAAAAACTATTTGGACCGTTATTATGTACACACTTTTCTCAGTGTTTTTTTAGACGTTTGTCTGCAATAAAATTGACATAAGGTGCTTTAAAAATTCCTACTTTCAACACATTATAAAAATTATACTTCTTGTAAATTTTTAGTTTTTAGTAACAAAATGTCTTTTGGGGACCATTTTTATTTGGTCAAGTTTTTGTCATTTTACTTTATGACTTTGAAAGGGTAACTTTAAAAGTCCAGCATTTCATTCTGACAACACTTAACCAGCAGGTACAATGATGTGATCTGTGTAAGTGTTCTGTTTCTAATTGTATAGTTGTATGTGCGCAGAAAAAAATGTACTCCGATTTCATGTTTTTTTTTATTCAGGAGTGCTCTGGTATTCTTTTATATTGTGTACTTATTTATTTGGGTTCAAAGTATCCTGTCTTGCAAGTATGCCAAAATATAATACAAAAGTGCATATAATAAAAGCTCAGAGTAACCTCACTAGCATTATACTTATCTATGTGCTCATCCAAACAGTATATCAACAAAAGATTCCAGTGTGTACATACAGTATAAAGTCTATGTTTTTCATTAACACTTATGAATTGTAATGGCAGAGCTGTGTAACGCCTCAATAAAACGTTTAACAATGCATGTAGAATGCATCATGGTTTTGTTATGTAGTCAAAGTTCATAAAAAAATCTACGCTTTTGCAAAGAAGTAGTGCACTGAGAAATACGTCAAAATAAACTGCTCTCCGTCTCTTACACATGCTTTTTTTGCTTTCTGACAAGTAAAAGAAAATTACCTGCGTGAATAACACCACACACCTCATGAAAATCCCTGTGACAGACAGAACGTAATTCATATTGTTAATAAACTAAAAGGGGAGTTCAAATTTACAGATTGGCTTTTACATCTTTTGGCCCGCTGGTTATTCATACAAAAACACACCATGAGGGGAACTATGATGTGTCAAAAAAAAATTTCATAGTTTTCCTTAAATTATTATGTCAATATGACTCGATGCTACAACACATCACCTTATTGTCCATGACTGAAGATGTGTTTATTAGCCTGTCCAACAGAGAGCGCTGTTTCTCTGTTTGACCGCTATGAGGCGCAGTTGTTTCCTTTATTGCTCGGCGCCAAGTCATGAAAAACAACAGTCAAAGTAGAAAATTAAAAATTTGTAGCCAAATATTAGACTTTCTCATCTTTATTAAAATGAAAACAACATCTCTCTCTCCTCTCTCTCTCTCTCTCTCTCTCTCTCTCTCTCTCTCTTTTTATCTTATATACTATATATAGTACAGTAAAAGTGATTATTACTATCATTTCACCCAATAAAATTCAATGATCAGAATAAAAAAATGTGAAAAAAATATAGGTTTAAATAAATTATTCCAAATAAATATTATTAAAAATATTAATTTACATTAATTTCATTACAGTGTTTTGAAATAACTAATTATTGGGACTAAACTACATATCAGTGTTGAATGTACACTTGATCTCTAGTGTAGAATAGAGCCACAGTGAAACTATAAGTGTTTAGCCTGATTTTATAAGAAAACTTTTTTTTACACACTGGCGCACACACATGCAGGCATCTGTGGTTTTGTGTATTATGAAATTTAGAGAATGCTTGCTTAGTAAATCTAGGTATCATTTTCCAAGGAATTTTATGATAAAAAAGTAATGACAGCGTATATAATGCATAGGTGTTCCTGTATCTGTATTTCAAGTGCACAGGGTCAATTACTGCTGGTAATGTTAGGGATGTATCAGTAAAAAAAATAAAAATAAACTACATAATGCTTAAACCTAGGCAGAGTTTTCAGTTGTAGAATTAACTGACAGTTTTCACTGATGCATACAGCCTGCATGGATACCGTCTGGGCTGGAGAGACATCAATACTGTTTTCTGGTGTTGTGGTTGGTTTATAATCTGAAACAAAAGTTTGACACATCTGCTAATAGCAATTGATCTGATGTTGTTTCCAGAAAATTAATTCTTATATGTAGCTATTTATATCAGTTACAGTTCATAGATTTATGATTAAAATCTTACAGCCATGTGTTTAGTCAGGTGAGCATTTGTGGAGAAATGTAAGTGTGTTCAAGTGTGTAAGTGTGTTATTGTATAGTTTAACATTTTTCAAGTAAAACACTCTTTGTGATTTTATGGCTAGTCAACACAATGCTTGGTTGATTGGATCAATGGCCAGGGAGTGTATTTTCTTGAATAATCTGAAGTTTTCAACTTGCTGATACATAGCTACAAATGGTAAAACTAATCAATTTATATATTGTTAAATCAAAACGGTAGACGTTCAGTATTTTTTTTTCTGCCTCAGACACTGACGTTGTCCTTTAAACGGTTGAGCAACCCTCAGCATGTCTATTCTCACTGATAGTTTTTCACTTAAAATGCAATTCTTTTTTTTTTCTTTTCTAATATATTTTATTATGTATTTGTGTTATTTTGTTAAACTTTTTATCTTTATATATTTTTTGCCAATCCCAAATGTTTGCTTGCTGTGGATCCTTTGAATACACCAAGGTCATCTTCCTTTTTCTTTTTTTTGCTGTTTCTGGCTTGTTGAATGAGATTTAAAGTAGATAACATAATTTAATAACTTCAAATATGTAACTTAATACTTTTCAGTGTCAATGTCTATTTTTTTAAACCACCATTTTGTTTTTCCATGATGCATCTAGAAAATAAAACTGCAAAGAAAAAGTTTGCTAAATGGGCCCAGATAATTAGTGACACAGGACTACCCAGTGAATCAAATCCTAAACACAGGGGAAAACCTCGAAATCTCGTGATAGAAGTGACATGACAGTTGCTGAGCTGCAGAGGATCAGCTTGACATTGGTAGCCACATGGGAGTCAATCTACCCAACTTTAATGTCTGACAATCCTGTTGGTGTGAAGCAAAATTTCACTTTGTACATGTGTATGCATAACACCTGGCAGACACAACAGACATAATCCAATATACAAGCACAGCAGGTATTGTATGTCCAAACAGCAGACAGAAAGACAGCCATGCTTATAACCATATGGTTTAGCAGAAGCTATTGAATCAATAATTGTGGGTTATTAACACTGTCTTCCTCTTTGCCTAACAATAATATTATATGAGACTAATAAAGTATTTCTTGAAAGTTTTATTTTTCTCAAGAATGAGGTGTTAAATTAGTAAAAAGTCTGCATACAAACTAGTCATGGCTGTTTTTTATGCAATAGGCAGCCTATTCTTTGATTGGCCATTACTGCTTAATGCATTATGTGGTTCCATTCTGCCTTTTCCCTGGTCATAAACACATTGTTATGGCTAGCCGTTTAATCAATATTCCCAAACTTGAAATGTTTTGATGGTAGTGCTGGGGAGTAAGAAAAAGAGGGGAGACGCACAAACAATGAATTCTGAAGAACACGGTGATGAAATTGTGATGTAAGCGCAACTAACATGTGCCATACATGAAGTTAGCGTGCTGCGCGCGCCCCGTCTTCGCTCCCTCGCCCTGTTTTTAACTTCCGCGTTGTGTGCGCGGCGAAAGGAAGGCCAATTCTGATTGGCCAGAACCAAAAACAAACAAACAAACCCTGCAGGTCAACGTTTTGTCTTTTTTTTTTATATATCTCCTACATTTAACTTTATCAGAGGTCTCTTTCGGAGTAATGGAATTGTGTTTACAATAAACGTGTGCATGAACTTTATAACAGAAAGCCCGTATGTGTAATAAGTCTAAATGATGCACACGCGCCGCTGGACTTCGGAGGAAGAGAAAAGGAGATCAGTGATCTAAAGGGCTCGTTTAATTTACACTGTCTAATTAATCAGCTGTGACGTGTAGCAGGCCTGTGGGCGCTGTATAAACAGTGATACATGTGCAGCATCAGCTATTGTTTCACAGGATTGTAAGTGGGGGAAAAACTCAATGTACAATGGTTGATGCATCCACAGCATGAACTTTAGAACCGTCAGTGACTGAGGTACCCATGTGTGCATTGCTGACTTTCTCTCACGCTTTGCGCAAACAGGGCGCCCCGGCGGACCAATTAACGCGCGGTGAGATGGGAGAGTCAGCGCTTTCCTGGGAGAAGATCCCTGCACTTCAACAACCATTATTATCTCACTCCCGACCACGTTACGACCGCACTCGCGAAGATTGCATCAGGTCTGGCTTTTCTTTTTTACATCTCCGAGGCCGAAAAACCGAATTACGCCAGGAATTACTGTATCACAATATCTTCAGAAGCGCGCGGCTTTGATCCTGGAGACGGCGCGATGGAGAGAGAATATGTTCATTCTGTTACCAGCAATCGTGTGTAAACACAAGCACTTTCTCATCATACCTGATAATTAAAAAAAGTTTAACATGAGTTCATGATTCATATTTAACAAAGGTCACTGATTACTGTAGTGTCTTTTTGATATAGTAGTAATATTAGAGTACATCTTTTAAAACTTTATTATGTGTTTTTAAAAGCTATATTGCATCCTAAGGTTCACCTTTAAACCCCTTGTTGAAAGATGGAACAGATGAGAGAAGATGCCTAGGAACGGATAATTTCTCTATTGTAACACCCCTTTAACAAAAGTACATCCTGGTACCTTTATTTGTGAGGAGATGAATCCTCAGCTTCTTTGTGATTGCATGGGTTTCCTCTGTGTTCTCCAGTTTCCTCCTATTTGGCTATGCTAAATTGTCCCTACATGTAAATGTGTAAATAAGTAAATGAATGGTGCCTTGCTATTTTATCTTGGGTGAATTTTACTGCTTTGTGTTCAAAATTGTTGTTCTTAACCATGACAAAAAGTGATTTCAAGTTATGAATTAAATTAGTTTTTAATAGTGTAGGTCATCCCATAATAAAGTTTAGGTTTTATGCCTCCTAATTTGTTTTTAAATTGTGTTGAGTAGGCTAGACAGGCTCCCAAGCCTCTTCCTGGAGTACCTCCTTCTGCATATTGTAGAATGTATTTTCCCTAATGCACCTGATTCAGCTAATCAGGGCCGAGTTTCCCAAAGCATCACAGCCCAAAAATTATCATTAACTAGTGAGTAAGAGTCACATTGAGCACTTTCTTTACCAGTTAAGATGTATTTAACTTTCTGAAAAGCAAGCTCATTAACAACACTTCATGACTCGGGCGGAGAAAACATTAAAAAGGGAGAACAGGAGGGGGGACAAGACAGAAAATTTGTGGGGGGTTTTTTTCTTTTTTTTTTTTTTGCATTGTAGCCTTTCATTTCTGTGCAGAACATAATTTGTATACACAGGTGCACATAAAACACATGAACATACAACTGTTTATGGCCCACAACAGTACTTAGATTATTGCTTTGAAATATGCGTAACTAAGGTGATGTATAAAATGACAAAATATTTGGTTTAATAAACATTTCACACATTATGGACTTTTAAATTGATTTTGGTCATAAATTATTGTAGGTCATTACATATGATACATTCATTCATTCATCTTCTATACCTGCTTATTCCCTAATTCGGAGTCACGAGGATCTGCTGCCAGAGTCTATCCCAGCCAAGTCTAAAAGGGCGAAAGGTGGAAGAGGTACACCCTAGACAGGTCGCTAGTCCATCACAGGGCCGAAAGGTGGAAGTGGTACACCCTAGACAGGTCGCTAGTCCATCACTGGGCCACACACTTACACGCCCTATGGGCAATTTAGAATCACCAATAGTACATGTTTTTTGACTGTGGGAGGAATCCCAAGTACCCAGAGTAAACCTGGGCACTATTAGTACTATTAGTATTCTGTATCTGAGGTTAACCCTGCTGCATCTATTGGATAATGTGGTGTTATACAAGCCACTGGTTTCCAGCGTAGGTCTACCCTTGTACATTTTAGTGTCTTACACTTCTCTAACAAACCCTATTCAACAAATAAGCTTATTATTGGACTTGTGGGGTAAAATGAATGCAGGGGTAATTTTATTAAGGGATAAGGATACTCCAGTACCGCAGATTAGAACCTGTGATATAAATTATGTTTGTAAGCTTCTGCTGTCTGTTTGAAACATCAGCCTTGACTTTTAGCCTGTGTTCGTGTTGGTTTGATGTTATGTGGAATATAATAAGTGAAGAATCATATTCGTTGTAAACAAATGGAGCTTAACTCGATCAAAGTCTACTTGTTGCAGCTGTAAAGGTGGGGGAAAACAAGACATTTTTCAGGGACTGACACTTCTCGGAGTTGAGAGGCAAAGCTGTTAGAAACACGGGCCGAGAGAGGGAGCAAATCCCATCGCAAATCCCATGGCAACAGCAACCAGAAAACAGGTCTAAAATAGGGGGCAGTGTTCGCTATTGCTATAGCAACAGGAAGACGTAGCTCCTTCAATCAGCTTTAGGATTTGCTGAGGCTGGAAAAACAAAGACTCGGATTCTTTGTTATTAAGCGCGATTAGAACGTGTAATAGGATGCAGACTTGATTTGACCCAGTGCCCCTAAAGGTGCAGCCTGATGAGACATTCAAAAGCAAAAACTAGCACAAACATGCAATTAGTGCCAATTCTATAGCCAATTAAATGTAAATTACAAAACGTTCGTCTAAATCGAGAGAGGAAACGGTAGTAATTAAAAAATAACACGCATGCGCAGAATGCCTCACCTCGTTGTTCAGCCTCTTAATTTTATTTTACGACATTATTTTAGCGTTACGGTTGTTGCAATTTTACCTGTCAGGCTAAACAAAAACAACAAGAAATCGGGTAATTGTTTCTTTCATTTATTTATTTTTAAAACTTCTCGTGTACAGATTTTGACATATCTATATAAACATATAAGAACAGCAACATATCATTCTAGATGGTTGCATCAACAATAACAAACCGAAATACAACTTAACTAATAAGCTAATATTGATCTTGTCAATACATATTACACACTAGTTTTGATTCCAGAACAGTGCTTTACGAATTGAAATAAACCTTACGACTAAGGAAATCAAGAAGGAACAATAAACCCGAGTTCTTATCGTGCTCTGAAAAAGTTGAGTAAAAAGAGTATAAAACTTCCTCTCTAGTTTACTCTCGGGATGTTTACGTGAAACATGTGCACAGAGAGCGCTAAGGTAAAAAACCAGTCGGATGAAACGTCCCACTCGAGCCAACCAATCAGAGAAGCGCAAACCAAAGCTCCAGCCATTGGCAGCGCAGCTGTTTTAGCAGACCCAGCCAATCAGCGCGCGGTTTGCAGCGCTGATGCAACTAAGCTGCAACAATAGCCTAGTATCTCCTGGGTAGCAGAAAGTGTTCTTCCTCGTAGCAAATTAAATAGTCCCGATGAATCCATTGATCGTCACAACCTCTCGTCTCTCTTTGGTTGAAAATTATTATAACAACAGTATAACAGATTTCGCATATGTTTTACACTGATGCCACATTTGAACAGACGTTTGTGTTTTTACGGGTACGAGAGCACTTATAAGCCTGTTTAAGTATTTTTACACGTATAAGGCATGTCTGGATACCTAAACCCATATGATGTAGGCGTTGTTTACTATGGTGAGGGCTGTACTGACGGGGCGGAGGGATCTAGAGAAATGGCACATGAGCGCATGACGCAGCCGGTTGCTAGGTGTGGATGACCTGATGATGATGCTTTCACTCAATTAAGCTTATTCTCAGTCATCAACTCTATCACAACAAAGCAAGAGCAGCTGTACTTCTGTCCTGGCCACTCCGAAGGAGACATGGCTTTTTAATTCAGCATCCGCGTCGACTCTTCACCAAGCGCCGTGCTTTGCTGTAGCAACGCACCCCAAACTCAAAAACATAATGGAGTAAGTGAAACTTATTTGTTACTTTGCAAAGGTTGATTTCGAGCTGCTGTAAAGGCACACAGAGGGACTGTCGAGTGTGTCTACTTTGTCTTTTTGTAGTTGCTGGTGAAGGTTGTTTGTTGTTACAGCAATATTTGGAGTCTGAGATACAACAAGGAGAAAGTTTGGGCTACTTTGTCTACTTTATACAACTGTTGCCACAAAAAAACTTGTCTAACAGATCATCTTGTTACTTGTCACTGCTGTGAGAATGTAACTTATAAAATAAAAACAACATAAAGCCATGCTTTAAGATGCTATGGTTTGTGTTCTAGTTTTCTAATAGCTTCTATATTAAGAGTAATAGAGAGCAGGGAAGTATTTAAGGGTGCTGTTAAATATGAACTGTGCTCAATTTACAACGTCTTATATACCAGCTTGGTTAAAACCCTAGAAATAAATGGTATTGCGTGGATTGCTTCCTAAGAATAAACTTAAGTAACACTCTGTCATTTTTTCCCTCTAAAAATAAACTATCCTCATTTAAAGTGACCTTGTTTCACGTAGGATCTATAATAAAAAATATTTTTTGCTGCTTGAGGTAGGCTACCTTGACAAAAACAAAGAAAGAAGGAGTTGAAAGCATGTTAGACACCTTGCATTACGTCATTGCCTGCATCCCACGTGCACCTCGAGTTTCTTGCTTGTGCATGTTTTGTATTTCGGAGAGATTTCCTGGTCGCTCTGTTGTCTGTTTGCATGACCTGCTCTTGTACAGTTTCTGGCACAGCAAGCTTGTGATTTTTTTTTTTGTAGACAGAAATGCATTATGGAGTGTTTTTTTATGCAGTGTGAATCAGTTGGAGCTTATAATTATGTTTATTATGATGTTCTTTAATTTGTGTATGATTCTGTTTTGCACTGATTGTAAAACAAGCTGTTTAATTGATTGTTGTGACTTCTTTGTTGATGATGATAGCTCTTCATTCATAGGTGTTACAGACAGAGAGCAGTAGCTTTATTTGGCGTAGATTGAGCATCTTCTTGGTTTATTGGGTTCTCAGCTGAGACTATTAAGTGGGCACAGGAGACTGAGATGGATGGAACAGGTCTAGCGGTAGCCTAAATTGGTCCCTTGATAAACACAGATGTTTCCTGAGTGATGCTGAAATGAAATGGGTCATTTACCTCATCAATGTCTAGTGGAATTGTGATGGATGGGTTTCTACAGAATGCAAAAATTGTTTACTGGTGACATCAAAGGTATTTTGCATTTTGACGGCAATGTGATGGTTGAAGATGGAAAGCCTTCAGACAAGAGATACCTCTTTTATTAGTTTATTACACCAATTTTTTTTCTTTGCTTATATCCTAGCCATGTGAAATTATGCGAAGTTTTTTTTTTTTTTTGATGGCTCCACCTCCCTGATCCACCTTCGCTTGTTTTTTTAGGTTTCATAATGCCTACCCAGCCCTGTTTTCTGTGGCTCAACTCATTAACAACATTATCGTGCACCACAATCTTGGACAGTTGAATCGTAGAATCGTCAAACAGAATGATGACAATGTCAGCGCCCATATGGAAGGCTCTACTTGGATGCCCGGCAGACCCCCTCGCTCTCTCTCACCCACAGGCTAACCACAGCCAATTGGAGAGGCGCAGAGGGGAGGGGCCAGAGGAGAGCCAGCACTTAATTGGTGAGTTGCAGTGAGTACAGTTTTTTATTTTCCCAGTTTCAGGTGGGCACCGCACTGCAGCACATTTTCTCCTCCTTGAACAGTGAGTAAAACTACCAATGTGTGTCTGTTTTAAAATGTTTGTGGTGTACATTTGAATTGCATTGGGATAAAATAATACTATTGATTTTAATGCTTTGTATTAAGAATGTATATCGATCGTGCGGAGACATTTTGGTACATTTATATAGCACATTTTTTTGTAAATAACTTTCGTAATTTTAATTTTTTTTTTTTTTAGAAAATATGCTTTCAATTTACAAGTTTTAATTCTTTTTACTTTCCTAATAGGTGATGGTCTCAGTGACTGGATGACGGAAGAAGTGGATTTCTCCTCGTACCTCCCAACCCCTCACTCCTCTCCCTCCCCCAATGCATCCCTTCCCCCTTCGCCCCTTCAGCATGACATCCAGGTGCCCTCAGATTTGGAGGTCATGACATCTCTGCTGCAGGAAGAGCTTGCTCAACTGGAGGATTACTTCCTGTCTGACCCACTCCCAGAGAAAGTCTCTAAACTGGGCAAATGCGACAAGGGGCCAGCACCAGTGGGCCCCCCATCATACTACCAGTTGCCCTATGCATCCTATTCTGCTTCTAGCCAATCAGAACCTAGCCCCCTACTTGTTACCCTAGCAACCGGGGAACTAGACCTGCTGAGCCTTTGTGGGGGTCCCATTGGCCGATCAAAAATGCCTAGACACACCCCTTACGTTTGCAGCCGTCCCAATGCTAATGTTTGCAGCCGCAAGAGGGTTTCCGATGGGGTGAAGGTGAGTGAAGGCTATGAGAATGGCATCTGGAGTTCCAAAGGAAATACCTCAGGTAACTCAGCTGTTGCGCTTAATGGTAGCTACAGCTGTGTGGAGGATGAACGGGTGGTGGGCAAAGGGTACTGCTTGGGCAGTGCGGTGGAGATCCGAAGATGCGCCATATTACCAAAAGAGGAAAAGAACTGCCGCTACGCGGATGAAGCCGTTGGTTTAAGCAAAGTTGTAAGTGGCAGCTATGGCTTTGGTGGGTCCATTCAAACCCCACAAAAAAAAGAAGAGATGATGATGTATGGTGTCAGAGAAGTCAACATGAATGGAATAGACGGAAGTGGAGAGATGGAGATAATAAGCGAAGGCAAAACATCTATTGGTGATGTGGTCAAGGCTACCATACCCTGGAAGAGCGAATCCAGCGAAGGATGCTATATTCAAGGAAGATCCCATGATGAGGCCTATCACAGTTTCCTAGGATCCATCAATGAGCCAATAAAAGCAGAAGACGTTGAAATGCATCATCAACATAATAATAATTATAACTGCAGTTTTCTGGATGGTCAAGACGCCGACTGCTTGAATGAAGACAGACAGGGACACGAAATGGGTGCTCATTGCCCCAGAGGTGTCTGTGCACTGAAAGAAGTGCCTTGTATTGTGAAGCCAGACCTGGAGGTCTCCTTAATGGAAAACAACCATGGAGAACGTAAACAGAAGAAAAGAGATCAGAACAAGACTGCAGCTCACAGGTATATCGTTTTCTCACCAGCAAGCAGTACCATAAGGTCATAGTACTGTATGCTATATTTATAAGAAGGTATATCTGGTAGGTCTTGTTTTATTACCTGGGTTTAAAAAAAAAAGAAAATGTTTTAGGATCGCTGGGATTACAAATTTCTTTTTTTTTTTTTTTTTTTTTTTTTAAAAAAAGAGACAACACTAGCCACACTCTGTTACAACCAATAGTAAAACAGCATGTTTATTAGCGATGGCAATATATTTAGCAGTTGACTTTTTTACTTAAACAGGTATCGGCAGAGGAAGAGAGCAGAGCTGGACTCCTTGGAGGAGCAGCTTCATGGCCTGGAGGGAAGAAACCGAGAACTTCGGGACAAGGCCGAATCGGTGGAGCGAGAGATCCAGTATGTGAAAGACCTTCTGATTGAGGTTTACAAGGCCCGCAGTCAACGTCTAAAACAGGAGGCCAGCGCCTGAGCTGCACATGAGTAGCCTGAAAATTGATGATTATCCTGCAAGTAGAATTGATAGTGCTCTGAATATGAAACGGAATTTAATCTGGAATAATTTTTGTTTCGAAGGTTTTTTTTTTTTTTTTTTTTTTTTTTTTTTTTTTTTTTTTTTTTTTTTTTCTTCTTGTTTTTGGACGGGGCGGGTGGGTTGTTGCACGTGATGTTAACAAATAACTTAATTTTCGTTACAAACTGACAAGTCCAACAACAGCTGCAGCACAAACTTCCACTTTCTTGAATTCCAACGCAACATCAAATAAATATGCACTGTGATTCTGTCATGGGTTTAAATGACAGTGGCTTTTGTGTGGGCCTCCTTTTTTTCCAAGAATAGATAAAACGGGTTCTATTTTCATGATCTTTTCGAAATTTATGTTAATGCTGAACACACAATTCGAAAAGCACATTATTGTTTAGTTTACGCAATGCTTTAACTTATCATGACCTGCACCAATTTTTTTAATTTATTACAGAGATTATTAACAATTTTGTTTTTTGTTTGTTTTTTCTAAAAATGTATTAATTTAATTATTTCTCAACAGTTTTAAGGTTTGTAGCACTTGGCAATAGCATAATACTTCCATCAAAAATGAATAAGCACTAATGTCATTAAGCAATGTTTTTCAAACCAATTGACTTTCAGGGGAATTTCTCTTTTGAAATAAATATTCCCTCAGGAATAACAAACCTGAATCTTCTTTTCATCACATGCCCAATATAGGTTGGTCCTGCAGCTCAGGTATGCTCTCTATGTCCAAAGTCATGGAAGTATGTCAGTTTGTAACTTGATGCTGAAGATATGGCACTGCCTAATGTTTGTGTGTCAAGTCCATAGTGTTTTAGTCGTGCATGCTTAGGATTTCATGGCTTTCTTTTGATTTGAACAGGGTGTTGAACATTACAGCGTATATCTCTCTTGCTAAAAGACCTGTTATATATTCTCTTTGCTTAGTCATTTTTTTAGAACGAGTGGCATTTGAGTTCACAAACTACCATTTGGCCCAATGTCTCTGCTGTAACTGCGAAAACAATCAGGGTTTGTGATTTTATAAGGCTTATTTGACCTGATTTTAAAACATTGTCCTACTGGGTAGCACAAAAAAGAGAAAGCTTTATAGCTTAACAACTTTTTAACAGATATTTCCACTGGAATGCTTGAGACGGCTTTACAACATTTATTAGCTGTGGCTCAAATTTCTTTCTGTCCAATATTTATTCAACAATTTCATGTAATCGAATATTAACTGCAACTGAAGTTGCGAACAATCACCAATTTAGGGTTTTTATTTTGACAGTCTCTCTCTCTCTCCTCTCTCTATATATATATACAATTTATGTATCCAGATATTTTTTACTTGCTGTGCGCAGAAACGGAAGCGCAGGAGACGCAGTTCAGACGCAATTCTTCTTGTTTTTTATTTATTTATTAATTTTTTTCATTTTACACTGTAAACATTTGACTGAAGCATTATAATGTACCTTAAAACCTAGCAATACATTTATTTTCTTAACCCTTCTGAACACGTAGCCTAGCACAGATATCGAGAGAGTTAAGCGCCTTATCGAATTTCAATCTGCTTTTCCTCTTGGCGGTATACAATCATGTTAGTGAGAAATGAGCAGACTGCGCTTTGTCATCTTATGAAGCTGATAAGTGTTGGAACTCATAAGCTCCGCGGCTGAGAGCCACGTTGTTTTACACACGCTCACACCAGCTGAAAGACCAAGACATTTGATCCGTCATTTTTTTCTTCCAGTTTGATTGCTCTGTGTTTACTTGTCATTCTTTTGATTCCAATAAAGTGATTTGTGTAAGCAATAACGCATCTCGGAACTGATAACTTTACAGTCTGGGGAAACTTGGTGGTTTTTTGTTATTGTTGTTGGGGTTGGGCTTTTACAGATATAGTCTAAAACTGTATTCTGCTGCATTTACGATTAAAGCAAAATACAACAAAAAAATAACAAATTTAGGGTTAAATTATTATTATTGTTATTATTAAAACAAAAAGAATTGTTAGGTAATTAAAGCTGACTTCCAAGTCCGGTTAACCTTTAATAAGTGATTTTTTAAAGCTCTTTAATGCATGCTGTCTCTTAGAGGGACACCTCTGGAGACGTTTTGAAAAAAGAAATAAATTTGACATATTTATCCAAATGACTAAAACTAAATTTACGAGACAGATTGTAAAGCCACAGGAAATAAAAAGGAAAATACGGAAAATATTTTCACGTTAATAATCAAGCCAAATACTAATTAGGCTGTTCGGGAAACTGGTGAAAGCTGTTTATCCTAACAGACTGTGGACATGTTTTTTTTACTGACAGTTTGAGTCTGTTTACTGCTCCGGCAGCCTTTATACGGGTTCCTCGTGTTTCTCTCTCTGTACACACACACACACACACACACAGACACGCGGACCTGAAAAAGCACACCGGGAAATATGTTTCTTTCTTTGCTCCCAAAATAGGCAGTGTGGAAATAGCTTATATTTAGCTTTTAATATTAACATTAATCTATGACTAGAAGGGAAAAAAATAAAAAGTGGGGGAACAAAATTGACTGCTTCAATGCAGCGGTAATTAATATCCGGAATTTCCCGAGTGTATATAATTCACTGTTTTTAAACAAAATATATAAAATGAAATAAAATCCACAGTAAATCCTTTCTTTTCTTTAGAAATCGATGTATTATTATAATTATTATGTTTTACAATATCCAGCCTGCGCATCTGTGGGGCCGAAACCAAACGATAAAAATTTGGTTACAGGAACCGGCGTGTCCAATTTTTAACCAGTTTTATTTTAGTGTTGCTGTTATAATATTTCGGAAGATTATTTAGCATTATTTAATTACACAAACCATTTCTAAAAACAACAAAGCAAACAGATCAGCTCCATTTTAGGGAAACACCAGAAAGCGACATTTCTCTCTTTGTAATAAAAACGGCACAAAAAAAATCCAAGACAATAAAAATATACGATTTAAACGGAACATAATATTTTATTTACTAAAATTATTAAACTATCGAAATTATATATGCTTAGCTAATTTCAGGATGAGATATAAGAAGTCACAAAGATATTTACGTTTAAACTCTTTGATTTTAAAATTAATAATTTTATCCTAGGCAAGAATAAATATATATACAAAATAAACATTATTTTAATATTTTACATTCGTTTCTGCTACTGTTTTTTAAAAAAAATACTTTATTCAATATTCAATTTTCTTGACGTTACAAAATCTTCTAGAACAGATAGAAATTCTTTCATTATAATACAAATAAAAATTCGACTGTATTTATTGATTTTGTTTATGTTATTGCAGGACATTCTTAGTGTTTACTAGTAGTTGTATGTAGGAGAATTCGACATAGTTGTACGATTGATCATTTTTATTTTGTAGGGTGTGCACACACAGTGTTAGATTAATTCTCAGTCTGAATCACATTGTCATTGGAATGTTTAGGTTACAGGATAAACTCAGTTTCCTTGATTCAAACACAGATACAAAACTGTACAGATTAACTAACATCATATTAACATTAAGGTGTTTTTAAAAAAAGAAAAAAAAGGGCCAGGGGTACTCATAGCAATTTTTGTACTAGCACTGCTCTAGCAATTTTGGCCACTATTAAAGAATGAGTATGGGCCCCCAAGCACACCCACTCTGCACTAAACATACCATTACATTATACTGCTAGTAGTTACTATTAATAAAACAGATCTCTTAGGCTCCCTCAAGTGCATGGACTCCTTGGACATCAGCACCCCACTTTGCGGCAGCCCTGAATAATGAAGCCTAAAATTGAGTGATAACTTTCTATTTCACGGTTATTAAACAGTTTCATCAGGCAGAAAAACAGGTTAAATATTCGGTCAAGAGTTGACAGGAAGAGAATACAAGGGTTAAACTACTTTAGTATTAAATTAATTGCAGTATTGGTTTATCCTGGTGTTGAGTTCCCGTTATGTTTTCTCTCTGCTTGACCCATCCGTCTGTGATTGCTCTGAAGTGCAGAACTCTGGCATATGTGGAGACGTTTAAGCTTGACTTCTAGAGCCTTGTGGAAAAAGCAGTTAGAATACCAGAGTAAGACATGCTGGTAAGGTGTTTTCACTTGTTGTTCTCCAAGTCCCTCAGCACAATTGTCAAAATGATGCAATATTTTTCAAAATGTGTCTGCACACTGTTCGTTTCATTAAAGAGTTGGTAAGTATAATTGTTATGGGGCAGCACTGATCATAGCGCAATAATATTGTGCATTTTATTGCTACTGCACCTGAAATTATGGTGCTGGATATTTGCCCCATTATAAGGCTAAACACAAAAATGTATTATTGCTTTTTAATTTTTTGTTGTAATAATTACGCAATGCAAGCATGAAAAAACCCCTCCCCTCTCACCTCCTGCAATGTGTCCTGTTGACTAAATGCACATAGGGCCGCTAAGGCTTGCTGCCGCACTGCATGATGGGAGTCGGTGTGGGCGAGGTGCAGCAGTTGGTGGGAAGCATCTGCACTCATCAGCCCTCTTTCACCTCCTGTAATGGCAGCCGTGCTCTCAAGGATGATGCAGCCCTGTCGTCGAATGACGGCATCCGAATCTGAGAGAAGAGAAACCGCTGGAGATGCTGCCTCCATGGCGACTTTGAGCCACTCCTCCTGTTCTAAGGAAGTACCTTTAAAACTTAAAGATGAGTCGTCTTTAAACTGCTGTCTGATACCACCAACCCTTACCCTTATTTTTTCTTTTCCTGTTATAGCTGGCGCGCTGACAGTTCTCCTGCTGCACTCAGTCCCCTGTAATTGCTGGTTCCTCTTTGATATGACCTTAGTCTTTCTCATCATGCCTAGCCATTTTACTGCAGCCTTACCGGCACTTCTGCGCACAGAAGGTGCAGAATCAGACAAGTAGCTAAGCAGGTCCTTGAATATTGCTGGCTCAATGGTCCAGTTAGGTCCTGCATTCGATCTGGGGGAGACCTGTCCCAAATCTGGCTCAAGGCAAGTCAACAGATTGCAGACAGCTGCTCTGACCCCATCATCATCATGGCGCAAGGCAGCTTGAAGCACGACTGGGTCCACAGGTACAGCAGAGTAGGCTGAGCCAGGTGTGCAAATCTGACACAGCAGAGACAGAAGCTGCACTGCACAGCCAACCAAGGATTCGGATTGCAGCAGCATGGATAAAAGAGAACTGGCTGTCCTAATTTCAGGCTGATGAGGTTGACCCTTGACCTCTAATGATTTAGGGCAACCCTTTATTACACTAGTGTGACCAATGCAGTTTACGGACTGCTCTAAACTGTCAATAAACCAGCTTTTGTTGCTGTTTTTCCATGTTGCAGGATGTCTGAGTTGGTCTGAGAAGCTTTCGGGAAACTCCAGGCTATCTAGGGGCTCCTCCACAGCATCGTTCTGCTGCTCTATACTATCTCGGAGGTGTTCGATGCTGAAAAGGTTTAGATCTTGTTTGATCTTTGAATAAAAGCCTTTTTTCCTCCCGTTTCCAGACTTGTTTTTGGATAGCTGGTGGTGCATGTTAGGAGGATCCCTGGTGTCCTTGCCTTTATTCAAACTTCCTCTAATTTTGTCTGTTGTTCTCGTACGGTGATCCCCACCAACCCTTTTCAATTCTGACTGTTTTTTATATAGGCTGCCATTATGTCTTGTCTGTTCTGATGCATTTACAGAATGGTTAAGGTTATTTAGGCTTTGGTCTAATGATGCACTCGGGGGAAGAAACCCACAGTCTTGGGCTGCTGTGATGAAGCTTGGAAAAGCGAACATCGGGGAGGACAGGCAAAGACGGCGTAACAGAGAAAGCGGAAGCTCCAAGACTGCAGGGGATTGGAGTTGTATCACCTGGAAAAGATAGAGGAGAACATTTCAAGGAATTATATTTAACTCATGTACACTGATATAACACCTTACAATCTCTTGCTTTGGATTGGAGTATTAACTTGCCTGAACTAAGCTTTCCACTATATTCAAGCTCTGGTACAAGTGGAGAATAGCCTCCATTTTTTCCGGGGGCAGCTCAGTAGCAAACGGAAAGCACAGTAACTGGCAGCTCATCAAGGCTAGACTATTCATATCAAAACCACCCCACAGGAGACCCCTTTTAAGTGGTGCTGAGCTGCTGAGAATGAGAGCACAGAGGCGGGTCACAATTAACATCAAGTCTAAAATTAAGTTGATTTCACCAGGAGAAGTAAAAAGCTGAAGGTCTACTGACCTATGTGTCGTTAAGAGACGAGTCAGGACTCGAATAAGTTTTTTGTCATCTTTGAAAAACATGGAAATGCACTCGTGAGGCTCAATGGAAAAAGCAAATAAAGTAATGAATAAAAGGACACAGAGACCTAAAGTAAAAAAAGACTTGATTAAAAAAAACGCAGGTCATGAGACATTTTTTCTATTATGGAAGAACCGTTTTCATCATTTTACCATCAATTGAGAGGAAATCTGGTTTGGCTGATGTGATTTTTAGAATAGTGGCAATTTTAGTCCACAAGTGACACCAAACCTCAGAGTTCAAAAAATCATATAGAGCACTGCTGTCAGTCTGCAACCAAGAGGAAAATCGGTTTATTACAATGCACAATTTTCTAAACTAGTACAACTTTAATAATCACATGACGAAATCTGAAAAAAACTATTGTTTGGAATTACCTCATAGAGAAAATAAAGAATTAATGCCAGAACACCATCACACCTGCCCCATCCAGGAGGTAAAGGGTAATGAGACTGAGACAGAAAACAAAGAAATCATGACTTCTGGGACTCTCCACAAATATTGCACCATAAATAAGCAAAACCTGGTAATAATAATGTAAAAAAATTGTGTGTGTACCTCTTCCGGTTCTTTCAGTAGATTCTCCAGAAGAGCCGTAAGTCTGTCCATGTGGATGTTTACACACACGTTATGGTGAACAAACAGACTCAGGAGTGCAGCTGCTTGTGGCTGGATAAGATAAAATAAAAAAAAAAAGTAAATTATTAAAAAGATGTCAGCATCAGTAACAAAAAACAATGAAATTTTTGCTCAACACATGGACTTACTGCCAAAACATGTGGGTCTGGACGGAGAAATAATGATGTCAACAGCTGGCAAAAATCCTCAGCTCTAGTAGCAGATTTTTTAAACAACAATTTATGTTTCTTGACAATCCCATAAAAAGCAATGCAGTCATGTTTACTAATCTTAAATTAACAGGAATTGCATTAATAATAATTACAATAGGAAGAAAGAATTAAATCAGACCTTCTCTCCTCCATTTGCCAGTCAGGCTGGTTCTCCCAAATTAGCAAAAGCACAGCTGTCAGTTCTGCCAGCACCCTCTCGCACCACGGCTTCTGTAGTTGCAACAAATTAATCAGGCTCATTACTGAATACCATACTAATATAGCAATCATACCAGTATTTATCAGTTATGAATAACAACTTTAATTAGGTCACTTGATTTTGTAAAAATGTTAAGCCAAGGATGAATTTACAGTAAACCTACAGTAAATAACAACTAAATTCTAAAGGATTTTTCCCCCCCAATAACCAGGTCAGAAAAAAATTACCCAACAATTTTGGCTGACAATTTGTTAATATAACAAACCTTGAAAAATCTTAACAAATAACACAAAAGCTACATGACACAAAGATTAAGGTTTCCTTTTGTTTTTTTAATATTTTATTTAAGATTTGTAACACTAAATATGATCCAATCCCATTCTATAATTATTGTTATACTGCAATTCATGACTTTATTTCAGCAGTATGAGACCTCACCGAGGAAAGAGAGGAATTGTTTCAGGTATAAGAAACCTTCTTAATTCGAAAACATTGCACCTCTTATCTGAGAAAATGTAAAAGAACCAAATGTTTAGTTGCTAAGAAAAAAAGTGAGGATTAGGTGTGGGCAAATTTAACTACAGTAAAATGTAATATAAAGAAAAAGCTTTATAAAAACTTAATCAACCCATTAGGTCTGCATGGTTGTTTAAATGTGTATATTCTATTTGTTTAATAATTAAGACATATCTATTCAATGTTTTATTACCTTCTTTAACTCGGGACTGCGTAGCATCACTTCAGTCAGACTAAATAAAATGTGAAGCCCGTCAATCTCCTCCCCGATTCTCCTGGCAACAGCAGGGTCAGAGGTCAGGATAATGGTTGTGAGGAGCTTTAGAGGGTAAAGAATAATGGAAGGCTCTTCCAATTTTTGGGTAAGGATCTGTTCAAGGAAAGAGTTGTTTAATTTAATCTCTTGAATTTAACACTGCGTAGGTTTTTTTTTCTTTTTCCAATTACTACACATGCCTTTCGGCTTTGTTACAGCAAAGCTATTGATAATAATTAAACTTAAGCAACAGGACTCATTTAATTTAGGAACACAATGAGTAATTTTAGTTTACCTGCTCCCTGCAGCTAAGGAGCTTATTCTTCAGTTTCTGAAGGATGTGGGGATCCATAGACACAGACATGTGATCTGTCACTTCAGCCAACTGCTGCCAATCTTCATCACTGTTAACATCTTGCTCCTGGGCAAAGTGTGGACAGACATGTTAAGTGAGCAAAGTATTTTGTTTACAGGTTTATTGCAGCCCCTTCAAAACTTAAGGTGATATACACTCACTTGTCTTTTTAATAGAAACAACTTTACACTTGCATAATTCATGCAATAGTCTAAACACAGATTACGGCTTTATATTCAACATTATAATGTTTCATATTATAATTATAATATATTATTACATATCTGCATTATTTATATTTACATCTAGGACAGCAGGCACTTACAAATATGTATAAAGTACAATCTTTTGGCTGTAATGAAGGCTTACTGAAATTATTTATAATACTTCAAACTGAATATCTAAACTGTTTATGTTAAACATAACTCAACATTCATGTTTATAATTGGTGTTAACCAGATCTTTAAAGTTTTAAAAAGGAATACATTCCACAATTACTAACATCACTGTCCATCCTAACAGAAGCCAAGCTGGTGTGTCCAGATTTAGAGCGTCTCTGTAGCATATCACGCCTTGGTCCCACCTCCACGGAGGGAAACTCTCTCTCGTAGTCCTTGCTGATGGGGCCCTTACATGGCGCCGAACTTACCCTGAGGACGGCACAACAAAAACACAACTTTGTGTGTGCAGCAATTTTACGTTTTTTTAACCTTTAAATAATAAAAAGTATCTTTACAGGATTAAAAGTATCTTTATAGCATTTGTGGTGCTGGTGTGAGATGGATTTTTTTTTAAAATGTTACATTCAAATTCAGATCACAAACACTACCTGGCAACACCAATGTCATCGGCTTGATGCTGATTGGCTGGTGGATGAGCAGAATTTCGACAGACTGTAAAAGTGCTGCCCAATGAATGGTTGCTGGTGGGGGCATCTCCAGTTGGGGCAGTTTTGGTGCGAGGTTGGGTGTTAGGAAGAGCTTTCTTGTTCTTTGACTGGTCCTGGACAATCAAATTAAACCACATCTGTTTGGATGTCTTTCTATGGAGCACTTTAAAATACGGAAACTTAAGCCTAACTTGGACCTGGATAACACATCTGCCACTGGGGTCACATGGTATATTTTTATTGTGTTTTACCCCCACTATTTAGTCCTTTTTTAAAAAAAGGTTTTTATTTCTGTAACTTGACACCACTTTCAAAAAGAGTATTTAAATCGTAAAACTAGCAAGAGAACATATTTAATGATCTACAATTCTAAAATAAAATAAATTCAATTCTCTCACAAACACAAAGACACAATGTGGATCATACTGCATTGAATAAAATAAACTATTTCTCTTATAAAGATCAATTTTATATAAGACAGTTCAAATGTCTACTACAGTAGCATACAGTGAATTGTGGAATAGTCTGAGAATCCAGTATTTAGTTGTTAGTATTTTAGTTGAATTTGCCATTTGATCAACTTGACAACTGTGCAGTTGCGTTAGAGTCAGTTAACTACAGGTGCTTGCATCATGCAACTGACTCTGTATTATCCAGTATGCATGCGAGTTGGGTTTGTAAAACTATTTATTTGAATTTAATATGATATAAACAAAAGTAAGAATTGCACAAAATAGTTTACAGTAGTACGCTTAGGGCGTTTAATTAAACAAAATGTAAGGATTTTCAGTGCTAAATTGGAAATTCATATAATTACATATTTCAAAACATAACTATGAGTCTCTGAAGTAATCATTTATTTCTTCATTTTATAACACTCGTAAAAAATTTTATATTCTCTCCAATGAACTTGTGCCATTGTTTAAACTCACCTGATTAGTCTTTTGTGTTTTGTCATGCAGCTCTCTGGCTTTGCGCAGAAATTTGCTCTCTCCATTGCGAGCCGCAGATTTTTCTGCCACCTGCTGCTTCTTCATGGCTTGAACGTCTGGACTGGGCGTTATGGTCAGGGGGCTGCACAAATCCTCATCTGATAAAACTGACCAAATACAAAAATGCAACTTGGTTATTTCCACTCAATATATTTCAGGTCTCTTACAGCATTTTACGTGCAATCCTCTAGCAAATGTTAACACACATCCCTTTGAGAGTAGTTTTAACAGCAAATCAGCTGATGTAAAAAAAAAGCACAATGAAATGCTCTCACCTATGACGCCATGCGCAACAAACGGATGGCGAAGCAGGCCAGGCCAAGTCAGCCTCTTCTGGGCGTCTTTAATTAACAGACCTTTCAAAAAACTCTGTGAAACATTGAGGGATTAAAAATGTTTTCACAAATTGGAAAACCAACAACACTTTTAATTGCTCAGTATTTATCATGACAAACACATGGCAGGCATGATTTTTTAAATATTCTAAATTACTTAAAAATAACTGAAATTTAATTGTTTTGTTGACAGTGGTGCATTAGATCCTGTATAATTATTTGCTTGCAGATTTAAGTAGTTTTTTTTATCTAGTCTAAATATATTTATAATTAGTGTATAAAATATAAAACGCTTAACACTAATAAAAATGTATGGCAGCAATTAAAGTCTATATTGTAGCATATTAACACATTAAAGTATAAGAAAAAAAAATATATAGCTTTGACATAAATATAAGCCTATTTATTCATTATTCAGATAGTTTTCAATCACATCTTTAATCTTATCATGCTTACACAACACAATGTTTGTGATGTCAGTCTATCACAGGGCCCTATAAACAAACAGGTTTAAACCTGCAGTGTTAAAAATAGACTAAATGTATTTTTATAACAAAATTATAAATTGCAATAAAACAATGATTATTTTTATTTTAATGCAAACCCAGAAAATTCAGTGAATGTTGACTAACTGCATGTTTTCCCCCATCCACAGTTAAAAAAGTGTAAGAGATTCGGGGAAATGTTTGTGTTGTAATGTTGTACCATGCACTCCTGGCTCATATTTTCTGGCCATTTGACCGGGTCTTTGACGATCAGTTGCCCGAGATGAAAGATTGAGTTGGTGAAGAACGGCGGCGCCCCCGTGTGGAGCTCGTAAAGAATGCAGCCCAAAGACCAAAGGTCAGCTGTGTGATCGTAGGGTTTCTCTTCCACCAACTCCGGGGACATGTACAGAGGAGTTCCTTTAACTGAGGTCAACACCAGCGTGGATACACTCATGACCCGGGCAAATCTAGGAGGAGGTTAAATTGAGAGATTTGGGTTGTTACAACTGCAAGGAATCTAGTCAAATAAGTTTTACATCCAAGGTTATTTTTTTACTTATTTTAATTAAGAAGATGAAATTTTCAAAAAAAAAAAAAAAAAAAAAAAAAAACATGGGTAGTTTTTAGAAAATAAATTTACCAAGGAGACACAACAAAACAAATAATTTGTCTTAAAAAAAGTAATAACATAGATGATATAGATATGTAGTACAAACCCAAAGTCACAGAGCTTTACCACACCCCCTTTGCCCAGAAGGATGTTCTGTGGTTTCATGTCGCGGTGCAATATACGATGGGAGTGCAAGTAATACAGAGCAGATACCAGCTGGCAAGCTATCTCGCGCACCTACACACAGCAAAACAACAAATGTAAGAAAGATGGCTATTCGCAGAAACCAGGTGTCTATTTCAGTTGAGCTGTCATTCTGTCATCCATGCATACTGTATTGCAACTCTGACATCAGTATGACATATAATGGAACTATACCAATGATTAGCTGCTTCCATCCAAATGTTATGCAAAATTGTACATTTCATAAAATGTCAACAATTGTTATCAGGAAATATTTCGAAGAGGTGTAATGATGTAATCAAATGACGTGCATGCTACATCAGCATTCATTTGCAAAACATTTCATATTAATAGCATTTCGTTCCTAATATGGGAATCCGTAAAGTGGGTTTAAAGTGCAGCTGATCCATAAAGTGCAGCTGATCTAAGCACTGGGGTCTGTGATCCCCCCCCCCCCCCCATATCTCATTGATAGAAATCACATTATATTTTATTCAAAAAAATATTATTGAGTTTTATTCTTTGGGTTTTATTCAAATGCCGCCAACTCCCTAAACAACATTTATCAGTGAAATATTTGGCAATACAAGCAAACAGAAAACTGTACACAGCAGTGAATATTAATAATTATACAATAACTAAATACTGAAATTATATTCTGAGGAAACCTGAAAGGGTTTAATGCCTAACAAATATAGCAAATCTTTCAAATATTATATTTGTATTTTTAAATGTTAATATGTTATGTTAATGTTATAAGACATTTATACTAAACTCCAACAGAGACCAGAGATAGTCATTATTATTAATTACAGTTACAATATTCCTTTGGGGTACCTGACTCTCAGGTAAACATCCATCATCCTCCAGGATTTGAAACAGTTGTCCTTCAGCGTATTCAGTCACAACTACCACCTGACAGACAAACACACTCACATTTAGTGTAGAAGTATTATGTGCAGGCATTATTATACAGGTTTACATCAGTTTTTGGGAATCTTGATCTTTTTTAAGTCTTTGTGCAAAAAACAAACAAACAATGGTATTGGAACTGTTATTGTGCCAGACGTTTTTAAAGGATAATTAGCCAAATGACCTCCGGTGTCAAAGAATTTTGTTTTTGCCAACGTCTGAATTTACGATTACGTTTTGCCTAACAGTGTCATTTACCAGGAGATTTGAATGGGAAAATTGTAATCGCTGGCAGCAATTTTCGTTTGAGCCGTTGCACTGGATTCTCCGCCAAAGTTACAGTACATGTAGAATGTATGAATGCACAAATCAGCGATCGGCTAAAATAAAATGCACCATATTACCTTTGTCTGGGTCTCAAAACTGTCCAAAAGCAGCACTATGTTTGGGTGCTTAAGTCCCCGCATGATCTCAATCTCTCTCTTCAGGTACCGCAGCTCTTTGTCCGATCGACCCACCTTAGTGATGAACTTCAAAGCCACAACCTGGAAAACTTCACCAGTTAGTTTTTTTCTGAACAATAGTATTCTCAGTGGCCTTTTTAAAAATAATTATGTGTAATGTTATAGTAGGCACAAACCTGTCCGCTAAACTTTCGACGACCTTTATATACTCGACCAAACGAGCCTTCGCCTATCAGCTCCAAAACACGGTACTGTTCCATCACACACAGACTTTATACACCTTCTGACTAATCAGAATAGAAAAGTGCTGTTTTTAACTTTAAATTGCTTGGGCAGGTTTTAAAAAAAACAACACCATTATTTTTGACTTTTTCAGCTCTATTTTAAAAACTCGGAGGCAATTTCGGATAAAATTAACTGCTATATAAGAAAGTTAACTAGTTTAGGACATTTAGAAACGACAGGTTATCCAGGTTAGCCGTCAGTTAGCTAGTCACACTGATGTAAAATCTGTCATTCCGGACAACTGTAAATACATTTGAACTGTCATTTTACCAGTTCTACACCAGCAAACATAACAGTTTATAATAAAGAAGTGTTTTTCAGTCTGCAAATTATTATTAAGCAAACTGTGGAAAAGTTCGGTTATTGCTCCTCTCAACTACTTACAGAAACAAACCAGTGCCTAGCAACTTTAATAGCGGTTAAGACAAAAGCCCTAATAAAAATGTTTTTAACACACACAAAAAAAACTGTGCTCGTGCCTTTAAACAAACGTATTACCACGTGTAAAATGCTTATAACACAAAAGCTGGAGGAATCATTGTTAACTTACCTGTTTTTTAAATTAAAAAACTAATAAAAACAGCCTGTTTGAATCAGGCGATACTACGGTTTACAATTTTCCTTCTCACTGCGGGGGCCTTGGCTTGAAAACCGCTTGGCGTTATAGCAACGAATCGCGCGCCCAGTGGAGGTCAAATGTCTCCTTATTATTTTTAGTTTGCAGGACCCTTTGATTGTGACGTAACTCTTACGTCGTTATTCGTTATAACTGTTTAACAAAATCAGGACAATTGCTGAAATATGCACAATAATATTTTGGTCATTATTATTATTATTATTATTATTTTTTTTTTAAAGGATTGGATTTCACCAATAAAAGTGGCCTGACAAATAGGCTAAAATATATTTTATAACTAGTGTGGTAAAATAAATAAATAATATGCCAGGCTCCTGAATCTTACTCTAAAAAAAAGTGACATATTTTGAAAAAAAAAAACCCCCCACCAATTGTGAGTCCAGAAAAGAGAACATGCAAAATATGTGTCTACAAATCAAATACATCATTTTTAACAAGACAAAAAGTCTTTTATTTTTCTTGGATAGCTTTCTTGACACAAGAACATAAGACAAACAATATGAACTGCAAAACCTATCACTGTTTCTACTTCCTAAACTACCCGTGATCAGTCCTATAAAATCCCTACCCATGCTGAGATGCACAACTGATGCAGATCATTTAAGTTTACCATTAAAACACCACTTCACTATTATTGCTCAACAAATATGCACTGACAGTAGTAAAAAAATAATTATGTAATAATTAACTCAAGTTTCAGATGTTTGTGTCTGTCGAATAAAGAAGAAAATGCAGTTTTTGAAGACAAAGTGTAGATTTGCAGCAGTTTTTTTCACAGAAGCGGTTTAATTTGATCTATTATTGTCTAAAATCCTACATTTTAGTAAAATGTAAATGTTAGTATAAGCATATATACACAGGCTATGGCTCCGAACCGTTATATTGTGGTATATGTCTGGTCTAATGTCAGTACCGTTCCTAAAAGACAAAGAATTATAAAGGATTATTGATTACTAAGTCTTCCCACAAGTTATTAGCTAGAACTATTTATGATAACTGTCAATAAATCCAAAAGGAAACTGTATTCATTTAGGTTCATATTGAAGTAAAATTTCTAATCTTTACAAAAAAACATTTTGTAGCTGAGACCTCATTAATATGGGCTTTTATGCAAGCTTCAGCTCAAAATCCAACAGTTTTTAGGCGCCAAAATTCGGGATTGATTCTTCATCACTTTAGTCCTACATCCATGTAAGTGCTTCAGAGCCTTTTTTTTTAAAAAGCCCTCCTTGTCTCATAGGACATCCATGAGCTGCTTCCATCATCCTTGGCCCATCCTTGAGCAGTGTTGTCGCTGAGAGATGCTACACCACCGCCAGCCTCGTCCGAAGACACAGATGCCATCTTTACCCCGGCCAGATCGCTGGGATTAGTCATGTACGGTGGGCAGGAGTAGCTGGAGGCTGAGCTGTAGCTGGCTGCTGGGTAATGAACATCTTCCAGCGTTTGCAGAGTGTAAGGTTGGGAGCTAGAGGGGACAGATCCACTGCTGCGGCTTGTCGAAAGACGATACGGAGAGGAGCTGCCCGATTCGGCACCCAGAGAAGGGGAATCTGCCACCGGAGCTGTGCCTTCAGGGCAAAGAACCTCTGGCTGACTGACATGATCTTCTGAAGGCTGTTCCCATGGATCTCTCTGTGAAAGATTAGTGAGGGAAAAACATAAAGGAAGCATAGTTATGTTTAGTTATGTTGGGAAAGAACCACTAAGAATGTTTTACATGTTAACAAGTCACTTTTCCTAATATGACGTTTGATATCAGAATTAATTCTGATAGTGGATACTGGATAACATGTTTCATGAGAAAAACCTAATACTGGGCTGCAACTAATACAAAAAACATGCCAAAGCCTAATAAATTTCTCCTGCCTAGAATTTCATGTTAACTCTTGGTTATATACCATGTTAATACAAACTACCTTGCATTAAAAGACATATGAAACAGCCTACAGTCATTTATTAATTTTCTATATGTGAATAGTAGAAAATAGCACAAAATAACTAAAAACAGGTCTGAATATATCTGAGTATATCTGAAATTTGCATTAAAAACATCATTTACAGTTTTTCATGCAGCAAGAACACTTGGTAGTTTAATTTGGTGGCATTTATCTTATGTCTTAATTACATTTTTTAAAAAATATTTAACCCATTTGCATCTTTGCATCAAATTTACTCAAAGTGCTATGTTAACAGTGAAATGCTACATTATAAACCAGCAAAGCCTGGAAAAGCTATGATTTAATTTTAAAAGTTATAGGCAAAGGTATAGGCAAGTAGAAATGTTTGATTGTTACACAGTAGAACTCATTATGTGTAACACAACTTTATTATTAAACTAGATGAAGAAAAAGCCTATTTATTTGAATTTTTTGTAGATATCCTGCTATATTTTATCATTGGTGTATGTTACACAACAGCTTTAAAATCACCAATTACTAGGGCACCCACAATTAATATAATTATTAACACTGTACCTATGGACAACTACAACATATTGCCAATCGTTTGGGGACCATCAGACCATTAGGGGTTCCACTCCAAAATGTTGCTACAAATTTAGAAGAACAAAGTTGTTCAGTAAGTGTTTTTATTTTGTAGCATTACATTATTTTTTACACTGGAACTAAGAGACTCAAACACTGTTCCATTATGACAATGTCCTTGTACACAATGTCCCTGGTCTTTAGGAAGACATGGTGTGTTATGTTTGGGGGGGGGAACTTAATGTTCTGCACAAAGTCCTAACCTTAACACTACTGAACACTTCTTGGATGAACTGGAACACCGACTGCACCACAGAACTCCTTACCTGACGTTAGTTCTTGATCTTACTAATACTATTGTAGCTAAATTAACACATATCTCACATTCAAGCTCCAAATTGTAGTGGAAAACCTTACTAGAAGAGTGAAGCCTAATCTAACTCATATATGTTTTTGATGGTCAGGTGTTTGTAAACCTTTGGCAATATTACGTATTCTGTGATTTATTATGTATCTTATCTGTGTATAAGCATACTTGTAACATAGCACTAACTGTATAACAATCACAGCTTCCGGACTAAATATGTTACATTATTGTGTGCATTTTCCCAGAACTTTTAATAATTCTGACATGACTTTCAAAGCCATCATTGAGTAATTACTATAATTCTTACATTAAAACTCACTGTTATTGAATAATAAACTTTTATTGTAATCAGAGTGTAACAGTGGGTCTATATAATACAGGTCATAATATTTCTCTTTAATTGGCTGCTATGCTTGTAATTTTACTGAAGGATTAATGAACACATTAATACCAGAAGCAGATGAGAGGATGTCTCGCTGGACAAAGAAGGCAGCAGTGTAGACAGTGCAGATGGGGAAAACAGTGACCCTCCGCCAGCTGTGTACGCAGTCGCGCTTCTGTAATCTCCAAACGAATCTGGCTGGTAGTAGCTGTCAATGAAAGAGGGGTAGCTGGACGAGTGCTCATAAGAAAAGGCTTTGCTACCCAGAGCAGATGAATATGAGTCTGAGGAGTACTGCTTTATTGGGTGACACAGCTCGGTATCTGGCAGGAAAGGCCTGCGCATGCTGTAGTATCCAGGAAGCATGTGAGTCCCTGCAGGAGGAAGCAGGAAGTCAAAGTTACTGGACTGAATATCAGTGAATTAGCCCTGTCAACACTTCCACAAGTAATTTTTTCAACCAAGTAACTAGATAGTGGTGTGTAGGAGCTTTATCTGATAATCAGAGACAAGATGAGCTCACCTGGCATTTGAACAAAAGCAGGCTGGGAGGAACTGGCTGCAGCCTGAAAACCACACACATTTAAAGATATAATTATTATTGCTTGAGGGCAGTGTGTTAGTCATGACAAAATACAATATTCTCTGAAACCACATTTCCGATGGTGCCTGTAAACTGTCAAAAACGCAGCAGTGTTCTTTAAACAATAAAGGTGTAACGAAACATTACATAAACGTTGGTGGATGTTTTTGGTTGAAGCCCTATATATGAAATCCTTGGCGTGCCACTTTGCTTTTACAAAGCCAGTGCGAACACAGAGTCGAAGACAGAAAAGCTCTGGTACACAAGCTGATTCTGTTAAAAGCCAGGCAAATTTTGTGGTAGGTTATTTGAATGTGATTTGCCAATGTCACAATAGCACCACCCGGTGCGTGTGTGTGTGTGTGTGAGCGCGCGGCTGCCGCTGGTGTTGTGTGCGCCTTGAGGGGCTAAAGAAATGATCAGATGACTAGAAACATTTCCCAGTAGATAGTACTGTGAAGGAAAGGAGGGTCTTTGTATTGTTTATATGCATATTAAAAGTCAACTAGCTACTTTATGAGAACTTTTATGGAAGGTAGACCCACTGGTAGGTATTAATTTTCTTTCTTAAAAAAACCCAACTTTCTTATATTTAAACGATGTACTTATTTTCGAAATAAACCAAATACTTAGGAGGAGGATCACTGCTGCATTTGACTTTGGTACGATTGTGTGCCAATGCCATAAACGTGCCCCTGAGAAATTTGCATGAAGCTCGATTAGGGCCATTAGTACAAAGTAAGGATGGGGGAAGGGACTGGAAAAGGGTGTCTCTATGCACACACAGCAGCGAGCCAAGCACCAGGAAAGATCTGTACTGTTTGTCTTTGGTTGAGGTTAAAGTCTCGGTAGCGACCTAATGCTACATTTAACCGTCTGAATGCAACAATGCCCCACTTGTCTAGACCCTTTCAGGAAGACAGAGCTTATGTGGGCAGGTGCATCTGATACTAATCTCTCAGCCATGACAAGAGACATCCAACTCATCTATCACATGCCAATGGTTACTACTAACACATTATATTATAGGAAATCTAACAAAGTTTTGAATTTTATATAAGAATCATATGTTTATTTAAATTTTTTTGTAGAAGTCTGAGATCTTTTTATTGCTTTCTTTTTAGGTCCATGATATGATTGTATGTCAGAAATGTGAAAACTTTCTGTATATGTTAAAACAAACAAACAAAAACTTACACTGAATCGTGGTACATTTGTTTGCCTTGATCGTTTCTCAGCGAGGAGGTCTTTGACTGTATGCTTGACCCTGACGCCTTGGTACACTCTCTTTGAATACTCTACTGGGACACAGAACATGTGTTAACCATATTCATTATTTGTACCATGTTCTTAGTGATAAGCCAAGTCATTTAATTAGAAACCAACAATGTTATTTTTTCCCTCCCGCTTTAATTATTTTGTTGTGTTTTGGCTCTAACACTCAAGGTGTGGTGAAGTATTATCAGGTTATTATGATTATTTTGCCCCCAAGCATATCAAGATCAGTTTATTTTTCTAGTCATAGAATGAAAAGATATCTTTGTAACCTCAAAATGATTAACATTTAAATAAAAAATCTATTAAACACAACGTTCTGAAGCCTTTACGGTTACAGATTGAAAGACCAGTTTAACCTTTTTGTGAAAGGCATAAGTCCATTTAAAAGCTCCCTTATTTCCAGTTAATGCCTGGTAAAAAAAGGGAAAAAGAATCTGACTAAAACTGCAAAAACTTTAGTCAATTCAACATTTTTGTGCTGCAATTCTGTATGTTTACAATTAGTTTTGGAGAAACTCACTAGTCCCAAGTTTCCACAGTCACAGTTTCCATGGAATTATGATAATATCAAAATACCCCTTCCTGGTAGTGGTAATAGCAAGTCAGGTAACCGAAATAACTAAATTAATAAAACATTCAAGATGCAACATGGAAATTCTACTTTTAGGATGTAATTAATTACCCCCTATCACGTAATATTCTGATTAAATATTATATTACATCACATAATATTCAGATTAAATTATACATTTGTATGCTGTTACAAGTTTTAATAATTTGCTCTCTTTTCACATTTAGGATTGTAAAGAGGCCTAAAGTAGTAAACAAGATTATGGAATATCACAAGTCAAACATTAATACACTTTATAAATATAATAAGGACATGTAAGTATATGTAAGACTTGAATTATTCTATAACCACAAATATATAGTTGCATGATAGGAACTAGCCTTTATTTCATAAGTGTGACTGTAAGCAAAAAGAGTATGATGACACATATTGCCGAACAGCTTCTGTCTAAACCCTCAAGGAGAGCTTGAGTTACAGATGTACATTATGTTTCCCAGCTGCCAAAGATTTTTTTTTTTAAACTAAGATTTTAAGTTTTTAAAACCTACTTTTAATATCAGTTTTTGTACTGTTGTAATATAATAAGTGTTGTGATTTTTGCTTTCAAAATATTTGGAATGTAAATTGTTAAAACATTTTCAGTTGTTTTATACTCAGTTTTCCTTTACATGGTGCAGTCATGTGCAATCATGATGTATATAGTCATGATGTATATACTGTAAGGGACTGCATACCCAACACACTTGATCAAATAATTTTTAAGTAACAAGATAGATAATTTAAGGACTGTAAAATGAACTTTGTAAAAGTAACTTTTAGATGTGTTTGATTGTTTGTAGAATGTGTGTATGTGTGCAACCAAGTGCAGAGAAAAAAACTTTAAAAAAACAAAAACCTTACACTACTGGGAATCTATGAAAAAACAAAAGTCTTACAGCTTAAAAAAAATGAATTTTGATTCAGTTTTGAAATGTAAAAAAATATCTTACATTTCTTAGATGTATTGTTCCCACTGAATAAATTATATATTCGTTTTACAACCTAAATCATTTAGGAATGCAAGTGTTGAAAAAATTTAACTTTATATTTTAATTCTTTGCACATTATAAACAGCATTTAAGTTGCTGTAAATGCTTGAAAATGCTTCACTACTAAACAAACGTAATAAACACTTAGTCGTACAAAAGTGTTCTGTCTCACTTTTGGTATCATTAATTTTAAAAGGATTATTTTAACTTTATGTACAGAAATTATTATGTATATAAATTAGATCATTTAATGGTGCTTTCTGTCTCATTTAGAAATACAACTTAATATTATATTATAGTTATATCATCATTTATAATAAAATATGTATAATTATTTCATCCGGTAAAATTTATATGAAAGGTGAATACAATAAAGCCTCAAATGTACTTAAGTGATAAAAAAAGCTTAATACTATTGATTAACATAAATATAGAAATTGTTTCTACAAAAAACAATCCGCCAAAATTTGTTAAATATAGTTTATAGATCGACAAAATACATATGTAATTATAATAACTACACAGAAGGTGCTGTTATTTGAACAGATAAAAATCGTGTTCTCACCTGTCTCCATCATGACTTGTGGCTTACGGGCGACAGGGTGTTTGCAGGAGGTCACTTTGCCTTTCTAGTCCAGCAGTAGTGATACAGTGACCCATTTAAAAGCCTTAAGCAGACATGCTCATAGAGGCCCAGGTGAGCGCGCCCATACATTTATACCACCCTCCTGCTGGCCTTGATCAAGCCTTCATGATTTGTGTACATGCAAATAATTGGCTGCAGGACGTTTCTCGGTTATTTGCATCCCAGGCTAACATGCTAAATTAGAGAAGGATGAATCGTGCTGCAGCAACCTGGAAAACTGGAACACACGTGTTGGGCTGATAAGGAAACATCAGACATGGGTTTTGAAGTTATTTTCAGGATTTATTACAATAATTTACAATCAGATGCTATACATTCTCAGGAAAAATGTTCCATGATCACCCAGAAGACCAAAATTTTCCTCCTGTTAACAACAGCACAATTCTTCTGCTGTCAAACGATGTACTGTAGCTCCTACAGTTTCGCAGCCGGGTTGCCAGGCTCCGGGTTGCCAGGCCGGCTCCGGGTTGCCAGGCCGGGTTGCCACGCACTTCCAAGGATCTACCAGCCCATGTTAATGTTAAACACATAAAATGGTGCTGCTAAATAGAAATGGTTTTACTTAACTAACAGATAAGTTTTTGATGGTTTTGACACCGAGTCTGAACTTAAACTCGAATCCCGCTCAATTGCACATAATTCTACACCAGCGATATAGTCAGGGCCTTGTTATCACACGTTCAGGAGGAGGGGAAAGGGGCTGATACAACCAATTATATTGTATTATTTACATACCAATTAATATGATTATTAGTAGTATTTTACTGTAATGTAAAATGTTGTAAGACAATAACTATATTTAAAAATTAACATATTGTAACATATGTACTTTAGCTTGTTTAAGTTACCGGAAACTATTTATTACCCTTATATCCAGATCATCGCAATACCATTTTAGCAGGTAAATGTCAGGGCTTTTTCTGTTGTCATGTGAGTGAAAAACAACATTTGCTCTTCAGCAACTGAATGCAAGCTAATCGACTTTGACATGGAGGACACTTTAACCGTTTCCATGTATTACGAGGACCTCATCAACTTGTTTGTCTCAAAGAAGGGGAGAAAGAGGCAAGTTTAAGTAAGTCTGAACCCTATTTATTATCATTTTCAAAGGCAGTTTTAGAGTTAATATTATAATATTATAGGTCCGTCTCTGACAAATGCAACATATTCTAAACAATAAATTTAGAACCAATTATAGCAACATATGTGATAACAACAGAAATAAAAATACAACAATAAAATAACATTAAAACAACAACAACAAAATAAAGGTAAAAAAGCTAATAAGTTAAATGAGCTAGCGGGAGCTTGTTAAAAATTAAAACAACTGCAAAATTCTTAGTTTCTCTGGTTTTACTTTTTATAGTTTTGGGAGTAAAATGAACATTTTAGTTTCAGTCACATTAATTTGAAGAAAATTCAAAATCAAAATAAAACAGACGTCTTTTGTTTTAATGTGTTTTTAAATTCAATGTGTAATGTTCATTTAAAAAAAATTATACATATTTATATATATTTATTTTCAACTTAAAAAATTTGAGATTTTTAACCACGCCTTTCACGCATCTTGTCATACTCTCCACTAGTCTTTCACATTGCAGTTGAGTGGCTCTATCTCTTGACCACATTCCTGAGGTTTTTAATAGAGATTTGGCTGGCCACTAAGCGACTTGCTCTGGTGGTCATACACCCAGTCTTTCTAAAGCACCCCTAGATCATCACTGATCCTCCACCAAATTTCCCAGGGAGTGAAAAACACTGTGGCTTGTTGGCCTTTTTAGGTTTCTATCTAACCATAAGAACTAAAAAACTGGATCCATCAGAGAAGATGTCTCTACACCAGTCCTCTGTGGTGCAATCCTTATGGACTTTTGCAAACCTGCCCCTAGGAGTTTGGATCAAACCATCTTTGCCCTGCAGTTTACACCAGATACAGATACTTGATAGCATTCTATGGTTGTTTAATGACATGTTTTCCTAAATCAAGGATGTAAAAAAAGGGCAACCAATTTATCTTATCTTCAATACTCAGTTTAACTGATTTTTGTTATATCATTATTGTTAATTTGTTTATTTGGATATAATTTTTAAATCAATCACAAACAGTGGACTGAACTGTTTTTGAATAAGTTTATACTAATTAGAAAATGTATATTCTATTAGGTGTCCTTCTAGTTCAGTTAAATTCTTTGCGGCATGGAGTCCACAAGGATTAAAAACGTTATTGTTCCTTGTTAACAAATTGCAGCACATAATAGCTGCAGATTTGGCAGTTGCAAATTCATCCAGCGGATCTCTCTTTTTATTGCATCCCATAGGTGCTGTCTTGAATTAAAATCTGGTGCCTGGCCAGAAAATCTTATCCAGAGTAACTTACATTTATTTATTTATTTATTTTTATGCAACCGAGCTGTTGAGGGTTAAGGGGCCAGAGGCCAGAGGCCTAGCAGTGGCAGCTTGATGGTGTTGTTATGGTGGAATTAAATCTAGCTTCTGGTTAGCAGTCTAATATGTTAACCACTGAACTACCATTTTCTGTAAAAATGGATTTATAGATTTTAGGAAACTGTCTGAACCTAGCATACATTTGCTACTATTATGAACACTAAAATTAACAGGTGGGACCAACTTTGCTCTCTGACCGCTTAAATTACATAGTGAATGAAAGCTCTTTGAAGAAGTCTTATTTATTACTTATTTATTTATTTGTTTATTTAAATTAACTCATATTTAATGTAATAGTCTGCAGTAACTAATTTCTCTTTTTTGTCTGTTTTCCTTCTGGCTGACAGCAGACAGCATGAAGCTTTCTAAAAATGTCCAGTCAAAATAGGCTATGTAACCAAATGACTCCAAATTAATCAGAATTGTAACAGATGTGACAGATAAGACACACCACTGTTTATTACAGCAAATAACTTTTTATATTTTATATTATAATTTTTTTAAAATTTTATATTAATAGTTTTAACTCCAAAAACAATATTTTTCTTTTTTTTTTCTTTAAGGCCATGTAACAAAATGACTCCAAACATAAAAGTATTAGTAACACTGAAAAAGACAGATAAGACACCACTTTTGTTGCATTTAATGTTTTCTATTTTATACTAATCTGTTTAGTTAAATTAAAAAAAAACATTATTTTTAATAGCTTTTAATAACAGCAAACTCTGCACTCTTGTAGTTAAGGTAGTAATTTTAAATAAATACCTGTTTGCCTTAGTAAACTATATTGTTAAAAGTTTCTGGACACCCGGAATATCATTTGTGTTTTTAAATATCAACGAAAAATTCAACATTTACTCCCTATTTTACTGTTAGATTAACTGTCACTATTCTGGTTATTCTGGTTTTCACTAAAATTTAAGATATATTCATTCAGCTACAATAGAATTAATGAGATCAGGTAATGAGATCAGGCGTTTCAGTTAAATCTGAAGGTGTTCAGTGACGTTAAAGTCAAGGCTTTGTGTAAAACAAAACAGAACAGTTTTTCTACTTCAATCATGTCTTATAGGACTTCAGATGCTTTGTGCACAAGGGCATTGCTATGCTGGATTAGTGTTTGGATCTCTTTAGTTCTGCATTTTATACAGGTAACAAGCTAAGATTAGGAGCCATTTCTTGAAGGCACAGAAGCAATCAATTAATCAGTCAGATTTCAAACTCTTCACCATGGCCAAGAGCTGTCCAATGATGTCAAGGACGAGTTTTAAGACCTACACAAAGCTGGAAAACCATCACCAAGCAACTCGGTGAGAAGCTGACAAGAGTTGGTGCGATTATTCGTAAATGGAAGAAACAAAAAATAACTGTCAATCTTCAGTCTGGAGCTCTTTTAAGATCTCACCTCATGGAGTTTCAGTAATCATGAGAACTGTGAGTAATGTCTTGTCAATGATCTCAAGGCAGATTGCAATGCATAGTCATACATTGTGTGCCAAACTTATTTTTAATAATCAGTGAGTTCTTAGCATCACAAATAAAAATTACATACTATAATATTTTATTAATTATACTATAATTACTATTCGTTAATTCTCTTTGCCCTAATTTGTTAACTCCCACCAGTATAATGTATAGCAATTTTTTTTCTTTTTTGACTGAGATCATAATATGAATATAAATGTTATTGTTAAAATGTTATTTTTATCCTAATGTACTAACCACCAGGATCTTATATAGTGTGGCTAGCTAGCTACAAGAATTCATGTTACAGCTGCAAGATTTTTTTTATCTTTGCTGGAATGCTTTATTTGTTGTTGACATAAATGTTTTTTTGATAAGCACAGATTCAACATCTCAACACAGGTCTAAACATAAACATCTTATTTATAACTTTAATTTTATATTAATATTGTTTTATATAGACACCTCTAATATTGTTTTGTCAAAAAAATAAATAAATGAAGGGAATGTTTTGAACATATTTAGTTTCGTTAGCTGCTTTATTGCTTCAACCTGATCAAGCTTTTCTGCTATATACCACATTAATAATTTCAAAAAAGGCTACACTGTGAGATCCAAAGTACTGCAGGTAAGTACATGTTTCATCATGATATTGCATCTTTATGTAGAATGGAGCAGTTGGAGCAGGACATTAAACCCTGAGCAGATCTCCCAAACAGTTTTGGAATCATAATGGTGATATGGACAGCCTTAACTGAGCCTAGCAGCTCCAGAAAGTTATGTTTGTTGTATATGTTTAAGACGAACATGTCTAACAGGAAGTACACCATCAATCAGACTTCAACTTTACTTAGCAAATTTGTTGTTTTTTATTCTCAATTGGCTGGTTCTACTATGCATTTGTAAATGTCTCCATTTAACATATCTGACCATGGTTCCCTGAGGTAACTGCATCGAAACGCTTTGGGAATGCCCTTTTATAACCTTTGCTCTAAAGCATAAAATCTGACCAATCAGAAAGCATTACATCACGGGTGGGTAAAATCAACGACTGGGAAGTAATGCTATATAAACACGAGCAGCAGCACACTGCAGTAAGCTTGCATTTATTGCAGCAGGGATGATAGGGGGATGGCAGCCATGTTTACATACACAACCTGGAGATGTTCCCCTTTGCTAACTCGAGCTGCATTGAAATGCTTTGGGAATGAGATATCGACATCACTATAACATCGAGTTACTGTCAATGGGTCGCGTGTGTGGACTGTGTAATCCACACACACTCAGCATCCCACAACTCAGCATCCCACAACTCAGCATCCCACAGTGGTAGCTAGATCCAAGTTGTAGAACCAGACAAATGTATGCGGGGTAGTCCAACCCACTGCCCTACAAATTGCCCGATTGTGGTACCCCCAATACCAAGGCCCTGGAGAATGTCCTTTCCGGGATGAGGAGGACAATGGCCTCCAAAGCATGAGTGAAAGACTTATTGTCTTTTTAGTGTCTGCTGCCCCTCTAGTGGACACAATAAAACAGATGAACAGCTGATGTAAACTTCTACACAGGGCAGCTTTGAGGATGTACATTTATGCACAGAAAGTTCAGCCTTTTTTGTCCTGGAAGGGAGGAGGACAGAAGGTCTGCAGTTCAATGTAACCTGACACCACCGTTGGCACTTTGGGCACGTCGAGGCATAAAGGCAAGGTGGACAACCTAGATATCGCCGCCCCTTTTTATGTAGGAAACAGCTTGTAGAAACACCTTTTTTATTGTTAGGCCTCAGACTCCTTGTGCCACGAAGAAACCTAAATACTAGTGGGTCCCTGCTCACTGATTTGGGGAGTTAATTGGGTCCTGCTGTTTGTTACTTCATCAGGAGACAATGCCATGCATAGAATTTCCTCGTGGTGAAAGCTCTGGTCTGGAGTATAATCTTAATTAACTTGTTTAGTAGATCTTCTGCTAGAAGTTGTGCCCCCTTATGTATATATATATATATATTTATATAATATATTATATATATAATATATATATATATATATATATATATATATATATATGTATATGTAGTGACTTGCACCAGGAACTAAGGGTCCATGTATCTAAGATGGACGCTGCTGCCATGAGGCCCAGTAATCGCTGATATAAATTGTGATTAAGAGCATAATTATGGACTGGTTGTGCCTTGTTCACAATACAGTTAGATAAATAAATGAAGTAATAATTGTCTGTTTTAGCTGTTTATAATGGATATGGCGTGTTCAAGTTGTTCTAGTGCATAGGGATCTGTAACGTCTGCCTGAGGGGAGAAGTGTAAACAGATTGTGTCCTGGGTGAGAGGGGTCTGAGATGAAGTACTCCTCTTTGATGAATTAATCTGTTTTATTGCTCTTTTTTCCAAGAGTCATCACGTTAAATCACGGTGGATGAGACCTGAATTAGAGTCTGTTGTGTTCTGCGCAGGACCCTCTGTAACACATTTAACAGAAGTTTCCACGCTGCCATGAAGTTTCTTATGGGTATCAGCCTCATAAGGCTGACTTCTGGTATATCTTGAGTCTTTTGCCCAGGTCCCTGAAGCAGATTTTTTGGCAGTTCATAAGCCAGCTCTGCATGGAGCTCCTCCTGAGCTCTCTACTTCTTGTATATTGTATTGTATATATTCTTGTTGGGATAACTGACAGGTTGTACCTTTTCTGGGTGGGCCCCGTGGTCGAAGCCCCTGTAGAAGATCTCCTGCGCTAAAGCACTGATGGTGGTAAGGGTATCCAGATGTCTCCCTGGGGACACTGAGGGGGTCGGGTACCATGTACTGTGTCATGATTTTTTCTCCAAAGGCCTGGCTCTGATGGTTTTAGGACCTCTTTCCAGAAGAGAAAGTGTTTTTGGGAAAGTGGTAGCCATACTCTTTAGCCCCAGCTATGTTTGACATATCTATTAAACAGCCTCCCAAAATAGGGTTTATTCCAGTATCTCCACACCTCAAAAAAATTTGAGGTACCTGGGTTGAAGCTGCAATCTAACTTTTAGGAAACGTTCATCTAGTTTACTTCGCGGAGTAATGTCCCACTTTTCGCATGGCCACTGGTTATAACCTTCATTAGCTCCTCATGCTCCACCCTCCACTATATACTCATAGTCTCCACCTCCACTGAGAAGAAAAGCTGGAGTTGGGCCTCTCCTGGTTAAAAGAATCCACAGGGTGGGCTTTTTCAACCAGTTTGGGGCCCAAAGAGCTTGCAGTTGGGAGCGATATAAGGGTAGTCCCTTCTCATACTATGTCTGCTAGGTCCGCCTCGGGCCCTCAAGACATTAGCCTGTACTGTGCCTCATCAGCAGCGGGAACTGAGCTTTGGGGCCTAGGTTAACTTATCTCTCAAAGTCAAACTCCACCCCCAGGCAGCTAATATACTGTGAGTGTGTATCCGTAACTGAAATAAATCACGAAAGCTTCCCAAAGCTTTTCGACACAACTTAAGTTCCTGATGAGGAACTCATTTTAGGCCATGCCTATGGTTTTCTAGCATAGTCTCTCTCATTGACATTATTTCTGCACAATTGTTTTGGGAAACAAGTTCTAGCCTGTTGTAATATTTAAATACTTTAAGATTGTTTGAATATTTCGGTGATGTATATTAATGGCACGTTATTCTTGTAATAATAACCTAAACTTGCTAGTCTGTTATTTTTCTCTAGGTTGGTTTAGTTCAAAATACATGTGTGTAAAAATAAAATTTTAACTTTTAAAGTTTAATGAACTGATGTCAAATATGTAAAAATATAAAAAAGTATACATCTGGCTGAACTGATATATATATATTTTTTAAATGTTGACCATTAACCTATTGCAATACATTATTTTAACCACCAAGAGGCACTGATACTCCACCACAGACACAGAGACACTAATCTGATACCTTTTTCGTTTCTGTTTGTTTTAGACTTAGCGTACTGAATATCATGGCTATTTGATGAAGCACCAATAAAACTGTCTTTAAGCAGTGAACCTTTTCTGTTGCTTTTTCGTAGGACTGTACAATATATGGTTTTAGCATTGATATTACAATCTATGCATAGTCACATTGCAGGCTGTGCAAAGTTAAGTGGGAATTATAGTTAACTATCCAGATCACATGTGATTTGTATTTTTTAAAAGCTTTTAAGCACGTTTAAAGCACCCAGGCATAACGATAAAAATAGAGAATTTATTAAGAAGACTATAAGAATTTTATAAGAATTATAAGAAATCAATTATACTTTAATTATAATTTGTTATATATTTTACACAGATTTACATCTTTACAAAACCACCCCAATCATTATAAAATAATGAATTCTTTCCAAATAAAGCTATTCATGTTATCTGGTGATTTTTTTCATATTGCAATATAAATAGCAAAAAAAACAAATATCGCAATGTCAGTTTTTTTCCAATATCGTACAGCTTTACTTTTTGGTAGACACTGCAAATTTTAAGATTTAAGCTTTATACAACATTTAATTTGCTGTCATTTAGAACTACAATTGGGCAGCCTGACACCATGCAATGGGCAGGTTTAATCCAGTGTACATTCCAGCCCCACGTTTGGTGTTTTTTGCAATAGGTTCCAGGACACAGAGGTTACTAATATTTAATAAGTTAACTACAATTCTTAAGCGGGGTTGTTCACAAACTTTCACATTAAAAAAATGAATGAATGTATAGACATGCTAGGACAGTATGGAAGATATCTGTTTGGTTTATCACAGTTCCTGGAGTAGCTGAAAGCATGTGCATGAGTCAAGTGGGAGAGGAATGCATGAGTCAAGTGGGAGAGGAATGCAACTATAAGTCAAGTGGATAAAATGGCTCAGCTGGTCAAAACCATTCATTACAGCAGGTCAACAAGCTTATCAGCCGCTTTATATCTGGATTTAAAATTGCGTCGTTTGTCACAAGCAGACACTCGTAAAGTTTTTCATGGCAATTGAGCAGTTATTGTAAAAAGAACTCTGTGTGCTATGATGATAACCAATGATGAAATTCATTTTATTGTAGTTTTAAGAGTAGTTTAATCTGGCCTTACATTTACTCTCATTCAAGTACAGTTTCAACTGTAACTGTTGAGATGAGATGAGATGTTTATCTTGCGATAGGTTGCAGCTGTCTAAAGTATGCACATTTTTTTAGCAAATACACTAGAGCAAATACATTAGTGCAAATGAAATAGTGATCTGGTAATGAAAAACATTTGATTTATATCATTATTCACAATTTTTTTTCTTAAGTTTAGACATTAATACACTTCTGGCTGTAAACATTGCTTCTTTGTTTACAATATGCTTTTGGCTCTACAAGCTAAGCGAATCTTCTGATCATCTGGACAATATAACTTTAGCTGGAAATAGAGTCGTGCTAGTAAGGGTAGCCTAGCGCACTCCAAATGCACCCTAGGTTAGGATAAGTTAGGATAACGACATTCTTACAGCATGCGCTGTCTCTCTGCTAATATTGCCCATTTACCTTGCCAACAATAATATTTGTTTGCATGCAAAGTATACAATTTTTTAGTGAGCCTGTAAGATCTAAGCAGCTCTTTTGGCTCTTCTAGCTTCTTTTTCACCAGGCTTCAGCTTTTGAAGTTTTTCTTAGTTTTTAACTGAGCATGAACAGGCATAAAAATAAAACCTTTACAGTCAGGAAACTTGCTTATTTGCCAAACACGTTGCAAATGACTATGCTATAAAGATAATTATTGTAAACAACAATGCTATAAAGATAATCTAAATAGTGTGATATTTTTATGATTTGGATTAACTAGTGCTTTTGCACTATGAGAAATATGAGAACAATGTGTAATGTAAATCTTTCTTTATTCTATAATTTGGAGGAAGAAGCATATCTCCCACTGTGTCTTTTTACTGCCTATGCGAAATAAGTCAGAAAATGCTGACACAGCTCAAGTCTATGATTTTCCAACCAGGTCTTTGATTAGCATTTATATCTAAAAAAACAACCAAATAAAATACATGAAATTGAACTGTTGGCAGTATATAACAAAATAACTGCATATGTACAGTAATATATATATATATATATATATATATATAAAGCTTCACATATACTGTATATTTTATGTTTGTGCAGTCACAGTTATAGTGGAAAAAAAAAAAAAAATTGTGGTCACCAAACTTGGCCCTGGCCCATGTCCTGCAAAGTTTAGTTCCAGCCATAATAATCTTGCTAATCCAAAATTTACAAGTCTGGTGGCCCCTGGTTTAGTTGGTATGTTTCATTTGCCTATAATAGAGAAATCCTGAAAGTATTTAGTTAGTTTGTCTGTGTGGTGTTCCTTTACATGACCTTCTGTCCTTTTGACTTGCACTGAACAGGATGTGTGTGACCAAAAACCCGAAAGCATGTGGCAGTCCACCATGGCTCTATTCTTAATTATGACATCAACCCCGCTAATAGTTTTAGTCTTTTTTTTCCGCCAACGCTGAGCTGTTTATGTGTTTGTGGCTCAGAATGGTAATGGATGGTGAGTATATAGTTAGAATAGGTGTGGCTTTAAAATGATTCCATCCAATTAAAGTTGGTGGTCTGGGTGCAGAATGTTCTAGAGCTGGTTTTGTGCTTTTGCCCCTTTATGCTTGGATCACTGGCTGGTTTTGGGATGTGAGGTTGCAGACAAACTCCAAACCAAAGCAGGATACTGTTATATCTTACATAAATTTAACAACCATGAGGTTATGTGCCCCCTGTGCATGCTGGTCAGGACAAAGGTTAACCCTTTTTAAAAAAAAAAAAAAAATTATAAACAATACAGATCAGCTGTCACACAGATAGATTTAGTCAATGCTGACATCAAGCTGGCAAGTAAAATGAGATGGATTTGTGATGACATAAGTTTGTTATGACAGAGACAGCTGGTATAAATGGACTAGCAAGGCTAGGATCCCTGTCTGTCAAAGATAAAAAGACATCAGTATAACGTTACATTTCTGGCCTCTGCATCAGATTATTTGCTGTTAACAAATACCTCAAGGTTGATTATTTTGGACTTTTGTGAATCCAAGTGCATCAACAGCAACAAGGGTCATAAGGCTCATACATACACAGATAGAAACATGGAAAAACACAGAGTAATTTAAAGCAACAGCAAAAAAAAATCTAAATTCATGTCAATCCAGGCTTTGATATCACATTCACTATCTTATTTTAGGATGACATTTTTATGCCAATTGACTGATTCATCCAGAATCTTTATTATTCAGATAAAGTCTAACAAAACAGATTTGAACAATACTCTACAATATTTGAAACACATGCAAAACACATGCTATCAAAACCTAATGCTCTAAAATATGGCCCAAACCTATTAGCTTCGTTGCTTAAATTTTGCTTTCACAGTGTGATGTTTTCCAGGCCAACTAGTAATAAAAAAACCCAGATAGCTTTCCAGTTAACCCACATACAGCATGCTATGTCACATAAACACAAATATATTATATAAAACTTTACAATGACTCAAAATGTTGTATATTTATTGACCATTATAATAAGAACATTCAAATGCATATTTATGCATGCATTTAATTAGCTAATCGTGTGGCAGCAGCAGAATTTGCAACAATAGGGATGGGTGCTATTGACTTGCATTACATTGGATAACTAAATAAATAAACAGACATACTGTTATTTTTAATAAAATGGAAGGTGAGTTTATTCTAATAGTTAAAATACATTTTAAAATTACAGATGATTATTTTAGTTGATGTTCAGCTTCACTATTTGTTGCCTCATGAGGAAAGGTGATTATTTCTGCATGCAAAATAAAATGTACTTGATGACAAGAAGCAGTCGATCTAATTTATTTTGCCTTTTGTCTGAAAACTGTGGAAAATTTATATTATTAATAAAATTCATAACATTTTAGTTTTAGTATTTGCTTCACAGAGCGCCTAGCCAAGAATTTCATTTATCAGCTCTCCATCAGCTGCATCTGGTAAATGATCTAATGGGGCAGAACCTTGGACTACAGCGCAGTCCATCAGAAAGTTACAGCCTCTTGCAAATTGGAGATAGGGAAAGAAAAAAAAAAACACTTGACCACTTGGCTTTTTATCTTTCTCTTTTAAATGAGAATCAGAGATGGCAAAAGTACACACATCCTTTACTCAAGTAGAAGAACAGATACTCATGTTTAAAATGACTCTGGTAAAAACTAAAGTATTGACTACACTTTTTACTCAAGTTAAAGTAAAGAAGTACGGGCTCTGACAATCACTTAAAGTAAAAAGTAAAATAACTACCTGAAAAGTAAAGAAAAGTAAATCAACTTCCAGAATTACGTTACATTTCTGCCAAAATAAACATTATGCACTTACAGGAATATTACTGGTTACACAGATTATGGTCTTCTGATGGTGAACTGATGGTAAATAAGGTTAGCCACGTTAGCCATTCTTGTTGCCTGCTGACTGACTGTCCTACTCATTGTTAGCTTTATAAACTAGCCTATGTTTACAGTGTGTTATAGCCAGGAAAATTCTAATGATAGGTTAAAAAAGCTGCGCGATAACAAAAGTAGATTGATTAGTTAAAAAAGGCATGGAAATTGCACAATCAATAGAAATAATATCGATCATGGCACCATACAGATTAAAACTAAAGTAACAAACCTGGCTTAATAAAGTTATACATAGAAAGTACAGATATTTGTGTAAAAATGTAATGAGTAAAGGTAAAAAATAAATAGTGAAGTAAAGTACTGATACCAGGTATTTGGTATTTGTACTTCTTTACTTCCCATATCTTGCAAGGATAATAGTTCCCACATGCTCCACAACTACAGTGATGTGCTAAAACTCTTTTGGGCCAACAGGAGTAAATGTTTAAAGATTAGGTATGGACCTATGTGTTTAAAGGACTAAAGGAGGTTGAAAGTTGCCTTGTTTCTCAATAAGGTAGTAAACTATCTTTGTAATATCATCCTAACCTACAGTTTGTTAATAGGCCACTTTAGGTCGATTTAAGAGTGCTTCAGGACATTCTGCATCTGTCTGTGTGTTCCTGAACGTATATCATGGAGTGTGACAATTTGATAGAGTTGCCAATAATCTGTTTATTCCATTTGGCAAAGGATTTCAAAACACTGTGCGAGTGAGTATGTGTTTGTAGCTCTCTGCTTTCCTGTTGAATCATTGGCCCCCAAACAAACATTCTTTAAAAGATCAAGTTTTAAAACACTGCATTGGGATCTCCTGGAAGATGTTGTTTGTTGAACATTTTCTTCCATTGTCCAAATAATTTGGGATTTCCATTGTTTTAGTTTAGTGTGGGGCAGCACAGTGGCTTAGTGGTTAGCACAGTTGCCTTACAGCAAGAAGGTCCTCGGTTTGTATCCCTAGAAGGAGCCTTTTTTGTGGAGCTTGCATGTTCTCCCCGTGCTACTCTGGGTACTCTAGTTTTCTCCCAGAGTCCAAAAAAATGTATGTTTGTTTAATTGGCGATTCTAAATTGCTTAATTGTCTTTATGTGGCCCTGTGATGGACTGGCGACCTGTCCAGGGTGTACCCTCCTGTCTTTTGCCTTTCGCAGATGAAAAGTTTAGTCTAAGTGTGTGTGTGTGTGTGTGTGTATCTGTTTGAGTTCTCCTCTGGCCAGACGAACCAGCAGGTTGTTCTGTGCTGCAGCAAAGTTTTTGTGCAAATTCTGCTTCCCGTGGTCTTATCCAGATGGCTGTCTAGAACAAGGTCTGCACTGGGGGTTCTGTCCCTGGGCTTGTTGAGTCTGATCCACCATCTGGGCTGGGTACAGACTGGATCTAGTGGCGACAATGACCTCGAAATAAGAAAGAAACATGATGTAACAGGTACATTGTGTGTTATTGGAAGTGTTCCCAGTTCTGGTTGACCTAAATATTGCAGCCTAACAATCTTTTAATAGATTTGAATAATGGAAATGTGTGTGTTATGTGTAAGCTAATTTAAAGAGATGTGTTCTTTAATCCAATATCAAACTGGCAGTAACAGTATTATGTAGATATTCCAGAGTTTGGTCCCTTGATAGGAAAATGATCTGTCGCACACAGTTGATGTTGGTATTCTAGGTATTATCAAATTTTTGAGAGTGCAGTGGACATAAAGGACTATAATAAAATAAGAGTATGGAGGAGATAAATGATTCAGGGCTTAATAATAAGTAATTAGCAAGATTTTTAAATCTATACGTTGTTTAATAGGACGCCAGTGCAGTGTTGACAGAACCTGGCTAATATGGTGATAATTCCTGGTTCAGTAAGAACTCTAGCTGCTACATTTTGGAGCATGGAATAAAGTGAAACTAATTGAAATCCAGACCTCCATCGGGCATCCAGGTCCCAGTTCTAAACTCTGGTATGACTCCCAAAATAGAAGATAGAAGCAAATAGAAGACTAAGTTGATTATAAAGACGTCATTACAAGTATACCATTTCAATCTACTACAAAAGGGGCATAATACCCAGATATAGACCGTGCTCAATTACTTTCTCTGTAAAACAAAAGATGTACATGCCAGAATTAGACAAGTTAACCTTCTGTTTTAGAAAATACAGAAAAAAATCTAGGATTCAGAAATTACTCACCATTAAATTGCCACTTAAAAAGTAGAGAAACTGGCTAGAAGGGTTTTACCATCATGACTTATCACAAATAATGTATGCATACATCATTGAGTCTATCAAGACAACTAAGAGACTTTTCAAAAGAAAGCACGTCTGGCAACACCTATTATAACCTTGGACTGTTAAAAATGTATCCAAAACCCCATTTTACTCAAAGTTATGATTGTAGTTTGTTAGCAAACATGTAAACCACAATGCATAACAAGTATCATGAAGTACGTAAATTATTTGTCATATCACTCACCACTTACTAAGTTAAGGTTGGATTCAGGTATAATCTTATAGCTATTATTAACTAACTGAACTAACTAATAGCAGATCCTCAGAGAAATTACAAGAAAGCTTTTTGGCACACATTTAAGTCCCCTAAAATCTGTCATAGGCCTGGATTAATAGTTTTGTGTGTTTTGGATATAACCCCTTCTTATGTGTAGCACACATTTTTACTGGAAGTACTTTATTCTGTAGTTTGTATTGTGCAAGTGGATTAAAGATTAAAGTTAATTTGGGATGGGATCAGACACACTACCCCAAGCTCTAACTAAGCTATGCTGTTTTTGTTTGGTGTCATCCATCACATAATGCTTGTGTATTACATGCAAAGATCTTTCCGAGAATAAACAGTGACCGATTACATTAGCTAAGAATAAAACTGGCTTATACTCTCAGGACGAATGCATGAACACATACATCACACTTTACTGAACCATATTTGGATGATGTTAGTCTCCGGATATGCAGCAGACAGTGATGTACTTTGTGGTGTTCGAGAAGATGTGTCCCAATGGAGGCAAAATCCAAATCCAGCTAAAGGAATGTGCTAAATGGTTCTGCTGTGTAAACTGGCATTGCTGAAAGGTCACGGAGTGGGCTTTTTTAATGTTCAATTACAGCAGAGCTCTGGTTTCTCCTGAATAGTGGATCAGGAGGTCTCCATTCTATCCTGTGGCATAAACACCCAAGGGACAGCTATATTTCTGCCTCTTCCCTTATGTCACCACAAAGACATAAAAAGTATTATGAGATTATGTTGTGCTGTTGGTCTGACTTACATCATCCAAACAGAAACTTTCCAGCATAGATGGAAACAAATTGTATTAGTAGTGTCTTCAATAGACAGAAAATAACTCAAATTTATAAAATAATACTTTTATATAGATCACAGTCATTTGCCATTGTCAAACATTTGATTAAATATTATCTAAGACTGTATTATTTTGTTATTTGGCACAGATGCATGACTACACAAGCTGCTAATTTTGGCAAAATTTTAATCTTTAAAATCAGCTACTAAATTTTCAATACAACATGAACCTTGTACCTACATATGCTTCATTTTTCTTCTGTTTAGTAGGTCTTGCAGTTCTCATAAAATAATGTGCATATAAAATTGTGTGCAAAAGTTTTTTTTCCCCAGGACAGAATAAAATTTCTAAGAATTTTAAAAATATTTCTAAGAATTTTTTTAAACCAGCCATTTATTTATTCTGTTTTACAAATTATCCAAAAGTATTACAGGGACCAAATAAGGTCAAATTGTACAGCATATGTTAATATAATAATATTGTGGGAAAATCTGTGTAAAATTTTGTCTCCCTTCTTTTAAATGGCATATTTTGTTTCTTTTTCTTTTCTTTTCTTTTCTTTTCTTTTCTTTATACTTATATCAGATGTTTGTCATTTTTATTGTCTTGACTTACTTTAGTGTTAAACTGTAAAATGAGGAAATTTAGAAACAATAAGGGTTGCAAACCCTAAAACTTGGACTTTGGAAACGTTGTGTGCTGTTTAGTTCAGACAGCAGATGGTACTCTGGCACTACAGGGGAATCAGTTAACAATGATAAAAGCCAGTCCTCTTTTTTATTCACAGAATTCATGATGTTAAAGTGGACATAATCCTATCGTCGTAAATATTCTGTGACAATTTTTTTTTAGTGTAACAGACAGGTTTTTCCCATTTATATTTCTGGATTTGGCTTTTTGGACAAACAGTTGTTCCTTTTTTGCAGCGTTTATGTCATGATGTGGCCGGTTTGAGGTGCAAAACAACGTGGCAGCGAGGAAGACCACCCCTCCTCCCAATGCCAGGGGCTTTGTTTAACCACGGCTGATGTGAGGAGAACTTTAAGCAAGATTAACCCACAGAAGTATTCAGGCCCTCACAACCCGAATGTGTAACAGTGTCTTCCCTTAAGCCATCAGGCTGCTCAACACAGAACTGAACTACCTCAACTTAAACACACACACACACACACACACACACACATTTAACACAAGTAGACGGAAACAAAAAAAACCCAAACAACCCCCAAAAAAACAAAAACATTTTTTTGTCAAGCACAGTCACTTTATAAAGCTATTTGCACAATATTGCTGTTAATTTGCACATTTCGTGCACATTTTACATTCTAGTTGGCACTACTGAATGTTCTGTTCAGCATTATGTTCTGTTCTTTATTGTCTTTTTTGCACTGTCTTTGTAATGTTTGTATTGTTTATTGCACTGTCTGTTCTGCACTGTCTGCACAAGGTTGCACACATGCACTTTATGTCTATTCTGTTCAGTGGCTCTGCTGTTTTGTGAAATTCTGTGTGTTGTGTAGCACCAGAGGGTCCTGGAGAAATGCTATCTCATTTCACTGTGTACTGCATCTGCTATATATGGCTGAAATGACAATAAAGCTCCTTGAACTTAAACTTGGTTCCTCGAGTTAGTTAGTAGCCCACCTGTTGTGAATGGCCATATTGGAAAAGCTGACTTAATGCCATTAAACCAAGAAGACTTTTAAATCTTTATGTTACAGGAATCAACAGTGAACCCTTTTTCTATGTTCTTATTATTTATCACCGCCCTGAGGTTATCTGTCAGACATATTTCTAACTGGCCTTGCCATATCTGAATATATAGTCCTTAATATTTGATTACCAGTGGAGGAAATAAGGCTCCAGCTTCAAAAGAAACCAGCTATTATTACTGCCACTGTGACATAAAGGGACTAAATTCTCTGAGGGTTTGGCTTGCAGGAAGTAGGAAGTCTTGAGCATTATACCATTAAACTGATCTTTAAAAAGGAAAAATAATAAACAGCTGCTTTTTTCTTTAGGGTTGTTGAGTGTTAACTTACATTTACTCAAGGTACAATGACCATCCATTGCTGTCCTTAGTCACAGACTGATACTCTAAATACTTTACGAAAAAAGTTAAAGCAAATTCTGTATTAAATAAACATACAATATTTGGATAATGTAGAATTAAAAACTGCTGCTATAATCATAGCAGAATCCTGAGAGAATCCTGTACTCACCCCTTTTATTTACAAAAAAATAAATTGACAAAGAATAATTTTTAACAAAATTTTATTTGACTTTACACAACACAGTTGTTTGAGGAATAAGAATGCCAGAATTAAATGTCACCCAAAAAAATAATAATTTAATAATAAGTTTCTTCCCCATGCTATCCCAGGGACATTTTCTTGCCACTGTCATTTCTGCTTTGTCCATTAGTGCTGCAAAATTACATCCAGATTTCTATGAAGCTGCTTTGTGTCAACATCTTTTGTTTAACTGATTTAACTAAAACGTTTTGGTTCAATCAGTATAAGCAGGTTTGTTTAGACATACTCAAATATTTACTGTAGATTGGCAAATTTATTTCATAGAAACCCCAGTTTATATTATTGGTATCACATCTTGTGCTATCACCGTAAATTCAGTTTATCTCTGAAGGTCATATCTTTCTTGATGACACTGAAACTAAGTCAGACTAATACCTAACAATTTTTAGGACATTTGTTAGGTACTGGCAATATTGCTGGATCATGGATGAAGCCTAATAAAATGTTTTATTTCTAGTAAAAGAAGACAGCAAAAGAAGACACAGACAAAAAGACAAAGAGAAATAAAACATGGAACATCATTTCTTGTGGTATGTGCTGGCTTTCACTCCACAGATGAGAAGACGTGGCAGCTACAAATTATGTGGATCTAGCACAGACATCTGATAATGAATTTTCCCCATCACTACTCAGTTAGGCTGTTTCTTCATATCTTAGCAAACACAAATATTTTGGATCACCAAGTTAAGACTGTAGACTAGAAGAAGTCTGCATTTATCTTGTTTTTTAGATTCAAGATTTAAAGCGTTTGTTATTTGAACATTGACAGCTATATTCATGTTTATTTATACAGTTATTCAAACAGCCAGGCATGTGACAAATGTTTTATTCAGAGAAAGGTCAAGAGTTAATGTTCACATTCAACTTGGCTGATGGTGCATGATGAGATCAAAACATGTTTTTTAGGTGGAAACACCCTTATTGATAATATAGTTCATAAGAATATTTCACGCTAACCTATATAACCAATTTTTAAAACTGTAGATACAGTAGGCCCATGCATAGCAAACCTATATGGTAAGAAATATCTAATTTACCAAACAAATTAATTTTTGTCAATTTGTATATTTTTAAAAATAAAAAACTCCACCAGCCGAATATAAACCTATATAAGCACAACTGTATGCATTAATGCTGCCTGTTGCACTGCACTGTATGTCAGCACACTACTCACTAGGTTATATCACTGGTTTAAAAAAAAGTTTAAGGGAATCTAATGTTTATACTGGCATAACATTACCTGGTCTTTATCTAGCCTTCAGCTATCCGTTTTAATTACCTGTTTACACTGTAGCTCCTGATTCCTGCTTCTGGCTGACAAGACTGGAACTAGATCAACAGGTATTTTACCGTTTCGGTAAATACAATTAAATACCGCTCAACATGTTGTGCATAAAGATTTTTCGCTTACCAAAAGCGGTAAGTCTACTTAGTCTTTGTCATAACTGTTGAGTTGTGATAAGAGAATGCAACTGTTTATAATAAAATTTGGTTTATTGTAATGTCTATTGGTTTCAGTCCTATTATTTTATTGAAAACACCACTAACGCTCCATCAGACCTACCCTAATGTAATTCAAAATATATTTTTATGTATAAAGATTTTTTTCTGTGTAATTGCAATAATTTGTTATTTGTTATTTGTTATCTTTAGGATGAGAGTGTTAAGTGCCTCAGTAGTTGTATGCACTATTTGCCAAAATGTATGCACTATTTGCCAGATTTAAAAATGAAATCTGCTTATAGTAACAAAGAATATTAGACCTATTTTCTATTTTGAGTGTGGCCTTATGTTTGTTTATTTGAGTTCAGGTTTCAGTTCTTAGCCCAATTACCATACTGTTAACATAATGTTCTAAAACACTTGTATACCCATTTCAGGGATAAGCTAACTTCACCTCTTAAATTCTGGAGGTTTTTTAAACATTAAATACACTGGATTTTCAAACACCTGACCAATGTTTATAGTTTAGGTTTCTTGTTTCATGTTTTGTTTATGGTTTATGTTTTATATAGGTCTTGTTTCATGTTTATATTATGTTGTTATTTGGTTTATGTTTTATGTTTTGAGTTCTTGTTCATTATTCATCCTTTTGTTTACCTTCTGTTTTGTTTTTTTCTAATGTGATCTTTGTTTTTGTGCATACATATCCCTCGTGCTTTGTCTTGGATTTTGGCTTGTCCCTGTACCACTGCAGTAAGCCAGTTAATGTCTGTCAAGCTAAGTCTAGTTACGTTTAATCAAGTTAGCGTTGTTAAGCTTATGTTTGTTGATTTGTCTAGTGTTTTTCTGTATATCATCATGTTTGTAAATAAACTGCACCCAAAATACAAACAGAGCAGTTAGCCATCTGCTCTGACTTTGTCAAGGCAATGAATCTATCGAGGATTATGTGGAAGCTTTTTGTAAACTATGCGACCTCATGGGATTTAATGATATTGCCCTAAAGGACATTTTTCGGGTTGGACTTAGTGACACTATTAAATTTAAGATGCCAGGAAGAAAAAAATCCCTGGTCTCTGTCTGAATATTTGGATTATGCGTTGCAGCTAAGCGGTTTCTTGTTTACTGTGGGGTTAACAGACTAGGAACCCCGCAATCAGCCGTCAAGCCAGAGACTGCTTACCTCAAGCCGCTCCACAGCCAAGCTCCAAGATGGCTGCCGCTCTACAGACAAGCTTTTCAAGATGGCCACTGCTCCACAGCCAATCTCCGAGATGGCCGCTGATTCGCAACCAAGCTCCAAGATGGCTACTGCTTCAGAGCCTCTAGTTGCCAGGGAAATGCAGCCGCAGTCTTCAGCCACCATGGATGCTGCTACAAGGTTCCAGAGGATTGTGAATGTAGCATTTGAAGACTTCAAGGCAATCCATGCCTATGCCTGCCAAGCCAGAGACTGCTTACGCCTTCCCTCCAAGTCTGCTCATGCCATGTCTGCCAAGGCAGAGATTTACTATGCCAAGCCCTCTATGAAAACGTCCCCTAAATATTTTTTTGGGTAGTAAGAGTGGACAACCATAGGCAGAGCTGGAAGCAGGACTAGAAGGGCAGACTAAACGGGCAGTGACTGAGCCGAATCGTGGGGACATCCTCACATCCTCCACCATCTGCTTCATCCTCCAGGCTATCCTTTGTTCCACAACCTCCCTGTGGACCAGGGGTTGGGGTTTTGGGGGCTTCATGGGCCTGGACCACCATTCCACCCCCAGAACCCCTCCGCTCCTCCACCCTCTGTAAGGCTGTTGCTGGTAGTTTCGCTTTGGCTGGCCTGAGTGTGGCTCCCTGAGGGCTTGAGATGTTGCATCACCTGCCATATCTCCAGCGTCCCTATCCTCGCTAAATGCGGCACGTGATTATATAACATTTCTTCACATACAGGGCCATTTCCCTCCCCCATTTGGGTCAGTCTGATGCCCACTCTTTGTTCATGCTATCCAAATACAAACCACTCATCAAATGTGTGAAACCATCAGTGAGTATGACACTGACTGGAACATATTCACAGGCCACCTCTAACACACCTCCAACACACAGACAGATATCAACATCTCTACATCATCTGTACTAGACTGTGAAACACTTTCCTAATCAGAAGCCATGGATGAACTATGTGGTCCGCATATTGATAAAAACAAAAGGAGCTGCTTTTAAATCGGGCAAGGCAGTGGAATACAGAAGAGCCAGGGCCAACCTGAAAAAGGAAAACCGAGCAAGCACATAACCCACGCATCAAAGAGCACTTTCAGAGCAACTCCGACCCCAGACGCATGTGGAAGGGCATTCAGAATCTTCTAGTAGGGTTTTCCACTACAATTTGGATTTTGGCTCAAATTTTTCCACTTTAAAACGTTTTAACACACCATGTTTCAATGGAACTAAAGGGCTTTGTGCAGAAGTGCATTGTCATGATGAAACAGTGTCTCTTAGTTCCACTAAAGGAATAATGTAATGCTACAATATACAAAGACATTCTAGACTGTTGCCACAAAGTCTAAGCACACATTTGTCTAAAATGTCTTTGTATATTGTGTATTTTATACTAATATTGTTTAGCATAGTGGTTACGGTGTTGGCCTGCTAACTGAAAGATTGGAGTTCAATTTCCAGAACCACTAAATCGTCAATTCTGGGCAAGGCCCATAATCCACAATTTCTCAGTTGTATAAAGAGATAAATGTAAGTCGCTCTGGATAAGGTCGTCTGGCAACTGGCGTAAACGTATATATAATGAAACTATGCACGTAAAATACAGTATATAGTGGTCGCAATAGTCTATGAAATAAGGGAATCAACAGCATACATCTAAAAAAAGACTTCCTGTTACTCCACACAGCCTGTTAGGCCTGAGTGCAGGCAATCATAAATACTCCTTATATCAAATTTCAAGAATGATAAGAGGTGTGTCAAGTGTGGTAATAGGGGCCTCAATCTATTTCTTCCTCCTGAAAACCAGCTGAATTCTGGGAAAGCAGGAAATGTCTGTTAAACATTGTTTTACTGATGGTATAGCCTGTTTTTCTTCCCATTGCATCTAGGCTGCTCCTAGCTGCAGGTTTGATTGTGTGCATATGAAGATGTAAACATGTGCGTGTGCACATGCATGAATGTATATAGAAACAGGAGGTCTGTGTTATACTTGTGAGTAAACGAGCATCGACAGAAAAATGTGTGTCTGTCTCGTTAACTATGTGTTTTTGTGTCTGTGTCTCGGAAAATGTGGATAACTAAAACAAATGCTGTTCACGCTGGCTGCTATTTCTGGAGAAGAGGCACGCGACCCTAAAACCCTGCTTAGCAGACAAAGAAACATATGCGCACATTCTTAAATGCCTTTTTTACCATGTCTTCACAGGAAGAAAAATGTCACATTTTTCTATTATCAAAAAGAGCATATGTGAATAAAAAACCACAGATGCATAATAGTAGTGCAGTGGAAAGATTTATTCTGACTGGTACAGGACATTATTGTCCTTCTGTGTTAGAGAAATTGATCTCTGCATTATGGACACTAATCTGTTGTGCCCTTTAAATTTTGCAGTAATAAACAATCCCTGCATTAGACAGAAATGACAATTCTTTTGTATGATTATTAACAGTTAATGTTCCATTACATGTTTTATTGGAATGGAATTGAAAAGTGCAAGTCTTAGATTTGACATTCTATTCAACTGTTTACTTTAGACATTGTGGCAACAGTTTGGGGAAGACACACTTGTGCTAGTGGGGGTGTGCTAGTAAGGTGTACACAAACTTTTGCCAAAATAGCATGTATATATAATTAGTGGAAAACAAAATTAGTTCATCTTATTGCTACTCACAAGGGTAAAACTTTGAGAACTGGTGGGGGAAGCAAAATAAGGAAAATGTAAGCTTATATAAAATAAAAATATATATTTTTAAATACATCACAACTGAAACTATATGGAAACGGTCAACAAATAAAATATCACAAGTGAGCAGGTAAATAATATGAAACCACATCCATGTGATGTGACTATGTTAACAAAACACTCTAAACTAACACTCACTTTGGCTACTACAAGAAGAGCATTATAATTTGATGATATTCAAACTGAATTCACTACTTATTATGTCCAATTCTTCCTTTTCATCACCAACAAATCAAATTCGCAGTGGCCTTTCATACATTATATAACCTACCTGTAAACTTGTGCTGCCACTGTTTCTCCCAGTTCCACCCTCTCTGATCTAAAGTAGCTCCACCTCATCTGTCCTCTGATATGAAATTAAGTTCAGAGTCTGCACGTCATACATTGCTGACAGAAAATGTGTGATTTAAAGTGAACTGTTTTATGGTACAGAGAATGATCTAATCTACATTAAATATTTAGCTAACAGTCTTTAGTTACATTTACAGTATCTCTTTTATACAAGTAAGAAATTGGGGACTTAAGGGCCTTGCTCAGGGGCCCAGATCTTCCAATTAACAGTCCAAAACCTTTGCAATACCACAGACCTAAGACAACTTACTGAATAAAACTACTCTAATCTCATGTCTTTTTATCCAAAATGACATTAAAGTAATCATCTGTTGCTGCTTCTGTGCCGCAACCGCGGCTTTAGTTGTATAAGGTATGTCAACTAAAATATTGTCCAGATACATAAAATTCTTCGCTTTACAAAAGTTCAATTACCCTACTAAAAGTTGTTAGGGTGTTTATTTTTTTGTAGTTGTCACATATGTTTTAAACTTGTTACAAAGGCCAAAATGCAAACGTGCCTGCTCAGTCTGTTATTATCATCAACTTTTTTCCAATTTAGAGAGGTCAAAAAATGGAAAAAAGAAACTGAACTAATGTCTTTCACTGGCTGGTTCATATTTAGAATGCTACATTCTTTGAACTATGGGCTGGTTTTTATACATTTATTGGCTCAGTTTCAAGGTACATTTATACTGTAAGTATATAGTTTAGGTTTTGCTAAGTATGTTTTGCTGGGTCTGCATCCGGACTGTGGTCTACCAGAAGAGGAATTAAAAAGAACCACAAACAATTAACAATTAAGTAGCTTACACTTGCTATATTGTTCTATTTCCTTTACCGCAAATTTCCAAAATGTAAAAAAAAAAAAAATTAAAATTAAAAAAAAAATAATAAAAAAAAAAAAAAAAAAAAAAAAAAAAAAAAAAAAAAAAAATATATATATATATATATATATATATATATATATATATATATATAAACACTCACTGCCTGCCAGTTACTCTGCACATATGCGTAGCAATAGGGCAGGCAATTTCCTGGGGCCCCGCACTTTTAAGAAGCCTTCAACAGCTGACCAGCTCTATTTCCCTATCAGCATGATAATGCAGATATCAGATAAATGCAGATATCGGATACGCATCAAGAACCGCAGTGTAAATGCAGCCAATAATGCCACACAAACAAGTTTAATATAGGACAGGGCATCTTGTATCAATACATTGGATCTTGCAAGATCTCGTGTCACAAGATCTCCCTATTAGATATGCAAAATCCTTTAAGCTGTTTAAACAACACATCAGATGCAAATTTTTATAAGTTAATATGATTCTTTAGCATCTTAATGAAAAGTCTATAACATATTTTGTTAAAAAATTCTTATTGGTACTGTAAAGCCCACCTATTTTCTCTGTCAAAAACAGTTTTGTTTACAACAACCCATTTCGGTGCATGTTGCTATCTGTTCACACCACCCCTCTGTTCTGTGGGAGGTTTCCACTGCTCCAAAACCATTAAAAAATTTTTTTTTTACTGACTTATTAATCATTAAAAGACACTAATATAAACATAAGTAAGCTTTATGTAGTATTATCATGTTATCTTTACAGACAAGAAACACAGTTTGCAATAAAGACAATCACTTTAATGCATCGTGCATGCCAGGTTCCACACACAAACAACACACCCTCGCCACTCAGGTGTACCTTAGATACACCTGCACATCATCAGTCCATCACAAACACTCATCCTATTTTAGGACAAGCCTTTACTAGTTACTGTCTGGTCTTGATTGTTTTATGTATCATTTCAGCGTTCGATACCATGAACCACTCAGTAAAGAGTTACAATAATCTAACCTTAAAGTCATAAGTGTAGGTCTTAAGATTAAGATATATTTTTAAGATGATAAAATGCAGTTTTACAAATGCGAGAAATATAGATCCTGAAGGAAAGCTTGCTATCAAATAACACACCTAGATTGCTAACTGATGACATAGAATCAAAAATAGAGCTGAGTGTCATCAGCATAACTGTGAAAGCTAACACTGTATTTCCTGATGATAGTTCCCAAGGATAACATGCAAAGCGTAAAAAGTTAATCCATACTGCACTTCGATATGTGATCAATATGAGATAGAGTGAAAGAGTAATTGTTATATAGACGTGCTAATAAGTGTCTATTAAATAGCTACTCCATGACAGTAGGTAGCTCCATGACAGTAACCTCTTCTCCACAGGCAGCTCCTGATGCCCATGGACAGCGGACAGCCTTTGCCTCTGAGTGCAGGGTGGTCAAGACGAGTCTGGTGGAACTCGATGAGGAGGCTGGGATCGAGGATGTCGGCTCTGGCTCCCCAAAATCTCTCCCCTGGCTCATATCCTTCTCACACTACATGGTATTCTTATCGACTGCCTCGTTGTCGGAAGTCCAGGATACAGTTGACCTGGTAGATGGACCTGTGGAAAAAGGGATAAAAGGACTACTAAAGGGTTTGAGTAAAGAAACATGAAAGGAAACACAGACATGGACGTGTGCAGTGTGAAATTGATAGTGATACAAGCTTGCCCTGGAGTAACTGACGACCGGTAATGGTTATGGCACAGACTGAACAGCCCCAGATGAATTCGGCCACCTCACAAATCATATTTGGCCACCAGTAGCAGTACCGGAGCAGGGAGAGGGTTCGGAATGCTAAATGGGGATGGGATATACAGTTAGTCTTACCTTCTGGACCTCCAAGCCAAGCAAGTTCCAAGAGGGTGTCTGTCCGGTCTGTTTTTTTGAGGGACCACTGGATTGGCTGAAGGGGAGAATGGTTTCCTAAGTAGGAGCCACCTTGGGTTGATAAACACAGGATAGAGAATCTGCGTTAATATTTAATATTTTTGGATCTATTACTATAAGTGATGGGAAAATAAACTTTGTAAAAAAAATAGAGCCCAGTTCGCTTGCAGAGAATTCAGGCGTCCACTCCTTGAGTGCCAGCTTGATAGCCAAAAGTTAATGGTGCCCAATGTCATAGTTCTGCTTTTTTAGGGTGAGCTTATTCATTGTGAGAGTACCACTCCAGCCCCAAAAGTAGAAGGGATAGCTCTGGTAGTGCAGGTATGGGGACTAAGCAAAAGGCTTCTTTTAATTGGTTAAAGGCCTAGGTGGACTCAGGGTTCCAGGACAGAGTTTTGGGTTTCAGAGCAAGGAGGTGGGAGAAGAGGTCTTGCAACTAATTTGATTGGTAAACCGTCTCAAAGTTTGCAAATCGCAATAGGCGCTGTAGTTTGTTGGTAGGTTGTGGCTATTGACGGACCGCTAAGACCTTGTTTCCATCCATCTGGATCTGCAGTACTAATGACATACCCAAGGAAATGTCTGGTGGAACTCTCACCTTTTTTGGTTTTAGATAGAGCTAATGTGTGACTACAGGTGCAGGTGAGCAGTATTCGGGTGTTTGGGATCGTATGGGGACTGTGTAACTGAGACACCCTCTCTTTTTGTTCTTTTAAACTTTGAATCCTTTTAAGTATAAAGCGCTTTGAAAATTTACTGTTCAAAATGCTATAGGAAAATACTAGTATTATTATTATACAATATGTATTATTATTATAATTGTCATAAGTCATATACAGATAATGTTTCGCTTATAAAATCTTCAATTTTAAATCTTCTGAACGAGATATTTTCTTAAGCATTTACTGCTTACGTTCTTAATCCAAACAATGTTTTCACAAAAAGATTTGGTTCTTCTCATGATTGCCTTGTAACAAAGCTTTACAATAATCTACAGGCGTAGTAAATAAACTGAGTTCGGTACACAGAAGTCAATCAAAAACCAGGCAAACAAATTCAAAACAGTAGGCAAAAACGTAATCCAAGGACAGAACAAAGTTCAGTAAACCAGACGGACATAAAGAAGAACATGGACATGAGTATGTTTGGTATGTTGACTAAGCAAACAATACTTATAAAGCCAGCAACAGAAAGTTCTGGTACTCTGGTTAGTGTACTTTTTAAGTACTGTATTACCAGCTTTTCTTGGTAACTATTTTAATTCCTGTTTTGGTGACTGGCTTCTCACCTTTTACTTCTCAGAACCCTGACTTTCTAAAGAATTTAGAATCAGTGTTTCCTATTAGTGATATCGACATGTTTTCGTTTTTACTTTTATGACTTTAGTTCTGTGTAGACAAAGCATAAAGTTTCTGTGCTCTCTTATCAGTACTGCTTATTGGCAATGTCACTAGCTATCATGATCATGAAATGGATTAATCATGTAGGATTTTGTTCCAAGCCTTATGAAAAACAAATTTATTATTTAAAAAATTTGAAAATAAGGAAATCTCGCAAACACAATCCTCTCTACTCAAAAGTATTGGAACGTAAAGGTCAAGTATATTGTTTTTGCCATGGTTTGAAGACATTTAGCTTTGAGTTCAAAAGTTTAATACTGTAAGCTAAATCAAAATAATAGTTTCATGTTAAAAAATTAGGACACCTATGAAAGCCTGTGTTTTTTTTTTTTTTTTTTTTTCATATTTGGACATCTGGATATTTCATATCAACTTAAAGTATTGATACTCAAGTAAATAATGAGAGATTCAAGTAATATAACTAAACAATTTAAACTGGAGAAGACTTTTCTGTAAAATCTACTTTAAAAAAGAACAATTTCTGGTGAGGAATAAATTAGGACATCCAAATATTTATTCATGGAGGTAGAAGTGTCCTGGTTTGGGGATGCTTTACTGCAGCAGGACCTGGCCACCTCACCCTCATAGAATCCACTATGAATTCTACTGTGTATCAGAAGGTGCTTGAAAACATTTGAGACCATCTGTAAAAAAGTTAAAGACCCTGCAACATGACAATGACCTAAAAAATACCGGTAAATTTATAAATGACTGGCTAAAAACTAAGAAATGGAGAGTCCTGGAATGGCCCAGATCTGAATCCTATTGAGATGCTGTGGGGCGACTTAAAACAGGCTGTACACGCAGGAAATCCTCACATCTTACAGCTGAAAGATTTCTCCATTGAGGAATTTGAATTGAAATATTTACAGCTTAAATAAATAACTATGTTCAATTTAAGCTCCTAAAAGTGCAAACCCTGCAGATGCAAATGCAGAGTCAAGCTTATCAGAGCAATGAACAGCATAAAATTAGATTTAGCTATATTAGTATTGTCATTTCTGCATGGCCAGCAGACAAACAGAAAATGCGACCCATGTGCTGTTGCTGCAGCTTTAGTATACACTACACAATCTCTTGTAGTTTTGGTCAAATCATTTTGTTTAATAGGTTTATTTATAAATAATGTACCTAGATTAATTAACACTGGCTCTACTTAGCTTAAAAAATAAAGATTTATATGAATGCTGCATCTGTTGAGGTTAACATAAGACAGAAGTTGGAACATTAATGTGTAATGTCTTGTCTTATTCCGTTCCTGTTCTGTCTTATACAAGTTATGTTATATTTATAGTAGAGTGTTTTTTATTATATTTTGTTCTGAAGAACAATAAGTACAATGAGCACTTCCATTTAACATAGCATGCATGTAAGCAGATGCTTGCTATTTTATTGTTTTGCCCATAATTTACTATTTTACAATTATCTTTCATAAATCCATATTCCTAAATGGTGAATGACTTATGACTGTGTTGAACCTTCTGGTGCTTGTTTGGTAAGAAGCATGAAATTATTTCACAAGCTCCCCTTCACACATACCTTCTTTGGATTTACTCCACAGATTGAACATTACAGAGCAAGTATATCATTGCGCAGGGTAGACTTTTTAAAAATGTTTTGATTTTCACTGTCACAATATCAATTGGAACAGACTTTTACCTTTTTCGGAATTTAAAGCTTTTGCTGCATTTTGTCTAACTTTGCAGAACACTGACAAAACCTGTCTGAGCCTGTATGCATTTTATTAGACTAGTATGTCTTTTCCAACTGGCTAAAAAGACAGATGGTCCAGAATATCAAACCCGCATAGCCATAGAAGGTGATTTGAGAAAGAAGTAAAGAATGCAGAATTTGATTTACAGTGGCACTCAGATCATTTGATATGCTTCAGCAAAGCATTTTAAACTGCTATATGTCTTTCATAGCCTTCTTTCTTGTTCTGAAATAAAGCCAATAAGCATTCTTATATAGTAACGTCCAAAAACAGGAAACTGACGCCATGTTAGAAGTGAAGGTTTCAAGTAAGAGTCCAAGTTTTAAATCTACATTTACACAATCTGTAAATTAAAAAAAATGTTGTCAAAGACTGTTTTGTATCCAATAGCAAGTGATTTTATTATCTTGATTCTCCCAAAATTAAGTCTGTATAAGAATATAGGTTGTGGCCAATCCTAACTCAAATCTGACTGCTCAGAAGATGTTGATTAAATTTCTATGGCAGCAAACAGTGGTCAATAATTATTTTAGTAAAAGAACAATGCCTATCTATTGATATAGTTAAAGATTCTGTAAGGTGAGGAGTCTTCTATTAAGAATTTTTACATGGAGTCTTCAGTGGCGAAGATAAAACTGTTAGAGTTCAGAATGTTCTAGGTTCACGCTTGACTGTTAATGGATTAATCTGTGTTTCAGTCAATAAACAATGACTAGCCAATGGTTCCTTTTACAGATGTCAATTTTGCATTCACTGTATTTCTCATTTACAGAACATAAATTCCTGACAGGTCATAAATTTACCTTTTTTGACCTCCTTCACTGAAGAACGTTGCTCTGGCAGGACTTTAACTACTTTGCCACCTTGAACAGAGTGCAGTCCAACAGGAAATTGAAACAGCCTATTTTAGCACAGCTGTATCCAATGCCATAAGCATGTTATTATCTGCACTCATACTATTCTGATGTGGACCGCTGAATGGGTTTGTTGCATGGAAGTGGCCACAGAGTTGAGGCCAACCGTTGACTAAACGTTCAGGTTTCTCTAACATATTTCTGCCAACATTAAAGTAAATGTAGATCATCCCAAAAGCCCTGTGTTTGCACTGATTTAGTAAAAAGATCAGACTGGCGCTGAAGCTCTTAGCAGCGACTGATTGCATTAGTCCAAAGGATAAGGTGCTATCTGAGACATACTGCAGTGGGTTTGTATTATGGGGTGGTGGGTTGTTAAAGAAGAATGGACTTTAAACATTACTCAGTTCCTACATACAGTAAGTAGTGGACTCACATGCATCCAGGCTTCTTGAATACATTTGTACTCACACATTGCCTATTTATTACAGAAATGGAGAGTTAAAGCTGGCCTTTTTGCTATACATAAAATTAATATAGGCTGCATTCTTTCCACGGTGACTGTTAATATTTGCTTTGACCGCTACCATCAGGTTCTACTCTCAAGTAAAACCTTTTATGGAACTAAGAGTTCCTGTCAAGTGTTCTGTTGGGAGAGTTAAAGTGTTGTTGACCTGTAGGCCAGCGCTGATCTCTTTATCACATGGAGCTTGCGACAGTCAGAAGGAGGAATGTAATGGCCATTCCAATCATTCTTATGGAATAGTTAACTAACATATGTTTGTCTATCAGTGCTTCCAGGGCATTTTCCTCATTGCTTGAGCATAACTTAAAATAAATTTATTAGACATAAAATATAAGTAGTGTAGTTTCCTGCACAGAGCTCTGACTTCAACCCTACTGAACTTTGGAATGATCTGAAACACCAGCTGCACCCCAGACCAAGTCACCCAACATAAGTAATACTATTGTACCAGAATGAAAAAATACCCATAATAGTAGTAGAGCAAGATTAAATCTGGAGTAGTATATTGTAAAAAACACATAGAATGTGACTGTTATGTTTTCCAATACTTTTAATGTTATTTTTATACTTTATGGTTCAGTAATGATGCTTTATTTTATTGCTCTTCTTCTAGAATCTCCACTGTACTAAGCAGGTTAATATTGGTGAGCTAGAAATTATAAAATCAGACAGATTAAATAACAACAATAAAATTTGACTTGTGTAATATTTTACATAGTTTATGTGGCGCATCAACCACAAAATTATCATCAAATATTTTTTTAGGAATGAAAACATGTCAGCATGACTGCATTGATATAAACCTGTGCTTTGAGTTATAGCCAGCATAGAAATAATAATAAAAAATTAACTGGGACTTACACCATGGTATAACTCATAGATATATACTGTATTATGTTTTATAACTTGGCAAAATATTTTTTAAAAATGCTTTTTTTAGTAAACAGGTGCTGATTTAGTTGGGACAAACTGAGAAACTACTAAACAGGTGACAGGACTGCTGCAGCAAAGCAACTTGCTAAATCTACTTCAATATTATTTCCTTTTACAGCAAAGACATTGTGTTTTGCCTGATCTCACAGCAGGAGCCCTAGTTTTTTATTTGTTACATAAATTCCTCTCTAGTTGTCAAAGAACTTCTTAGTTACTGATCTGACTGCCAGGCTTTAAGCAATAGCAAGCTGTTCAGCCCTTTAGGAAACCTGTAACCCTCTCTGCTTTTGAGATATGCAAAGAAAAGAATGTCATTGTGCTGCAATGTAAATGTGACAAATGAAACTTTCCTACTGGAATATTTACCATTAAAAAATATTTCAAACACAAAATCACTTATAAAGCTTTTTCAAGTTGGTAGGGTAATGCCCAATACTAAAAGAAGTCTTGGTATTGATATTTATTACTTATATCAGCTTATTAAGCTTTAAAATGTGCAAATAAATATGCCTGAAATTTATTTTATATTAAAATGTGAATCTTGTTGTTACTTGTCTTCTGTACATAGTGTCAACTTTAAAATCTATTTAAGATTAAAGCTACATTAAGTAAGATACATAACTGAAACAAAAAACATTCTAAAAACTATTGAATGCTAAAATAATAATAAAAAATAAATAAATATGTTTATAATGAGAAAAAAAAAGACATTATTATTTAATTATTTTTTAACAATCACATTTATGGTGCTGCATTAGGTGGAATTGGGGAAGGTTTTGAATTCAATTCTCAGGACCACCAAGCAGCTGCTGTATGATCTTCAAGCAACCCTCAACTTCTCAGCTGTATACATAAGATAATTGTAAGTCACTCTGGATGAATAATATAATTCGCCATGTTTTAGTTGTTTTGACATTAGAAAAATAGACTATTGAAGCTTAATTTTAAGCAAACTTTGGCAAAATTGTTAGTTAAAAAAAATTCCAAAATACCAAAATCAAGGTTTATTTTAAAGAGGATTTAAGCAGCGTTTTACTATTTTAATACCAACATATGCCCAGACAGTGAAGAGTTAAAGCACCTTGCGTAGTGTCCAAAAAGTTTTTACAATGAGTCATATATGAGGGTGTCAATGTGGCCTGCTGTCTCAGTCCAGCAGGAAGTCTTAAAATATCCTGCTGATTTCTAACAGAAATATCTGATTGTGTGTTTTATTTATTCTTTTTTTTCTAATTTAATTCTATTTTACTCAGGAAAATATTCTCAAATTGTGATCATTGTAAACATTAAGGCAACAGCTCAGCAAAGGGATTGGTATAAATGGCCAGTAATTACTGACATTTTTTTTATTTTTGGGAAACTTACACTGTGGCGGTGTCAGTCACTTATGTTTCAAATGAAATGCCATATGTTGACAATTCATTCTGTGAAACTGGAATGTAGAGTCCAGTCATTGTTATTTTTTATTGATGGATTGTTGTAAAAGATTAATTTTTGTTTGAAAAATCATTATTATTAAAATAATGTTAAGTGACAGGAAGAAACCCTGTTTCATTCCTAATTTTATCCACAGTATTTCCACCTCACAGCGCAGAGGATCCCGGAATGATCATAATCTCAGATAAATAGCTGAGATTATGATTATTATTTCGTATTGGATTTACAAATTTGCTTTAAATTCGACTGTTGGAAATAAATTAATACAATTTTATGAAACAAATATTAGAATTCAGGTTGCTGACAAAAATGTTTACATTTTTCCACCCTCTAATTGGTTGATCAGAGCTAAACTGACTAGCAAAATATGCTTGTAGTGATCTGCACACATTAATACAGTTAAATTTTCATGCCCACAATTGCTGATGAAGGAAGAAAAATTAACTTGGTCTTCGTCATACTTGGAAATCTATTTTTAAGGCCGACTTTCGTTTGGAGAGGTTGGCCAACCCCGAAACTAAATAGCTTATCTCAGCCTGGGAAAGGGTTTGTACAGTTGTGGTTGTAGTGTAGAGATTTGGAGTCTTCTTAACAGGGTTTCTTGCTGTGCATACACTGCGATCAGACCTGTATTTATTGCCCAAACCTTTGACAAACCATTTAAAATATGTGTGGAAGGTAACACATGCATTTACACTCAAACCCCTTATAATATAATTGAAGTATTATTTAATTAACTTGTCTTCCAATTTTAAAATTGGGGACCTCAAATCATGTGTAGGCCTAACTTTCTATCCATTATAGTTTAATTATTTATTTCTGTTTCAGACAAGTTTATTCTGCATGTCTGTTAACGGTTAAACCTTGTGCTGCTCACCAGATACAACACAAAAGTTTTTCACCAAGAAATGCCCCTCTTGATTTAATGGTGTGGCTACCTGCGATGAGGTCTTTCAGAAATAGACACCTCAAGCACTGCAAATTTTATCAGAATATAGCAGTTACTAAAAATAAGGAAATTAATTAATTTCATTAAATGAAACACTGACTCTGGTTAATGTTTTTGCTGCACTCTTTCTGTTTGGCCAACAGAGGGCAATATTAGTTTTTTTATATTTTAACTTTTTAATTTAGTGATGCTTTATAGCATCCTTAAGATGGCGCTGTAAGATTGATAACATTTCGTAGCCATTGTATTGCGTTTGTTGTTTATCGTGTTGTCAAAAAAAAAAAAAAAAAAAAAAAAAAAAACTCGAACAGATGAAAATATTGATGACTGGCAGCACTGCTGACATCTGACCTCAAACTGAACTTTTCCTGAGTGGAAAATAATGAAAGCACAGCTGGAATTAGGCAGCTGAATCTTTATCTGGATATCTGTGGAGCTGCTTTGTGACCAAAAAATTATTCATTATAAATAGATTATAACCCTTAAATTGAAATGTGTTTTACTACCTGACCTGAATGTGATCAACCAGAAACATGTTAGTTAGAAACATGAGAAATGTGATTTTTTTTTACTGCCTACCCTGATTAAAATATATATATTTTAAAAGCAGCTGTCTGAAACTGATTTGATTTAGATCAGTCTGATTTAAAAAAAAATGCTTAAATGGTTAAGGTGCTGAGTTGTTGATCTGAAGACCAGGAAGACCTGGGTTCAAGCCCCACCACTGGCAGTCTGAGTTGTTGATCTGAAGACCATGGCTAGCCAGCAAATGTTGGGTCCTTAAGCAAAACCCGTAACTCTTTCTGCTCCAGGGTCACTGCATCAAAGCTGACCCTGCACTCTGACCCAAACTTTCAAAGATGGGATATGCAAAGAAACAAATCTTACTCTACTGTATAAAAAAGGATATATGACAAAATAAACGCATTTACATTCACAATTGCTTAATTTTAGGCAAAATAAACAAGCAGTGTTTGCATATGTTAAATGTTGCTAGTTACAACCGTAGAACTACACAATCCGGGTGACTTTGTTTACATGCTAGCATTCAAAGAAATTTTTTCTTGTTGATGAACAGTCACCAGGATACAGTGGAGCACACTTTCTCATTGCACACTGATTTAGCCATTTATGAAATGTCCTTATTTTTTCACTGTCCCCGCCATCTTTTTTTATCTGTCTGACATCAGATAGCAATTGTGGTCAAGTGGTTTATTAATAAGTCTGTGTGAGTGTGTGTATTTGTGTGCGTGTGTGTGTTTTTTGCTAAAAAGCTGTTATCTTCAGTCCAACATTGTAAATATAGTATGCAATACATTTGATATGACATTAACAGTTTACAAGCATTATTTTCCATTTATTCAATGTTTTTCCAATGTTGTTTCTATAGCCTCGCAAATAATTATTACTACACATTTCTTTATTCTTTCTGTGTTAAATTCATGGCCGCGCTATTGATTTCCCAATTTTTATGCACATATTTACTACTTCTGCCTGAAGAAACAGATGCACTGTTTTTTTTACACATTGTTGTGTAGGCTGCATGTCAGTTGACAACACCCAGTGTTACATGGGCGATTCGAATTTTGTTTTTCATACAGGGTTTAATCTTTGATAAAACCTTCAGCTGGCGGTAAAACACTCTCTGATTTTTCAATTCGGACCTGTAAAAATGACAGTCAAGAGTTGTCAGACTAAAATATATTTGTTATTGTGTCATGCATGGCGGTGTATGGCTTTGTGCTTTAAATCACCTTCTATGGGAGACTAGAGGCTGTTTTCTGCATGAATAAAAGACATAGAACTAAATACTGTAATCAACCAGCAGGACAGTTTGCTTGGTGTAATGCAGTGAATAGCCTTGGTCGCATTTTTAATACTGTGCTTTTGTTCGTGTCTGTTACCTCAGGGTTTCCTGCTTTCCTGCTACCTCCCAGAAACATGCTAGAGTGCAAAACTGCTTCTAGTTAAGTGTGTAAAAAGGTGTATATATGGTACCCTGCCATGGACCTGTATTCCAGGCTCTCATAAAGTAAATCCACCAAAACACTAATGAATGTACAGTAATTTTTGTTTAATTAATGGCATGGTCGTAAATGCTCTTTTTTTATTGCTTTATAGCTAATAAAGGGAGCCACTATAGGAAAAACCTTACATTCCATTCCTTCATGTCAACCCTAGTGACAGGTGGCAGTTGTTCAAGGGGACATTTTCTATTTCCTTAGTAGCTTCAATATTTTTATAATCCAAATTTTCCTAACCAGTCATAGTTAAAAAAAACAGCACTTCATCTTTAAAGTTCATCTTTACTCCCTAAGCCCAATGGTGCCTTATGTAATGCATTTACTACAAACATCAGACCAGCAATCTTTTTGTTTTTGTTTATACCATAGACAGCAACATAGAATAGATAAGGAAACTCTGACACTAAACACAGTGTTGCCTATATACACACATACAAATAAGATTTAAACTACATCTCTCTATGCTATGTTCAACGTTCAAAGAACACATATGTTTGCTGTTATCCACTCCCTCCTTATCTTTAATCAAAACGTAATGTTTCATTTCCATCTCTGGCTGGTGCCAAGATTCTGTTGCAAAGATGAACTCAAGAGCTCTGCAGATAGTGACCCAAGGGCCACAGCACTTCTTTTTCAGTCGAGTACCACACAACTTTTAACTTACATGTACATCCAAATGAATAGGGAAAACATCCCACTCTTGTTTAGGGTGGACTTATTTTATTGTCTGTTAGTGCAATGTTGCCCCGGTTTCCGAATGCTAGAAATCATTAGAAGTTTAAGCAGATCCAGAACAAAGGTTCTGACCATGCAATTGAAGACAGTCGAGATGTGAACTACAGAAAAAAAGGCTAAAGGTGAAATTTCATGAGGGTGTGAAGTGATGAAGTCTGTTTTAGTAAGATTTACAGTTCTCCAACACTGCTGGGTGAGATCTGTAAAGAATTTGCCACCCAGAATGTAGTTTTTTTTATAAGGCAGCAATTACTGCTCGATGTGATAAAGCATTCCATATGTTCTATCACGTCTGTACAGCTATTAAAAAGAGTATATTACAAATGTTCATGGTAGCATGTGGGTTTGAATGTGTGTTAGGCCCTAGTCTTGGTAAGCTTGCACTTATATCTGGGTTTGGTGAGGAATAATATCAGGTTTTTGCTAAAAATCTGTTTGCGGTTCACAAATGATTTGATTTATTGTAATATGTTTCTGTAGTAACAATGTAGAAACAACTTCAAAATAAGATGAACAATAAAGCTATATTCAAAAATATGTTTATTTACAATGCATTTTTTTGCGCTAGGAGACTTTCTGTAAAGAGGTTAACATTTATGAAAGAACTGTCATTCTATTTTAGGGCTATAAGGTAAAGATGTTCTTTACTAATGTAATAGTTTGGGGAAAGAATGGGGTAACTACCAATGCAGTTTTGGCCAGTCAGTACAGGGCGCTGGGGCCCCGCCTACAAAGAAGAAAGCTACATCCCTAAAAATAAGTTAAACATATATTGCAAATTATTAGCAAAATAAAAACTATTCCATCACACTATTTCACAGTTAGTGATGCTATTCAATTCAATTTTATTTGTATAGCACATTTAACACTGGGCATTGTCTCAAAGCAGCTTTACACAGAATGCACTAACAGTAAAAAATTGTAAGTTTGTCCCTAATGACCGAGCCGGTGGCGACTATGGCAAGAAAAAACTCCCTGAGATGAAGTAGGAGGAAATCTTGAGAGGAACCAGACTCAAGAGGGAATCCATCCTCCTCTGGGTGAAACTGAATTGTTTGTTAATTACAGCTTATGCTAACGGTGATGAAATGTCATGTAAACTGGGCCAGTGGAAAGGAGTGGGTCCTAATTCATCCACAAAGCTCCTCAAAATCGAGGAAGGGGCAGAAAACTCATCACTGGTACCTCAGGGGCAAGTTAACCCGCCCCAGAGAAAGAGAGAGAGAAAGATATGAATTATTAAGTGTTGTGTTGTCATTATGATTTAGTTTAAAAAATTTACTGTAATACAAAACTGTATTTTCTTCATGTATGTGTGGTAGACCCGACAAAAGAGTGTGTATGTAGGACCGTAAACGTTTTGAAAAACATGCGATTTGAGCTTTAATTAGATTGTTTCAAACCCCACTCCCACTTTTGTTGTTAGCAAATCAATATTGTTTTTTTAATGTAATTGGACAATTGTCAGTCATGCCTATTATTCCCATGTATTATAATGGTATTTGCTTGCAAAACGCAAGAACGTAAAAAACATAATAAGAACAACGAAACTATTTGAAATTTTAACAGAAAAAATCTTCAATTTGGGCTGCATCACACCACCCTGGTTTTGAATGACCAACATGCTCCATTGTATTTAGCCTACATAATATGTACATAAAAGTATGTATGGTTTGAAACAATAATCTATGTATGTAGTAGTAGTAGTTATTATGTTTTTATGTGTAAAGATTGTTGAGTATGTTCATATTTCTTCCTTTTCTACAACTAATATTATTTAAAAAAATTATTTTGACAGACAGCATGTATTAAAATCCATAAAGGTGATATTTGTTTCCTTACTTCCCTATCTTTAGCAGAAAGAAGATGGCTTCAACATGGTACTGATTCCTTGCACACCATCCCCCAATGTTTGTTTGACTACTCGGGGATAAAACAAGAAGTGTCTTTCTAGTTTTATTCCATATGTGTGTGTGTGTGTGTGTGTGAGACTCGAATGTCATGCTTTCTGCACTCTCACTCCGTCATGTCATTCTGCACGTAAACATACGCAGCCTGTGACCTTTTCATTTTTAACCTTTGAGCCTCTTATAACCCTAAGGAAGAGCAGGTGGGGCAGGGCCAATAAATAAATGCTTTTACAACAGGATGTTCCAGCAGATACATGTTCTTGTCTGACGGGAACACTTAGCACAATTAACTCATGACTAATCTCAAGCAGACCAAGCTCTCCTCTTTTCTGCCTGCAGTAATAGCGTGTTTATGTCAATTGCCTTTACACATCTGAGTGCTGTGCTGTTTGCATTTCAGGGCAAATGAACAAAGTGCATTTTTAAAATGAGAATAATTCTTTTGCCCTGAAACACACATTCTTCAACCAGACACATTCCTTTGTAATAAGGGTAAGGCTTGACCACTTTTAGAGCAAAAATTGGGACAACACAGCAATTTTTTTGTCTTTCCAAGAATCTGGCTTCATGGACATACTCTTGATTTAAACTGGAGCCTGTCCAGATGTAGTACATATCAGTGCTTGCAGTCAGCTATGAGATTACACAAGACACATCCATCAAATGTTCTCTCTATGTCCAAACAGCAGTGATTGAGCGAGAGAGAGAGAAAGAGAGAGTGAGAGAGAGTGTGAGAGAGAGAAAGTGAGTGTGTGAGAAAGAAAGAAAAAGAGAGAGATGGAGTAAAGGTATTTTGGACCAGACATCTTGCAAAACATGTTTCGTTCAGGATTTAAGAAAGAAGAATTAGGTCACACACATGCAGCAAGACATGAGACTTTAATAACATAAACCAGATGTATCTGAGTTTAAATAACTTATAATCCCAGCTTTTAATTTACTCTGATTTGTACATTTTTCGTACCACAGTGTTTGACTAGGTTATTTAGATCAGCTATGAGCTAATTAATGATTTATAAAGATATGATTTAGAGCGATTAACATACCCAATACTTTTACATTGATTTATGGAGTAGCATGATTGCATCTTAAGCTCTGGGTCATGACTGCATCTGTGTTTGGGCCTTTTTGAGGTGGGATTGATTCAGTAACCTTCCCTGTGCATGATGACCATCGGATATGAGTCTTTATGAGTGAATTTGGACAGTATGTAGTTCTGCACACATGTTGGAATTCCCCTTTAGATAGATGTGGAAACATCCACCCGCTTTCTCCCCAGCTGCAAGATCACATTGTCTCTGTCTTGCTCATATGATCTGCATGTGTGTGTGCGCGCACGTGTGTGTGTGTGTGTGTGTGTGTTTTCACCACAGCTGCAGCCTAACATTTATGTGGTCTCTTGGGAAAGAATGAGAAGCCAGATTGGACTGAAGCAGTTATACATTTTTGTGCCTGTGAATGTGTGTATGTATGTGTGTGCTTGTGAACGCATGAGTGTGTGTGTGTGTGTCTTGTGTCTGTGTTTAAGTGTGTGTCTGTGAGACCTTCAGTTTTGCTTTTACTGAGAACCTTTAGCAAGCTGTTTGGTTCAGATACTCAGAAGTTGCGTTACTTAACTGTTAAGCATTACTGGGTTTGTATGCATTGATTATCAGGTTTGATGGACCCATTTTGCTTGGATGGGTTCATAACTTTTTACTTGAAATTAATCCAGATCAGGTTAATAAGAATGTATATGTTTGTTTTTAATATAAACAGACTGTATAAAGATGTTAAGAAAAAAAAGTATCTTATAAGATACCTTTTTTTCCACTAAATTCGTTCTTCGTTCTGTCTAGCTGTGGTTTCTCAAAGATTCTTAAATGTTGACATTTACATTTAGCAGATGCCCTTATTCAAAATGATATAAAATATGCTTTTTATGCTTTGATTATAATGAAACTGATCAATACTGGTACACTAGATCAGTAAACAAAGTACAAAAACAGTTGAAAAATATGACATAGAAAAAGAGCAATTCCTCTTCAGGAACTCGAGCTTTGTTGAAACTCCTTGGGTGTGTGTGTAATCTGACAAATCAGAAAGCATTACGTCACAAGCGGAGGGCTCATCGACTAGGAAGTGATGCTATAGAAACATGAGCAGCGGTGATCACTAAACAGATGATAAGCAGATGAGTGGTTGCACTCTACCAGGGGTATGGTGGCCTTCAGGGCTGTGGCATTAAGGGTACCACTATTGATCATTTGTTGGGCTGTGAATTAGGCTACCCACATACATTTGACTGGTTCTACAACCAGGATCGAACTACACTAGTGACTTGGTGCTTAAAGTGTTTTGCTTTGTTTTTCCCAAAGGAATGAGATGCTGCCTGGAACATGGTGGGAAGTGGTGGCTCAAGGTTAAGGTGTTGGATTACCAACCCGAAGGTTGTGGGTTCGATTCCCAGGTCCCACTGTTGGGCCCCTGAGCAAGGCCCTTAACCCTAAGTTGTATAACAAGGAATATTGTAAGTCGCTCTGGATAAGGGCATCTGCCAAATGCTGTAAATGTAAACATGCTGTCCCTGCGAGCTTACCAGAGCATGTCTTAATATAGCATTTCTTTCTGGTTGATGACATTACCAGCACTTAATGTAATGCTTGATTGGTCGGATTACGTTATTCTATAGTGTGCATTTATAGCTTGGTTAATTGCAAATTGAAGAAACACAAAATAACTGTCATTCTTTCTTGGTCTGGGGCTCCATGCAAGATCTCACTTGATTGAGTTTCAATGATCATGAGAATGGTGAGGAATCAACCCAGAACTACATGGAAGAATCTTAACAAGAGACCATAGTCACCAAGAAAATAATTGGTAACACACTATGATGTAAATGACTGCAAGGTCCCCCTGCTCCAGAAAGCACATGTACAGCCTATCTGAAGTTTTTTAGTGAACATCTGAATAATTCAGAGGAGAACTGGGTGAAAGTTTTGTGTTCAGATTGGGCCAAAATCAAGCTCTTTGGCATCAGCTGAACTTACTGTGTTTGGAGGAGGAGGAATGCTGTCTATGACCCCAAGATCACCCTCACAGTCAAACATAGAGGTGGAACATCATGCCTTGGGGAGTTTTCGCTGCTAAGAGGACAGGACAACTTTAACGCAATAAAATGTACAATGTACCATTGGGTCATGTACTGTTAAATCCTTAAAACCTACAAAAACATACACTGCATGATGAAAGAAATGCAGCACTGTAAATGCTATTGTCTATGAGCAGTTTTGACTTGGAAGAAACAAAATGTTATATGCTGTTTTTAAAATACACAGAAGATAATTTTTTTTCAATAGATGTCAAAAAGCATGCAAGGTAATGAACTTTAAACAGTCTGTTTTCTGTAAATAATGGAATGAAGTTTTTTGGTTATACAATTCCTAAAGGAATAATAACTCTTCTTAGCTAGTTTGTTTGACTTCAGTTGGATGTTGGATGTAGGACACAGCTGTGTGAGATTATGCTCTTGAACATTTAATAAAGATGACCCATTGAGAAAACAACGGGTGGTTATATAGCTGAAGTCATCTGTAGCCAGCAGGAATGAGGTGCAGGACATAATACTTTTCACTTGATGTGTTTATTAAGGTAAATAAATGAATGAATGCATAAATGAATAGCTTAGATTTTTCTGTTATCATTACCATCCAAAACAACACAACACGCAATTTAATGTATCAAACCTTTTCAGGTAACATGTGGCAGTTGATGACAAGCTACATGTACAAACTCTACAACCTATAATAAAATGTGTGTACTGATGACAATTTCCTTTCAAAACCACTTAAATCTATTTAAAAACTTTTTCTCATATAATGTCAGACAGAAAAGAGTTTGAGCAAACCAAAATATTAATACCATGGGAAAAAGATGACAACGTTTTGGTGTAGGGACTGTCCATAAAGGCAGTTAATGGCTAATGTACAATAAACACCAAGCAAAAATCTAGTGTCTTACAATTTACAGTCAATCTGGAGCTTTGCTGCTTTTCCTTAAACTTTGTTTACATAGGCACCATGATTCAATAGAAACTTCTATAAAGTCAGCTGAGTTGGACTAGTTTACTATGTCTACTAACAAATAAAACTGTCCAAATTGTGCATTTTGCCATGCAGTTCTTGTAGATAATGTATCGAGTGAACTGTATTGAAAAACATATTTGGACACCTGACTATCACCACTATTATAGATTTAGTCTCATATTTTCCCCTTTTACAACCTCTACACGTCTAGAAATGCTTGCCACTAAATTTAGGAGCATAGCTTTGGATTTGTTCATTCATCCACAATAGTATTAGTGAGATCATGCCTTAAAGTCAGGTGAGAAGGTCTGAGGTGCAGTCAAAATTCTAGTTCATCCCAAAGGTGTTCAGTGGGGTTGCTCAGGGACATTGTCTTGCTAGAACACGTTTGCACCTCTTGGTTTCAGTAAAGTCAAATCTTACTGCTACAGCCTATAGAAACATCCTCAAAAAATCAGTTACGAGTGTGCTGGGATCTACAAACAAAAAGATAGTTAACATATCTACAATCATTAGCCTATGAAAACATGGAAAAAACTGTAACAGATGCACTAAAGTATGTTTGATGGACTTTGAAATTTGGATGTAAAGCATGTTCCTACTCTGTCTTTTGCACCGAGTAGATTTTGTTGCATTTTACACTATGTAGTCTTCTTAATTTGTATAACTTTTTTTTGGAAGCCTAGTTTTGTGTGCTTACTTATAATGACAATGCATGGACTCTGATATATGTTCAAAGCAGTAGTGTTTACATATAATTTACATGCTTTCCCTTCACAAGATAACAACAAGAAATAAAACCGGCATTACCTTATATGAAGCGATGTGGAAAGTTCTTTAAAAAATCACCACAGTGCAAACGAACAAGTCAGATTTATTACTGATAGGCAGACATACCTTTACCCACACATCATCTGACTCTCTTTGGTTACGCTGTATCAATATTGTTCCTCGGAACAATGAAAGACATGTAACTTAATACACAGTAAAGTTTCTGTATTATTTCAGTGACATGAACCAGAGTTGAAACCTGTACAATCCCGCAGCCAGTAAGATGGTCTGAAGGTCTGGATGTGTTAAATGCAAATCTCACAATTTGTGTCTGAACAGACGCTGTAATAATGGCATAACCTCACCGTGGGCCAGGGCCCTTTCAGCATGTGTTTGATTCATGACGTTATTACTTAGTAAATATTACATGGATCGCATCTAGCTCGGCATAAGTCAGCGGGATACTCGTTTAGTCACTCATTCACTCCTCAGCTCCACTTTCTTCCATGGCACATTTAAGCAGCTGTGAGCGGTTTAGTGGTTTTTCTTATTATGTTTACGGAGAACCTTGTCCTACACTGGTAAATAAAACCTCTTGTAGCATGTTTTTTTCCACACAGTATAGGTTGCTTTTAAGCAGGTAAACTAAGCATGTTCTGGGATCAGGATGTGAACACTGTACATAAAGGCAAATTTTTATAGTGTTGAGTAACAGGAGCTTGTGTAAAATTAGTGATTTAGGTTGTAACAAACATCCATAGCCACAAAAAGCTAACGTCAGGGCTTTACACACAGCTGTCAATCAGCCTGATGCTGGATGAAATCATAGAGGAAGGGTGTTGGTCTTGGCTGTTGGAGGCCAGGCTGACAGTGAAAAACAGAGTAAGTTGAGCTACGGTAAGGCTTTCTTTAAATGAGCTCATTCAGGATGGAAAATAGGCATCTATTATCCAGGCAGACTGCCTGCTACAGTAAAGTCATCTAATGTAATGTTGTCTAATGTCCCCCAAAGTAGGCCAGATGTCAGACCTTAGGAAATGCTGGTTAGTGTCCTTTTTTCAGACAAAAAGAATAAGATTCTAATAGACTTAATATCGCTAAACAAAAGGGATCAGTATTATGCAGGAAATTAAAAGGAGATGAGTGATTCGAGTCATTTTGAAGAGATATGTGACATCTGCTCAATCATTGTGCAGTATAATTCCAGAAAAAAACTGAAGGCATGTAAAATATAAGCATAAAATAAATTAAAATGTGTGTTTGTGTGGTTATAATTTTTGTCTTAATAAAAAGTTCCAACACAGATGGAATATAATATTTGACTCCTAATCACACAATTAATTAATTAATGCTTAGGCAAGGCATCAGGAATGTTTTTTTTTTTTTTTGAAAGTGTTTGCATTCGATGCTGAAGGAAAGTATATTGTGTAATGGCTGTTGTACTCAGTGTTAATTTATTGTGACTGGCCTCTGAGTGATGCCGATTTCATCACATGAGATTGTTTGCTGAAACGTCACACTAGAGAATCCTGTAATCAGCTAAAAAGGAAAAGAGGGAATAGGGGAGCTCATCCATCCTTATCTCTGAACCATGTGTGAGATTGTAATGTCATTTTCAAACACGCTGTGCATGCCTTATTTCATGAAGCCAAAATTGTGGACTCAAAAGAGGTGTGTTTTTTTTCTGTGTGTGAGAGTGAAAGGGAGGAAAGGAGGGGGCCATATGCAGGTGGTGTTCATTAGGGCCTCTCCCACATTTATTTCATCATGGGAATAAAGCTGTAGTGAAAGCGGGGCTCTGGACCCTTGTAATCCCACCTCTTTCTCCTAGCTTCTCTGAGAAGACCAACTTTATTCCAAAGGAAAACCTTTTAAGACATGTCAAACATAAAGCAGTACGCTTGTTCCCTAAAAATGTGAAGAAAAGAATAACAATAAAACAAATCCAGAGGGCAGTGTTCGGTGTACATACAGGGATATGGTTGATTATTTATAATTACTTCTTTTTAAGATGATCACAATAAAACCTAAAAAACACAGTAAAAAACACTAAAAACACAGTAAAAAAGCTGTCTTTAACAGGATGTGAGGAAGACAATGTGATTAATTAATGCTTATGACATCAATCAGTCCAGCCTACAAAATTTGGCTTCAGAAAGAAAACGCTATATTTTAAGTTAATTAGCAATTTTTTCCTAAAAATAGACTTTTAGCTGTAAAGCTATGCCATCTTTCTATTGGTAGCATGCTGCCATTACAGTGGTATTTTAGCCAGAGCAGTATTGGTGCAGCAAATTAATATTTAATCTGAAATGTTTAAAGTATTTAATTGACTTATTTTGTATCTGCTATGTTAGTTTGTTTATTAGTTTCCCTTGCCTTCTTAGCCAAAGTCTACTTTTTTGTAGCTGTCTTTTTTGCTGAAACATTATCATTTACCATTGTAACAAATACACTGTCCCACCCCCAGAAGGGCGCCATCACTCAGCACGTCCGGTGCCTCTTCCTGCTTGATAGCTAGTATTATAAACTCTTCTTTGCGAAGTATTGTTTGCTCTGACTACATACTAAGCTTTTTTGTTTTATGGTTATGAATTCACGGTTTAGATTTTTGCTCGGTTTTGGTTGCTATTCTTGCTTTTGTGTTTTGGATTTGTTCGCCTGGTTGTTCTTTGATTACTGTGTACCGACCTCTTCCTGTTTAATTACTATGTCTCTGGATCATCTCATGTTGTTTAATAAAGCCATTCTTTGCAAAATGGATTCCTCTCAGACACCTGATTCACAACCATAAAGCACAAGATATTTTTGTGCATTTCATTTGCATTTCATCTAAATGCATTTCATTTGCATTTCATCTAAATGCATTTCATGCATTTAGAGAGTCAACAATAGCCTGTTTAAACCCAGCTGTAGGCATAAAAGATTATGATGGGTGACATTATGACATCCTCTTTTGTTACTCACAATAATGACAGAAGAGCTGAGATCAACAGGACCAAATCCTGCATGACTTCCATCCAAAGTCTTTTTCAACAGACCGCTTATTGCCCTTATTTTGTTAGACACTGGATGAGGCACCTGCTTATTCGAATAGAAGTCAAGCCGCTTTGGGGTGATGTGGCTTCACTCCCACCAAACCACAGTAACCACCAGCATGCTTAATAAGCACAATTCATTTCTTATAAACATAGTTTCTTGACGCAGCTGTGGCAAACATATTTATATTCAGTCTGAGTGGCAATCTGATCATGAGTTTGCCTCAGCCATGTCTGCCAACATGGTATGGTTAGTGGGTCCAAACTTATTTGGTTATCTGAGTGTGGATTCAGGCCAAGGTATTTCAATGTGTTTTACATGTTCCATTTAACAATCCAGCATGACTATAAAGAGTATATTTTACAGTGGGAAAGAACAAGTGGGAAACCCAGAGGGGAAAAGGAGATGTCTGAAAAGAAAAATGGTGGAGAGAATTAACTGGACTGTGGTTTAAACAGTTACAGGAATTTTATAAACAATAAGGAAACTCAAATCTTTGAAAACTTTGTGGTCAATGTTACACTTTTTAGCAACGTCTTAAACAGTAACAGTAGAGTTCCTCTTTTTTATCACTGTATTAAACAATACCTGATTTAAAAATCGTTCATAGGTTTTCATTCCTACTATTTGTTTACATTTGAAAGTAATTCTAAACCTATTCATTCACCCTTCAACAGTACCCTTTTTCTTTAAATGACCCAATATTGTAACGATTCCACCCTCCCACCACCAGAGGGCGCCGTTTCTTGAATACTAACTTCTGCTTCCACTTCTGGGTGTTTAGGTATTTAAGCTAGAGCTAGCATTAGCACCATGCGAAGTAATGTTTGTCTTTTGCAACTTACCGAGTGTTTCGTGTGTGGACTGATTTTCTGGTTTTTGATCTCTGCCTGTTTTTTTGGATTCTGCTTTTTGCCTAATGTTTCTGGATTATTTTGTTTTTATTTTGTGGATTACTGTGTACCGACCTCGATTACACCTCGATTTCACCTTGGGTGAAAATTAACTAGGCAATTAAAATCAAAAGTTATACTGTAGAACTTTTAGTATCACAAGTGGAATACTGCTGACTTACAGACTTCAGGGCTTTCTGTAGGCAAATGTAAATGACATTTTACTTATCTTTTTTATTGTTGATGCCATATCAACAAACTACAACACATATATAACTATACAATATTAAGAACAGCTAACACAGCTATAATAAAATAATGAGCATATTATGCACGACTGACATCTGTAATTGATCCATTGCCATTATTGGGAACCTGAGTGCAGCTTTATTTAAGTCAAGTCACCTTTATTTATATATCGCTCTTAACAATCTGTATTGTTTTAAAGCAGCTTCACAGAAATACTCATAACGACTTAAGCATTCATTAAAACACACATTTGATTGATATCTATAAATTAAGAGTCCCCAACTAAGTGAGCCAGAGGCAACGGCAGCAAGGAACCAAAACTCCATCGGTGACAGAATGGAAAAAAAAACCTTGGAAGGACCCAGACTCAGTCAGGGGTTAGTTCTCATCTGACCAGATAAACCAGTATGTTACCCATGCTGCAATAAAGTTTCCGTGGTCTTGTCCGGATGGCCGTTTAAAAGACTAAAAATCACTGAGAAACTGCCTTATTGTCTCCAAGTGATGGTGGCGACGGTAAGCTCGGAATAACAAAGAACAGACATATGCTAGTGCAGATGCCATTCGACTTGTGATAAACAAATATATTGTGTGTTATTGGTGGTGTTCCCGGATCCGGTTGACCTGACTATTGCAGCTGCTGTGTTTTGGACCAGCTGGAGCTTGTTTATTAGGTGTGCAGAACAACCACCCAGTAAAGTGTTACAATAGTCTAATTTTGAGGTCACGAACGCATGAACTAAAATTGCTGCATTTGACCTTGAGAGCATAGGTCGTAGTTTAAATATATTTTTAAGATGATAAATGCATTTTTACAAATGCTAGAAATGTGGCTCTCAAAGGAAAGATTGCTGTCAAAAAGCACACCTAAGTTCCTAACTAACGACGAAGGGTGGACAAAGCAGCCATCAAGTGTTGGACAGTGATTTATATTATTACAGGCAGAAGCTTAATGCCGATAATTAACACCTCTGTTTTTTTAGGATTCAGCAATAGGAAATTATTTGTTATCCAGTTTTTATATCAACTATGCATTCAGTTAGTTTTTCAAATTGGTAAGTTTCCGAGTTGCAAAGAAATATATAGCTGAGTGTCATCAGCATAGCAGTGAAAGCTAATGTTTACTAATAATATCTTCCAGGGGTAACATGTAGTGTAAGAGGTAACAGTCCTAGAACTGAGCCTTGGGGTACTCTATACTTTACTTGAGAGCGATATAATACCTCTTCATTCACTGTTACAAATTGTTGGCGATCAGATAAGTAACATTCAAACCATGCTAACGCACTTCCGTTAATGCCAACAAAGCTTTCTAATCTATTTAAAAGAATGTTGTGCTCGACAGTGTCAAACGCAGCACTAAGGTCCAATAGCACTAATAGGGAGAGACAGCTATTATCAGCTGATAGCAGCAGGTCATTTGTAACTCTAATTAGAGCAGTCTTAGTACTATAATAGGATATAAATCCTGACTGGAAGTCCTCACAAATAACATTTTTTTCTAATAAAAATTTTTATTGTGATGATACTACCTTTTTAAGTATTTTAGACAAAAACAGAAGGTTTGAGATCAGTCTGTAAATAACTAGATCTTTGGGATCAAATTTAATAAGCGGCTTAATAACAGCCAGTTAAAATGTTTTGGGGACATTTTTCTAATGACAATGATGAATTAATTATATTCAGAAGCGGACCTATGACATCAGGAATTACCTCATTTAGTAGCTTAGACGGAATCGGGTCTAACATACGTTGTTGTTTTAGATGATTTGATGAGTTTATAAAGTTCCTCCTCTCCTATAGTAACGAATGAGTGGAATTGTTCTTCAGGGGATCTATAGCACACAATACTCCGGCTTTTTGCTGCATGTTCACAATTTTCTCTCTAATAGTATAGATCCTGGAATTAAAGTAAGTCATAAATGCATCATTGCTGTGCTGATGCGAATTGCCAACAAATGTTTTTAGTTAATTTAGCCACTGTATTAAATGAATACCTAGGGTTATGTTTGTTCTCTTCTAGACGAGATGAAAAGCAATCAGCTCTAGCAGTTTTTAATGCATTTCTGTAGGATAGGCTGCTTTCCTGCCATGCAATATGAAATACCTCTAGTTTAGTTTTCCTCCAGCTGCTCTCCATTTTTCGAGCTGCTCTCTTCAAGGAAAGTGTGTGCTCATTATACCATGGTGCCAAACTATTTTCCTTTATCTTTCTTAAGCGTAACAAAGCAACTGTATTTAAAGTATGAGTAGGACCTAAGACGTGTTTCTAACTCCAGTTCAGAATTTCGAGAAACGCTGATTTTTTTATTTTTGACATTCATATTAAAATCCCCAACAAAGACTTTTTCTGCAGCCAGCACTAACTCTGTTAGAAAATCACCAAATTTATTAATTAAGTCTGTATGGTGTCCTGTATACAGTAGTCAGTACAATCATTACAGGAGATTTGTTATTAGCATCTATTTCTTTGGATAATGTTAGATAAAGCACCATTACTTCAAATGATTTATACCTAAAACCTGCTCTTTGAGAAACACTAATAATATAATTATAAATTGATGCAACCCCTCCGCCTTTACCTTTTGCATATGGCTTATGTTTATAACAGTAATTTTCGGGTGTAGACTCATTTAAAATAATGTAATCATCAGGTTTTAGCCAGGTTTCTGTCAAACAGAGCACATCTAGATTATAACTAGTGATCATATCGTTTATAAAAAGCGCTTTCGCAGAAAGGGACCTGATATTTAGTAAATCAAACTTTATCGTTTGTTTCTCTGTGTTGCATAAATTTTTTATTTGTCAATCAATTAAATTAACTACACGATGCTATACTAGATGAAGCTATACTAGCAAATTGCTGAGCAGCACTGCAAAACCAATTTAATATAAACACATGGCAAAACAACAAACACAAACTTAACTTGACAACCATGACTTGCCAACAGTGGTACAGGTAACAATACAAGACAAAGGACCAAGGCAACAAGAGGGCTATATATACTAACAAAAGAAGACACATAACGTGAACTAACCAATAGAAACATGACAAACAGACATGAGAATCACATGACAAACACATGGGGAATGAGGATCACATGACACAAAAAAACATGAAAACATAAAAACAACATATAATAAAAACATAAAAGAAAAAATATGAATACTATATATAAATACTAAACATGAAACAAAATCACAGATTCTTACACATTATATGTCACCTGGAGCCTTAGTATTTATGAGCTGCCTTGGTGACAATCTGTTCAGATTGTCAAAGCCAAAATCATTCATGTCCCTTTACTCATTAAAAAGTAAACACAGCCAACAAAATATCTTGTTGTGAACGATGCTAGCTGTTAGCCACTAATAGAGCTTATAGATGAAAAATTTGAAATAGTGCACATCGACTTTTTTGGCCTTTATAATTGAAACAAGTTTGGGTGTAGGAATTTCTTTCGATTATTTCTTGTTTGTCTCTTTTGATCAGAAACAAAATCTGGTGTAGAGGCAACTGTGGCCATCTTAATGTTTTATTATGTCTCACTTTTATACCCTGGAAATTCGCAACAAATGCTGGGGTTATCACTATGGATGCTGAGCTGTCACTGAACGTAAAAATTTGATTGGCTGATGATTCTATCGCTAATACTCAGGACGAAGTTTGGACACCCATGAACTATAGGGTAGTGCTATCTCTGAGCATCACTTGGTATCGTTCAATCTTTCTATTCCTAGTCTTTCTAAAACTAACTACCAGACCCTCTCTTTAACTCGTCAGAATTTCCACTCTATCTCTCCTTCGTCTGTAGCTTCTACCACCCTTTCCTCCCTTCCTGACCATGACTCAGTGCTCGCAACCTTGGGGTAACTATGGACAATCAATTATCCTTTTCCTTACATGTTGCCAACAATTTCTAAACTTGTAATTTCTAAACTAGACTACTGCAACTCACTCCTGGCAGGTCTACCTCTGAGTGCAATTCGTCCTCTGCAGATGATTCAGAATGCAGCTGCACGTGTTGTTTTTAATCTACCAAAGTTTTCACACACCACTCCACTGCTGAGCTTCCTGCATTGGCTCCCAGTAGCTGCACGCATCAGATTCAAAACACTGATGCTTGCCTACAAAGCCAAAAACGGAGCTGCACCCTCCTACCTACAAACACTTATCATTCCTCGCATAGCACCACACTCTCTCAGATCCACAAGTACTGCTCGACTTGTTCCCCCATCCCCTAGGACACTAGGCACTAGGTAGGTCTGCCTCAAGACTTTTCTCTGTTCTGGCACCAAGATGGTGAAATGAACTTCCCATGAATGTTAGAACAGCAGAGCCACTGTCTTCAAGAGGCGTCTGAAAACTCATCTCTTCCTTAAATACCTTGCTCTTGACAATTAAAAAAAACAACAAAAAAACAACAAAAAAAACCCTTATTCTCAGTTCAACAGTTTTTGTTGTTGTTACACCTATTTGTGAACTATTGTATCAGTATTGAGCTGTTTAATGATATGACTCAAAGCACTTCTTATGCGTCACTCTGGATAAGAGCATCTGCTAAATACTGTAAATGTAAATGTTATCTAGAATATCTGATTTTATTCTCAACAAAACTAATCAAAAGCAATTATAGGACATTACAGTAATGAAAATTATAAGTAAAAATAAAAAAACATTTTTACACAATTTGTATAGAGCCAGCGGAGAGGTCCTGCTGGCACTGATGGCCTACCAATGCGTATCACTGAAGTCATGACGTCTCTCAATAGATGATAGGAAATACTATTTGATCCTGAAAAAGTTGGAGGTACAGATTTGTAAACTTCTTCTGAAAAAACAGTGCAACTGGGAACTGGTTGACACCACTGGTAGCTACACTGAAATGTAAAGATTTGCTTTTATTCTCCTTTGTAATAAAGTGCAGGTTCCATTTGTTTCAATGCATTTGTGTTAGTAATAGTTACTTTTGACTTTGACTTACCCTGTATATTCATTTGACTTAAAAACAATAGCATAAATAGCCATGCAAAAAGCTTATGCTGTTTCTACAGGCCCAGACGGTTAACTATATTTCATATTCTAATACACTGCTACCACCAGGAAAGAAGACAGGTGCCAGAGTGTGTGTGAGAGAGAGAGAGAAAGAGAAGAAGGAAAAAATCTATTACGTAATTCAGTGAAAGGTGAGTACTTTTTTAAACAGCTGTGTGTAATGCGGCTCAGCATCAACTTTTTCCCATGAGTGTCGATGTAATACTGTGCAGTTCTCGTCAGCTGGCAAGTCTTTTTACTCTGTTATCTCCATTGCTGGAAGAAGCTCATGGTATCTGCATTCTCTAGAGTAAACCGAATACTTTTAGAAAAACCAAGCCTTTCCACAGTGGGACTTGATTGATTACACAGCAATATAATCCTACAAAACTGAACTAAGAGGTTATTTGGAGACTTGCTTAAGATTTATTTTGTATCATATATGAAGTTTCCTAATTCTCTAAGAATGCCTCAATGGCTGCCACATTTTCTAGTGAGCAGTTTTAAAATGGGCCAAAAGATTTAAGTCCAATTTGTTTATCTGAAGAGACAAATAAAGTGCCATGTTCATGATGTACTTCAAGATGAAGATGTATTGGAATAATGACAGCCTCAAGTGTTTGTTGAGATACCAGTTGCATTATCACATTTTTCTGAGAGGACAATAACACATTATCAGCATTAATAATTTACAACATAGTCTATTCAATTTTTCTAAATGTGATTTTAGCCACAGAGAATGTAAGACAAAAATTTTCCCAGTGGATGGATGAACCGTTTGGGTTGTGGTATGGGGTTAGGCTATGCTTGGCAAGATTGAAATAACAGTGGTGCAAAGGAAAACCACAGCAATTATGAAATCACGACATTGGTCTTTCTGCTTTTTTGTGTTTGTCTAAGGTGTGTAATGGGAAGTAGGTACTGCACGGCAAGCTTTGGCAAGCTCTAACAACAGATCATTCTTGCACTAATTAGTTAGTTTGCTAGAAGTAGCAACGATTCAAAAGCAATGTCTAATAAAGGTGTAGAATTTTTCTCTAATTAAAAAGGGGAATTTTTATTGCATGGGTGAATTTTTACAAAACAACAGGACAATCTTTGACTATAATATTTTGGTAAGCAGCAAATCTTTGGGGTTTAATTTGATATGCCATAAATAACCTTTGGCTCCACAGATTGAACATGATTTGTGGGATGCATTTATGGAAACTAGGAACATATTTTGTACCTTATAATAATCCAACTGGCCATTCATTTGTCACTTACAAAGGGATTCTTAAAATCAGTCTGTAACTTCAGAATATTATAAAGAGCATATTATATAAAACAGTACCTACGATATTATTTATTAATTAGAACATTTAAGCATTTAATTTGTTTGGCAATAATAAATTAATATCAAGGATTGGTAAAATCACAAAATTTATTACAAGAAACTATTTAGATTGCAATAAATTGATGTATAACAAATAAAACTTTTTAAGTGCTTAAGCACAACTTTAATCAGTAGCTTGGTGATGCTAAGCAAAGAAGAGAGTGTAGGATTTATATTAAAAATGTACAGTGCCTTAAAAAAGTACCCCTTGAAATAGTACATTTTATCATCTTACAACCATGAACCTAATGTATTTTATTAAGATTTTATTTAATAGACCAACACAAAGTTGCAAATAATTGTGGAGTGGAATGAAATTAATATATGGTTTTCCAATTTTTAAGCAAATAAAAATTTGAAAAGTGTGTTGTGCATTTGTATTAAGCTCCCCTGCATTAATACTTAACCCTGCTTTAAACTTCTCTACAACTTTATCCCTGACCTGTCTGGTGAGTTCCTTGGTCTTCATGATGCTGTTTGTTCACTAGAGTTTTCCAACAAACAACTGAGGCCTTCACTAAACGTGTATTTATACTGAGACTAAATTACACACAAATATACTCTATTAACTAATTAGGTGACTTCTGAAGGCAATTGATTGCACTGGAATTTATTAAGGGATATCAGAGTGGAGGGGGGCTGAATACAAATACACACCACACTTTTCAGATTTTTATTTGGTTAAAAGTTTGTTAGTTAGCACTTTGGGCGGAGAAGATCCTAGCCTTAGAGGAGCGCATCCAGACTTTAGAGAGGGTTAGCAAGGAAGCGATTAGCTCCCCCGCAGCGGCGTGTCTGGATGCTACAGGCGTAGCTAGTCTGCCCCCGACTCCGGCAGTAGAGCCCTCACAGCGGGGCGAATGGGTGACGACTCGGCGGCATACTCGCGCAGCCAAAGCTACGGCTAAGGCTTCGGCTAAGGCTAAAGCTAAGGCTAACCCACCGGAGCACGCCACTACGCTTCACGTGCCCAATAGACCTGCCCTCCTCAATGAAGCACCCACTGAGAAACCCGAAGGTACTCTGGTTTATTGGAGATTCCATAGTGAGGCACGTGAAATTAGCTAGGCCTTTAGGGGCGCCAGCGGCAGTAGTTAGATGTTTGCCAGGAGCCAGAGCACCGGACATAGCAGATAATCTTAAATCTTAGGGCTGTAGGCCAGCATAGGGTTTTGCAAAGATAGTGGTTCATGCTGGTGCTAACGATATATACGCCTTCGACAGTCGGAAACTAGTAAGGCTAACTTTATAGAGGTGTTTAAATTAGCGAAGGCGATGTCCGATGTCGTAGTTTGCTCTGGCCACATACCAATGCGACGTGGTGACATAGCTTACAGCAGGTTATGGTCACTGAACCGCTGGATGTCCAGGTGGTGCTCCGAAAACAGTGTGGGGCTACATCGATAATTGGAAAATCTTTTTGAGGGCAAAGCTGGCCTGTTAGGACGGGACGGTGTCCATCCCACCTGGGAAGGAGCCGCTCTCCTGTCTTGTAACATAGCTCACAGTCTTAGAATAGGAATAGTTAATCGTTGACTACCCAGAGCCCAGGCCAAGCAGCAGACCAACAGGCTAATCCGACCGTCTGCTAGCTGCACAGAGTCGTCACTCAGGGTCCATAATATTGAGACTGTGTCTGTTCCCCGAGCTATACAATATAAATATAGAAAAAACCCCAAAAGTTTGCTTTAGTAATTTTAATTAATATAGATATTCGTAACTCAGAGAATACTGAACACACAGCCTGCACCTCTGATCTGAAGATTGTTAAACATTAGATCTCTTACTTCTAAAACGCTTATGGTTAATGAAATGATCTCAGATCTGGATTTTGACATTTTATGTTTAACAGAAACCTGGATTAAACCGGACGAGTATGTAGCATTAAATGAAGCTAGTCCTCCAGCTTTCAGCTACATACACCAGCCTCGCCCTAATGGTAGAGGTGGAGGCGTCGCAGTTATTTATAATAATAATCTAACTATCGTACAGAAACATGGACGTAATTTTAATTCATTTGAAGCTCCTCTACAGTAACCTTACATCTGCAGAGACAAATAATAAGCAGAGTCAATCGATTTCTCTAGTTCTTATTTACAGACCTCCAGGTCCGTACTCCGAATTTCTTAGTGAATTTGCAGATTTTCTGTCTAACCTGGTTGTCTCCGCTGATAAAGCGTTTAATTGCTGGAGACTTTAATATTCATTTTGAAAACTCAGACGACCCGCTGAAGAACAGCATTTATGTCTCTACTCGACTCAGTGGGAGTAAATCAGTGTGTATTGGGACCCACACTCATAAAGCTGGTCACACACGTTAGATTTAATACTATCTCTCGGAATAAGTATAAGTAATATAGTAACAACTCCTCAGTGCGAAATTATTTCTGATCACCATCTTATATCGTTTAAAATGCGTCATACTAATAGTGCATATGTAGCGCCGCGCTACCCGCCGCTTTAAAAACGTACATTTTACTTCAACTTCTGCTCAGAGCTTTTATTAATTGTCTTCCAGACTTGTCTTCTATCATTGGATCGCCGTCTGATCCAACAGAACTCGAGCAGGCGACTGAATATATAGATGCCGCATTCCGCTCTACATTATACATAACGTGGCTAAAGTTAAAAGAAAAATAATTAAAGATAAGAAACTCGCTCCATGGTATAATGAACACACGCGCTCTTTAAAACAGAGCGCCCGTAAACTAGAACGTAAATGGCGCCGAACTAGATTGCTGGTTTTCCAGGCAGCATGGAAAGAGGGAATTCTAGCTTATAAAAAAGCTCTTAGTGTAAATAGATCAACGTATCTTTCTAACCTTATTGAAGATAATAAAAATAATCCTAGATTTCTATTCGATACCGTCGCCAAAATTAACTAGGAATAAGGCGTCCTCAGAAACCTGCACCATAACTGCGTGCAGCATTGAGGATTTCATGAACTTCTTTGATAATAAAATTGCAAACATTAGGCAGAAAATTAATGTTTTAAAACCAGACCTTTCGAATGATTCTGATGATCAACTAACCGCATCAGATCAGAACTTAGAAAATTTTACTCCTTTGGAAGAGAAAAACCTAATCACGCTCATCTCTTCCACAAAACCGTCAACTTGTTGTGTTAGATCCTATACCAACACACTTTCTTAAACAAATTGTACCGGCAGTATCAGAACCCCAGTTGAAAATAGTTAACTCTTCTCTCAGCAGTGGGTATGTTCCTAAATCTTTTAAATTAGCAGTGATTAAACCTTTAATTAAGAAACCTGACCTTGACCAAAATGAACTGTCAAACTATAGACCGATATCTAACCTTCCGTTTGTCTCTAAAATTCTAGAGAAGGTAGTTGCGCAACAACTGTGCTCATACTTACAAAGAAATAACATACATGAACTTTATCAATCAGGATTCAGGCCTCACCACAGCACAGAGACGGCACTGGTCAAAGTAGCTAATGACCTCTTACTGGCATCCGACCAAGGTTGTGTCTCATTGCTTATATACTTACTTGACCTTAGTGCGGGCCTTCGACACTATAGATCACGATATTCTTCTCTCCGCAGATTAGAAAAATTAGTAGGAATTAAAGGAACAGCTCTTGCGTGGCTCAGGTCCTATTTAACCGATCGTTACCAGTTTGTAGATTTAAATGGTGATTATTCTTTCTGCGTGCTCCCTTGTAAAGTATGGTGTTCCACAGGGCTCGGTTTTAGGCCCACTTCTTTTCTCTCTTTACATGCTGCCTCTGGGAAACATAATCCGTAAGCATGATATTAGTTTCCACTGTTACGCTGATGACACACAGTTATACGTCTCATCAAGGCCTGATGCGAAAGGCCAGTTTAATAAAATTGAGCAATGTGTGAAGGAAGTAAGAGATTGGATGCTTTGCAATTTCCTCTTGCTTAACGCTGACAAGACGGAGGTTCTGGTTCTAGGACCACAGGTAGCTAAAAGTAAGCTTCCTGATCACACCTTAACCCTAGACAGTCTTTCTGTTTCACCAAGTGCAACAGTAAAAGATCTGGGTGTGATTTTAGACTCCAATCTCTCATTTTAAGCCCATGTCGACAATATTAGCAGGATAGCGTTTTATCATCTCAGAAAAGAAATATCGCTAAAATAAGAAATATCTTGTCGCTTACTGATGCTGAAAAATTAGTTCATGCGTTTATCACATCCAGGCTGGATTACTGTAACGCTTTACTGTCTGGATGTTCAACTAGGTGCATTAATAAACTTCAGCTAGTCCAGAACGCAGCAGCGAGAGTCCTCACTAAAACTAAAAGATACGAGCACATCACGCCGGTCCTATCCGCACTGCATTGGCTCCCAGTGAGACACCGCATCGATTTTAAAATACTACTTTTAACCTATAAAGCTCTAAATGGTCTCGCGCCGCAGTACTTAAGCGAACTTCTAGTGTCTTACGTTCCACCACGCCTACTTCGATCAAAGGATGCAGGCTGCCTGTCAGTACCGCGCATTATAAAAACTACAGCAGGGGGCAGAGCCTTTTCTTACAGGGCCCCTATGCTATGGAATAACCTCCCTATGTATGTTCGGGAATCAGAGAACACAGTCTCAGTGTTTAAGTCCAGGTTAAAAAAAAACATATTTATTTAATCAAGCCTTTTTGTATTTGATTCCCCTTAGATAAAGGAGCAGATCCGGGGGACTGATGGGTGTTGAGTATTAAGGTGATCTGGTATGTTTAGATGCTGTCTTCCCCTCTCTTTATTGATCACGGTGTTGATGATGGAGAGCGGCTGGTTGCTTAACATATCAGGGAGCCCTCATGTCTGTGTTTCCCTCTGGTTCTCCTTTTAGTTATGCTGACCTAGTTAGTCTTGTTGCCGGAGTCCATCCTTGCACTCTACATTATTTCACTTAATCAATCCAAACCGTGTGATTACATTGTCACTTAACTGTTTTCCTTCTTTTTGACTTCCTTTCACTCTCCACCTCTCTCTCTCCTCTCTCTCTCTCTCTCTCTCTCTCTCTCTCTCTCTCTCCTCTCTCCTCTCTCTCTGTTTGAGCTACATACGCCACAACGGAGCTGCCGGTGATCCAGTCCCCCACACCACCGGCCCGTCCTGTGGGTCCCTTCCCTGTGACCTGCCCAGCGGATGATGCATCACCGGGCGATCTAGGACGACCCACTTCGCAATAAAGACGTTTCGGCTGCTCTAAGGACTAATGATTATAGTTGTTTACACACACACGATGTAACCTCATGATCCCTGCTACCTGTTTTCACCCAAATGAGGATGGGTTCCCTGCTGAGTCTGGTTTTCCTCTCAAGGTTTCTTCCTATCTCATCTTAGGGAGTTTTTTCCTTGCCACCGTCGCCCCGGCTTGCTCATCAGGGACAAACTACTGATTTGTTTAATTCTGTTATAATTTCTTCAATTGTAAAGCTGCTTTGTGACAATCACCACTGTGAAAAGCGCTATACAAATAAAACTGAATTGAATTGAATTGAATTAAAAGTTTGAAAATTGTATATCATTTTCGTTCCACTTCATAATTATGTGCTATTTTGTGTTGGTCTATCACATACAATTCTCAGTGAAATACATTTAAATTTGTGGTTGTAAGGTGATAAAATAAAGTTCAAGTGGTATGAATACTTTTTCAAGGCACTGTATATGGAGCTCAGTAAACTCCAGTCTAGATTCCAACAACCAACATACTGAGTCTAAAAAAAACAAAACAAATAAATACATTTCCTATATAAACTATTTATTTATTTATTTATTTTTTTAATGAAAATTTTGGTTGTGAATTTTCTGTATTTAAGCATATATATGTCTACTAGTAACAGGTCATTGTACATTATTACATATGGTTTAGTATAAAGTATAAAATAGCTATAAAATATATAAAATATAACTTTATTGAAAACACATTGGTAAAGCAGGTATATAGTTTTTCTCAACAACACATTTACTTCAAAATAACAAATCATTAGGGATGTCTCGACCCAATAAGTTTTGGTACAGTACTAGAATGTAATACCTCTGTATTGATACTAAATCATTACTACACAATAACTGACAAATAACCAGCCTTAAAAGATATGTAAAAAAGGACATTTTTTTATAATATCTTATAATAGTAATTTTTTTCTTGCTGATAGTACTTTTAAAATAGTAGACTGGCTACCTGAAATGGACACGCCTTAAAAGTGATATTTCAACCCCGAATTAGGGGTCGGCATTCTCATTGTTGCCTACCCTGGGTTGACTTTTGTAGTTTATTTTCTTTATGTTTTGTATGTGAGGATGTGTGAGGGTGATTGTCTATTTAGCAGACTTTTTAAGAAGTTTTATTGGGCCGTTAAACTTAAATGCAAGTACGTGCTGTAACATGATTTGTTATGCAAAATGAGAATAAGCTACAGTTATTGTAAATTTATACAAAAATAAATAGCACAGGAAAAGTGGTGCCATTTTTGTAAGTATACCAAACCTTTAGACAGATGGTGTAAAAACTTTTGAGCTTTGAGTTATTTTATGTGTAGTAACTTTTTAAAACAACTGCAATAATATATACAAATTAAAATCTCTTACCTTGGTTTTTACATTGACCTTGTTTTCAGTAATGCTATTTCTATTAAATAGTGCATGATAAATGCCCTGCACGCAGTTTTTGTTTCTACTGGTTCAGTGGACGAGAAGACAACCCCCATGACTCACATTGTTGAATTATCTGTTACTAAAAACATAGGATTATCAGTACAGACCATGAAAGTATTTGGCTCTGACATCCTGTCCCTTAGGTCTGATCTTAAGCTCATTCATCAGGAATTTTAATACAGCCATTGTGTTTGCTCGGTCCCTTTTCCTATTAAAGCATAGATTAATAAATTATACATGCATAAAAAATTTATTTAAAAAAATTTAAATGAATAAATTGGTCTGGAACAACAAGTACACTAGGTTTCCCTCACACTGTTTAATAACAAGATCATCGTTTAGTGAATTTGGAAAAAAAATGGCTTTTTGGTTTTTTTCCCCAGTTTATTTGGATCATAGTGGTGTGGTTTTAGTTTACTAAAATAAAACAAATCTTTAGTCAAGACCATGTCCAATTTCCAGAAATAGTAGTAACTTTACTAATACAGTACAAACATTTAGGGTACTAAACATATGCAGATACAAAGATGTTAAATTACAACTTTGTAATACAAAGTTTTTGGGACCATATGTCAAAAATGCCCTGCACATTGATGAGTCCTGCATTAAAAGTATTTAAGAAATGTCACCTGCACTTTACATGATGTCCATGGAAACCCTCAAAAAATTTGGTAAACAATATATATTTTTTAAATTATTTTATTTTTAAGTTTATATTTCTGAAATTTTACAATTTGTCTCTGCAGCACGTATCAACAGCTAAAGCTGTAACAAGGGCTGGAACACTGCCTTCACTGTCCTGTCATGAGAAGAACAACATTTACTACGGAAACTCCTAGGACTTTGTCCACAAACTAACCTCCTCATCAGCTGGGACACTATCTGGGTGGGGCCTGACCTTCTCTGTTTAGATATAATAATTCACCTCTAGAATAAACATCTTAGAGTTGTTTATATGTAGAGTATATAGAGTATATACACACATATTGGGACTCCTAATTTAGAGATATTATTTATATTGTGTGTTTTAGTAAATGTGTTAAATATTGTCTTTTCTGATGTGATTGTGATTTTGAAACAATCTCGATTGTTAAAAGCCCTATATAAATAAAGGTGACTTGACTTGACATACTGTATGTATATAACTGTCAGGATAAAGCATTTGAGCCATGTCACTGTCATTTCTTTGCCTTTTTGACTAAGTATGTCATACTATTCTGACCCAATATGACATTTTTTCTTTCCACTAATGCTCAATTTGTCTGTATTATTTATCTCCATATCAAATCTTTCCCCACTTTTATCTTTAAATACTTTTAATCTACCTTCCTTGAGACTTGCTAACCAATGCCTTCCTCCCTTTTCCACTTCATTAACAAACCCCTTGGGTCTGGTTACATTCTTCTGCTCTTTAAAACTGTTGTAAATAAATACATTCTTAGGAAATGTTTCACAGACTAGCTTCTAACTTCAAAACTATCTTAGCTAGCCTAGTATGTCAGCTTTCCTAGATTTTTAATATCACATAAACGTCATTTAGCAGACGCTGTTATCCAGAGTGATGCACTGTCTGATGTAACAATACTGGTATGCTAGATCACAAAAAAACCCCAAAAACTTAAAAAAAGAGTAGAATAGATTTTTAAATAGATTTGAACTGTCAAGTGCTAGATTTTTAAGAAAGAGGTAGGTCTTCATTCCCCTGAAAAAAGCCCGTAACCCCCAAATGCTCAGTTGAATAAAAGAGATAAAAGTAAGTTGCTCTGGATGAGAGCGTTTTCTAAATGCTATAAATGTAGATGTGGTTTAGTTTAGATATAAATAGACAGTTGATTGTCCATGATTGAATGTCCTGTATAGCACGCCAACAACCTTTATTACAAAAGCTTATATATAAATGAAGGACAAGCTGCTACAACTTGCATTTTAACATTTCTGTAGTGGTTCTAAAGACCAGACTGGTCTATGTCTAGGTATGTAAGATGGCCCCAGAGTCTTTTCAATAAAATAAACCTCAAAACTGACTGAAGTAAACAATATTTACTTAATTTATGGAGGACCTTCTTGTTTTGAAAATAGTTCCGCTTGCTTGCCAAGGGGTTGAATATTTAGGAGTTCTTAATGTTCTGCGATTTGTTCTTTTTTATTATCAGTAAATTAAATAAATGTGGCCTTTTTTGTTTTTTTATTGGTTTGAGGCATAGTGGTGTGGTTCTAGTTTGCTTTAAAAATAAACCAAATTTCTGGTCTGGACCATGTTTAATTTCCCATTTTAAACTTGAGTATTAATAAAAAATAATTCTAATATTTTTAGCAATGCCATCTTTGTGATTTATTTTCAGAAATCATAAAAATGGCATTGCATTACACTCTAATTAAACTAATTAAAACAAAAACTAAAGACAAAACAGAGTAAGACGTTCGCCATGTGCTTGTTGGGCGAAAATTAATCTTTGAAAGCAATTTGTCCTCTGCAAATGATTCAAAATGCAGCCACATGAATTATTTTCACATTCCCCAAATTCTCCCACAACGTTGCACTTTCTTCACTAGATTAAAGAAAGATTTAAAACACTGATGTCTGCCTACAAAGCTAAAAATTGACCAGCACCATGGCACAAGGCACCATGTTTTCTGTTTCTCACTTCCTTCAAAGTGTCACGGCCATATTGACGATACCTGCAAGATGCATTTAGTTTAGTCCCATTGTTTACGTCCCCTGCTGCCAATATGACTGACTTGTTTGGATACCATGTTCACCGACCAGGTAAAAAAAAACCATTCAGACGCTCCTAAAACCAAAAGCATATTCTGTTCTTTACACCATGACTGTAGACATTCATTTTGAGGGAAAAGTCTACTTGACCTACTCAATACCTGTCCTGCTCAATAATTACGTGGATTTATTGTGGTTTTGTAGTCATCATTTATAAGCATTACTTATAGTATTACTAATTTTGTGAAGAGGTACAACATGCTAGCTATCGAAAGATCATAACATGCAAGCTATAAGACCGCTCTTGGGTACTGTATGGTTATAAATTGTGAACAAGTAGTGCATCAATAAATAACCTGCCTAACAGCAAAAAAGCTCAAAAGTAGAGGACAATAAAAAAATACATATAAGACTATTAATAATCTAATATAATGTGTTCAATCCCTTTTTTTCTACACTTCTTTGGTTTCTTTGCTGACTCTGCTATGGCGTTGGTTTTATAGTTAGCTGTTGGCTAACTTCAACTAGGCTACCAGTAAAATATGTGACCTTACAGAGGCTGGTTGTAGCCATTAGGGGGCTTCTTAGAAAGCAAAGGCAGAAATATTTATCTGGTTCTACCACTCTACCACTGCTATCGGTGATAGTGGTGACTCAAATGGTTAAGGTGCTGAATTGTTGATCTGATAAGGAAGACCAGTCAGTCACTGTTGGGTCCTTAGGCAAGACGCTTTACCCTTCCTGCTCCAGGGGCGCTGTATTATAACTGACTGTGCTCTGACCCTAACTTACTGGGGACATGCAAAGAAGGAATTTCACTGTACTGTAACATGTCAAAATGTGACAAAATAAAGGCATTTACATTACATTTACATTACCACTAATATAATTTTTGAGACATTCTTTTAAGGTATTAAAACTACATAGTGTTTGTTTAGTTTTTTTCTGGGTGGACAAATAAACCCAGCAAGGTCAAACCCTCTTCCCTTTCTTTCTTAAACTAGCTAAAAACTGAAACTAGCTTTTATTTTTAGTGTTTGTGTTATTCCAACAAAGTTATATATTAAAAATGTCATTTTACAGTATGGCTTTTGGTATTTGTGCTGTGTATCTTGGCGATGTTTTTAAAGAAAAAAAAAACAATAACAAACAGTTTTGGCAACTTACACAGACCCAGCATACAATGTAAGACCTTATATGATTAAACACAAGTAATATCATCCCATCTTGAGTTCCTAGAAAATCCCATTAGACAGAACATTAACCTATGGTGCAGACATGCCATTACTTCAAAAATATAAATCAGAATATCTTTCAGAGAAGCTGTTTTATATCACGCGCCACATTCAGAGAAGACAGAGTTTTGTGAGAAACATTTCCCGTGGTTCATGCTTGACTCCCAACCTATGACCTATTCCTGCTGATAAATTGTAGTATATTTTCTTATATTATAGACATATAATAGACCATATATTATATGATTCTGAGAATTGACTCTTTGTACCTGAAGTGTTTTTTTTGGTCTTCCCGTGAGTAACTGCTTAATGTCAATGCACAGCACATGCCCTGCCATGTAATTTGCATCTTCTGCAGGAAAGTATAAATGCTTAAAAGGCTAGCTTTTTTAAAAACATAAGTATCAGTATATACAGTATATGAGGAGCTATCAGTTTAAGACTTAGAAACAAGCTATGCATGCAACCTGCAGTCTTGTGCTACCATATGATGGTGTGTCTCCAAACTTTTTGATACCCCCTGTGTGGGTACTGTATGTACAGTATGTGTGTCACAGTACTTGAAGATGACAGTGAATAAAATAATTAAAAATTCAATTTCTAAACAAGCAGACTAGACATGGGCTACTACAAATAGTGTGAGCAGGTCTTTTTATTTTCCTGAGAGTCAGCTGAGAATAGAATAGAATAGAGTAGAATAGAAATTAATAGAATAGAATAGAATGCTTTTTAGTGTCATTGTACTGGTTGTACAATGAGATTAAACTCTCTCTTTAAAGCACAAACATACATTTAAACAACTGTGCAAATGGTGAGTGTGAATTGATAGGTATGTACAATTAGCTTCTTTAATATAAATTTAAACACTACATTTAATATATTATTATTTACATTTTGGCCACGCCTACTTATATGAGGTTAATCTATGCAGGTACAGATTTAGATATTCATGTTATGGATATTTTATAACATAATGTTCCTACAATTTAGATTTTTTTTCTTAAAAGAGGAGGCAAAAAACACATACCAAAAAGGAAAGGTAATATGTAGGTAAAATATGGACAAAAAAACTATAAACATAGCTCAACAAAGACTCCTAGTGGGGAGTCCCTACTCTATGTTACCAATTAATCTGATCTAAAGAAAAGAGAAAAATGATGTTGGCTTTCATCTGTTTTTATTCTGGTGCCTTGTTAAATTCCTAGAATGTTCTACAGATCTACTCCAACACTGATGGCAGGTACGTTCTTACCTCAGCTGGTTGAAATCAGTACTGATTGAATAAGGAGAGTTTGGAAGAGATGCCAGTACTGAGTGGAACAATTTATCGAGTTTTTAATATCATTAGACCTGACAGTATTTAAGCATTTAGCTTCGCCATATCCAGAATTGCTAAGTGTAGCTGTAAATCCAAGTCAAACAAGCATATTATTAAAAAAGCCTGTATGCCCTTTTACCTGGTCACATTTTGTATATTGTAAAAAAAACTGCCTGTTAGTTGTAACAAACAATATTCATAATTAACATTTAACGCTTCTCTATCTTACATTTGCATATTGATTTCTAAAAATATAAAATAAAAATGCAAGCAGTGGGAGGTTGTGGGGAATTCAAGCGGATGTATTTGATATTTGGATACTTGAATTTAAGGAACATACAAAGCTCATACAAACACACACACAGCACCACCTTTAAAGAATGCCATCAATAAAATTGACAAAAAACCTTAACTAATTCCACTGACAGATTGAGGATAATTTACAATACAATAAGTTATATCTAATAAAAGACTAAGGCATTGTTGATTTTTCACACATAGTTGGTAAATTGAAGGTATCCAAAGTACAAAATGATACAAAAGGTTGTATACTGCCTAGAACACAATAACCAGGACTAAAGTTCTCCACATGGACTTGATTTAGATTATATGGTATGGTTGAACACATTTATGCACTTATTTTGACCTGTAACCAAATCACTTATACTTCCTTTTATGTAGCTTGAGTCCTAAAACAAAATGTCCTTTCTTGTCCTTTCTTCAGGGCTGTTGAAAAACATACAATTAGTGAGTAAGTCACAGTATGTTATACTAAGCAATACAAAGAGCCTAGCAAGTATAAAATAAATAGTATTAGTTTTCTTCTGTTAAAAATTAGAAACAAATATGAATTTTTATGTTTTTATGTTAATATTAAAATCAATTTGGAATCAAAATGAACTTTATTGCCAGCTATGTTTGCACATGGAGACAAAACTTCAGAATAGCAGTGATAGGATAAGATACAGATAATAAAACAGAATAAAAGTAAAAGAAATAAATAGCAAATAATTTTTTTTTTAAAGAAATTACACAATATACAAAAAGACAATATGTGTATAGCCCAGTATATTAGAGGTTCCTGCCCCTTGTCTTGATTTCAAGGAGCTTTGAGTATAGACTGGGACTCACTCTGCTCTACTGACCCAAGGCTACAATTTACATAACATTTAATTATTACAATATGTTGTTATTAACAATAACATGCGGTGTAACCCAGATAAGGATGGGTATCCCTGTTGAGTCTGGTTCTTTCTACTTCATCTCAGGGAGTTTTTCCTTACCACAGTCGCCTCCGGCTTGCTCATTATGCACACTTATGCATTATGCACACTTATGCACACTTATGCATTCTGTGTAAGGTGCTTCAAGACAATATCTGTTGTTAAAAGCGCTATAAAATAAAATTTAAATAAAAGGAATTGAATATAATATATATAAGGGAATGAAAATAGGTGTCACAGATAGTGTTTGCTTAGTGATCAGGGGATCAGGCTTAAAAGTCAGTTATGCCTGCTGACTGTGGCTAGGATATTTAGATCTGTCTGGAAGCAATTTCATGATCCCCTCTTCCATCAATCAGGACAACAATCACTAGTTCTGGCATCTATATACCCATCTACCCCGAAAGTTTTTGCTAAAAATCTATTCATTTATTTATCTAATTATCCAAAAGTCAAAAGCATTCATCCTTCCATCAATCCATTGATCCATCCATCCATTTACTAGACCACTTAATAAAGAGAGTTAGGACACAAGATAAGAACATTGTAAATGCCTATAAACTCATGTTCGCAGAATGTGTGTGCTTAACATCTATTTATCCAAATTATCCAAAACTCAAAAGCATTCATACTTTCATACATCCATCAATCTATTTACTAGACCACTTATCACAAAGACTCAGGACACAAGATAAGAAACACCCTAGATGGGATGTTAACTTGTTATATGAAACAAGCACACACACACACACACACACACACACACACACACACACACACATACACACATTCATACACTACAAAAACTTTTCTGATACTAATCAGTTTATAGTGCATGTCTTTGGCCTAAAAAAAAGAGTAAGCAGACTTTTATCACCAACTCCCTTAAGCTATTTTGTATTTAAATGTGTGCAGAAGACAAACTATGAACATACGTGATGCAACGTTAACATTTGCCTTCAGGGCTCTGTGCTGTGGGAGGTTTTTTTTTATTATGCTTTTAAACACTTGTTTGTTGTGTAAAGTTTAACAGGAACTGTGCATTCAAATTGTCACATAGCAGCGCAAAAAAACATTAAGTGTTGTGTCTCCAAAGCAGCTGAGGCATGAATATGTTTTCCTAAAATTTAAGGATAGCCGCCTTAGAAGACAGACAGAAAAAGGCAACATCCAACACTTCACACTACAATAGGGGCAGAAATATGCCAGTGCCCTCATTTCCAAAAGAAAATACAGTCACTTACCCCTCTCTAACTCTCATTTTTGGTCTGCAGCCAACCTCCCCCTCTGCTCTCCTCCTAAGGCATTTTGTTTCAGAAACCCAATAATATCAGCATGTTGTTGCAGAACATGTTTAAGTTGGAAAAGGCTAAAGAGTGCTCTGGTCTTTGTCCAGCTAGGCATGCCATAAATCTGCAGATATGCTACGGAGCAGCAAGCTCAGCCCAGGGGAAGCCAGACAGGACATGCACTGGAAGGCTTGTGATTATTTTGGGTTTTGTCAACAAGGAGTTAATTCAAGAGAATGCCAGAGGGTTCAACTGGCTGTTGCAATGACTTAAATCATTTGTCTTCTTGTCGTTCAGACATATCCTGTTAGAATAGTTGGACTCATACTTTTCGCTTTTCTCCAGCAAACACATCTGAAGTGTATTAAAATGGTGCCTTATTAGGAAAAATCAGACATAAAAAAGGTACAAAATACCAGGATGGTTTAGGAAAGCATCATTTGTTTGCAGTTCATTATTGGGTTTGTTAGCTAGTATCTTTAATGACAGACACCAGAAATTCTTTAGAAATCCTTATTTATGTATGTATACTTAAGTGTGTACTTGCATTTAGTCTTTCATTCTCTAGAGATCTTTAGTAGTCAGTTGTGCTAAATACGGTGTGGTTAATTAAATCACAGTTTCTTGGTAAAGAAACAGTTAACATAGCTACATAATCAGTCTTTCTCTAGAAAACCTCTCTCGCAAACTGTAATTAAAACCTAGTTTGTTGTACATCTCCATAATTTTACAACTAAAAATTTTGTTATTCAAATTTATATAAATAAACATGAATGGAAAAAACATACAAAAGTGCTTTGAGTCTTATCATTAAACACATGGATGTTACTAGGCTCACAACTCATGAAAATTAAAAACATAGTATTTCAAAATATTATTGATAAATATTTAAAACAGGTAATAAATTAAATAAGGTAATACAATTCAAAAGAAATTTATATGTATATGAAAGATTTATATAAAATGGATAGTCTAGTATCTTTTGTGAATTATTATAAAAACTTATAACAGGTAGGTAACATGGCATGAGTGGAAACAGGACCAGACGGTTTCAATAATGGAATGTAAAACCGCACACTGAACTGAGGAAGCTTTTGGGTCTTGTGGGGCTGATTTTCCTGAAACTTGTCAGAGGGTTTTACCCTAAAATCTTACTGCAGGTAAAACATGGTGTGTTATTGGGCCCAAACAATGTAATATGAGGTTCTGATGTAATGTGTTGAACTCATGCTGGGCTTTATAGGTTACATCTGAATGATGTCATGCCAGAAAGTATAGTCTTTTGGGGGAATGCTTTCCTTTTGCTCTGTTATTAGAGGTCCAATTTAAGTTTCTATTACGAGATCTTATTCTCAAAAATACGCTGTTAAACAAAAATTTCTCAAAGATTCTTAGAACTCTAAAAGAAAACAGCTCTATACAACACATTTAAGGAATATTGGTTTTTCTTTATCATTGAATTTTAAAAGCATGTTATAAATAATTAGTGTTTTCTGATAATTCTTTTTTTTTTTTAATTAAACACAATTAGCAATGATCTGTTATAAAAAATGTGATATGTTTGTTCATATGTTCATCATGACTACCATGGTTTACATTCTCTATAACACACATACACACGCACGCACTCGCACATCTTTTCGTATTCATAGTCAGCCAACCACTAATTTTATACTCCTGTGTTCAATCAACCACACAATCATGGTCACTATTTGAGTCTTTCGCTTACTCAACAGTGACGTTGTGTATCTGTTCCAAACCTTTTAAGTTCACTCGTGTTTTTGCCTTTCCGTTCTGTTTGTTAATAGCCTTTTTGACCAATGCCTGTTTAGTGACAACAATTAATAAACATTTTAGACTGACTTGTTTTCCTGAACCCTTGTATTGTCCTTCTGTCAACAATGCAACTTCTGCATCTTTCTGATTTAATGGTTTGTCTTTCTGTTAGAAATGACTAAAAAATTGGTGGTGCAGTGGTGGCTCAAATGGTTAAGGTGCTAAGTTGCTGATCTGAAGACCAGAAACACCTGGGTTCAAGCCCCACCACCGGTAAGCCAACCACTGTTGGGTCCTTGAGCAAGATCCTCAACCCTTCCTGCTCCAGGGGCGCTGTATCATCTCTGACCCCAACTTACTAAGATGGGATATGTGAAAAATGCATTTTATTGGCTCTGTACATGTACCTTGCACAATGAAGTTAAATATTTAAAATTCTAAATCATCCAATTCTAAGTAACACTGTGTTAAGTCCAAGCTAATTATATAAAAATAAAACCATATTACTAATTAATAAACTAAAAAATAATTTGGGTCAAATTTGACCCAAAGGACAACAGGAAATGTTAAAATTTATTTACTAGCCTTTGCAAGCATCCCTTGAGTTTTTTTATTTCATTATAGCAAAGTAAAATATGTCTTTGCCAAAGACTGTTTTAGTCTAAAAATATAAATCTTTGGTACAAAGTTAAAAAAATGTCAATAAGTGTTTACTAAGATAAAGAACATCATGAGATTATGACATGTCAGAAAACGTGACAATTCTGAATAGCTAATTGGCAGACATAGACCTTTCAAACACAGCCTTTTGCTAATTAAAAACATCAACGAAATGTAGTTACAATGAAATCAACCAATGCCAACTGAAAAACAGATATTTTAAAAATTATTTCTGGAGTTAAATCTCAAAATGGTGGTTTGGCTTGTTTTTAATCCTCTTACAACCTAATAAGCAAAGGCAGAAATTGTACTGCAGCCAGGCACTAAGGCCCTTAAAGAAAGTTTTGCTCTATTTAAGTCGATATGACGTCAACCCATGCACCGTCTCTGAAGCTGTTTAGAACATATTAACTGGTCATGCTAAATAACATGTATTGTACTTGTTACTGGCAAATTAAAGCAGAGTAAAAAAGTTTTATATACACTGCTCAAAAAAATAAAGGGAACACTAAAATAACACATCTTAGATCTGAATGAATGAAATATTCTTATTAAATACTTTGTTCTTTACATAGTTAAATGTGCTGACAAAATCACACAAAAATTATTAATGAAAATCAAATTTATTAACCCATGGAGGTCTGGATTTGGAGTCACACTCAAAATTGAAGTGGAAAAACACACTACAGGCTGATCCAACTTTGATGTAATGTCCTTAAAACAAGTCAAAATGTAGCTCAGTAGTGTGTGTGGCCTCCACGTGCCTGTATGACCTCCCTACAACGCCTGGGCATGCTCCTGATGAGGTGGTGGATGGTCTCCTGAGGGATCTCCTCCCAGACCTGGACTAAAGCATCCGCCAACTCCTGGACAGTCTGTAGTGCAACGTCGCGTTGGTGGATGGAGCGAGACATAATGTCCCAGATGTGCTCAATTGGATTCAGGTCTGAGGAACAGTGCCTTCGTCTTGCAGGAACTGCTGACACACTCAGGCACATGAGGTCTAGCATTGTCTTGCATTAGGAGGAACCCAGGGGCAACCGCACCGGCATATGTTCTCACAAGGGGTCTGAGGATCTCATCTCAGTACCTAATGGCAGTCAGGCTACCTCTGGCGAGCACATGGAGGGCTGTGAGGCCCTCCAAAGAGATGCCACCCCACACCATTACTGACCCACTGCCAAACCGGTCATGCTGGAGGATGTTGCAGGCAGCAGAATGTTCTCCACGGCGTCTCCAGACTCTGTCATGTCTGTCACATGTGCTCAGTGTGAACCTGCTTTCATCTGTGAAGAGCACAGGGCGCCAGTGGCGAATTTGCCAATCTTGGTGTTCTCTGGCAAATGCCAAACATCCTGCACGGTGTTGGGCTGTAAGCACAATCCCCACCTGTGGACATCGGGCCCTCATACCACCCTTATGGAGTCTGTTTCTGACCGTTTGAGCAGACACATGCACACTTGTGGCCTGGAGGTCATTTTGCAGGGCTCTGGCAGTGCTCCTCCTGTTCCTTCTTGCACAAAGGCGGAGGTAGCGGTCCTGCTGCTGGGGGGGGAAGGGGGGGGGTCGTGGGGGATCGTTGCCCTTCTACGGCCTCCTCCACGTCTCCTGATGTACTGGCCTGTCTCCAGGTAGCGCCTCCATGCTCTGGACACTATGCTGACAGACACAGCAAACCTTCTTGCCACAGCTCGCATTGATGTGCCATCCTGGATGAGCTGCACTACCTGAGCCACTTGTGTGGGTTGTAGACTCCGTCATGCCACCACTAGAGTGAAATATATATATATATAAATATATAAATCTGAATATTTTGCTTTTTATATATATATATATATATATATATATATATATATATATATATATATATATATATATATATATAAAGCAACGATTCAGATTTAACTACAACTATAATTTTTTCCACTGCAGCCAAATCTGGAGGCTGTGGATTAGTTAAATTTATACTGACTGCTTATAAAAATGATAAAACAGAATAATTTCTCTTCGCTGATTACTCGTCTCAATTCTGCTATTCACATTTACGGCATTTGGCAGATGCCCTTATAAGGATTAACTTACATATATCTCTTTTAAACAACTAAGCAATTTGGGGCTAAGGGCCCTGCTCCGGGGCCCAAGCCGTGGCAACTTGGTGGTCCTGGGAACTGAACCCAGATCTTCCAATTAGCAGTCGAACACCTTAATCACTGCACTACCACTTCCCCCCATTCTTGGTCTGAGTCTTTGTTGGCCAATTTAATGATTGTGTTTTTCCATACAGGAAATTAAGCATGCTCTTCTATCACAAAAAGTTGTGAGCACTTTATTATTGTTTAACAAAATAAAGCAACTAATACAGTACAGACAAAACGATATTATGGTTGTGCCATAATATTTAAGTTTTAAATAGATTAGTTAATATGATGTTATATACAGTATTGGTACAAATAAATATTCAAATATATATTCGTTTAGTTCACCTAAGCGAATGTTTCGTAAGGGTTCTTAAGCTTCTGTATTTTGACAGAGGTTTCAGTAAACTCATGGCTTTTTTCTGTATGACAGGCTTTTTCTTTTAAAAAGAATGTGAAAGTGTGTAGACTATGCACACATTTTTAACAAAGACACGTGTTTATGTTCTAATATCATTACGCTCTTTGAGGTTTTAGGACATTTTTAACACCCACAAATATTTATTACCCACCAGTGTGCAAGTTTAACTCTTTGAAGAAATATCTCAAACAGATATACCTCCACATTTAAGAACATATAGGGGTAGACATATTAGTCCTGCCTACTGTCTAGAAATATTTTGCTGTATGTATTTTGTCTTTTCTGTTTTAATGTTTGAATTTGCTTTTAATAATTTACACATACTAACAGTGTTGGGGAATAACTAATCAAGCCAATCAAGTAGCATCATTTCGTAATTTAATTACAAATAAATGTAAGTGTCTTAGTTGCTGGAAAAAATATGTGTAATTAAATTACAGTTACTTGTATGTTAATGTTAAATATTGTTACATAGGGTTACATCTGAACAGTGGTAAGTCAGGGCCAGCAAGGCTTTTTCTGATGGCCTAAACAAGTTTAGAAGCACTGACCTACATTTACAACCTAAATTCTAATATTTGTTTCATAAAATTCATTTCATAGCATTTCTCAGCATTACTCTTGCTGCACTGCTTTCAGTATGTGTATCTGGATGTTTTGTCCAATCAGATTTCAGTTTCTATGTGCTGCCGTGTTAATCTAATCTGCCTAGATTTTAATTTGCTTAAAATTTTAAAAACTATATATATATCACTTTGTGTTGGTCTATTACATAAAATCTCAATAAAAAACATTCAAGTTTGTGGTTGTAAGGTAACAAAATGAGAAAAAGTTCAGGGAGTATGAATACAAGGCACTCAATGGCTAACGAAGGAGAAATTGACTTGGTCTTGGACATCCTTAAAAAATACGTTGTCTCAGCCCTACCACTTCTGGCTTACAGCCTTCAAATGTATTATGTACTTTATATAAATTTTTTTTTTTTGTCATCTTATTAAAAAAATATGTTTCTGACCTGCTCCAGATGATGTATGTGGCACATTTTAGGTGTAAAGGTTTTTTGTTTTAATAAAAAAGGTATTTACCCTCAGTATGCAAAATCTCTCTCTTTGTAATTCCACGGTTTTTATAATTGCGCCATGACAGTGGTGGTATTAAGAGGTATATCAGTTGAGTAAGTCCCCACTGAAGGCCCAGGCACCAAATGTTGAATAATATGAATTTGTTGTTGATTCGCCTGTTTTTGATTAGATTTTTTTTTTTTTTGAGTAGAAGTTTTGTGGTGGTTGTGTTTAAATGTTAAATTATTATAATTGTAATTTAAGTAATAAAAGATTTTGAAATTCTTACAATTAACAGAGTTGAGTGCTACTGTAAAGTTAAGCCTGTCTGAAACTTAAAGTAGTCAAAATATAACCAACCATTTAATTAGTTACTTATACTTTTTATAAAGAAATTGAAAAATTAAACTACTTACATTTACATTACATAGTTAGTTAGATATCAGAAAGATATGATTACAGGATTTGTTGTGTAAAACCAGATGCTAAAGATGGTTGTTTGTTAGAGTTCAGTTCATGCATAAAATAGGCTCATGCCAACACCTTCTATGCACGATTCAATTGTCGTAGCAATGGTTATGCCAAAATTGATCTTGTTGATCGGTGTTTAACAAAGTTTTTTAACACACGCTGTAATGAACCCCTAAACTTGAAACCCTATAAACTTAACTCTCTGCAAAGAAAACTTTTCTATCGTTTTATTTGGGGTTATTGAAAGAGGATAAAAAGTGCTTTAGGTTATTTCAGTTTTATTGAAGTTTATATATCATCTTCCTGTGCTGAGATGAATTTATTAAAGGTGTGTAATGTGCAGTGTGTTTTTTTGAGATTTATTAATTTTAGCTGTGACCAACTCAGTGGGTCGACTTGGCAGACACTGAACACAGCAAAAAGCACCATGCAAGCCAAGAGAGAAGAGAGAGCAATCTATTATAAGAAAGAAAGAAAGGAATGACTGAAAGGAAAGTTCATATGTTCAGTAACTGCTTTATCCTGGTTAAAGAAGGTCAGCGTTTGAGGCATGTTTTAGGTAAATTTCTTTCTTTATTCCTTATTCTGTTTCATTTGAATTAAATATTAAAGTTTATATTGGTCTTATTAAAGCCAGGATTTAATGACAGCACTGTTTACTTATCTTACCTCAGATACAAGATAGAATTTGTCTTGGTGACTTGCGTCACAGATTAAGTAACAAATGCTTGGACTGATTTAGCAAGTTTTTATCCACCACTTTTAAATCGGAGAATATAATGTTTGTCAAAAACTGTCTATACAATAAGGGGAAATCTTGAGAAGATACATGTTAAAAAAAGAAACATCTTTATTTAACCTTAATTTATTTATTGGTTTGTCTATAGTTACACGTTATGGCCAAATGTTTGTATTATCCATAACACACATAACAGTGTCTTTACTTAGACTGTTGCCACATGTAAGGAATCCATCTCCCAACCGCCGGAGGGCGCCTTCACTGGAATACTGACTGTGTTGTTTTACTTCCGGGCCTACTTCCTACTTCCTACTTTGTTTAATAAAGCCATCTGCTGCAACATGGACCCCCTTCCGCCTGTTACTTTACACTTTACAAAGTTAACAATAAACAAAAATATAGTTGGCCGCCCCCCAAACAGACTAGAAAAGTCCACAAAAACAAACCAAATTTATACAACCCGAATTTTTAGAAAAGTTGGGGTTTTAAAAAATTTGAATAAAATGAAAACTAAAAGACTTTTAAAAACCACGTGACCCAATATTTTATTTACAATAGAACATTGCCTGCTACAGGTCCCAAAAAATTTGTCAGGGAAGCAACAAAGGGCCAAAAAAAGCAATAAAAATAAAAGATCTCGCTGAGAGAACCTTTAGCAACTATTTAAATAATTGTTAATTAACATGAGGTCTGTAACATAATTAGCTATAAAAGGGATGTCTTAGAGAGGCAGAGTCTCTCGGAGGTAAAGATAGCCAGAGGCTCTCCAATCTTTGCATTACGGAATACTTTAAAAAACAACTTCTCTCAATCCCAAATGTCATCATCTACAGTGCATAACAACAACTTTGTTGGATGCCCGTGGTCTTCGGGCCCTCAGATGGCATTGCATCAGCATAATTTATAATTGACATTAATAAATGGGACCAAAAAAAAACACTGTCAGTAATCACAATCCGCTGTGCCATCTGCAGAGCAAGATCTGATCCCCTCCAAACAATGTCTATTTCGGTGAACATTTCCATGCACTACACTCTTTCTTGGGGCTAGTTAGGTGGTACCACCCGATTTATCCCACAATTCTCCAACATAGCATTACCCCTATCCAGCCTATGAAAACAGTTAAGAATCCTGGATGAAGAAGAGTAAACTATTTATTTATAACGTATGATATTTGTGAGGCAGTGGGTCAGAGAGGAATCCATTTGGCTGAAGATGGCTATATTAATTAAAGCTAGTACTCTGGTGATGGCGACCTCTGGTGGTGGGAGGGTGGAATCGTTACTTTACCCTTAAAATACACTTCCCTGTTCAGATATATTTATATATATGATAAATATATTAACCTTGGTTTTACATGTGCCATGTAATTAAAATTGACCAACTAAGACTTTACATGCCAGTAAGCAGACTCTTTCAGTATCACAAGATAAATTTAAACACAAATCATCTCATTCATGTGTCTTTGTGTCTCTGGAGCTTTTATATTTTATTTCTATTCTACATTTTGTGGCATAGAAATAAGAAATGACAAGTGATCTGATAGTAAGTCAGTTGCAAATATGTTCCAGTAGTTCTGTTGAGGACTGGTGGCTCATTCACTTTGAGCTATAGCTTCTGGATTTCTAAAAACATTTTGGCTAATTTGGCTCCTCCTCCTCACCCCAGCATTACTACTATTTTCCTCTTTTTATCCACTATTTATCAGGAATGTATTCTCTATTTTTCTCTAGTATCTCTTCAGTTTTATATGCTCCACTTTTTGTGCTGTAAATAAACTGTGTTGAACTACCTTATTTACATTTCATTTGCATTCCTGCCTTTTGGAAGATGCCCTCACCCAGAGCGACTTAAGTTTATCTCTTTTATACAACAAAGCAATTAGGGTTTAAGGACTTGCTTAGGGGCCCAGCAGTGGCACCTTGGTGGTGCTGGGAATTGAAATTGGGTGGTCTCTGATGAGAAGTAGGGATTTATAGAGCCAACAGAGTGAGTCTGTTGGGAAGAATGCAAAAAAGGATCCTTCTCCAGACCAACCTTGTATAGTTTTCGGTGAAAAAACAAAAACAAAAACAAAAACACTTTTACTTGAAATAGTGTGAGATTCCAAAGCCAAATGATCAGTTTTTTTTATTGTCTTTTGGCACTTAAGGCATTAAAGGACATTGTAGTTTTTGTTTTTTCAGCTGATTTTGGATGAGCTTCCTACAAGGAAAGCTGATGTAAGAGAACATTTGAGACAGAACTAGCAGAAACAATCTTTCAGACATTAAAAAAGCAGGATGAAAAATATTAAAAGAAAGACTAGGTCTTAGCCAGGTGTGTGTGTGTGTGTTTTAACATAAACTGCTTGTTGTTGAACCTTGTGCACATGCAGATCTTCCTCTACATGTGTGTTTTACTGGCTAATAAAGTCACCATCCAGGAATTGATTATGTCAGCCAAATAAGGCCAGTCATGCGTGGTTTGCATCAATGGTTTGAATCTTCATCTGCTATTTTTTATGAAGCCACTGGGGCTTTAAAATTGGGCTCTTTTTGATGGTAGGGAGGCAGGCATTTTCTCGTTTTTTGCTACATTCCTGATTTATCTAGCCAAACTGTGCCATGTACAATTACATTCACTGTTTGTACAAGGCTGCAGACTTCAGAGCTGTTTGTGACTACAACTCCTGCTAAAGATCAAGTGCTGGTGTAATGTAGACAGCCTAGCAGTGAAGTACAGTCATGTACCCTTACCAGATCATTAAAAATTGTTCAGTTCAGAAGAAAACTAAAGCAAAATAACTTTGATTAAATGTACTTACAGTTCCTGTGAAAATAAAAAGACAATATAAAATGTATTTTTCCCCAACATACAGTACTGAGGTGTAAACTTCCTTATTCAGTATGTGGCCAAGTTAAATTTGTCAGGCTTGCATATTTTTTTTTGTTATTTCCTTAAGTGATAAAAGGTTAAGCTGATATGAACCACAGCACCTTAATTAAAATAACTAAAAAAAAACCACTGTTACATGACAACTAAAACTGTGTTTTTTACACTGTGCAAATAGAGCAGATTGACACTGCTGAACACTACTGAATGTTACTTGCTGTCTTTATTTGCTGTAAATTCTGGTTTGGTTTATCCGACTGTATACTCATTTTAGTTTCATGGCCAAAGCCTCTTAAGATATTCACACACAATGCAGTAGTCTTATTATCTAGCAGTCTGTTTGGGTGCAAGGTTTGGTTCCAGTAAGCTGTTACACACTTGATTCTGTAAATTTCACCATGTTAACATGAACCCTAATGAAATTTGGAGAAGTTTGAAACTATCTGGTGTGATCAAAAGGATTGAATATTAATTATTTTTATTTTATTTATGACTGGATTTCATTTCAGGTCTTTTTATTGGAAGATCATCTGTACAAATTGGTATTACCACATCTGGTCATTGCAATAGAGCACCATTTATTTGTAAATTAGTCACAGATATATGTGATCTTTACCACTTGCCTCACACAACTTGTCCTCTATTTACAAACCGGTGCTTGACCATATCCCTACCTCCACAGTTGTGTTAGCTGTTTTAAGCAGTAGTCTGTTGTAGCCAGCCGTCAGAATGATGATAGACTTAACAGTATATATACTATATCTGACATTCTTTGCTCAGACTAAATTTACACAGTAACTAAATTTATACAGTATATTTGTATCTACTATTTATAATGTGTGATATACAACATATAAAACAGGGTTGTAGAGTAATTACAGTTTCCCACAGAGGAACCATCTGCAAAATGCTGGTGGAAAGTTTTCTTTTTACCGTAACTTTACAGGGACCCAGCTTGAATTACTCTTGACTGACTCATTTCTGGGTTCTTTGGTTTCCTCCTACCTTTCAAAAAATTGTCTATTAACACTGCACGAGGGACATTATTACTCATCTCCAAAACACAAGACCAGCCCCCAACTCGCCCTTCACTAAACCATAAGGATTGGGGCTTTGGTATGTTGCTATTTTAATAGCCTAGTCTTTATCTTTTAATTTTTATATATTTATTAAACATTAATGTTGCTGTCTTTTAATTTTTACATGATTTTTAGTATAGTATTTCAAAATCCATTGCATATGAAGGTATAGTAATGTATTTAGTTGTACATTCAAAATGTTTAGTGTATTAGCTGCAATGAAATCTATATCTATCCCTTTCCAAAAATCATTAGCAAAGCATTTGTATATTGCAGGAATAACTAACAGGAGGTTTGTTAAATTTTTTTTCTTTTTAAATCCTAAATCTTTATTTCTTTTGTCAAATGTATAGTGTTACATTGGCAAAGTAGTACTTGTTAGTTGAATAAAGATGTCTCCATTCCCCATCTCCTCCCACATAGCACTAACCCTCCACAAACAAATTCTTATGACCTTGCCCTAACCTCTGAGGTAAGTGCATTCACTGGAGGTATGCGAGAAATAATACGCTGTAGTGATCTCACTGAAGTGTGTTTGCGTTTGAAAGCGATACAGTGTCTAAAATCACAGTGATATGAGTAGGCCTTGGTTACCATCAGTGTTTTGGCCGTTGCTAATGCTGACATCTCTCATGATAAAACCACTATGTATGTTAAACTGGAGTTGACAGTGCATTCAGAACCACTATGATCATGTTTATGTTGTACTTCTTTTTCCAGCACACAAATGGTTTATTTCATGTTTTTCCTTTAAAAAAAAAAGCCACTATCGTTTCTCACCAATGGGCTTAGAATGTTCAACATTCAAGGCATCTGGGAAAAATTGCAATTTACTTCCCTTGAGGTTCATTTAAGCTCTAGTATTTTCTTTTTTCTGTTTCTGGCTTTCTCTGACCTTATTAGTTATTCCCATGCCCTCTCTGATTTACTGAATTGGCAATAACAAATATTTCCCTCACACGGGTTTATGTCCAAACCACTTTTTTCCTAATATACTGCTTACATTTCTTATTTAGCCTAATACTTATTTAAAAATCTTTATTGTTATATCATTATGTTTGTGTCTAAATAGGCTAGTACAGTGCGTCGATGATAGTCAGGTGGTTATGTGGTAATCTAAAACTTGCCTGGGGTTTGGGATGCAATCTTAAGTGTAAACACTCTATTCATCTACAGGCGGCAAATAAAAGTTTGCTTATTGAAAGGGATCTTTTTTTAATTAAACTATAATAAAAACATCTATATAGCTCCTGACATATCGATTTAGATTTTTAATTTAAAAGTAAAATATCAAAATATTTTCAGTGATTTGATTGCTTGCTTATGATGGTTCAGTTCAACTACTTTTTATAGCGGTATATTGTTCCATATTCTCGTTTCCTGTTATGTTTCTTTAAACCTACCAAAACACTAGTGAGAGCTGTCAACCCTTTAAATGGATGTGTATTTTTTGTAAATCCATGAATCCAGGTGTGTGTGCTTATGAGCTCCCATTAACAGCTTTGCTTTAAAACAGCTTTGCTGTAGTTCCTTTTATTCCTAGTCCGTTACTTTATATGTAACCCCTATACACAACATTTCTACTTAAATTCTGCTAAGACAAAGAAAAAAAAATATTATCTGTATAGACTAGGTTTATTGTAATCTTTAAAAGTGAATGCAGTGAGGCCAACCACAGCACATCATCAGTGTTATCTTTTGAAGTGTTTATTACTTTTGGCTTTGATACTATAGACACACTTATATAATTACTTATTTCTCTTAATAATCATGGTAAATTCTAGCCAAGTTTGTCATAGTTAAAGTCATCGTATAGCAAATATTTTTCAGGTTCAATCTTTTCGTATACAGCTCATTTACTGTCAACTTCTTGTGTTGTCATGACAGTATAGGATTTCTAGATGATGTCATGTGTTGATCCTCTCTTTATGCTTTTCAGAATCAACATTATATCAGAAAATGTTTATTAATCATTTGGTAGTTGTTAATTATAATAACTGAAATTTTATCCAAATAAAACAGACTTTGAATTATTACTATCTGGAAATAATCTCAGCTAAATATTAGCTGCATTTTATCTCTCTGGGAAAGTCCTAAATCACACAGTGTTTCTTTAGCAATAGGCTCTTCATCGACTTCTTAGCATGTCTCAAAATGCATGTCTTTTTTTAATCTAAGTGTGTTTTTTAAATAAATGTATGTTAAATTATTATAAGAAATAAAAAAAGTGATATTGTTGTAAATGTTGTTTAGCTGCATTAAGTGCATTAAAGGAAATTCCACTTCTATGCAATGTAAGAAAAACGGTTCATTTCTGTTCTTCATTTCAGACCCCAGGACAGTTTCTTTTGGCACTAGTGAAATATTATTGTTTGCTCTTTTTCTTGCCAAGTACCATACCACCCTATGATCATGGTTCTGCTCGGGAAACCTATAAGATGTTTCTTACAGCACATCAGTGTAGCAGGTGGTGAAATGGTTTGGTGCAGGTCTGCTTGGGGGTGGGGGTTGGAGTCTTGTGTTTTGGAGATGAGTAATAATGTGCCTTGTGCAGTGTTGTTCCACAGTCATGCCAAGTGGCCCTGCAAACTGAAAAACTAATAAATACTCTCTTCCTGGGACTGCTGTGATATCATTTCAAGGATATTGCCAGAGAGGTAAGCATATACCGAACACAGTAGTTAGACTGTAATCATTATTTTGGATAATAAACATCAATAAAATCGAAACCTATTTAGGCCTGATCGGAAAGACTTGAAGAGAATTTTTCAGCATGACTTGCAGGCTTTGGAAATACACTATACAGTATAGGACTGTGTGGCTCTTAAGAGAAACTTCAGCATACTGATATTTAGGCTTTAAAAGATTAAGTTTGTACAATTGATAGCAGAAGTAAATCTCCTCAGTAAAAAATAAATACTAGCACCTAAATCATTTACAGTATATTTACTTTAGTGACATTTGTGTGGTCTTTGTTTCTAGATACAAATGTCTCAAGGTTATGAATGTAACCATGGTTCCCTAAGGGAATGGGACAATTTGAAATACTGTGGAAATGCTTCTAGTAATTGTTCTGATTTTAGACGTGATTCAGACCACAATCAAAGAATGACACATCATGGGCAGGTGACACAAGCATCCAGGAAGCATAAGAGAATCCACCCAGCAATGCTATGGTAGGCTTTGAGCTGAAGCGCATTGACAGAGATGCTGGTGGTATGGCTGAGAAAATCAGCGCCTTGTTTCCTTAGAAACTGTGGTTACATGAGCTGCATCAAATCCCTAATGGAACAAAATGCCCACAACACCATGTCCACTGTGTCCATTGTGTTTAATGTCTGTCCATTATGTGTGGCATAATCAGGACAAAATATTCCTAGGTATAGGTATATATTGTAAAACCAGACAGATATGTGTGGAGAAGACACTGCATCACAATTGTCTGACTCAGCACAAGCCTTGGAGTCCTTATAGAATGCGCAGGCATACCCTTTCTAGAACCTCTGGGATCCGTACAATAATATTTGCGAAGGATTGGTTGTGCAAAGAAAAGCCCTATCAACAGAGAGACTATGGTCTCCACTCACCAGAAACCCTTGTCTTGACAGAAGACCTGCTTCCAGACCCTAGGACCTACTCTGCTTGTATTAAAAAAAGCTTGCATGTGTTTTTTCTCCGACCCCTTTGTGTGGCAGCAACTCGTTGCTGCTTACGAACACATGGGACAGGCATGTGCATAAGCATTACATGACATCAGCTAGCATTTCCTCTGCTTGCTTAAGCCTCATCAGAGAACCAGAATTTTTTTTGTTGTGCTGTAGCGATGCTAGGTGCCAAATGGGTCTGTCCCTGGATGAATGATCGGATCCTTTATAGTTAGAAAGATTGTCCTCAAATCCATTTTTGTGCTAAGAGCCCTGGCTACGAGCACCACTGGTCCACATTCAGCCACAGGGACATGTGAGTTATGACACCTTACTTCTGGGCCTTTAAGTATGAGGAGCTGGAAGGTTGTGGCTGGCCCTGCTCGGCAACCTCATGGACCTTAAAACGATGGGGCAGGAAGCACTAAAAGCCAGTGCCTGTCTTCTTTCTCTTGCAACCTCTACACAACCACATCCACTTTATTACTAAGGAAGCTTAAGGAGGAAAAAAGAGAGTCTAGCAGGACAGCCCTGTCCTGCATCTCTGAAAGTTTAAGCCACAAATGGCCTAGTGCTCTGGCTGTGTCTTGAACTGACTTCAGTTCAAACTCTCCCTCAGCATCCAGGCCCCCCAGTTGGTCGGCCTGATTAACCTGTAGCAATGTCATTTTGTGGCCTAGCCCACTGATGTGGTCCTACTGTAGCATTGCTGGATGCATCCTTTTAGGCTTGCTGATTGCTTACATCACCAGTCTGTGATGAGTCGCTCTTAGATTAGACCAATTTATATATTTATAATATATATTTTATTTATATTACAATCTTACCAGTAATATTATAGTCAGTTGCATTATAGAAACAAAACAATTGCTTAAAACAGGCACATTTTCTACCCTAACAAATTATACTATTATATGTGGACCTATAGTTGTAGGTCAGGTGTTTGTCTGCTGACTGGAGAATCATGGGTTTAAATAAGAGCAAGGCCCTTAACCCCCAACTGTTCAGTTGTATAAATGAGACAACTGTATGTCACTCTGGATAATAATGTCTGCCAAATGCCAAAAATGTAGACATAAAAATCACCTGTTTTAACGGTCAGCACAACATGCAAGTCATATTCATTAGTATCTGCAATGCAAATTTATGCATAACCTTACATTTTACTGAAAAGAACAGTTTATGATTAGAAGATCTATCTGTCTAGCTGGAAGCATAAAAACAGAATACCCTCTTGTTTTCTGTCATTTAATATCTCATGTGACAGAACGCTAAAGAATACAAATAGGTTATTCTGCTGATCTTGGTGCCTTACCCTGACAATCTAACTGAAAGGTGTGAGAAGAAATGGGTGTGTGTGTTAGCTGTGGCGGTTGCAATATATGAGCCATGATTCCTATGAGATCACTAGTGGTTTTTTGTTTTGAGAGCTGTTTTCCAGAGTCACTGGAATGTGAACTAATGCTTCAGCAAGAGGACTGATGATGTGAAGAAAAAAATTACACTCAAGTAGTGTCCCTGTATTTACACTTTATTCAGCCAGGGTAACAGAATGTACAGGTTGGTCTAAATATTGCATTCAATTCATGTTGTACGAGGCTCAAGCTACAGGTTTCAGCTGTAAAATTTCGATGACCCTGGTATGAATAAAACCACCCATGAACATTAGTGATATTGTAAGATTTGTGGCTTAAAAATACTCTGCGCCATGGAGACCTGTGGTGATGTCAGTCCCAAACAAGGTTCAACATGGCCTGGGTAAAGGTGTGCACTTACCCCCCAAAAAGCAAACCATGATTGAATGAATGCATTTTTAATGAGTGATTTCTCCTGATAGTCTCCAGATGTAAGTCATCTATATGCTCCTACGTCTTTCCACTGCTTTAATTTTAAGGCACATCAAGTTGCTTCTCCAAAAATTACAATAGCATTGGCCATGCCAGCATTTGCAATCTAATTGTAGTTGATGTTCATGTTTTAGTTTTCTGTGATACCCATTAGGTATATGAGTGCTCTGGAAATATGCTACTTTTGTTTCGTTAAATGAAATGTAACATAAGCTGTAATGTAAACGTTGAAAGTGAATGTGTGAGAGGATTAGAGTGAAACTTAAGAACAACTCTTAATTAGTTAACTCTGTTCAGGAACTGCTGAAATGACATCACACTGAAATTGGCTGTCTTTTTCATCAACATTAAGCCTGACTTCTCACTGCTTTCTTTCAGTGCAATATTACATTACATAAGTAAAATACAGACTATGTGTACATCTATGTAAATCAATATGCTGCTTGTAAAATCTAGTTACATGACCAAAGTTGGGGGTGCAAGGCTCTTAATATGCCTTAATGATATAAAATCCATAAAAACGTCTCTAGGTTATGTATGAAGCCATGGTTCCCCAAGGGGAAGGAGACGCTACAAAATGCTGCTTTGGGAACGCCCTTTATAACCTTCAACCTGAAGCACTTGTGTAATCCGGTGAATTGCAGGACATTACGTCACAGGCGGTGACGTCATTGAACAGGAAGTAACACTATATAAACGAAAGCGACAGCGCAAGTCGGCAAGCTCATGTTCACAGCATCAGGGACGCAGCGGGTATGGCAAATTAACGCAGCATCTCGTATCCTCAGGGAACCATAGTTACATACGTTCTCCTTCAGGAACTCAAGCTGCGTTGTGATGCTATGGAAATGAGATGCCCACACCACTATAGCGCCAAGTGTCCCGATGTTTTAGGACCAGGTACCCCAGGTTGGTATCTTCGGCACGTCCAGGTCTACAATGAAAAAAAGCTTTTACCATGCCCGGTGCAAAATCCAGTCATGATGGTAACGTCAATAGAGGAGAGATGAATAGAAGAATAGAATAGAAGAGATGACCAAAAGAAAGATCGTTTTCATAGTGAGGTGCCTGTCTGGAGCTTTCATCAGAGGTTAATAAAGGGACAACATGAGCAACCATAGAACCAAAGGTCCCATGTTACGAAGGAACCTAGACAGTAACTGGTCCCTCCCTACTGGTTTTTCTTTGTGATGGTCTATTACATAAAATCTCAATAAAATACATTTAAGTTTGTGGTTGTAATGTATAATAAAATTCAAGCGGTATGAATATTTTTTCAAGGCACTGTAGCTGCCACATACACGATTGTCTATACAAAAAGTGTATAGCTTCCTCGTGGCGGGAGCTCTAAATTGGAGTATGGTCTCCAAAACCACAGCCAACAGACCCTGAGCTAGATGCTGGGACCGTTAAAGGGGCCATGCCCATAACTTCCACAGTTTGGGGCGAGGGAGACACAGGGACAGAAGGTCCCTCCTAAGTGGGAACCTACCTGGGTTTTTATCTGGAAGGGAGACCAGATCCAAGAACCAAGCCCAGCCTGTTCAGAAAGTGCTAACAGCCCCTTCTTGTCTCATTCATTTTAAAACACCTGTGATGATGGTAATTGGGGAAATGTATAAAGAAGTAGTAGCCTCAGCCAAGTGCATGCATGGCATCCAGCCCAGAGGGAGGAGGGGCCCATAAAAACAAAGCGGACAGTGTGTCCCAAAGCGGACAGTGTGCGTCCATTGACTCCAATGCAAAACATATCCACATACGAACTGCTGCATAGGAGCATTCCATAGACCATCCAAAAATTCCATAGACTGCTCCCGTTTCCAGATCCTCCACCAGGAACCAAGGGTCCCTTCATAAATCTAAGGCTCGAAGACAACATCGCAAGACCTTATTTTGCAAAAATGATTGCCTCCTCAGAAAGAACCCTCTGGTTTCGAGCCACCACTGCAGGGGTCTCATATGCAGCAGAGCCAAAGGAATTGGTATTAGGCTGGAGGCTGCCACCAAGAGACTTAGGAGCCTTGTGCGTTTCGTTTAGTTATTTAACTATCGGGAGACTGCTGTTATCCACCATCTGCTTTGTATGGTGCGCAGCATCCACTCCGAAACATCCTGGGGGTGCTGCCATCGCTCTCCAACGTTTACCAAAGGAATCTCGGAGTGACCTCCAGTATATTTAGGGGACCTTCTACTTCCTGACATACCTCTCGAAGTTGGGCAAGTAGGCAATCCCCTGATAATATATTTAGGGTTAGGGTTAAATTAAAGTAAAGGTTTGTTATTTATTTTAGGGATTTTGTGTGCATTGCTACAAGATTACTGCACATACAGTACAGTAAAATATATCTGTAGAATATTTACTAGTACTTTATTCTACTTTTTACTTTTAGTGTGGTCATGTGTCGAAAGGTATAAGAGGTACAGGGAGCTGTACCCCACCAGGCTACTTTGAAAGCTGTGTGCTCTTTTTGTTTATGTTTGCCATGTGCTCTCTTTGTTTGTAGTATTGTATTGATTCTCCCCGGCCTTGGCATTGGTTGATTGTAAACTCATTATGTCCAGGGGCCTCATGTACAAAGACTCAAGTTGAATTAATACTAATACATTGTGTACAGACAAAGCTGTAAATGTGTGTACGCACAAAAAAATCAGATGTATCAAACAGTGGGTACATGGAATACTACACATGTTCTCTTTTATCCCAATAAACTTGAAATTGAGCGCACATACACAAGCACTAAACCCCACCCTGTCTTCTCCCTCAAATAAATTGATTTAAATATGTAATGAGTTCTTATGACTTTGGCAAAATCCAACAGCAAGAAAATGGTAAAAGCAAGCAAGAAATAAAACTTTACAGAAAGTAAATTTAAAGGTGCTACTATCAGAGGTAGAAAAGATTAAAAAATAGTTTTTGGAATTAACAACAAAAGAAAAAAATTGAGTGGGAAAGTATGGCCGACAGTCAACACGATGGGACTTAAAAATCGCTGGGCTTAAAAAGAAATGGTCTGTTATAAAGATGGAAGTGGAAGCTAATGCGACACACCTTGTTAGGACGGTATAGCAACATTCCCCCAGTACTATCCAGGCAGCGTCACCTGCATTTTAGCTGCCCAATTGCTTGCTCTATAACTAAGGTTTAGTAAGAGGGTTAACAGCCACGGCTTTAGTGGATAACAAAAGTCTCCCGATAGACAGTTAAATAACTAAACGCACAAAAAATAAACACTTAAATAGAACTATCAATGCATCATTCACTCATTCAAGTCGCGCACCATGCCAGCTTGGACCCAGACCATCTTGCCACAATATTATATTAATAAATAATATATTATTTACACATTTATTTATTAGAAATGTTTTGAATTCACATATGCAATTTCTTCTGTGTGTAGTTGATCGCTCCGATTACATTAGGAAAACCGACTATCGTGGTAAATTGCGCTTTAATTGTTTAATGCTGGTCAACTGCATTGTACACAACTGCATTGTACCTTATATCTGGTAGATCAGCTGATGATCTTGTCCTATACAGCTGGCATTGCCATATACTAAGGGTTGCTTACATTTGCACATGCTTTATGTTCTTACTTAATAGCATACTTAAAAGAAACATATGATGTTGATTAACTTTATTATTAAATACAAATTAATAGCAATAGACTTGTAGAATACTTTGTAGTCTAATGTTGGCAATTTTACTTTATTGTCGTGCCAATGGACGAAAACCATGGCATGGAGAAATGCACATTATATCGTTAATTTCCGACAGTGAGCGTAAAAGCTGACGTACGCAAAGTTTTTAATTGATGCATGAGGCCACAGGTTTGGCTTTTTTCCTTGTTAGTCTGTATATACATATACCCCTGTGTTTTAGTCTGTCTTGGTCTTGCACCGTTGTAACCTCAGTGTGTGCACATCATTGTATGCATTAATTCAAGCTTCTGGCTCCTCCAATTCTGTGTGATAATGCTATTAGTGTCCATCTACCCCTAACGTGACAGAAGGTGCATGTTATCTATATTTATTGCATTTTTGAAGCTAAGATGTGAATGTACAATACAGCTGTGGACCAAAAGATACTAATAAGGTAAAGAACAGTGTATGTAAATAACTGCTAGGACCAAAGCAACCCATAAAACATACTACTATTATTGTACTAGTTGGTAAAATCACCTGTCACCTGCCAACTACTGTGGCATTGTACCCCAGAAAGGGTAAGTGGTAGTGCAGTGGTTAAGGTGCTGGACTGGTAATTGGAGGATCTGATTTTAATTCCCAGAACCATCAGGTTACCACTGCTGGGCCCTTGAGCAAGACCCCTAAACCACAATTGCTCAGCTTTATCAATGAATTAAATGTAAGTCGCCCTAGATAAGGGCGTCTGCAAAATACTGTAAATGTAAAGTAAAAAATGAATTTAATTATGTTGTTTTAAAAGCATATTATTTACTTTAATCTGTGAGAGCATGCCAAAACATGTAATGCAAAAAATATTCTGAGATCATAGAAAGTATAAAATATAAAAACCTGAATCCTTAAAAAAATATTTTACTACACCTCTCTGTTCCTAACCTCTCTGTTCATATATCAGTGAGTGTGCACATATAGTGTGAGGTCTTTTAGTTTGTAAATCATCTTAATAAAGATAATGCTGTGCTGTGAAAAACACATTTGGGTAATTTATATAATGTATACAAATTTATATACACATTACAAAATTTTCTTAATTAAATATAAATTGTAGTGTCCTGTCGTGCTTGCCAACACTTGCCAATCTACTGAAAAACGCATCAAATTACTATAAGCAAATTACAGATGATTTTTATTTGGTGATTTTGTGTTTGTGTGTAAATGTGTACTCATTTTACTAATCCAGTTGTAGTAAACAATGTTTCCCTGATATTTTTTGTTGTGGCTTTTTGCATAGCTTGAAAACAGATATCTGACATCACAGACTTACTGCAGCCTTTTCGTAATGCTGGTAAGATCCAGAAATTTAAAAGCACTTAGTAGGAGCTATAAGGGCCAATTCATTGTCATTGCTTCTTTAAGACCTTGTATGTTCTTGCAAGCCGCAAGTTATGCTGTTCCTTCAAAGCCACAATAAGCTGTTAAACATTGGGAAGAGTTTTTAAGATAGCTGCCCAAAAGGGAAGTTTTATAAGGTTGGCAACAGCCATATGGTTTAAGATTCTTAAAAACAGATGAAAACAAATATTTTTTATGAGTCTGTTTGGCATTATGTAGTACTTTAGAGAATTAACATAAACACACTTTGGACATAAACACAGGCTTGTGTTAATACTAATTTGCACGAAAAGCCACATGTTTGAATTACACTGCTATACGCCTTTCATGGGTAAGGTCTAACTATCATGCCAGCATTCATAATGCCCAAAGGAGACCTCAGTAAAATAAACCTTTGTGTAGTTTATACGGCTAACTCAGACAGTCATTTAGTATAACAAATGTCCAACACATATTCTATTGCCTATAAAGTTGTTTTTATCATGCTGTACGTGGGTTTATGTGGTCTCATCTCATCTAATGCCTGAAAAAGATGATCAATTAAAGAGTCTAGAAAAAAGTGGGTGTTTACATTCCATACATGTACAATCCTCATTTCTGGAAAAGTTAGAACATGAACTTTTATTCAACACACAAATTACATGTGATTATACACAGTACAACATTTAGTAAAATGTTCTTACCGACTCTCTTTAATGTTTTTTCTTAATTAAATCAAATTAAGTCAAAATATACAGAAAAGAATATAATAAAAAGATAAAAATATTATAAAAATATAACTGTGTGTATATATAAGTTGAATGCAGTGGAATATAAAATGTGGTTGTGCGTGTAGTGGGATGTGCAGTAGTTGTGTGTGTGAGTGTGAGCCCAGAAGAGTTGTATACCTGCATTTCAATCAAACAGCACTAAGGAAAAATAAGATTTTATACAATATTAACACTGTTCTAAATAATTACCAATTATTTTAGTTGGATAGGGATATAAAATAATATAAAAAGAGCAACTATGTAACAATATACCATATTCGAGAAGCAGATCAGTTAAACCCAGATGGGTGCGTTTATTGAACACAATGAATAGCAAGCGTGGGGTTAGCAGAGAGATATGGGGTACCAGGAACCAGATGAAAATGCAGGAGATTCTGGAAGCAGGTAGGGAAAGGCGATGATCACTGGAACTAAGCGAAGGCACTTGGGAAACATACACCATGAGTTTAGCATAGCAAATTTATGAGACCTGAGAGTGAAGTGTGCTCTTATATAGGGGAGTGAGTGAGTGTGATTGTGGACTAAGTAGCAGGTAAGACTAATCAAAATTGGGGAGAGGAAGTGAGTTGAGTGGCTGATGTGTCTGGTGTTACTGTGACATTGTGGACTTGCATGTTTACGGATTATAATAGAATGTGTGTGTTAGTTTGTGGTATAATTTCCTACTTGATTACACTCAGACACCAGAATGATCTGTCAACAGTTTATTAATTTGTATTTATTTTTACAGTGTTTGGTAGACGCCTTTTCCCAGCCACTTAGATTCGTCACATCTATACAGTTGAGCAGTTAAGGATTATGAACCCTGGGGTGGGCTGCTCAAAAGCCTGCCACTTGCATCTCGGCAGTGGGTAAATTAAACTAACAATCTTTTAATCAGTATTTAAACATTTTAATTAAAAAGCTGGCACTGAATTACATTTTGGGTTTTATTGTAAGCAGAAGCTCCTTCTTGAGGTCAGAATATACAATTAATAACCTTAATTCCAGACGTTTATTAACAAGAGAAGATGCTACACCATGGTAAACATCACAACTATTTTGAGACCTATAGCAAGCAACAAATTTGAAATGAGCTCATTTTGTGCACCAAAGTGTAATAAAACTTAGTTTAAACATTCGTTATGTTATCTTTGTTCTATTGTGAATAAAATATTGGCTCATGTGATTTTAAAAGTTTTTCAGTTTTTATTTTCATTCAATTTTTAAACAAAAATTCCGGACTTTTTGGAAATTTAGATTGGACGTGTAAATGTGTTGTGTTGTATTATTGAATTTGTCTATTGTATATTTGTTACATTAGTGTATGTTATAGGTTAATATCTCAGGTGCGGTGTACTTATGAGCTCTTATGTCTTTAATGTTTTAATTTGAATGGATATATATTTGAACAATGCTATTTCACTTATACATGAATTATTTCCAAAACGAATTTATGTATAAAAAACCCCAAACAACAACAACAAAAAAAACAGCTACGTCACCTATTTTTACAAAGAAATACAGTTGTTATGTATCCTGGCTGTATAGTTAAAACCTCTGGGGCATTTAGAGATTCCCCAGAATCATTGTTATTAAATAAACACAATGCAGTGATAACAGATGTGTAACATTTTCCTGTGTTTATTTTACCCTGCACTTTGCACAAACAGTATGTATGAAGTGCTGTCAGTCAACACAGACTCTCTCTCACACACACACACACGCAAATGGTGCAGCCTTGCATAAAGAAAGCATTTTGGGAACTGCACTAGCATTTAAGTTATACATTAGCTTTATCATTATGGTGATGCAATTTAATGATTAACTATGTGGTTAAAACGTTTTTCTTTTCAAGTAGGACAATTCAGATTAGGATATTTTATAAAGTTTGTCATCATTTAGGTATATCCAATCGATTACTTCCTCATTTTTTAATTTCTGTTTGTAGTACATGTGGTAGCACAATGCTTAAAGTGATAGACTGCCAATTAGAATACTGGGGTTTAATTCCCAGCACCACCAAGTCACCACTGCTGGGCCCCTGAGCAAGGCCCTTAACCCCTAATCGTATATAAAAAATGTTAGATTCATATTGTAATAAAAAAAAACCCACACACTTAAACTGATTCCAGAAAAATCTTCTCAATGTACTGTATCATTAAACATTTTTTTAATTTATCAACCAGGTTTGTAAGCAAAGCTAGCAAATGCAAACAATGTTTAAATGAACATTGAATATGAAAAATGTTTTTCTGTGTTTCTTAAGGTCAAAAGCTTTAAACCATAGGTCAACTTGTATGCTAGCATTTAAGATAGCGATTATTAATAATCTTATATGGTTAGGCGGATATAAACATCAGATTTGATATAAGCAGCTTTATAAGGTATTATAATGAAATTGTATTTTTCTACTTTTCTATAATGTCAAATGAGATAAAGTGAACGTTTTGATGGTTTACAATTACGTAAGGTTTGTAAGATATTTTACTACTTTAAACTATTAAACTTGTGTAGGAGGTTTTTTTATGGTTCGATTGCGGGCTGCTGGATTGGAGTCACTGTGAATCATAGGTCAGTCATGTGGTTTGAATGTTTTTTTTTGTCTGCATTATTTGGTGTTAATAAACAGTTGTGATTAGTCTTTCTTTTACTGTTAGTGTCTGGTTTCCTCAGTGTTATTTCTTATTAAATTAAAGGATGACATAAATGGGATGTTGAAATTAGGGAACTGGATGGTTTATGCATGTTTTGTCTTTTCTTCATCCCATAATGATCTAACAATGAGATCATTTTAATGTGCTTCAGGAAAAATGTGAAATTTATGACATGGGTACATTTTGACAATTGAGGAAAAACATAATACTTTCAATAATTGGTGTCTGGTGACTGTATTAGAGAGGCAGTGTATACTACATCCCATTGCAGATAGGTTTATAGCTTAAAATAATTGTAAAAGTTCATCATATTTACATTTTTATGTGTAGATAAAATAGAAATGTAACTGCACAATGGAAAACTTTACTTGTACTTAAGACTAAAATTTCAGCTTCCTTGGAAACATTGTCATGCATTACGACTTTAGTTAAACAAAGTTAGAGCATTTTCAAACTCCTTGCCTTTTATAAATTTGTGCCTAAAGCCTTTGTTGAAATAGAATAGCATGTATGAACATTAAGTCAAGTCACCTTTATTTCCTTAGAGCTTTTTAACAATAAAGATTGTGTCAAAGCAGCTTTACAGAATCCAATAAGACATAAGTGAACACTCAGTTTGGTCTAACTAATATCCCAACTAAGCAAGGCATAGGCGACAGCAGCAGGGAAACAAAACTCCATCGATGACAGAAGGGGGGAAGATAACTTGGGTTAAACCAGGCTCAGTTGGGGGTGGGTGTGCGGGTGTGTGTGTGTGTGTGTGTGTGTGTGGGTGGGTGTGGGGGTGGGGGGGATTGCAGTTCTCCTCTAACCAGACAAACCAGCAGGTTATTCTATACTGCAGCAAAGTTTCCATGGTCTTGTCTGGATGGCCGTCTAGAAGACAAGGTCATCACTGGAAAACTGCCTCTGCGGCTTGTGTGTTATTGGAGGTGTTCCCGGTTTTAGTTGACCTGATTATTGCAGCATAACAATCCTTTAACAGATCTGAATAATAAAAACGTGTGTGTTATGTGTAAAAAAGTATAAAAAGATCTTTAGAGAGTTAAACAATGGAAGGAATGTAGGGAATGAATTAATACATAATAAACTGAAAGACAATGACAAAAAATGTGTTTTTCTTAACTGTATTGTTCTTCCTAAAACCTACAAATAATCTGTACCCTTTATGTGTTTTATTCATGATGAATGCGTATGTCAATTTGTTACTGCTTAAAAAAACCCCCAAGAAATAGACATCTCACTGATCAACTGCAGAGATGTTTTACAGAGGAGAACAGAACAATCCAGAGCTTACACACATGTGGGTCACCATATATTTGCACACATACAACCATACTGTGTCAATTAAGGACTAATCATTCAGAATGACTCCATCCTAATAAGAGCCTTGCATGCCAAACCCATTTGCCTTTGATTAAAAGCACAAAGTTACAGCATTTAAAACATGGCAGAAAAAATAAAGGTACCAGTTTTTATGTAGCCATGATGATCTCCAGACACTGTAGTTATGCATGGCTAAGTCACTGCTTGTAATGGTTCTCAGTATATCTCTTGCATTATTGTAACTACAGTGAGAAATTAATTAGGTGTTCTAGTTGAATTATACTTTATGGCCCAAAGTTTGTGGACATCTGACTATTATATAACCATATGTAATTTAAACACCATGCAGGGTTCAGTGTGGTTGAGGTCAGAGCATTAAGCAGGACAATCGAGTCCAAATGGCACAATAATCTATCTGTGCAATGGATGAAAACGAAATGATCATCCAGTATTTTGCTTCCGGATCATATTTAAATGTCTATAAATCTTTTTTACAATTGCATTACATTTTTTCAATTTGTTTACTGACAAAGCAGATTTTAAGTGAACAAAAATAAAAAAAGTTGAAAGACACTTGGCTAAGTTATATATATCTCTGTTGGTGTCCTCTGAGTTTACGTCATGCGCCACGTTTACGTGGCTTATTCAATGATGTTTGACACCATTGACAAGTGAAAATCTGATCTGATCGCCATTTGCTGATGCATGTATCCATATGCACTTATGCACCCCTATACATGGAATGTCTTCCTCCTCATTAGTCCGGAGCACAGCAATTTATCATTATTTATTTATTACTACACCTCTTCTGTACTCAGTCATATTAGTCACAGTATATTATGGTATACGTTGGTTTTTATGTGGGATGCTGTTTTACAAACTTGCTGTAGCTTGTCAATTTAAATTTTGGTGGTTCTAACTGAACAGCAAGTTACATTTAAATCAATTCACACTTATATTCCCCACTGAGTTTGGTTTGACCTCAAAATTATCCACTTAGTAGTCCACAGTCTTCGCTGTTTATTCGACCAGTGGGCTTGTAGATATGGTTGTAGAGCTGGTTTCAATGAGAGGCTCTGTGACGAAGTGCCTGTGGCTAGTGTGGTTTTCCTCACTATACCATGTACTATTTTGAGTTACGTTTGGTAAATTGGCTAAATTACTGGTGAAACATAAAACAGCTCTAAGATTTAAGTTGTTTTTCTGTTCATGTTATTGACTTCTCCTTTAGGAGAAATGTTTCTGTTCAGAATAGGGCAGTGACCAAAGTCTATTTCAGTGTCCAGTCAATGACTATTTCATAAACAGCTTACTTAACAAGTAGGAATATGGGGCCCAGCTGCTAAATTCTGCAGATTATAGGCACAATCCATTATAGAGGTAGGAAAGAAAACAATACGTAATGAGGCAGCGAGAACTATAATCTGCTAATGGTCCATTTTTTAACATTTTGTAAATGGCTGTATGTGTGGCTTATCCAGGAAAGAGATGTTACCATAATGGACAGAGACAGTGCAATGCTCTGGGCAATTGTCTTCTTGGAAACCAATTTCTTGCTATACAGGTGGAAGTTATTTTGTCATGTTTTACCTACAAAAACATTGTTGTAGATGAAGTACATACTTTTCTGGCAGTGGCATTTTCTAATCACAGTGGCCTCATAACATTCTCTTACTTGTTCAGGAATGGCTTAATGAACATGACAAAGGGTTTAAGCTAATCGAGCATCTGTGGGATGTGCCGGATGAACAAGTCTGCTTCATGGAGATCTCACCTCACAACTTGCAGGACTCTTGAAGTCATATAACACAGCACACCTCCAGAGGTTTCTTAGAGTCCATGCCTCAATGGGTCAGATCTCTTAATTATACAAGTGGTTTTTTTGTTATTGTTAATAAGTATTATACTATCTGATATCTTGTTTTTGTTTTCTACAGTACACTCTTTTGTATGTCTTTTAGTCCCTTTTTCTTTTATTTAGTTGTTAGTTATGAAAACCACTTTGATTTGCCATTGTGTATGAAATGTGCTATATAAATAAACATGCTGTGTCTTGCCTTAAGGCGGTTACCTCCATGTACATGTGGTCTCACTTCCTCCCCCTCACTTACCAACTCTTCTGTTACGGTCTAATTTAACCTAATTCTATCCTCTGTTCAAAGTTTTTGTTTGCAATCTGTGGTCAGCGCAACATTTTAGTGGATTTTGAACTTGTCTAGCCATATTTGTTTAATTCGAACTTTGAACCATATCATGAACCAGGTACCCACTGACCTTAACACTGCCGAGCACTTTTTTTTTGATGATATCGAACAAAGAAATTATTTTATATGAAACATTTTTTTTTCTTAGAGATGCAAGCGAACTTTACAATTGTGAACAACAAAGCAACAATCAAGCGTATTTACTATAGCATTCCAATAGCAGATAGCTAAACAGCAGCATTATTGTTCAAATACATTTAGAACGTAAGACAAGAACACAGACAATAAATAGCAATGGTCAGTTACTAATCAACACTATTAACCTTAGACTTTATAAGTCTTAGTAATGTCTGGTGAGATCACAGAGCATAGATTCTACATGCAACAAACCGAGAGTATGTTTATGTACTGTGAGTGTGACTGCTTGTAATTGAGTTCAGGTGTGTAATCAGTAAAATAGTAGGTTAGAACATCACAGTCTCTGTAGTTGATGAGGGTTGTTGCTGTTTCTGGTGTTGACATGACAGAGGGTTGTTCCCTGTACTGTTATTTCCTTTCTGCTTCTAGTCTTCAATCAGTGTCATTTTACACCAAAATTTCCTGGTGTTTTACTACTACAATATTATTATCTAACAAATCTGATCTTTTGTATCAAAAATCGCTTAAATATGTCCTGAAATACAAGGTATGTCCTAAAAATAGGCAATGTCCTGAATTCCCTCATTTCTAACAGGCTGAGTAATTTGTTCTTTTACTTGTTACTTCATTACCTCTGAGGATTATCTTATACTTTCTGATGAGTTATTTCTTATGGAATGTTCCAGTTACTTTCAGTGCATGAACACATACTGTAAGGTTGCACCACATTTCTTATACAACTTGCTATACAACTAAATAAATTCTTTTTTATTACCATTGGATTTTGGGACAAATAATAAAACAAAACATATAGTAACATAATTAAAAAATTCTGTTCTGGCTGTTGGGAAGTGGAAGCTTATTGGTTAGGGTGTTTGCCTGCTAACCAGAAGTTCAATTCCCAGGACTATCAATCTTAAGGTCCTTAACTCACAGTTTCTCCATTGTATAAATGTATAAATACTGTAAATGTAAGTCTATAAAATGCTATAAGATGCCGCGAATGTAATACAATACAAGTCTTTTCTGAATGCTCAGGAGCTTTAGCAAGATAACAAGTGTACAGACTCCGGGAGAAGAACTTGTACTCTCAGCCTTGAACATAATGCTCACAAACTGTTGACTTAAGATTTGTTTCATATGGCACCGAAAGCTGAAAACACTTTTAAGACCGATGCTGATCGTTTTGATTCTAAATGATCCTTGACAAAACACGCTGTGATTAATTGCTACAAAATTCTATAAAATAGAATCCAGACAAAAACTTCTTATTCTGGTGTTTGTGAGTGCATACAGGACCTTCTTAACCTCTTAGCACACTAATAACAATGTAACTTTTGTAGAATGTTTGGTAAGTGTAAGAATGATTAATAAACTTGACCAAGCCACTGAGTTAGCTTCCCCTTTAGGAACTAGAGCTGCATCGAAAATGCTATGGGAACACTCCCTGCGTGACCAGTCTTAAAGCACCTGTAAAATCAATCATAAAGTGATATGTCACAAGCATGTTACCTAAAGCAAATTACCTGAAAGAACAAAAAGAAGCATCCAGCAACTGTAAGATAGGCATGGTTCTTCAGCGCATGGTTTGCGTGTAATAATACAAACGGAGATCATGCCAAAAGGAAAGATCAGAGGTCTCTCCTGGGATACAGGAGCCTGCGATGCAGTTTTTCTTATCCAAAGGGAGACCCAGATGCATATACATCTGAGGCAGTCAATGTGATGGGTAAAATGCCGCTAGCTTGACAGATCTCACAGGGATCAGAGCGCATGCACTGCAGTTTTTTCCACGCTCCCTTAAAGGAGATCCAGATGCATCATACATCTTCCTTAGTCCCTCACACATGAGATGGCAACTCAAGTGGAAGCCAAGTGGAATATTGACTGGCCAACAACCGGGTCAACCATTGTCTCTATGCAGTGGCTTTTACATGCAAATTGTTAATAATAATAATAGTAATGTAAAAATGTATATATATTAACCTTCATTGTAATTGGCCTCCGCCTGAATGTGCTAGCTTAGTCATGTGCCTATAATTCTAATGCATAAATTTGGCCCTGCTGAGAAGCAAACCTGAGAAGAGCCGGCCTTTTTTCTCCCTGACATCACAAAGAGAGTACAGCAAACACAAGACTTTCTGCCAAGGAAGGAGCAGAAAAAGGAGCTAGAGCCCACACTCTTTAGAGGGGGTGGGAAGGGGGGGGGCTTTAACCTCCCTCTGTAAGTAGCATTTTCTGGTGCAGAAACAGCCGAGGCTACCTCTGCACATGTCTGAGTGCTGCCAGGGACGCTGCTGCTGAGACCTCTGAGGAGGCAGAACTTCAGGCATCTGTCCTGCAACCAAACTTGTGGAAACTTTACTCCACACCAGAGCCCCTGCCACAAGGAAATAGTATGCCCTTAAGTGGAACCAATTTGATTCCTAATGCAGGCTGAGACAGCAGGAGCCAGTAGACTATCCTGGGACTATCCTGCAGGAATTTTTGCTGCAGGACTATAGCCTTTTACCCTGAAGATATATGTGGTGGCCTTAGCTGCTTACTATACCCTTTAGGCTGGCCCTTTAATGGGTAAGCAAACACTAGTTACTAGTTTGCTGCGTGGCACCACCTGAGACCTCGATGGCGTGGGGCTTGGTCCCAACTGGGGACTTGGCGGTGGTTCTTGGGGGCCATTTGCCCCTTCCTGTAAACTGGAGAAGAAAATAGAGATTGAATTTTTGACCCTAATAGTGCTCCTTTTGTCATTGTCTTCCTTCCGCAAGAGGGACTGTCTAATCTGCCTTGCTGCCTGAACTTCGTGCCAGGTATGGTCAAGGCCTTTCTTTAACCTTAACCTGAGTATGTCTCTAAAGTAACCACCAACACACTGAGCCTCATAGTGCTGAAGGCTCTCCTTCCAGGATCCAAACCACGAACAGTCAACCATCTTTAGCCAGCGCAAGCTCTGACTACAGATGTCCATGTGACTTAGTGGATAAGATCAAACCAGCTATTCGTTTTCTTGGGTGTGACCTGAAAATGATTGACAATCTCCTGGGGGAAGGATGAGCAGGTGAGTGGTGATCGAGAAGCTGAGCCTGCTGGGCCAGAACACCTCCCTCTGCAACTGGATCCTTGACTTTCTGACTAAAAGACCTCAGTCAGTCAGGATAGGAAGCAGCATCTCCAGAACCATCACACTGAACATCAATGGATCCTCAGTAGAGATCAGCAAGAGCACCAAATTCCCTGCTGTTCACCTGGTGGAGAACCTCACCTGGTCACTCAACACCAGCAACATTAGCAAAAAAGCCCAGCAGCGCCTGTACTTCCTGAATAGGCTGAGGAAGGCCCATCTTCCACCTCCCATCCTGACCATGTTCTACAGAGGGGACTATTGAGAGCATTCTGAGCAGCTGCATCACTGCCTGGTTTGGGAAGTGCACCGCTTCGGATTGCAAGACCCTTCAGAAAATAATTTAAATGCAGTTTGCACATTAACCTTTTTTACTTTCACATTTCTATTTGCACATTTTATTTGCACATTATTATAATCTGTTTATGTTACATTAATACAAGACTGCCTTTTTGTTTTTGTGTTATTTCTTTGCTTTGAGGATTTAAATTTAATCTTTTTTAAACACATTCAGGAGTAAAGCAAATTTGCTTAGAACTAGGTCTTCTATGATCTAAAACTGGCAAACTTTTTTTAAGGAGAATTAAGAAGGACTATACTAGTATAATTATACTATAGTAGTATGATTTATTACAGTGCAGTGCTACAATCTTACACTAAAAAAAATTATGTGAAGTGACAGATGCTGTAATTAACATTAGTTAGGTACAGTTGTTTGTGTTTACAGAATACAAAATAAAATGTAGCTATCAGGTATTTTTTCAAAATGTCCTACTGCAACTTTAATACAGTGTTGCACTAGGTATGCAGTGGTTTACTGGAAACTTAACCGAAGAAAATAGGACAAAATGTACAGATTCTGTGAAAAACATGACTACAGCATCCTTGCTTGAAAGCTGAGTTCCCTCTCCCTGATTCAAAAGCATTGAATCAATTAAACCACAAATGAAGAACAGAACATTTGGTATGAACTTTCCCGTCAACCGCCAAAAGACACAAATTTATGTTACTCCTAATTTTTTTTCAGTTGTAATTCGTTGGTAGAGTAATTAACAGAGTACAAGGGCACATGTGTAATGAGAAACGTTTTTACAACATTACAAAGCAAGTGTTGATTACTATTTATCCTACAAAACACTTACACCTTAAAATTGCTGACACATTTTGCACTTGCAACTGGAGGGTAGAGAAAATGAAGAAGCAGATCAGGAGAATGGTCCATAAATCAGGACAAGTAATAGTTTTCTGGAAAAAAAAGAGTTTCTTGCTTTCTAAAATGATAGGAATAAAACAAAATAAATGATGGTAATAATTCGATCAGCAGATTAAAGGTACAGTAATCTATCTGCTGCTGCATCATATTAAAAATAGAAAGCAGATATAAAGCTGAGCTATCTAAATACAAGAATTGTGCTATCATGTAAAGGTTACGCATACTAAACCATAGATGGATATATGTTCTCTGTTTATTTTAAATGTAAACATTAATAATAATAAAAATAATGATTTGTTTTATTGTTTATATATCGTGTATATGTATATAATTTGTATATTTTGTGCTAACGTAGTTTTGTTCACTAACACCTGCTATGAATGGCAAAACCCCTCCTTAATTTGTATTAGTATTAAATGCAAATTTGTTTTCAGAAAAGCCAATTTAGACATTTTACTTATGTTTTCTGGTGTTGAAAGATATAATTGAATGCATTTGAAACTAATAAAACTATCATAAAAATCAATTATGTGTCATATAAAACACTGATTTCTGGATGGGTAATCAACTTAACTTTGCAACATTATTTAGTAATTACTGTCATTCTTAATCACCCAAATGATATGTAGTTTTCTTTTATGTGGGATTGCTGAGGAGTCCACAGATCAGTTGCTTTTCTGTCTGTCCAGCTTTTGGATGTTCTCAAAAATGTGCATGTAGGCAACTGCCCAGTTTCCCCAGCCATGTATTGTGTTGTATTTGGCTGGACTGATGTATGCACTGTTCTCTCAAGGTCAAGCCAATGAAAGCATAGCTTAAAGAGTAAATTACTCTCATCTGCACAAATAGGATCGGCTGTTGCCATCCTTTGTCTGTGTCCTTTGAGGCTATGTCAGAGGATGGCCAAAGTATGTGTGGCCTTTGCACTGCTGGAAAACCTCAACAATCCTCTTTTAGGGAATATACAATTTCCCCCCAGCTTCCCGGGAGATACATCCAATATAGCGTTTAATAGCTTTTAAAAGAAGGGATACATCTGGGGGTCACATTTTAACAAAACTTGTTTTGGATAATTTTTCAAAGGTCCAGTGAAGTGGGTGGGTTTGTTTGCTTGAATTAACAAAGTCAGTTATTTTCAAAGGGATATTAAAATGAACCTCACTTCTTAGACTGTACACATCTGATAGGTCTTGCGGTTATTTCACACGATTCCTTTAACTCATCAAACATTGATTCTTATCTTAAAATCATAAATCATCTAACAATTATGATAAGCATTCTTAAACACCTGGCCTAGCTGCACCCCTTTAGCAGTTTATTGTTTTAAGAGCAGCACAGTGAGAACTTTTCTGATTGTAATGACTTTGGTGGGCAGAAGATAATTGCTGGGATTTAAGAAAACATGCTTTTTAATAATAACTTTTGTAACACAAGGACCATAAATGGTCATAACCCAACTGTATCTTTCCCATCAGTAGTTCCATGGAACTCAGAGCTCTAGAAGTCTGTCAAACTTTTCTATAAGATGAAAGATTATAAAAAGCTCTACAAACTGCAAGGCTGCTAAACCTGATTATGTGAGTTCAAAATAGTAATCTACTAAAAGCAAATATAGACCTAAAGATTAGTTTTGGCTCAGTGTTTGCTAAACCAGAAACACAGATCTTCAAGATAAGGAGATTTCATGTGTTATTTGACACTATGAACACTGAATAAATGAGTTTGGCTTGGATACGTAAAACTCATGAAGACAAGCATTTTCAACACAGATAGATTAAAGCTAAGTCAGCGTCTTGTTCTGATTTCCCAAGCAGAATGCATGGAGGAGGCTTTCTAAGCCCTCCTGGATGGAGGAACACAGTCAGTGTCTAATAACAACTGCTTTCCCTTACTGTCTCTTAGCTCTTTTTGGCTCTTTTGACCTAACATGCCATAAAATGCTTAAGGCGCTGAAAAACAACTTGCATAGACAATCTGTCTAAGATTAATAAACAAATACATTAAATGCAATCCTACTAAAAACCTGATGTGAGTCACGTAACACTTGATATTAGTGGAAGTGTTATATGAGATTATTGTAGCCTCTGGGATGTCCTTTTTTCAACATATTGCTTGCTAAAACTTACAAATCTCTAAGTTAAACTAGCTGACTAGCTAGTAAATTACTAAAAATACATCTTTTTTAGAATTCTGTCATTATGAAATATTTTTTTTCAATTTGATGATTTTTCATGTTGCATTTTAATAATACTGTCAAACATCATTTCGGGCTCTGAAAATGAAAAGCGTTTCAGTTGTTTTAAACTACCTTTAGGTTTATTTACAGTGACATTTTCTAGCATGTTTAATATTTCGTCTTTAATGAATTATTTCCATGGTGGTTGAATATTTTGACTTCAGTGTTCCTTAAAGACTAAAAGGATTTTGAATTGTTATTATTACTCGTGGATTCCAGACAAAATATATGATTTTTTTTCTTTTCCGGAAAAGATGCCTTAAGCTCATTTACACATGGAGCTAGCTATATTCAAACAATCAGGGCCCGTATAAGACCTTTAGATGTTTATCTGTCCATGTCAAATAAATCTCAAAAGGCCCCTACTGTTCCAAATAATCCACACCCCCATTTACTATACCATAAACAGTATTAATCCTACAATTGAATTATTTAGAAGACACCCTTATCCAGTGCGACTTACATATATACCTTTTAAGGGCCAAAGCAATTAAGTGCCTTGCTCAGGGGCCCAGCAGTGGGAATTAGCAGTCCAACAATTTAACCACTGTACTGTGCTATCACTTTCCCCTTACTTTTTATAATTTAGAAAAACTTAAGTTGCCTTAATTGGTATAGTGTCACTAATACAACAAGGTTTTTGTTTTTGCACTATTGAGTTAGGAACTAATGAGAACAGTATAGACAGTTGCAAAGACTGCTAAAAACAACGAAAAAATACTGGGTTAAAATACAGGCAGTAAAAATATTACATAGACCAAATTATGTAGAAAGTGTGACTAGGCTTTTTTAGAGACTGACATTTCTTTTTGTTTTTGTGTGTAACAAAGTTGGACAGCAAGCATCAATCAATCTAGTTTAGATTGTATTTAAAAATTATGATCTCAATATTTAATTCAGTACTAAACAGGTTAAACAAATTGCTGCGTAAGATCTAAGAAACAGGCTTGAGGTAACTTCTGCTACTAAAAGTGTTTTATTATTGGGCATTACTAGAGCCAGGTGACTGAGCAGTGTTTGGTGATTTTCATGCTTTAGTACACAAATAATGAGATTGTTCCCAGATCCATGCTGTGTACATCGAGCATATTTATTGGATTCCGCATTCATAATGCTTCGTCTTAACATATGCTCTTTGTACTGTTTAAATAATTTTAACCTAAAGTAAACACACTATTAACAATTTCATTTTTCAAGATAGGTATATCATTTACACATTTTTAACCATACAGACAAAGTAGTGTCAAAATGTTCAATAATAACAATAACAAAAATTTGAGTGATTATTTACAAGTAATAGGACTTATATACCTATATTACAACTTAATAAATTAGAAGTATTAGGTTATACATTAACGTAGTCTGTTGTAGTCTGCATTTTTTATTACATTTCTGGCATTTGGTAGAAGGCATTGGTATTGGTCATAGGTCATAAGAGTTAAACCCTTAATCTTCGAGTCAGCAGGCCAACACCTTCACCACTAGAAGCTACTACTTTTACCACTTTTAATCATACACATTTCCACAAATCAGATGTCCAGCTGTAGATGAAGCAGTGATGATGAAAATTCCTTTCCTTTTTTCTGCGAGAAACCTCATAAAAAGAAATATGAAAGATTAATGTATACAGTTGAAGAAGAAAGATGCCACAATACCTTAAAGCACAGTCTAATGAAAATCTATTTGTTAGATGTATAATCTAGGACAGGAATGTCTTTATGATTAAAGCTGCAGTTCATACATACAAACTTACAGTATTCGTGCACTTTGTTAATTGTTATGGCAAAAATAAATATGCCATTTTATTATTATTCCTATGTAACCATAAAACCTCTAAACTCTTCACTACACCGGGTAGGACATTCTTGTCTCACTACACTTTATTATCTTAGTAATATAGTAATTTTTTAGATTACACTAGTTTATCTAATCTATCTATCTATCTATATACAGTATATATATATATGTATATTAGATCACAATGTACACAATGCACACGTAACAAGTTTGGTGGAATAGAAAACAATAAACCATGCTCTTTCACCTAAAAGAACTTATTGTTTAATAACTGCCATCCTGTTTAATGGACAGCCAGTAAAATTCCAAGAATCTTCTCTTTTGAAATGCTTTCCAAGTTCTAATTTGGCTAGTTCACTGAATCCAGGCTTAACAGAGATTTCATTGCCCATTTAAGTCTTGACTCGGGTTGACTCGAATAACTAAGTTTTGCATTCTCTTTAAGGGACATCCATTTATCTTTCTAATCAGGACAACAAATCCCATTTGACTTACGGGAACAGTCAAGAGCATCCAGCTGTTCCTTAGTATGTTTATTAGACATTGAGGATAGAATGGAAAGCTAAATTTACAAAGAATAAACATAAATTATAAAAAACAGATAATTAACTGTGGTTTATTTTATGTGTGCTTGCCTAATTTAACATATACAGTATTTATTTTGACTGCAATTATTTGGGTTTAAGCCTGATTAGCACACCAAAACATTTATACATAGATTAAACAAAAAAGTGAGATTTAAAAAAATGGAGGAATCTACAAACATAGCACTCTGTCATTAACACACTCAGTACTCTGGATCACATTGCACAAACACATACTGTCAGTTTTATCTGAACACTTCCGTAGGGATCAGACAGATTTGGCCTGGAGTCTGAGATACTGTTGATAGCTGTGTACCCACAGAAAAAATGTAGAGCAATCCTTTCTTTACAAGTAATGCACACACACACACACACACACACACACATTCTTTACCACTCTGAGAAATCTTGTTGACACTTTTTGAAAGAAATTCTAACCTCTAAATGTGTATTATGCTCTTCTTTTCATTAATTAGCTTGTCATCACCTTTTTTCGAAGGCACATAGTGTAAACCGTAAATACTGTATATGATTTCAACATAGTCAGGGTGTAACTCAGTGGCGGGCGGTGCATTTGGTACCTGGGCCTTCAGTGGGGACTTACCAGACTAATACACCACTTAATAGCACTACTATCATGTCGCAATTATAGAAAACATAAAAACTACGGACAGAGAGACAATATTACAGACAGAGAGACATTTCACGTATTGATGGTAAATTTCATTTTTTATTAAAGCATGAAACCCCACTGACACAACTCCAAACCTTTACACTACAACTGCACATGTGTCATGTACTTTGCCCTGAAAACTGATTTTTAAGATGTGTTTTGCTAGACGAACTTGGCTGTAACAGTTTTACTCTGATCAACCAATCAAAGGACAGAAAAATGCTGACATCGATTTGGACCAGTTAGCAGGCGCTGGAGATTCAAATTTAAAATCTGATTGGTTTAGCAACAACTAAACAAATTAGCAAACTGCCACTGCTATTATAGTCTAAGTTACATGGGCAGCACTACTGATTCTAAAGGCGCTGGGCAGATTAGATTAACATAGCAGCACATAGAAACTGAAATCTGATTGGACAAAAAATCTAACATCCACATACACATACTGAAAGCAGTGCAGCCAAGAGAAACGCTACAAAATGATAAACAATTGATGGAAATAAATTATGCAATTTAATGGAACAGATATTAGAATTTATATTGGTTAATGTAGGTCAGCTTCTGATATTGTTTAGGCCAGCAGAGAAGGCCTTGCTGGACCTGAATGCACACCACTGGTGTAACTATAATTTTAAAATTATCATCTGAATTATTGACATGATAAATTGCTCTTTGACTTCTGTTGCTTCCTTTTGGAGGAATAAATCCACTTTTACTTCCTTTGAAAATAATAAATCCACTGAACCATTCCTGTCCTCTTCATGGGTCACCACAATGAATCATCTGCCCTCACCTAGCCCTATCCTCTGCATCCTCTTTACTCAAAACCACTAACTTTATGCCCTAATTTATCACATCTAATCTGAGCTGTCTGACTTTGTCTCGAAATGTTCAACATGACTGCTAGCTGCTCTGCTACCTTCAACTTTGCCTCCTCTCTCTTCCTTAGTGTAACAGTCTCTAAACCATATAACATAGCTACTCTCTCTCAACACTGTTTTCTACACCTTCTTCTTGATTCTTGCTGATAATCTTCTGTCACTCATCACTCATTATATGTTCCTACATCCTATTTAACCTGCCTGCACTCGCTTCTTCACCTCTTTCCCCCACTCTCTGCTGCTCTATTTTTATTTGTTTATTTTATAGTTGTTAATAGGATTAGAAACCAAATACCTAAACAGCGTTTTTTTACTTCAATTAAGTTTATGTTTAAAACACACTTTAAAATGGATTTAGAATTATGTCTGCAGTTTATTCATATCATATTCTGCAAAATAGCATAATGCATGTCCACAGGCACAAAGGCCACATTTACATTGCATGTATTATGTGTCACAATTCCAATTATTTCCTCCAATGAGGAACAGATCAGATATACCCGACGACCATGTAAGCAGGAAAAAGGCATATGGATTTAGATATTTTTAGGCCCCTTTGTATGTGGAAATAAGTCAGATATAAATCGAATATGTGCATTAGCATCTGCCATGTAAACAGTCAGATCGGATTTTCACCCATCAATGTAAATCAAATAAGCGACGCTGTTACATGATGTCAACTCAGGTGGACACCAACAGCATTAAATAAAACGATTTTTAAAGCACTATCAAAAAAAAAAGAAAGAAGATATTTATTACTTGGGTATCAATATAACAATCTAACACGCCACTGCTGCCGGGCTACGTCAGGGGGAGACAACCAGACCTATGGACCCAAGACCTAGAAAGCTTCCAGGGAGAGGGGAACACTGTACCAGGAACACTTACCTCTGTGGAAAAACACACATGGAGCCACTACATGTGGAACTAACCTAGCTAGGGTTCCCAGGAGGAACCACCTAGCTATGGTCTCCCCCAGCTAGTCCCTAAGTTGCACTGGCTAGGGGGGGCAGCTTGATGGAAGGATAAGAGGCGGTCCTGTGTCAGGAATGGACCCATGCATGACCCAAGTGGCGCAATCCTCCCCAAGAAGGGGAGGGACGCCGGTGGCAAGCACTACACCCTACCTGTCCCCAGAGTCTAGGGCACCGCACAAGACTCTGGAAGACACGGATTCCATCCATAGGTTGTAAAACCTAGCGAATGTGTTGGGAGTAGCCCAACCTGCAGCTTTACATATGTCCTCTAGAGAAGCCCCATTCACCAGGGCTGATGTGGCGGCAACCCCCCCTGGTGGAGTGAGCCTTCACCCCCAGGTGGCAGGGTAGACCCCTGGTCTTGTAGGCTTAAGGATCGCTTTCACTATCCAGTGGGGGATCCTTTGTTTGGAGATGGCGTCCCCTTTCCGCCTTCCTTCGTAGCAGATGAACTGCTGATCAGAGCGTCTAAAGTTCCGGGTTCGGTCCAGGTACGCTCTCAGGGCCCGTACAGGACACAACAAAGGCAGGTCAGGATTCCCCTGCTGAGGGGAATAGCTTGAAAGGTCACCACTTAATCCCGAAAGGAAGTGGTGGGTACCTTGAGCATGTAGCCCGGCCTAGGTCTCAGGACAATTTTAGAGTCTGCCGGACCAAATTCCAGGCATGTTCTGTCGACAGAGAAGGCGTGCAGGTCCCCCACCCTCTTGAGTGAGGTGAGTGCAGTCAGCAAGGCCGTCTTCAGAGAGAGGGCTCTAAGTTCTGCCGACTGCAAGGGCTCGAATGGGTCTCCCTGTAGGCTCTGGAAAACCACAGATAGATCCCAAAAGGAAACAAGGCGCGATGCCAGAGGGCGCAACCTCCTGCAGCCTCTGAGGAACCTGATCACCAGATCGTGCCTCCCCACTGACCTGCCCCCTATCTTGTCATGGCCTGCCAAGATGGCAGCGATGTACACCTTGATGGTAGAGGCAGAAAGGCGCCTATTCAGCCCTGCTTGCAGGAAGGAGAGAACCGATCTGATGCCACATCTCCAGGGGTCGTTGAGGGGGCTCTAGCCTGAATGATGGTGTTCACCACAGAGAGTGACAGATCTCTTAAGTCTTTCTGGTCGCGTCCAGAGACCACACATCGAGCATCCAGAGATCTGGGCGTGGGTGCCATATCGTGCCCCTGCCCTGGGATAGAAGATCCACCTTGATGGTTGATGTAGGCCACTGTCGCAGTGTTTGCCCAGTGTTTGCCCATTCTCGCCTCGGACTGAGGTAACCAGAATGCCTCTGAACCTGGGTGGGCGCCTGGCGAACTGAATCGCGTAGCCAAGCCGAATGGTCCTGAGAAGCCACTGGGAGACACCAGAGAGGCTTACCCAAGCCCCCAGGTGCTTCACCAACGGCTCCCACCGAGACACATACAGAGTACCCCGGGTGGGACCCGGGTGCCACTGTGCAACTTGAGTCCACCATGATGGAGCCAAATTCGTATGGTGCTGTCCGTCATCTAGTGGCAGCAAGAAACTGTCCTCACAGCTCTGTTGCATTGCTGCGCCTGTTTCTTCTTCCCAATTAGCAGTTATCTCTTGCGTTTGTGGCAGATAGGCGACCCTGCCCTTGTCTTCTTATTACTGTGCCAATCTCTTGAAAATGATTTTACAGTCTGCTTATTACGACTTGGGATGTTCCAAGTGCTGTTGCCGCTGTCATCTGTGTTTGATCAGGAAACATGCAGATACTCAAGTACTTTTAGCCTTTTGTATAGTTCATAAAATAAAAGTTGGTTTTGCATCTCATTTGCATAATCGAACAACTTTCTTTGACTTGTTTTTTGCTTTTCTGATGTTCTTGTTTATTAAAAAATTATAACCTGGAAAAGTATATGTACATTTCTGGCGGTGAAAGTTAAATTGAAAAACACAATCCCATTGTACATGTTTCTTGTAGCTGATTTGACAAAAATTGCGATGGATGGAGGCCACTTAAGTATAAAAGGACAAACTATCTGAGGGTGTCATCTTTCTCTCATTATTAACACATTATTGTGTCTTTTGTAATAGAGGTAACATAGGCCTGTGTGCAGAGTTAGAAGGCAGTAAAAGCCATTACCAGTGTAAAAAAATACTAAGGAAAAGGTAATTTTTTCAGTGTTGTACTTAGCTATCTATTTAACACATTCCCTGAAAGTCAATAAAAAACAACCATATGAACATTATGATTCTACTAAACTTTACTACAAGCATTGGCTACAATGTGAATATTTAGACTCATCAATGATTTGTTAGCTGCTTTGCTTTGCTTTAGTTTGTCAAGACTGAGCCTGAACATAGTGTTCTTTATCAGACCCTTTATCACACTATGGATCGCTGTGTTAAAAGATTTACAATAAAAATGGTCTAGGTCTATTGTCTCCAGTACACATGTTTTGAAAAATTTGTCAGATCTAATAGTTGTGTATAATAACATTTTTAATTAAAAGAAGCTGTAAACTTGTCAAAATGAGGGGTGAGTGGTTTAATGGCTTTGCTTTTTCATTGTACTTCATACCATAGGCATTTCTCATTGGTGTTGTCATAACTAAAAAAAAGTGGATTTGCATTACAAACAAATGATGTGGGTATCATCAAATTTACATTAACAGCATTTGGCAGATGCCCTTATTCAGAGCGGCTTACCTTTATCTCTTTTATACAACTGAGCTATTGGGTGTTAAGGACCTTGCTCAGGGGCCCACCATAGTGACTTAGTGGTGCTGAGAATTGAACCCCAGTCTTTTTGGTATCAGCCCAACACCTCAACCACTAACCCACTTTCGATAAACCATATTTTTAAAATTCCATCTATTATCTGGTGGCGGAGAGCTGAAATCTTAAATAACTATAATTTTGAAACAGACCACCTGTATAATGAATCAAAGAATAAAGTTCAGATTGAGTTGCAGTGACCTCTCCCTTTAAAGGAGTAAGTGATCCCAATCCCGCTAGCAAAATTCCCTTACAGCATACCAGGGTCAACGTTTTTCCCTAAATTTTTTCATCTTATGTAGCATTGTTCATCTAAACAACCATTTAAACAATAGTCTTCTCTCTCTGTTGTGGTGAGGTTAGTACTTACCGCAGGCCGTTCGGGAATAGAGCCAGAGAGTTTGGAATTTTCTGGACTTCTCTGCACAACACCCAATACCTCAGCCAAATTTTTGTACAGAGCATATTGTGTATATACTGTATTACACTAATTAAACACATCTGTACTTTATTAAACAAAAACTGTTCTGTCGTGCCAAGCAGTCCATATTCATAGTCAGTGTTTCGCATTTCTACTGTATATATTTTTTTTCCTCATATTCTTGTACAAATATGAACAGATTTCATTTTGGCATTTATAATTTAATTTCTTTTTTGTATTTATAGGACCAACAGAGATGAAATGAAAAAATAGAAAGGGCGGTCAGTGGGTGTGCCCTGAAAGAACCCAATCCGGAATCAAAACTGGGTCTCTGAAGCGCAACTGTGCACGTGGGTGCCGGGGCCTCAATCCACTACACCATGGCGGCTGCCTATGAATTCATTTCTAATGTAACATAACATGGAGCACTTTACTATATGTCGTCCTGTGTATAATAATTTAAGCAGTGCCGGGCAGTGCATTCGGTGCCTGCGGCCTTCATTGGGGACATACCCGACTAATACACCTCTTATAACTACCACTATCACCTCGCAGTTTTAATGAGTAAGTAAACCATCAATACTTTTCAAAAACGCAACATAACATGCGGTGTCATTACAGAGAGAAAGACATTTAATGTATTGAGAATAAAAAACATTTTATTAAAGAAAGAAACTCTGTTAAGACTACAAACCTCTACACTACAATCGTGACTGTGACAGGTACATCATCTGGAGCAGTTCAGAATCAATATTTATCTAATAACATCACAAAAACATAAAAAAGAAATAAAATACATTATATATTAAAAGGCTGTAAGTCAGCATTAGCACTCGTGGCGAACAAACCCTGTTCCCAGGTTAAGGCAAGCTAGTTAGCTTCAGGGTAACCAAGCTCTTCTCTAGGTGTCTAGCTTTTCTGGAAAAGTCCGACTTGAAAATGGATTTTTAAGTTGACTTTAACCAAGTCAATTTCCCCTCCTCCATCGGCCAGTTTGGGCGTAAAAATTCAACTGTATTCATGTATGCAAATTGCGTCAGATGTATTTTGCTAGTCGAACTTGGCTGTAACAGTTTTGCCAAACCAATGTTACGTTATTGTGGACCAGTTACCCCCTGTAAGGCGAATTTAAAATCTGATTGGTTAAAGAAACAGTCCCATTACTAATATAATTTAAGTTACATTGGCCAGCACTACTGATTCTGAAGGCTCTGAAGGTAAAGTAGATTAACATAGCAGCGCATAGACGCTGAAATCTGATTGGCGGCCCACCACTGAATTTAAGTGACATTGAATTTTACATTTTTAAAGAAATATTTTACTGTAAAAGACAAAGAGAAATTATTTATTTATTTAATCAGTTAATTTTATTTTACAGAGTTGGCTTCTTTACAGCTCAGACTGGAAATACTTGTCACATGATATTCAATATATGCATATGCATGTCAGTGTGATACTGCTGACCTCTAGAATACTGCAATATCTCCCTTTTTGTAACTGATGACTGGATGTTATCAAGCCCAAAGGGAGGATAAAGCCATTACTGAGTTTTCATAAGATGTGGCAGCCAAAACGAATAAACATGTCAGAGCATATTGAAACACTTAAGCATACGATTTGCTGTAAAAGCAAAATGTTGGAATTTACTTCACCTCTGCATCATGACACTTGGGTTTAGAACCTCATGAAAGATTGAAAGTAAACAGAGTTTTAGCCATAATGGTAATTTTGTCTGTGTATTATTTTAGCCATAAACAAAGCCAACTTTTATTTTTATTTAGATTTTAAAGAAGAAAGATAAAATTGTCCACTGCTTGTATCATGCTCAGATTTGTGAAACTTTATTGCTATAGTCTGCTACTGATCTTACAAAACTTCTAAACAAGAGAGCTTTCACTTGTCAACCGCTGAGATCTGATGGAATCCAGAGATCTTCAAAAAAGGTCTGGAAAGATGCATGATCCTGTGAACACAATACAGTATGCAAAAAAACCTGATTCCCAGTCAGCAGTCATACTGTAAGAAAAGCCCTTTCCTTTTATGGTACTTTGCTTTTAGTAGACTTCTTTTCATCATTCCCTGACATGCAAAAGTCTACCAAGAAAGCATCACTGGTAATATTTTATGTCTTTCCATGAGTGATGTCATTAGAATATTTGTACAGGTGGAAAAGGGCTTAGAAACTATTTGGCTAAACTGGCATAAAATCAAGAATCTGAAACGCTCCGTACAACTGAAAGCTTTATACAGCTCTGGAGAAAGAGATCTCTTCAGGGTTTTCAGATGTGATGTAAATTTCACACATGTCCAAAGCAACCAAATTACAGTAGAGGGAAAGTAATCTTTGGAATAAATATGATTTTTTTTGATGAAAACTTTCCAGACTCAAACAGAGGCATTTTTTGTGAAAGCAGGAAAATCGTTAGACATGCCCAAAAAAGTATAAGTATATTCAATTCATTGTGTAAGGTTTCTTGGTAGGTTGGGGTCAGAGCACAGGGTCAGCTATGATGCAGCACCCCTGGAGCAGGGGGGGTTGGGGGTCAAGGACCCAACGGTGGTTGACTTGCCATAGGTGGGGCTTGAGCCCAGGTGTTTCTGGTCTTCAGAGTAGCAACTCAGCACCTTAACCATTTGAGCCACCCTGCCCCCTAGTTCCTGGAGGTACTGCAATACCAAGTCGATGCGTGGAGTGGCTGGAGCAAGCCTCTTTTCCAACTCCCTGCTCTAAAAATCTGTTTAATATAAAGTCCTCATATAGAGGACGTATCAGATATTAAACTAATAAGAACAGATACTACACTTGATCTTAGCCAAAAGGCCAAAAAAATATTTACAATTAAAATAATGCTTATTAAATTAATCAAACAGTTGTGTTTATTTAAACCTAATTGCACTAATAAGGAAAAATATTTCAGAAATTTGCAAGGGAATAGTGCAACCCTGTCAGTGCCACTTTAACAGAAGAAATTGTCATTATAATTAATAATTTTACAGTTAACCCTATTAAGATCTAGTTCAATGAGACAATTACTACAACGTCTATAAAAAATTAAAAGTTTAGCTTATTTTTGCAGGTTCACAACTAAAAAGGGGTTAAAACAAATAAGACGTTTTTATTCAGGCTGTAAAACAAAGAATATAACTGTATTCAAGTACATGCTGTATAGAATTTGACGAAACGTGAATAGTTCATGTGACTAGTGTTGTTTGTAGTAGTGTGTTGTCGAAAATAAAGTTTGTAGAAGATGTGGTTACAAAGGATTTGGGGTATTTGAGTATGTGTTGAGAGATAAAATGACATTTTGCTTTTAATTTTACATACCTTGTTGTTACATATGTTAATGTGACAGTGTAAAAACCCAGCACTGTTTAAACTGTTTGAACCACCACTGCCCTGTTTGTTTCTCATTGGCTCCATTACTCGCCACTTCGGTTTAAAAGGTCAGAACTCATACAGCTTTGTATTCTTAATGAAGCTGTCTAATAAGCCGTTCTACTGAAGAAATAAAAATTGAAAAAGATTTCAATTATTCTTTTAACTTGGCAGTGGTAGCTCAAATGGTTAAGGCACTAAGTTGCTAATCTGGAGCCCAGGAATACCTGAGTTCAAGTTCCACCACCGGCAGCTGTTGATCTGAAGACCAGAAACATCTGGGTTTAAGCCCCACCACCGGCAAACCAACCTCTGTTGGGTCCTTAAGCAAGACCCTTAACTCTTCCTGCTGCAGTATGATAGCTGACCCTGCACTCTGACTCCAACTTACTAAGATGGGATATGCAGAAAAAGAATTTCACTGTGCTGTAAAAAAGTATATGTGACAAAGTAAAGGCATTTACATTTCAGTCTCCATTTTAAGCATGCAGTTGCAATTTGATGACTTTTCAGTTAAGCACTTGGTAGTCAAAACAACAACCTACATATTAACTGAAAAGAGTGCTAAAGGCCATTAATTTCCCAACAAAGACTTGACGATAAATTTTGCGTTGTGGCCCCATAATACCTAAATGTGGCAGAAGTAAAAGGCCATGAAAGCATTAATTACTGTTGGGAGTAGTTAGAGAAAATGGTTTTTCATTAGTGTAATCTTCAGAATGCACATTGAGAAGAAGTATTCAGAAATCAGTAAACCTGTATGTGAATGTAAAAAACACGTTATTGAATTAATTAACACTTCCATTTTGTTTACTTACAAAAACTAATTGGAATCCTATGTCCCTCGTTTCCAAAGGCTTCTTCTTTTTTTAATCTTCCATTTGGTTTCGTCTGGCAAATTAAAACTTTTGGAACAAGTTGAATTTTCCTATAAGTTGATTTTCTAGTCAGTTACTAACAACAAAGTTGTTACCTTGTCACCATAACCTTGTGTATAGTCTGAAAAAAGGCTTTAGATATTTTACTTATAACTTCTTTCCCATGTTTGTGGGGCACAAGTCCAAAAAAACAAAAATTTAAGTCTAAACCAAAAGGCTGTGTTCAGAGTAAAATGCCTTAAGGATTTAATTCCGAGATTTTGCACACTGTTATTCAGACCTCAGACACGATACTACAGACTGTAATTAAATTGACTTTTACTTTTATCTTGGATTACACAGCTTATTTTACACAGCTGGGGAGTTGAGGGCTTTGCTTAAGGCCCGAGGAAAGCAGCTTTTGATATTTAAATGCGCAACCTTTTAAAACATAGTCCAGGGTAAGCTATCGGTCTCAGTAATTTAGTTCTGAATTAACACGCTCATGGATCACTGTATTGAGACCATAAACAGTTGCTTCAGTGTTCTTCGAGTTGGTGTTAAGGCACACATGGCAACACCAATACAAATGCTTGAGACTTTTTGTTGTGTTTGGCCTATTTTATTGCATTTCATAAACTAAAGAATGTATGTAAGATACAGGTTAGTATAAAGCACACATAATTTCTTCAGTAAACCTGCAAACATTTTTAAATATGCGTTTGATATTGTACAGTTTCCCTTTACATTTAAAGCATGGTAAGTCATATCAATTAGCTGATAACAAGAGCACTGTGTTAGTTCTAATGTTGGCCACACTCATCCAATAACGATGCAGTATTTACATACTAGAAACTGATTTACATTTTGTCTTTTTAAAAGGCAAAAGTAGTATACACAGACCATGAAATGGTTAAATCTGCCAAATATGGTCACCTCCTTGTGTCATCACGTCCCCCGTGTGCTTTGTTGTTGAGTTGAGTCTCTCTTTTTGTAAGCAGGGACAATATCTGACCAAAAGCATCTCTCAAACTTACGAAAAAAACAGCGTAAGTTTGTGTTTAATAGAGTATGGTAATGTTACTTTACACACTGGAGCCACATTTACAAGGCGATGATTTTGCTATAAGGAAATCGTTAGGAAATGAGCCCTTTCCGCTACCTCTGGGAGGAAACTGCCCACCCAGTCTTCCGTGCAGTCAAACCTAACGATTGTTATACACAACCTACCATTTAAAGAAAGTCATACATGCTTGGGAAGTTTGTGGACATACAGTATTTACAGTATATAATGAGTCACTGTATAGTAATTCTCAATTTAGCAATTATATATATACATTATTTCATAGCTAATCTATTACCTACCTAATAATTAATTAAGTTTTTTTTCTGTATCCACATTTTATCAAGTTTTATTTTATCATTTGGCAATCTCTATCCTGCACAGTTAAATTGATTATACACACTTAAAACAAGTAACCAATCAGTGAAATATCAGTTCCTGTCCTGGAAAAGTCTTGTGTGTCTTATTTTCAAAAGTAATTACAAGTATATAATTTAAAAATGCAGCTAAATCTCATAGTCAACAATCTATCTTAAAATTTACAGAGTGGTAAATCCTACAGCTGTGCTAGTGTGGGAATTTGGCCTGTCCCACTGAAATACAATTAGTAAAATCGCCATTCTCTCGATGGTCATGTTACATGAGGGTAGTCGGATGCCAGATGGTAGAATTCTACTATTTTCCCATAAGTTTTTTGAGCAACCTCAAAGTTCAGCTTTTCTGCCACAGAGCTTTTAGTCTAATGGCTTTGATTAGTATTAGGAGACTGAAGGAGTGTTTGAAAAGGTCCAGATGCTTTTTCTCTTTTAGGAGTGCTATAATTTTTTTGACATGCAGCAGGAGTATAAGAATAAAAGGGAAAAAAATTTGCCATATAGAAATATGAGAACCCTTCCTTAACGATAATGAGTTTAAAAAGATAAAAGTAATAGAATATATTTTGTTTGAATATATTTAGTTTAGTTTATTAAGTTTTATTGATTAATTCTGACTTTGTGGTGCTTCACATTTAAAACACACACTAACATGTAAAATACACAGAATACAAACTAATAAAAGAATAAAAAAATTATTACATATACATTTTACTTTAGGCACAAAGGTAAATCTGTACCAATTTGTAGAACATCTGACCTTAAATGCCACCCAACAGGCATCGTTATATTAACAGTACCTTGCAAACAATTTTTTATTATTTTATTAACCTTTTTTCTTGTAATCGAGTAGCAAACAACAGCAAAAAACAATATACATATGCCTTGTGTAAAACCTTTCGATAGCAGCCCTAATTGTGCACCTTATTAAACTGCCTATGCCCTGTATTTTGTATCAATGCATTATTTTAGTTAAATAATACGGGTTTACATCCATCAGTCTTTTATGTTTTTATTTTTCATATCTTATGTCATATTTGATCAAAGGCGATAATTAAAAGCTAGTTTGCATTTATTTCAAAATAGTAAAAATTGGCATTAAATGCATTTTTAATAAAAAATATTTATATTTTGACACAACTGTAATATTATTATGCCAGTTGGTACAGAGAAAGATAAATAGTTTTATAGTTAGTTTAATATAGTTAGTTTATTTATATACTAATTTATTTAATTCCTTGGTAGAGTGCCATTAATTCCAGTTTAATTCAATTAAATTTTATTTCCTTAGTGCTTTAACAATAGACATTGTCTCAACGAAGCTGTTTGTCTACAACAGAATGCAGTAACAGTGAAAAAGTGTAAGTTTGTCTTTGTTGAGTGAGCTGGAGGCAACTGAGGGAAGGAAAAACTCCCTGAGATGAAGTAGGAAGAAACTGAGGAACCAGACTCAAAAGGAACTCATCCTCCTCTGAGTAACACCGAATGTTTGCTACTTACAGCTTATGATAATGGTGATCAAATGTAATGTAAACTGTAGTTATGAGTCAGTGGAGCAGAGTGAGTCACAATCCATCCTCAAAGCTTCTCACCCAAAGGGGTGGGAAACTGGCCACTAATACCTAAGAGCAAGTTAAAATCGAGAGAAAAAAAGAGAAAAAGAGAGAAAGGAAGTTTTTGGAGGAAACAGCTTGATTACTGTAAAGTAGTTTGATTTTCATGACCTCAAACCAGACTTAGGGATATGATCAAGCCACGATTATGTGGGTCTTGGCAGGATCTACGACATCTATTATATACAGTGTGTATAGATTTACATGTATGTACAGTACACATGTATGCCCTCAGTGGAAAAGGGTCTGTGCATATGTGTTATGGCTCGCCTGAGGACTTTTTAAGTGCAGCCTGACAAGAAGAAAGTAACGGCCCATCGCATATGTATGTTCTGTTCCTTTGAGGTTCACTTTTTGGCCCAGTCAACACCCAATCTGGTAGTGATTGAAAGGATGACATCAACAGAGAGCTTACTGCTGGAAAGAGAATGTAGCAGTAAGCTTTGTGAGCGTGTGTGTTTAGAGACCAGAATAAATGTAAATGAAAAAAATATCGAACGTAGCATGCTTTCTAATAAACATATGCACATTTGATGTTTGATTTTTCGGCACGAATATATTAATCCATCTTTTTACGTTTGACCTGTCTATGATGTAAGTGAAAGAATTCAGATACTCTGTGTGGCAGTCTAAATTGTTAGTACTGACACCAGACAGTTAGTGTGCTGTCTGCCTTCATCAGTCTTTTATCTTAGACAGGAGGTAAAATAGATGCTGTGAACAGTGCTGACACATTGCGTAATGATTTCTTTTTTTTTCCTCCTCATGGACTTTCGCATCTCCCTGAAGCAGCTGTGTTTCTGTGGCCTCTGCCGTGAGAAAGTTGATCCGATAAATAAACTGCTTAGGAGTTAGGCTGACCTGGAACAAGCGGCCTGTCAGACAGATGAAGTGCCTTCCATATGCCTATTTGTACTGATTAGCAATCGCAGTGAGCCGTGGTTGTCTCTGCTGTAAGAAGCAATGCATATGGCCCACAAAAGGTGAACAGTTATACAGAGCTGCAAAATGTCATTGTGTCATCCAGCCATAGAGAGTCTACGTTCGGACAAATGAGCTCAGGATAAAGACTGTCTTTTGGTTTTTTGTTTCTTTCCCTTGTACTTAGTGAATCATAAAGTAGTTCCGTGTGTGTGTGTCAGCCACTTTGAAGAGAACATCATGATGATGTGTTTTGAGTTGTTCTGTTCTCGGCATGATGTTGCGTCAGATTTTTACCTCCTCCCTACTTTTCTCTGTTCCACTCTATATGAAACCTTATACACCCTCCAACACTTTGGTCTGACATAAAAGGATTAAACATAGATGTGTGTGTGCTAACATGCATATGTGTGGGTAGATTACATACATACTTCCAGCTGTGCAGCTCTTGTAACACATGATTACCATGTTGTTATAATATGCAATGTATGTTTACCATGCTGCTCTGTGTGTTATCAGTCAAACCTTTTTGTTTTGTCCCATGTATTGGATTCTTGCTTGGCCTTGTTTCTTTCATACATTTGTTCCTTTGAACTACTCTGGAAATAATCAGAAGAAATTTCCACAGGCAAAGCTAAAGTGCCGGCATTGGCTGTGAAGTACAGACTTATGTTTACTGTAAGATACACCATACGCCTAAAGTACTAGGACATCTGAGCATTAAATACATTTGTGCATTTTAATTTACATTTCTGACTCTGTATTTAGAGCAATGTACATTTATCTTATATTTTAATTCAACTTATAAATTAGGGCTTAAGGGCTTTTGCTCAGAAGCCCAGGAGTGGCTGCTTGGTGGTGGTCTATTGATCATCAGCCCAACTCATTAACCACTGAAAAACTTCTAAAAAGATTGGTTTCTATAATAACATTTATATTTTTGAACAATAGTTAACTAGGTTGTGTACGATGGCTAGGGGATTTCTTAATTCAGCCACAAAATATCTTTTGTGAGATGCATTCGGTGTATCCCATAGGTATACAGCGGAGCTGACTTGTGTGCCGAACACTTGAATTCTTCTATGCCCACCACAATACACTATGTCTTAATAAAGATATGGCGCTTTGTGCACAGATTTATTGTCATGCTGAAACAGTGTTTGGGTATCTTATGTTCCAGTGAACAACAAATCGCAGAATAAAGCATTGCATTCGACTCTATGTCTCTTCTCCAAGGCCTCCCTGTTGAAGGTAAACTGTTCCAAGAGATAAAGCTTGTTATTTATCCATCAAAATAAAACCAGGCCAGAACATTTGTTTTAAGGCATGGAAGGATTTTATTTTTTTGTGAATGATTTATTGTGACATACTGTTCTAGGCTTGATAAATGGACAAACATATTCCTCTGGTTTCACTTGTTCTTATATCTCGTTCTGGAAAGATTTGGTGCCCATAGCTTATGCTATCATCAAATGCAAGTGCTAATGAAATGCAGGACATCCAGTGGGCCACCAGAGGACTCTGCAATCTGTCTGGATTCTGGATTACTAAAGATCTACACCATGTGTCAGTTTCTGGCTGTGTCACTTTTTGATGTGTGACATTTGTCTTGAAATGGCAATGAAAAATATTTTATGAATTGAAAAATGCCTGACAGAGTGCCTCTCTTTTATATGACTATAGCTATAAAACAGAAAGAGAAAAAAAAAAACATATCTTTTTAGGCCGGCTTTGCTGCCAAAACTAGAGGCCAGAACCCAAATCATTAATTGGCTTATGTCCTTTGGGTTGTATAACCCACAGGCATTGTTAATGAATAGCAAGCTCATGGCTTACTGTTTTACCATCCAAACAAGTGTATCCTTCGTTCCTTTAGCTTTTCCTTTGCAGCAACCCAAATATTTTAATTTCTATAGTGGAAATAAAAGACCTTTTTATAACTTCTATTTTGAGCTTACATCTTACATCTTATCAAATATTACAGCTCACAATAGTATTCAGACTTTACCAGAAAAAAGATGCTAGCAAAACTAGAGTTCCCAGGGCAGATATTCAGATTTTTATTCACAAATATGCTGGACACACCAGTGAGATTATTTTTTAAACGATTCATTGATTCCTTCTTGCCTTTGGGATTCAGTGGTAATTTTTGTAAGCAATTCCTTTTAAAACACATTATTAAACATGGAATATGCAATGGAATGTTTAAGCACATGAATTAACATTATTGACATTTGATTAAAAATAAGAAATTCAAATCCATTTACACATTTTCATGGATCTGAGACTCACGGATCCTTTGAGTTACTTGATACAGTAGGGATTCTGACCGTTTTTCCCATGGTCCTTTTACTAGAGGGCACTTAGCGAATAACTAAAATTCACCGAATCATTAGACTCATCAACCTAGCACACACAATGATTCCCTCAGATCTGTCTGTCTCACTACGCGTTACGAGTCGGATGCGCTGAATACCATGGTTCAGATGAATCAAGTAAATTAATCCCCAATGATAGTTTCCTAAACAACTGTTCCTACAGTTACTAGCTAACAACTGAATAGTGTAATTTCTGTTTGTATTGCTTTATGTTGTTGCTAACAAGATACAGTAACTTAGGACTTAACTGAGTAAAAAAGGAGAAGGATTTGTGAAAAAGTTATGTAAAAAAATATTTTACTTATCTCGCATTAATCTAGATTTACTCATCTCTCTATGTGTATATAATAGTAAAATAATAATAGTAAGCAGTATGCCTAATTAAAGTTAAGGTTATGACATGATAATAAAAAATGTTGTAAGTTCAATCCCAGGACCACCAGGCTGCTACTGCTTTGTCCTGTTGAGCAAAGGCCCATAACACTCAACTGCCCAACTGTTATATGCCATACTAAACATATATTTATTTATTTTCTCTCTTAGCAATGAACATTATCTTAAAGAAGCTTTACAGTAATATAAAAAATACTACAATTAAAGTCTAAAAGTAAATCAAATATTTATCGTAAGACAGCAAGCCTGAGGTAACGTTGTATCCAATTTGGAACCAATCCTTTTCTGGGTAAAACCAGTAAGTGTGATTTAAAAATGTTGTCCTTTCTACAACTGTATATAGTCAAATTAAGTTAATCAAATCAAAGTAATTTCCTAGATTATTACAGATTAACACAAATTGCTTTCTGTTTTAACCTTTTAATATTTAGTGTTACGGGAAGTAGACTCAGAACACAAAAAGTTAGAAATCAAACTTTATATTAGAAACATAAAACAAGTACACACTCAGAGAGGATACAGGCAGCGGTAGCTGGATGATCAGCATGGCGTAGCCCTCAGAGGTGATCTGAGCAACAGAGAAAACAGGATTTTGCAAAGCATCTAAAAGAAAACAAGCGTAAGCGATTATAAGACTAAGTCATTTTTTACGAAGGAGACCAGACAAAGGGCTCATGTGAAAAAGGTGATTATGCAGGGAGTGGGAGTGATTGGGGAATGCGTGACAGGTGTGCGTGGTTAATACTCGGGTGAATAGGAGCTGTGAACGGTGAAAGAGCCAGACATTCAGGTAGTCTATCTGGGGCTATTCTAAGTAGAATTGACCACCTCATAACCACCAGAATACAACTAGATAGAGACATTTGTTTAAAGTGTGTTATGTATGTGTGTCCAGTAAATGTGTTTTATTCATGATGTAACTGTAGCATGTGCTTTTATATGCATAGTTATAAAATGTTGTTTTATGTACACTTATTTTAGTAAAATGAGCATATATTTTCCTGTACATCCCAAGATTAACATATCCACTGAATGCAAGTAGTTCTGAACCCAAGTGCAGCTTTATTCATCTTTAATTCCAATACAATAAACCTAAACTTGCCTTGGCTAAAGGCAACAAGAGGGCTGTAAATACCAAACAATTAAAACCAATGACAATATGACACACAGATTTAATAAATCAATGACAATATGACACACAGATTTAATAAACCAATGACAATATGACAAACAGACAAGTGCATGTCATGAACACATAAGGAACAAGAACATGAACCACCTTGGGAAAACGAGTGCAGTGTTTAGAATAGCAGGAAGAGAAGTGTGTTATGTGCAAAATAAAGCTATAGATATATAGTTTTTGTTTGCCGTTTAGAGAGAGAACGTGGGTTACTGAATGTGTCATGGATAAAAAAATCTGGACGAGTTTTCTTGTGTGCATCTGTTTTTGATCAGTTTTTACTGTCTGATATTATGACAACCGAGATCCCACAGTGTGAAATGGGGATCATGTTTCTACAGTTTAAAACTCACACACTGTAAGCCAGGATGTACAGAATGCATGCTTTCCAGCTGTCCTACCCTCTGCTGATTACCTGGTTCAGGTCAGTTCAGTCAATCATAGGGTAGAAAACAGCAAATGATCAGGTCTTCCCACACCCCACTTTCTTCTGAAATAGTATCTTCCAGCTTCCGACTGACTGAACACACCTGAAATAGGTAATCAGCAGTGGGAAGGGCAGGGGTAGCTGAAATAACTTAAGGAACATGGGTTACCCAAACCCTGCATATAACTAGTCTGTTCCGTCGAAAATAAAATTAGTGGGTAGAGAGACTGCTATTGTGGTAGCAGTTAAAATCATCAGTTAGCAATTCAATGTGATAATATAAGCCATCTGTTTAAAAACTTACAGACTATTTACTTTAAAAATTACTTTTTATTTTTAGAATTTACACAACTAATTAAAAAAACAATGATAAGTAAACATTATTTTCTAATCAATGATATATACTTACCAAGAGTGCTATTTGAAACTGAAAAGTTTTAATATAAAAGTTAGTATTACAAATAGGGTGCATTGGTGGCTTAAATGGGTAAGGCATTTGTTTGTTGTTTGAACACCCTTAAAACTTTTAAATATGATGCGACTCCCCACAGAGCTCGTCTAGGCCCCCTTGTGGGTCAGGAACCCCCTGTTGAGAACCGCTGACCTACAGTATAGGCAACTGTTGCCTTTAGAAATAGTGAATAAAATAATTAGTGCAGAATATTTTAATCAGTTTAATGAGGATTTATCATACATTTTGTTCTCTGAATGAAATGCAGATTATTAATTTTGTTTTCTCGTTGTTTTGGCTTGCAAAGTTAAACATCATTATCGTTTAAATCGAAAGAATTGAATTGAAAGCTAAAATTTGGGGTAAATTGCATATTTATTTTTTTTTGTGTTGCAATGTTTTTAATTAAATATAAATGTAAGGAAGTGAAACTGTTTTTTATTCATTAAAAATAAAGAGGATATTATCTACTTGTAGTTAAAACTACTTAACTATTTTAACCATAAGAAATGAAGTTTTTTACCCTCAAACCCTGTGTAAAAACTTTTTTCTACCACTTTTTTCTACTAGTTTATTTGTTTTTGAGGTTAACAAAATTCAATTCAATTCAGTTTTATTTGTATAGCGCTTTTTACAATGGTGATTGTCACAAAGCAGCTTTACAATTGAAGAAATTATGAAACAGAATTAAACATAAATCAGTTTGTCCCTGATGAGCAAGCCGGGGGCGACGGTGGCAAGGAAAAACTCCCTGAGATGAGATAGGAAGAAACCTTGAGAGGAACCAGACTCAACAGGGAACCCATCCTCATTTGGGTGAAAACAGGTAGCAGGGATCATGTGGTTACATTGTGTGTGTGTGTAGACAACTATAATCATCAGTCCTTAGCGAGCAGCCGGAACATCTTTATGGCGAAGTGGGTCGTCCTAGATCGCCCGGTGATGCCATCATCTGGGCAGGTCACAGGGAAGGGACCCACAGGACGGGTCGGTGGTGGGGACTGGATCACCGGCAGCTCCGTTGTGGCGTATGTAACTCAACAGTGAGAGAGAGAGAGAGAGAGAGAGAGAGAGAGAGAAGAAGAGAGAGAGAGGGAAAGAAAGGCAAAAAGAAGGAGAAAAGTTAAGTGACAATGTAATCACACGGTTTGGATTGATTAAATGAATAATGTAGAGTGCAAGGATGGACTCTGACAAGACTAACTAGGTCAGCATAACTAAAAGGAGAACCAGAGGGAAACACACAGACATGAGGGCTCCCTGATATGTTAAGCAACCAGCCGCTCTCATCATCAACACCGTGATCAATAAGAGAGAGGGGAGGACAGCATCTAAACATACCAGATCACCTTAATACTCAACTCCCATGAGTCCCCCAGATCTGCTCCTTTATCTAAGGGGAATCAAATACAAAAAGGCTTGATTAAATAAGTATGTTTTTTAATATCTCAAAATATCTCACTTGATTGAGTAAGCATATAGTACATGTGTCTAATCAACTTTCTCTTTTCTTTATTTACAAATTAGCTTATTGTGATTGTAATAATGACACCATCATAATTGTCATTTGCCATTATCTCAAAAGTTTGTGTAAAATATGAAAAAGTGCATATTAAGCATGGCACAGGTTGCCACCTTGACGAAGCATTTTCTTAACATCCAAGATAGAACTTTTTTTGTAGAATGGAAAAATCACACAATTTCCACACATGAGCTCAATGAAACTACAACTAAGATCTAGCAGGTAGTCATGAAAATGATGGATTTATGAGGTGGAGATTGCAGCAACAGCTTTTTCCAGTAAAGCCAGGATGACTATTTATTATTGAAGAGCGCGTGGGAGAGATTCTTACGCCTGAATGTCAGAAAGTGGGAAATGTTGTATGTGGTAGTGGTGCAAGAGTGTTTTGCAAGTTGTCTGTACTGTATATCATAATGAAGGTGTTTGATCCAGCTGAGAATTAATGACCTCTGCTATGCTGGACTTTTTAGATACATTTAGGTTTTTATCAACTGGTGCCATTTTGGACAAAAACATCCTGCAAAAGATTTTAATAAAATGTTGTAATTTGTAAGCTTTAAAAACACAAAACTTACTTAGATAATCATCTCAAATTTTTTTTTGCTAAAACCATCATTATACTTTATATTATACTAAAATTACTTTAGTATGTTTCACAAATAAAGCCTATAAAATAGGGCACCAGTGATATATTGTTAATCTGTCCTTACCAAGACAAGAACCAGACTTCCACTTCTAAGCAACACCCAATGATTGTTCAGCTATTTTCATAACGCATTGGATGCCTTCCTAAAGGGCCACATCAGCAAGCAGACGGTGTCCAACATGCTCCAAAAAGTGTCATTCACTCGTAATACGTACATGTTGTGAGCATCGGTCTGTTTCTTATTATTGCTTTTGACACGCTCTTGATGTATTAAACGATTGAATGCACTTCAATCTGGCTACTGTGCTTTTGTGCACCCACATATAAACACACTAATTGCCTGAAATGCTCAGTCATAAGACAAAGTGGCTTTTTGAATAAACCAGTGCTATTAAGCAAAACTGTGTCTAACTTCTTATTCGGCTGAGTCCCATTGGTATTCCGAGATGTTCGAGCTGTGTTGTAGGTGGAAGTCAGAGCCAATTACTTTGGCTCTTGGTTGTTGTTTTTTGCTAGGAGGGTGGGAAAGGGTGTGTGTGTATTTTAGCTGAGAACAGGACTACAAGAATGGTGTTGGGTCAAGAGTTTGAATGGGGAGTGCAGTTTGGATGACCATACTTCTGGCATATGATTGGGATTGGAAATGATGTTGGTTAAATTTGGAGTGGATGTGATTCAGATTTAAACTTTGTGTGTTCAGTTCAGCCATGCTGACTCCACATTTACTGTAGCACCCACACACCGAGCTGTGAGTCATCTTGCTGGAGAGACTGAGTGGGCCTGCATATGTGTTCAATTCCATAGCAATCCATGTAGTAATTGCATGACTTGCTGTAATGTAACCCTTAATAGTGACAGCATTATATGTTTATGTTTTATATCTTTACATTTATGATGCCCATGCTGAAAATATATGTAGAATATCAAAATTTTCATTTCATTTTATATTGCAACTATCAGTCAGCACCTTCTCACACACCTTTAAAGTACAGGGTTTTATGCATAACCTATATTTTTATTGATTTTAAAATAATTCTAAATCCAATGACGCCCTTAGAATTCAACATTTATATCACTTTTAGTTAACTTTTAGTTTCTGCAGGGATCCCGGCTGTGCAGCGGTGCATCTGAACATATGGAACTAATCAGGCAGGTCACTAATGACTTAAGCAGGTGACAGGAGACTGACCACAAATTAACCGTAATTATAAACAGGAGACCCCTGTTTGTATTTTGCCATACACCGTAACCTCAAAATGTCATTCTCTATTGTTGTCTAAAGCCTCTTAATTGTTTTTTACCAATTTTAAACAAAATAGACCGTTACTTTCTGACAGTTGGCAAAATAGTAACAAAGTGAGTCATTAAGTGCAGTGCTGCATGAAGGAAAAACGGTAGTCTGCAAACATCAGTTAATCCTGAATTTAAAAAATATAGAATTATACACAAAGCCACATATCATACCCAATCTTAATGCCGATTCCTAAGCTAGGGTTGCAAACTCTGGGGAAGTAGTAGCTCAGTGATTAGAGCCATAAATGTAACTAGAAAAATAATTTAAATCTATAAGAAAACTTATAAAGACAAATAAAGGGACACTCGAAGCAGCAGGGGCCACATGCCTCAAGGCCACGATAATAACAAGTCTGATGGAGTGCTTAAATCAAATGGAAACAACAATAAACTGTCTTTTATTGAAATCAGTGTGAACAGATGCACTCTGTTCTTTACAACTCAATCACAACTCAGCAGACTTTTCTAGTGGTCATATTGTCATAGCTTAGTTCATAGTTATTATAATAATAAGCAGGTGAAAGTAAGACCAAAAAAATTGATTTAGAGGAACTGGTAAACTTATAAAATTACCAGTTTCATAACATTTTACTTGTAAACCAACACATTGCAATACCATCTTTAGTTTTGGTAATTGAATGTAGTTATGTCATTATTTATTCAGTTTTTATGCAGCTTTATGGTTATTTCGTTCTATTGAAGGATGGCGGTATCTAGTTAAGCATAACATTTCTACACATTTTGTACATGGGACTATTCTACCCTATCCCCAGAAATAGCAACTTATTTACATTTACCTTATTCAAAGCAACTTACATTTATTTTCATTATAAATGCAATTGGGGGTTAAGGGCTTCGCTCAGGGGCCCAGCAGTGGCAACTCGGTGGTGCTGGAAATTGAACCCACAATCTTCTGGTTAACAGTCCAACACCTTAACCATAAAGCTACCACCTCCCCACTTATACACCACTTATATGTTCCTATTAGCTTTTACTACTAAGCCTTGTAGAAGCTGATTCTTAAACACTTACTTTTGTCAGCATCTACCGATAAAAATGCATACAGGTGCTTAAAAAACTTATACAACTAAAATATAACTGTAATTGTTGTTGTAGTGCCTAAAAGAGCCTAATACTGGGCGATTTAAAACAAGCAAATTGCCATGTAAAGTTCCCCTGTCAGCATCTGGTTTGGAAGAACAGGGTCAGACACACTTCCAAGCATTTTACCTTAGTGTTACATTTTTAATCCTTATTGGAGTTGACAGCAATCTGTCCATCTCCCAGCCATGTCATTATAACACTTTGTTATTCACCCGAAGGTTTGGTTTATTAGCTGGTTGGCTTTCTTATACAAAGCAAAAGTTCACTGCAAGTGAAACCATTACCTGTTAGCTGCAGTAATTTTCTTTTTTTTTGGCAGGTCTTGGTAAAGCCCTGGTAATAGACTTCTTTGGGCAATTACATGTGAGTTCTGTGAGAAAATGAGGGCCCTAGAGTAAGAAAAACTTTGCTTAAGGTCATAAAAGTATATCGAGCAGTTGCAAAGCTAGCCACCCCCCAACCTAATAATACAAGTATGTTATTGTCGCTGGCATAATGCCAGAAAATTAGCGTGTTCACACCTTGCCCCTCATATATTTCCTCTACAAAACAAAGCAAGTCAATACGAAGAGCCAAGTGGAACTGCCAAAAAACTGTAAAGAACTTTTTTTGGCTTGGATCTCTGTACATTATTGTGCTAATACATTAAAAGTTATAGCTCTAAAAATGTTTTTTCCTCATTGTCTCATTGTGCTGTATGTGTGTGAGTGTGTGCCAGCCTTGAGGGATTGTATAGTAGAAGTAATGGACTGTTGGCTGCACTGTAACATCTGGCAGTAAATGTCTGTGAATTGCAAAGATCTGTTCCCCTTACTTACCTCAGCTCTTTTAGCTTTAAGCTATGTAAAAAACAACTTTGAGATTCACAATAAATCACACATATTATATAGATATAATTATATATAATAAAAACTTTCTATACTATTGTACTTTTAACTTTCCTTTTCATCTTATGCAGAGGTGGGTAGAGTAGCCAAAATCTGTACTTGAGTAAAAGTGGGAATATTTACTTAAGTAATAGTAAAAAAAGTATCTAATAAAACACTACCTAATTAGTTATTAGTTACTTCTGATCTGACACAAAGCAAAAACCCTGAATTTCAAGACTACTCAAGTTTTTAGCTCCCTCTCCTCCAAAGTCTCTCTGTTCTGCTTATAGTAAACAGGTTAAAGTAAAAGTAAAGTCAATCTCAGTCCTGCGATGGACATCAACATCACATGACCTGTCATTTAAACAAATTGTACCGGCAGTATCAGAACCCCTGTTGAAAATAGTTAACTCTTCTCTCAGCAGTGGGTATGTTCCGAAATCTTTTAAATTAGCAGTGATTAAACCTTTAATTAAGAAACCTGACCTTGACCAAAATGAGCTGTCAAACTATAGACCGATATCTAACCTTCCGTTTGTCTCTAAAATTCTAGAGAAGGTAGTTGCGCAAACAACTATGTTCATATTTACAAATAAATAACATACACGAACTTTATCAATCAGGATTCAGGCCTCACCACAGCACAGAGACGGCACTGGTCAAAGTAGCTAATGACCTCTTACTGGCATCCGACCAAGGTTGTGTATCGTTGCTTATATTACTTGACCTTTAGTGCGGCCTTCGACACTATAGATCACAATATTCATCTTCACAGATTAGAAAAATCATCAGTAGGAATTAAAGGAACAGCTCTTGCGTGGCTCAGGTCCTATTTAACCAATCGTTACCAGTTTGTAGATTTAAATGGTGATTATTCTGCGTGCTCCCTTGTAAAGTATGGTGTTCCACAGGGCTCGGTTTTAGGCCCACTTCTTTTCTCTCTTTACATGCTGCCTCTGGGAAACATAATCCGTAAGCATGATATCAGTTTTCCACTGTTACGCTGATGACACACAGTTATACGTCTCATCAAGGCCTGATGCGAAAGGCCAGTTTAATAACATTGAGCAATGTGTGAAGGAAGTAAGAGATTGGATGCTATGCAATTTCCTCTTGCTTAACACTGACAAGACGGAGGTTCTGGTTCTAGGACCACAGGTAGCTAAAAGTAAGCTTCCTGATCACACCTTAACCCTAGACAGTCTTTCTGTTTCACCGAGTGCAACAGTAAAAGATCTGGGTGTGATTTTAGACTCCAATCTCTCATTTGAAGCCCATGTCGACAATATTAGCAGGATAGCGTTTTATCATCTCAGAAATATCGCTAAAATAAGAAATATCTTGTCGCTTACTGATGCCGAAAAATTAGTTCATGCGTTTATCACATCCAGGCTGGATTACTGTAACGCTTTACTGTCTGGATGTTCAACTAGGTGCATTAATAAACTTCAGCTAGTCCAGAATGCAGCAGCGAGAGTCCTCACTAAAACTAAAAGATACGAGCACATCACGCCGGTCCTATCCACACTGCATTGGCTCCCAGTGAGACACCGCATCGATTTTAAAATACTACTTTTAACTTACAAAGCTCTAAATGGTCTCGCACCGCAGTACTTAAGCGAACTTCTAGTGTCTTACGTTCCGCCACGCCTACTTCGATCAAAGGATGCAGGCTGCCTGTCAGTACCGCGTATTATAAAAACTACAGCAGGGGGCAGAGCCTTTTCTTACAGGGCCCCTATGCTATGGAATAACCTCCCTATGTATGTTCGGGAATCAGACACAGTCTCAGTGTTTAAGTCCAGGTTAAAAACATACTTATTTAATCAAGCCTTTTGTATTTGATTCCCCTTAGATAAAGGAGCAGATCCGGGGGACTCATGGGTGGTTGAGTATTAAGGTGATCTGGTATGTTTAGATGCTGTCTTCCCCTCTCTTATTGATCACGGTGTTGATGATGAGAGCGGCTGGTTGCTTAACATATCAGGGAGCCCTCATGTCTGTGTTTCCCTCTGGTTCTCCTTTTAGTTATGCTGACCTAGTTAGTCTTGCCGGAGTCCATCCTTGCACTCTACATTATTCATTTAATCAATCCAAACCGTGTGATTACATTGTCACTTAACTTTTCTCCTTCTTTTTGCCTTCCTTTCCCTCTTTCTCTCTCTCTCTCTTTCTCTCTCTCTCTCTCTCTCTCTCTCATTCTCTCACTGTTGAGTTACATACGCCACAACGGAGCTGCCGGTGATCCAGTCCCCACCACCGACCCATCCTGTGGGTCCCTTCCCTGTGACCTGCCCAGCGGATGATGCATCAGCGGGCGATCTAGGATGACCCACTTCGCCATAAAGACGTTCCGGCTGCTCGCTAAGGACTGATGATTATAGTTGTTTACACACACACACGATGTCCTAGATCTCATGATCCCTGCTACCTGTTTTCACCCAAATGAGGATGGGTTTCCTGTTGAGTCTGGTTCCTCTCAAGGTTTCTTCCTATCTCATCTCAGGGAGTTTTTCCTTGCCACCGTCGCCCCGGCTTGCTCATCAGGGACAAACTGATTTGTTTAATTCTGTTTTATAATTTCTTCAATTGTAAAGCTGCTTTGTGACAATCACCATTGTAAAAAGCGCTAAACAAATAAAACTGAATTGAATTTACAATCAAATCTCAAACACTCTCAGATGTTTTTCTAACAGTAACTCTGCCTTTATTTTTCTACCTCTTGAGAGTAGTTCCTTCAAAAATATTTTTATTTTAACATTTTTTAAGTACATACATTATTTAGGTAGGAATAAAAAAACAAAAACAATCCTGTGTTAATTTTGTATGAATGTTCTACACTTTAGTCAGGTGTCAAAAAAACTTTATTGAGGTGTTCGGCTGTTGTATAAATGCAGGACGTCCCAGTTTGCTGTTTAGTTTATTTAGTTTTGTGTTTAATGGATATAAAAATTTGCAGATGTTTAGAATGAATGTTTGTTTATGAGCGTGCGTTTGTTTGTAGGTTCAGAAGATATTTGTCATTGCTTGCCTGAGCACGCATATGAGTTAAACTATTCGGACAGTGTGTAAAATGTGGTTTTACAATAAGGTCAAAGTGTCTATAGATACCAAATGATTATTAATTTTACGTGTTTTTTTAGGTTGGAGCTGCAATTCCTCTAAGCTGTGAAGTCAGTTTGGTTTGGTAAACACAGCATGCGTTGCATTATAAAACTATTGTTTATGACTTCTTGGAGTGAAAACACAGACTGAACTTATGGTCACTGGTGATCTGCCTCTGATAACATACACACGTCTTCCTCTACTTCAGCCACTATCTTACAGCTAAACTTAAGCGGGAGATTCATAGCAGCGAACAAAACTTATTATTAATAAAATCTTTTATTTATTACCATATGATAGTAACGCCAAATGTAGCAGAGTAAAAGTAAATTCTTTTCACTAAAAATTTACTATACTAACAGTAAAGGTACACATCATTATAATATAGTTCAAAAGAAAAGTCACCAACAATCTAATAAGCAAATCCTTGCATACAGATATAGGTAGATAAAGTGGATATAAGAGACGTTAATTTATTAACTGTATAAAGAAACTCCTTTTATAATAATTCCACACTGTGCTGAATGATACAGCTTACCTTTATTCCTGACAGTCGAGCGATAATCAATAGGAAATATTTTTAATCAGAAACAGAATAATAAAAGAATAAGAATTAAGTGTAATCAATACAAAATCATTTTTTCCATTGCCACTGATGTTGAAATAAAAAGGCTAAAGTACATGTTTTGTTCAGTTTTACACATATAACAGCTGTTGTGCACATGGTTACAGAGGCTTGAGCACGATATTAGTGTGGGATACTGGGTGTGGCGGTATGTCACGCAACAGAGCAGACGATTGTGTAATGTATGCAGTTGTAATAGTCTGATGTATATCCCAGAATGCCATCCACCTGGAAGTAATACCACAACAGTGACAAACTAACATTTAATCAGATGTTACTTTTTAGACATTAATGTGAGAATTTTAAGTTTTAGGAATAAGTTACAATGCCGGGATGTAAATGAATTGTTTTATTTGTGTTTTAACAAAGCTTGAAGGAAAATTTACAAGGCATCCAAGAATAGAGGTGTATAGGTGCATAAGTTCACTTTAATGTATTATTTAAAGCATGAGGGGGCAGGTACAAAGCTCACAGAACTGACAAAGACATGGGAAAGTGGTAGTGCAGTAGTTAAGGTGTTGGACTGCTTCAATTCCCAGCACCACCAAGTTACCACTACTGAGATAAATGTAAGTCGCTCTGAATGAGGAAGTCTGCCAAAATACTGCATGTAATGCATAAATGTAAATGTAGGATATATTTATAAAATTGATTCATTCGTACATATGCACAGCGAGCGAGCACGAGAGCACAGCAAGCAACACGAGAGCACAGCGAGCGACAAACTAAAGAAAACAAACAAAACAGCAACTTACGGTACGCAAAATGGCAAACTTTCAGCTTGTTCAGTGTGTAGAGTGCAGGATGTTTAGAGAGTCTTCTTCCACCACTAGCGATAGTTTTATTTATAATAAATGTTTGTTAGTTAGCACTTTGGCGGAGAAGATCCTAGCTTTAGAGGAACGCATCCAGACTTTAGAGAGGGTTAGCAAGAAAGCAATTAGCTCTCCCGTAGCGGTGAGTCTGGATGCTACAGGCGTAGCCCCCCGACTCCGGCATTAGAGCCCTCACAGCGGGGCGAATGGGTGATGACTCTGCGGCATACTCGCGCAGCCAAAGCTACGGCTAAGGCTTTGGCTAAGGCTAAAGTTAAGGCTAACCCACCGGAGCACGCCACTATGCTTCACATGCCCAATAGATTTGCCCTCCTCAGTGAAGCACCCACTGAGAAACCTGAAGGTACTCTGGTTATTGGAGATTCTATAGTGAGGCAGGTGAAATTAGCTAGGCCTCTAGGGGCGCCAGCGGCGGTAGTTAGATGTATTCCAGGAGCCAGAGCACCAGACATAGCAGATAATCTTAGGGCTGTAGGCCAGCATAGGTTTTCAAAGATAGTGGTTCATGCTGGTGCTAACGATATACGCCTTCGACAGTTGGAAACTAGTAAGGCTCACTTCATAGAGGTGTTTAAACTAGCGAAGGCGATGTCCGATGTCGTAGTATGCTCTGGCCCCATACCAATGCGATGTGGTGACATAGCTTGCAGCAGGTTATGGTCGCTGAATCGCTGGATGTCCAGGTGGTGCTCCGTAAACAGTGTGGGCTACATTGACAATTAGAAAACTTTTGAGGGCACAAAAAACCCAGAGACCAGGCCAAGCAGCAGACCAACAGGTTAATCCGACCGTCTGCTAGCTGCCCAGAGTCGTCACTCAGGGTTTATAATATTGAGACTGAGTCTGTTCCCCGAGCTAAACAATATAAATATAGAAAACCCCCAAAAGTTTGCTTCAGTAATTTAATTAATGTAGATATCTGTAATTCAGAGAATATTGAACACACAGTATGCACCTCTGATCTGAAGCTAGGATTGTTAAACATTAGATCTCTTACTTCTAAAGTGCTTATGGTTAATGAAATGATCTCAGATATGGATTTTGACATTTTGTGTTTAACAGAAACATGGACTAAACCGAATGAGTATGTAGCATTTAATGAAGCTAGTCCTCCAGCATTCAGCTACATACATTAGCCTTGTCCAACTGGAGGAGGTGCCGCAGTTATTTATAATAATAATCATCGTACAGAAACATTTTAATTCATTTAAAGCTCTCTACAGTAACCTTACATCTGCAGAGACAAATAATAAGCAGAGTCAGTCGATTTCTTTAATTCTTATTTACAGACCCCCAGGACCATACTCCGTATTTCTTAGTGAATGTGCAGATTTCCTGTCTAACCTGGTTGTCTCCTTTGATAAAGCTTTAATTGCTGGAGACTTTAATATTCATTTTGAAAACACAGACGACCCGGTGAGAACAGCATCTATGTCCTTACTCGACTCAGTGGGAGTAAATCAGTGTGTAATAGGACCCACTCATAAAGCAGGATTGGATCTCCGTCTGATCCAACAGAACTTATGCAGGTGACTGAATACATAGATGACGCATTCCGCTATACGTTAGATAACGTAGCTCCAGTTAAAAGGAAAATAATTAAAGATAAGAAACTTGCTCCTTGGTATAATGAACACACACGCTCTTTAAAACAGAGCGCCCGTAAACTAGAACGTAAATGGCACCAAACTAGGTTGTCGGTTTTCCAGGCAGCATGGAAAGAGGGAATCCTAGCTTATAAAAAAGCGCTTAGTGTAACTAGATCAATGTATCTCTCTAACCTTATTGAAAAAAATAATAATAATCCTAGATTTCTATTTGACCCCATCGCAAAATTAACTAGGAATAAGACGACCTCAGAAATCTGCACCATAACTGCGTGCAGCAGTGAGGATTTCATGAACTTTTTGATAATAAAAAACCAGCTTTAAAACCAGACCTTTCGAATGATTCTGATGATCAACTAACCACATCAGATCAGAACTTAGAAAAGTAACTTTTCACCCAGCAGTGGGTATGTTCCGAAATCTTTTAAATTAGCAGTGATTAAACCTTTAATTAAGAAACCTGATCTAGACCACAATGAGCTGTTGAACTACAGGCCGATATCTAACCTTCCGTTTATCTCCAAAATCCGAGAGAAGGTAGTAGCGCAGCAGTTATGTTCATATTTACAAAGAAATAACATACACGAACATTATCAATCAGGATTCAGGCCTCATTACAGCACAGAGACAGCACTGGTCAAAGTAGCTAATGACCTCTTACTGGCATCCGATCAAGGCTGTGTCTCGTTGCTTATATTACTTGACCTTGGTGCGGCCTTCGACACCATAGATCCCGATATTTTTCTTCACAGATTAGAAAAATTAGTTGGAATTAAAGGAACGGCTCTTGCGTGGCTCAGGTCCTATTTAACCAATCGTTACCAGTTTGTAGATTTAAATGGTGATTATTCTGCGTGCTTCCTTGTAAAGTATGGTATTCCACAGGGCTCGGTTTTAGGCCCACTTCTTTTCTCTCTTTACATTCTGCCTCTGGGAAACATAATTCGTAAGCATGATATCAGTTTTCTCTGTTACGCTGATGACACACAGCTATACGTCTCATCAAGGCCTGATGTGAAAGGCCAGTTTAATAAAATTGAGCAATGTGTGAAGGAAATAAGGGATTGGATGTTATGCAATTTCCTCTTGCTTAACCCTGACAAGACGGAGGTTCTGGTTCTAGGACCACAGGTAGCTAAAAGTAAGCTTCCTGATCACACCTTAACCCTAGACAGTCTTTCTGTTTCACCAAGTGCAACAGTAAAAGATCTGGGTGTGATTATAGACACCAATCTCTTATTTGAAGCCCAGGATAGCGTTCTATCATCTCAGAAATGATGACACAGTCTCAGTGTTTAAGTCCAGGTTAAAAACTCATTTATTTAATCAAGCAAATCAAGGGATAAAGGAGCAAATCTGGGGGACTCATGGGAGTTGAGTATTATGGTGATCTGGTATGTTTAGATGCTGTCTTCCCCCCTCTTATTGATCACGGTGTTGATGATGAGAGCGGCTGGTTGCTTAACATATCTCTCTGGTTCTCCTTTTAGTTATGCTGACCTAGTTAGTCTTGCCGGAGTCCATCCTTGCACTCTACATTATTCACTTAATCATTCCAAACCATGTGATTACATTGTCACTTAACTGTTTCCCTTCTTTTTTCGTCTTCCTTTCCATCTCTCGCTCTCTTTCTCTCACTGTTGAGCTACATATGCCACAACGGAGCTGCCGTTGATCCAGACCCCATCTCCACCTCGGACCTGTCGGACCCTTCCCTGTGACCTGCTCCAGTGGATGATACATAACCAGGGTGACCAAGGACGTCCCACTCCACCATAAAAGATGTTCCAGCTGTTCATTAAGGACTAATGATTTAAGTTGCTCACACATACACAATGTAACCACTTAATTCCTGCTACCTGTTTTTCACCCAAATGAGGATGGGTTCTCTGTTGAGTCTGGTTCCTCTCAAGGCTTCTTCCTATTTCCATCCCAGGGAGTTTTTCCTTGCCACCGTCGCCCCCGGCTTGCTCATCAGGGACTAACTGAATTCTGTCTCATTTTTATCTTATAATTTCTTCGATTGTGTAAAGCTGCTTTGTGACAATCACCATTGTAAAAAGCGCTATACAAATAAAATTGACTAGACTTGAATTGACATAGTAAAGACAAAGAACGTAAGAAGTCACTGCTGTTGGTAACAAATTTTTGTGATGTAGATAGTAAAAGCAAAAGTTATCATAAACGTATATATATTAATATGTACACCCCTAAACCATTTTGTTGAAGTACAGTTTTGATTTTTTACAGCATTTAGTCTTTTGCAAAAGGAATGAGCTTAAAATATCTCAAATTAGCAAAATTTTTGTTTTGCAAAAACAATGTTAAGAAAATCTAGGCCCAGCAGAAGGAGCATCCGACGTAAAACTATGCCAAATCTAAATATGCGAATTATCCGCCAAAATTTTATCCTGGATTGGTCGAGGCCCGGGTTAACAACTGCCACCGGCACCGTTAAGCTACAGGGTGCCAGCTAAAATTGGGCTACTGTTGATCAAAGGAGGAGAGGAGGAGGCCACGTAAATAGACAGAAATAGAGGAGGAAAGTCAAGAGTGTAGGACTGAGAATAGGGTTGCTGATGGTTGGAATAATGACAGGGAAAGGTAGAGAGCTGGTGGATATGATAAAGAGAAGGAAGTAGATATATTGTGTGTACAGATGACCGGGTGGAAGGGTAGCAAGACTTGTAGTATTAGATCAGGATTCAAGTCGTTTTATCATGGTGTGGATAGGAAGAGAAATGGAGTAGGAGTGATCCTGAAAGATTACTTTGTGAAGAATGTTTAAAGTTAGAAGAGAAAGAGAGGTTCTGGCGTGAGTTAGATGCGGTAATGGTGAAGTATTGGAGTAATGGTGGAGTATTTGCAGAGGAGAGAAAGTAGTGATAGACTTTGCTAAGAGGATGGAGACTTTTGTCCAGAAGAGAGAGGAGCATATAGTGAATTATAAGAGCAGACGAAGGAGCACACAGGTAGATTACCTCTTATGTAGATGAAGCAATCTAAAAGACATTAGTGACTGTAAAGTTGTGGTGGGAGAGAGTGTAGCCAGACAGCATAGGATGGTGGTGTGGAAGAAGAAGAAATCAAAGGTAGAGAAGAAAACCAAGTGGTGGAAGCTGAAAAGGGAAGAATACTGTGAAAAATTTAGACAGGGGTTGAAACAGGCTCACAAGTGAGGAGAGTGTACAGAGAGGATGGAAGGAGTACTTTGAAGTGTTGATACATGAGGAAAATGAGAGGGAGAAATGGGTAGAAGACGTAAACAATGTGGAGCAGGAAGTTCAAAAGATTAGTACATGCAAAGTTAGGATGGCTTTGAAAAGGATGAAAAGAGGAAAGGCGGTTGGTCCTGATGAGATAGCAGTGGAGGTGTGGAAAGTCTAGGAGAGGCAGCAGTGGAATTTCTTACTAGATTGTTTGACAGGATTTCAGTAAGTGAGAAGATGCCAGAGGAATGGAGGAGGAGTGTAATGGTGCCTATCTTTAAGAACAAGGTTGATGACAACTACAGAGAACTTAAAGTCGATGAGTCATACAATAAAGGTATGGGAAAGAGTAGTGGAAGCTGGGTTCAGGAGGGTAGTAGATATTTGTGACCAGAAGAAGTATAGCTTTATGCCCAGAAAGAGCACTACAGATGCAATCTTTGCTCTAAGAATGCTGATGGAGAAGAGATGGTCGTAGGGAGCTGCATTGTGTTTTTGTAGACCTGGAGAAATCATATGACAGGGTACCAAGAAAAGAGCTGTTAGGAATAGCAAATAAGTATGTCAGGGTGGTGCAGGATATGTATGAGAGAAGCAGGACAGTGGTAAGGTGTGCAGTAGGTTAGACAGAGGATTTCAAAGTGGCGGTGGGTTTTCATAAAGGATCAGCTTTGAGCCTTCTGACAGAAGAAGTCAGGCAGGAATCTCTTTGGACAATGATGTTTGCAGATGACATTGTAATCTGTAGTGAGAGCAGGGAGCAGGTGGAGGAAAACCTGAAGAGGTGGAGGTTTGCACTGGAGAGAGTACGTGTTTAAATAAAAGGGAGGGAAGTGGAACAGAGATTACAGGGTGAAAAGGTGAAGACGGTACAGGAGTTTCAGTTCTTCTCAGTCCAGAGGAATGGAGATTGTTTAAAAGAGGTAAAGAAGTGAGTACAGGCAGGTTGGAATGGGTGGAGAAACACGTCAGGAGTGATGTGTAACGTGTGTGATGTGAGTGAGTATATCAGCTAGAATCAAGGGGAAGGTGTACAAGACAGTGGTGAGACTAGCTATGATGTATGGTTTAAAGACAGTTAGCAGAGCTGGAAGTAGCAGAGCTGAAGATGTTGAGGTTTTCTTTGGGAGTGACGAGGTTGGACAGGATTAGGAACAAGTTCATCAGGAGGACGGTTTATGTTAGCTATTTTGGGGAAAAAGTCAGGGAAGCCAGATTGAGGTGGTTTGGGCATGAACATAGGAGGGATAGTAAATATATTGGTAGGAGGATGTTAGAAATAAAGCTACCAGGCAGAAGGCAAAGAGGAAGACCCAAGAGGCGGTATATGGATGCGATAAACAAGGACATGAAGTTAGTTTGTGTGAGTGAAGAGGATGTAGAGACGAGGGTTAGGTGGAGAGATGATTCGCTGTGGCGACCCCTAAAAAGGGAACAGCTGAAAAAAGCTCTGTTTGAGGCTGAGAAAAGAGCAGCCCAAAAGCATGATTATTCTACCAACACCATGCGGCATTGTATTCTGGCAGAGTTTAGCTTTAACTTGCCTCAACACACCTGCCTGTAGGTTTTAAGTACAGCCAGGAAGACCTTGATTAGCCAGTTCAGGTGTGTTTAATTAGGATTGGAACTCTGCAGGACACCGGCCCTCCAGGACAGAGTTTGGTGACCCCTGCTTTTAGGAGTTATGGGATTCTATTACCTTTTGAAAGTCTTGTCAGACACATTTCCCACATGCTCTGGGGTAATTAAGTTAAGCTTGGATGTTTTCTGTGGGAAAAGAGACTACACCACACACCAGATATGTGAGGAATGACAGATTGTTGTCACCTGCAGAGAGTAATCAGTACTTGTCAGATATTCCTGCTGTTCCTTTAATGTTACTGTAGGTCTCTCCCGGTAAATTTTAATCTTGTCGTTTTTTTATAGAAACATCATGTTCCTAGTGATGTCAATGTAGTGCTCAATTTTCTACATTTGTTGATAAAGGTTCTGTATGGTATTTCTATATTTTAAAAATTCTTTTGTACCCCTCTTTTGATGGAAACCTTTTAACATGTAAGATACCATACATGCTTTGTAAGCTTTTGTAGACTTCTTAGCAAACTAATAAGATAATCCTGTAGGAGAATGATCTTTGATTTGATTGGGTTGATTAAAATATTTTTTATTAATAACAAACCTGTTTCTTTAATGTTGAGTTTACACTGATTTTCAAAGTCGTTGATTCACTATTGTTTTGACACTATACAAAAGCACTGGGGGCTGCATGTACACCACATGTAATGTATGACCCTATTTCAATTTTTTTTCTTTCAATGTGGCACAGATGGGATATAATGCACAATCGTGTAAGCAGGAAAAAAGCAGATTTTCAGATTCTGGCTTCATTCGTATGTGGAAATAAATCGGATATCAATTGGATAATTGAATTAGCCTCTGCCATGTAAGAAGACAGATGAGATTTTTACCCTTCAGTGCGAGTCAGATGTTATTGAATAAGCAACTGTGTATTTTAATATTTCATATTTTTGTTAAACCTGTTCTGTCTGTAACCAAATTTAAAAAACTAAAAAAAAAAAGATAGTTAGCAATCTATGCTACATTTGCTTAGGGCTCTGTTTTTATTCTCTACAAACAGAGAGAATTGTTTTACTGACTTTTAAACATGGTACAAAATAATAAATAATCATTTTGTATTGTCCATTGATTATCGTGCTGTTTTATGTCCTTTTCTGAACAGTACGTCTACCGTGGGTTGTTTTGCTATGTAAATTTTTTTAAAAGATGTAAGCAGGTCATTCCAAAAATTAGATTTAGTCACAGAATCAGAATTGGGCATCAATATCTGCAGTGTAAATGCAGCCTTAGTTAATGTGTTCAAATTGCACGATGTATTGGCAACAGGAGAATACACACTGCATGACTTTACATAACAGAATATCTGGAATAGAAGCAATGCTTGCTAATATTGTTTTCTATAACTCCTTCCTGAACTTCTCGCTGCCCTCTAGCTTGTGCTCTTATTGGCTGTAGGTCATCTGGCAGCCGATATTTAGCATGTCAAATATTTCACGGACCTTGGCAACACACCTGCTATTTGCATCCGATTTCGAGCATTTGTTGACAATTTTATTTTTAAATCGTGTATAGCAAACTTGGCATAAGACAGTACCCCCTGCACAACTGTAACATAAATGTTTGCTTTGTGGATGATTTAGAAGAACTCAAATGGCCTGCATATGGTCCTAAGCTTAACACTGTTGGGATCAACTAAAAGTCCCTGACCTCATTAAGACTTTTGTGCCTGAATCATATTCAAATTCCAAACTTTAGTGGAGAACCTTTTTCTAAGAAAAGTGAAAGCTGTTATAGCAGTAAACAGTCAGCTATTCCATATAAATACCCACGGTTTTGGATCGGGATGCTTAACAAGGACATATGAGTTTGATTGTAAGGTGAAGACAAGCTTTTGGATACATAGAATATCTGATTGGGCAAAATAAAACGTGGTTAAAGAGTAAGCCAGTCAGTTTCCGACAGCATATCAAGTATTCCCAGAAACATGACAAAAAAAGGATTTACTGTACTAAAAAAAAAAAAAAATGTCCTTGCAGATGGTGCACGCTATCAATCAGTTTTACTCAATCAATTTAGAAAAGCAGCAGATACAGGCACTGCTGTGGAACTCAAGATGAGCAAAAAAATTTATTTGAAGAATTCCAATTCTTTTCATGATCAAGGTTTATTTCTAAAGCGTTTATTTTGTTACAGGACAACCTTTTCCCAATGTAGGAAAAATAGCTGATATAAATTATGGTCAGGATTGGGTAACACACCTGGCTGAACACACCTGAACCAGGTAATTAGCAGTGTATTGCAGAGGTAGCTAGAACACATGCAGAACAAAGTAACTTATGCTTAATTCACACAAATCTGTTTTTGTGATGACAGTGTGAACAGCACAAACCATCATAGGTGGTGTTGAATCCAGCATAGGTCAGAAGTTATAACTAAATTCTGAGTTAAGGCGACTTTTACGTAATTTTTGATCAACATGAGTCATCGTTCTGCAAACAGTTAATATATTTAATCAATATCACTAAAAGCATTTATATTACGGTCTCACCACTCCTAACTCTGCATCCACACACCTCCATACTGAAGTAGCAGCCAATTCTATGCAACATGCTATGATTAAGAATTTGGCCCATTTTCTCCTCATCCTTTTCCACCTTAACCAATGCCATTTATAATATTAAATTTTGATTTAGATGGAGGAAACGATTCAAAAATGGATTAAGACGGGTTTGGTTGACACACACTGAAGACCTCAAATTGATTATAATTTCTTTAAGAATTAACAAAGTTTGTGAAAATCTTGTCCACCACTTAGCATTTTGTGATGTTGGATGGGCTGCTAATATTCTCCGAAAATAAGTTTTTATGCACAATACTTTTAAAATATACAGATTTTGAAATACTAACATACATTTTCCATTGTAGGAAGAAAGGTTCCGGCTTTCACATGATTTAATTTAATTTCAGGGAAATATCATTTCTACATTTATAACATAATTATAGAAAAAAAACAACACTTACATTCACAGCATTTGGCAGGCACCCTAATCCAGAGCAACTTACATTTTTATCTCTTTTATACAACTGAGCAACTGGGGTTGAGGGTCTTGCTCAGGGGCCCACAGTGGTGATGGGAATCAAACCCCGGTCTTTCTGATATCTTAATCACCAAGCCACCACTTCAATACTTAATGATAGGAGTGTTAGGATTACAATAGAAAAATGTGTGCAGTCACAATTTCCAGCATCATTCACACCTAATAACGACAAGTGTGACCAAAACAGCTCATAATGTTTAACCTGATGCCTCATTGACGTTCTTACCTAACTAATCTGTTAATCTATGCTAAAACTCACTCTTTTGATCTTTTATTATTTCTAGTAATTTATGTATTATTATTATATTGTGTAAGTATTTTTTAAAGCTTGTCTGCTGTCAGATGTACAAAGTGTGTAACTGCACTGGCTTTGTTTTGATAATGTGATGGTTTTGACAGCTGGTGATTGACCACAAGCTAAATTTATTTTGCACATTGTCTATTTTGCATATTTTTTTCGTATGTAAATCCCTATGATATTCTGCAGGTGTTATCATGTTTTACCATATGCAGACATTAAACAGCCTAAAAACTAATTTTAATATACAGACATTTTATTTTTCTTTTTTCTTTTTTTATTTTATTTTTCACATTAATATTTTTCTCCTACACAATCCTTAAAGCACATGCATAAAATGCTAGCTAAAGAAAATAATCATTTCATACGACGCAGCTTTCTGCAGCATAATTTGAGTCATTCTAGCAACAAGACAGTCATCTCTAACACATACACTGAATCTGAATTCAAACATCACTTCAGTATGTATTACATGTACTTCCTGACAGTTAAACAAGTACATTCTATTTAGTATGGTTATGGGTAGTATAAATGAAACGAGGACTTACTACAACCGCCATGTTAAAACTGTCTTACATACGTTGTCACAAGAGCGCAAATTTAAAGTTGGACAATAATTAAGTTGAATGATGTTAAATGAGTGCAATATAACTACAAGGAACAATGTTTTTTTTCTAGCATAAAAGGTGGTCCTGGAAGTTACATGTACAGGAAACTCCAACTGTTGTGGATATTTGGTCTTACTTACTGGTAAGCACTAACTGTCCCATGCATGATGGAGCAGTTGTAGTTAATGCACTCCATGTAGCATTACTAATATTCCTAAAAAAAGTTACTATGAGAAGGAACCATACAATATTAAAACAGGCACCTGCAATCTCAGCAAGACAAACAATCTTACATGAAACGGCATTAAGGAATTTTTGGTCAAGTCCATGTGTCAGCAGTTTACTTAAACTTTTTTAATGTTAGATTTTGTAATGGCTTTTGTGGTTTTATTAATGTTTTCTTGTCTGAGTTTAATAACTCACTCTATCAAACTGTGGCTTAATATACAATTATCATAATAACTAAATTTGAGTTTAGGAAGGCAAATTGCATCATAAAAACCACTCACAGTATTGCCTTAAGTTTTAAGATTAAAGTAACAGTGTGTTTCTTATCAAAATTCAACATTCAATAGTGCAGTTGAATTTGATTTCATCATTTTAATATGTGCATGCATGTGCACTCCTAATTTTGAATGCAATGCAGCAGCTCTCCGTCATAATTTGAATTCACACGTGCTGCCGTCACAGTCATTGCTTCCACATTACTCTTATTATTCACAATTCCCTGATTTTTTCATCTTAGATTTACAGCATACACGACCTTTTACTCTGTGGTTTGCAAATTTCATAGTGATAACTGGTCCAATTCATGAGTACGAGGATTCGGTGGTCTCTAAGAATTTGTTGAGTACCCTTGAGTGGCAGGACCAAGGCAAAAGCAGTCAGTAACCTTAATGAATCCAGTGACACAAGGGATTTGCAAGTATCTACTGCGTTCAGTAAGTGATTCAGAAGTAAATTAATTTAAATCTGTAAATAGATTTGAATTTGTCATCGCCAGTCATAATAAAGGCGTTAATAATTTAGGCCTTAATCCACCAGTGTTAGAGTAAGTGAAGGAGGATGCCATCAAACAACTATAAAAAAATGTAAAGATATGATTCCTTTTCATTTATTTCTTCATTATTTAAAAAAACTGATTTTTTCCTTATCTTTAATTATGCCATGCTAACAGTCAGTGTAATCCTAAATTTTTTTGTTAAAAATGGCTGATTTGTCTATGACATCCTTTTGTCTCTACAAAAAATAAAATATTTTTTTATCCTTATTCTAATTTAAAGAAAACCTCATTAATACCATCATATGCAAGAACACACTATAATATGCCTGTGAGTGTCTTGAAAAATAGCATATTTTTTCCTGGTCATTTTATAGAAGTGAGCTCTCGGCACAGACCTACAGTAAACGCTAAATCCACCAAAAAACATTCCCCTGTATTATTTTCAGAGAATTTAAGAGTTTCACAAGTGCCATAAATTTATAACAAGGAAACCATTTTTTAAAGCTTACCATTTTAAAAGTCATAACAGCTTAATTACACAATAAGGACCTTGTCAACAGATTCTTGTCTTTTTACAGTCATTTTAAAGACAGCAGACAAGTTGCCCGCTACCACCTTCCTTAAATCATTTTTAATACCCTTTTTGAAAATGAGTTTAGTTACATTTTAATTGTATAAAGGTTTTAACAATTGACGCAAAGACGATTAACTATAATGTATAAATTCAGGATAAAAATTTTATGATCCAAAGAACTGTAACAGGGATGCTGGCAGGGAGGATAGAATACACTCTGGGTAGAATGCCAGTTTGTTGAAGAGCAACACACAGTTTTCCACAAGCCAAATAATAAAAGTACTCCACTAATCAACTAAGCAATATGTTTTAAAATGAAATGAATTATTTTTTAGGTAATAAGGAGTCATAAATGTAAATGCCTTTATTTGTCCTATTTATTTATTTGAACACTATATCAGTTGTGCTAAAAGATAGAACTGGTTTTTAATTGCACTAGTCTGTGCATTAATTTGAAAATGTAGTATAGATTTTTCCTGGGAACAAAACACACAACCTTGCAATTAGCCTACAGATTCCCAGTCCAACATGTAGGTTTTTTTTTTGGTACTGGTTTGTATTTATCATTTTTTGTTATCTTTAATTGTGCCTATTTAAAAAGCCTAGCTGCAATGTTGTATTAAATTGTTTTCCTGTGCTTCCTGGAAAAGCCGTAAAAAAAACTGCCTGCACCTTTTGCACATTAAAATTTTCAGCATTGATTTCCAAACTTTCTACATGTATCACTCATCTGTTCCAATTTTATGAAAAATCTCAGTGCTTATCGTGCCTCTTTTTCTCACAAACCTGATAACGGTGACAAATTATCGTAACCATTTATTAGTAGCTATTAGTTGCCCCAGAGGAGTTTGCTCTAATGAAAACCATCCCAGTGCTGTACTTCCTTCAAAGGTCCAACTTTCTTGTAATATCAGGAGGCTCACCAGGGTGTTTATAGTAACTCAGCAAAAAAATGTAACAAGAAAAACTGACATGGGGATTTAAGAAAAGACATGACGTTAGATGTACTATCTATGTGCTAAGTCCAAATGTGTTAATGACATTCCAGTTTATGTATAAACATGAGTGTTAAGTGATTTGGATGTCTTTTGCAAAGGATGTGGTTAGGAATGCTTACCACTTTTAAATGTTAGAGGAAATCTGAAATATATGCTGTTGTCCAACAATAGATACACTATATTGCCTAAAGTTTCTAGACACATGACCATCACAATCATATGTAATTTTAAACTTTTACATATTCCAGATTTACTTCCTATTTTACCGTTAGATTAGGCTCCACTTTTCTACTAAGGTTTCCCACTACAATTCGGAGCTTGAATGTGAAATATGTGTTCATTCAGCTACAAAATTATTAGTGAGATCAAATCAGGTAAGCTCCAAATTGCCTTAACACACCTGCCTGTAGTTTAAAGTATACTTATCAAGACCTTAATTAGCTAGTTCTGGTGTGTTTGATTAGGGTTGTAGATAAACACTACAGGGCCTCAGCCCTCCAGGACCAATTTGGGTAACCCTTGGTAAGGAGGTCTGTGGTTTAGTCTGTGTTTCTGTTAATCCCAAAGGTGATCAGTGGGGTTCAGGTCAGGGCTCTGTGCAGAACACATAATTAAACTAATGCTACAACATACACAGACATCCAAACAACTGTGTTCTTCTAAATTTGTAGCAACCTTTTGAAAAGGAACCACATATGAATTTGATAAATTTGACATCCATCTGTTTCATATGTCGTTTCTCTCCAAAATGTTGGGAACACTAAATGTAGTGTTTATCATATTGCTAAAACACAACCTATAGAGGTTAACATGTTACACTTTAACGATTTCAACTTAAGTATTATTTATTATAAATAAACAACCTTCTAGGTATCCTAATAGTTAGTTTACAGGTTCCCTTAAATAACCTTATTTACAGCTTTATCTAACTTTACCATTAATTGATAAAAAAAAAATCTTAACTGTTAACTAACAATAAGTTTGTATGTTTGTATGGTTTTGATATGTATGTACTGTCTGTATTTTTAGTATCCGTTGACCTGTGTAAACTGTGCAACTGCACAATCTGGCCAGACACTCTTGTACTACAGATTTTTAATCTTAATGTCCTGCTGAAATTAATATAATAATTAGAATTATAATAGTAGGAAGCTAAAATGAGGTTTAAATGGGGCAAGATTGGCAGATTTAAGGGATGACCCCATGTCATAGTAAAGCTGTATCGGGATGGATAAAGACCCTGGAATAGAACTAGGAGCTGCTCAAAAGTTTGTCTGAGGCTATCTTAGGATCTCTCAGGTGAAGGTGGAATATCTGACTAAAAATATAGAAGACCAGACAGACTTTATAAGGGTTAACAAAAACAAGGAAATAAACTTGGGGGAACTTAATAAAACCCTCTTTCTTCAGTTGTAGGTAACTGAACATATATCATTTTGGTACACTCCTGGTTTATACTGGTCATTATGAAGCTTGAATTTACAAATACATATATTGTTAAATATGTGTTTGGTTATTGGTTTTTTAGGCCGCATTTATACTGCATATATAAAGTGACCCAATTCCAATTTTTTCCTCCAACATGGTGGAGATCAGATATGACCCAAAAGCACATGGAAAAAAGCACATGGATTCCAATAATTTCCAATATATATATGTATATAAGTTATATATGTTAGGACATTTCGAGTCAGCTGTTAAAGCTATTCCAAGGCATTCTACCTACAGTGGAGTATGGTATTCAATTTTGCACACTGGCAAGTGTATGGAAGAAGGTGACACTCATGTCTGTGTTCAAAGATGTTTTAAACACTCAGCTACAGGCAGAACTCACCAGCTGAGAGGATTTTGGCAGCTTTTCTCAGTATGTTGCTATGGAAGTTCGCTAAGACAACCTTATGCGCAACAATCCCTGAGTTAAGAAAGAAAGTGTTTTCCACCAGTTGTGTACTGCCTCCTCCATGCCTTACAGCGCTCCTAAGCGCATGCAGGTCAGGTACACCAGGGTAGGGCAGCAGGAATGCCACCAAAGACAACAAGAGAACCTCTGCCATTACTGTGCTGTACTGTGCTCCAAGAATCATCCCACTTCAAAAGTTAATCCAAAGTTAATTATTGCCCCCATCTGCTGAAACATCTCAGAGGAGATAGTGAGGGAACAGAGGAATGACCCACCTCCAGTTTCATGCCCTTCAGATAAAGTATATGTTCCGCATAGGGTCATGACATGGGTCCACACTGCTCTCTGCTCAGGACATCCTGGACTTAGGCGCACTTTGGAGCGGATCAGAAACGCCTACTGGTGTCCCAGCTACCAACAGGACATTAAGAATTTTGTGAAAGCTTGCAGTATTTATTCCCGGTCAAAGACTCCCAGACACTTATCCGAGGAGCCACTACCATAGACTTCGTTACTGACCTCCAAAACTCACATGGGTTCACGACAGTCCTCACTATAATCAACCAATTTTCAAAAGCCTGCTGCTTGGTTTCGCTTAAGGGTCTTTCTAAACAGTTGTTCACATGTGTTCAGGAATTTTGGATTACCGGAGGATATAGTGTCAAATCAGGGCCCCTAGTTCATGTCAGAACTCTGAATGGAGTTCTGCAACAGGTTGGACATTAAAGTTTTCCTTACCTTAGTATCACCCTCAGTCTAATGGACAAGTAGGGAGGCTCAACCAAGAACTGGGTTGCTACTTACGGTCTTATTGCAGTCATGAACAGTCAAGATGGAGTGAATAGATACCCTGAACCGAGTATGTAGTAAGTAGTAAGTAGGATTCATTGTCGCACTCCTCCACGGGGCTCACACCATCTCAGTGTGTATTGGGGGTTTTAACCCGCTATGCTTCCATGGTCAGCTAATTGAATGAGGCTTAGCGCTCAAGTTTGGGAGAGTGCACACGTGCGGTTACAAAGAGTGGTTAGAGAACAGCGGATTTAGTCCAACAGACAGAAGCGCCCTCATCCCGCCTATCAACCAGGCCAGTTAGTGTGGTTTTTTACACAAGATCTTCGCCTACGCCTTCCCAGTAAAAAACTGAGTCCTAAGTATGTGGGGCCTTTCAAGATACTTCATCAAGTAAATTCGGTGACATACCTTTCATGTCTCATTACTCAAACCACACCATCCTTCAACCCCCAACATCCAGAACCTCCAGCCCCCAGTCAATTAAATCCTGATCCAGCCTGGCTCTTCACAAGTATGTCTACCTTGGGTTATTTTGCAGTGTATCATGTAAAAGCAAATATCGGATATGGGTCAGTTTTAAAAGATCATATAAGCAGGTTGTCAAATAGTCACAAAATTGGAATTAGGCATCGAGATATTTATGGTAACTATGTTAAATATTAAACAAGGCAACAGCAAGGCAAAACATTACCAGCAGATCATAGTCTCTTTATTCGTTTTACCATGTATGTAAATGTGTTACACTTGTTGTTAAATGGGCTTGTTGTGTATGTAGTTGTGTGGTTCTGTACATGGTCAAATCTCTGTCAGTAACGGTGTTGTGGTTAACATACGTCTTGATTCCAAGCAAAAAGTCAAATCTAGGACTATTAAAGAGATACAGACAAACTAAACTACAAAAACTACAGTAAATGCGACAAACTAGCATTGCTAGCATGCCTGGTATAGTGCAAATGTAAGCACCTAGTAAAGAGTGAGTCCTCATGGCTAGATTAGAAGCAGATCAGTGCTTTGGTCTATTTAAAGAACCGTGATTGGATTTGCTGATAGGAAGCAGGTGTCGAAAATCAGTGAAGACAGGATGATCGAAACATGCTGCCAGAAACACATTTGTGTTACATATGGAGCATTCAAAGCTTTCATATACTTCTCTCACTTTTTCCATGGCCATACTTTAGGTAAGGTGGGAATACATGCTAGTTAGGACATCATGTTCCCACATATTCACACCTTTTATCTCTGCTGTTCCACCTACTGGCATGTTTTTGTTGCAAACATGTATGAATTCCACTCTGAAGGGGAATGCGAAACTTCAAACCGGATTGAGATTAGAGGCCAGAAACTGTGAGACGGCAACACTGCATCACTTCATCGCCTTCCAGTATTTGTTCAAATGTTGGCGAGTAATTAATTGGCTGTGTTGTTCGAGTAGCTGTGATAGCCATACATGATGATCTTACATAAGTTAGCTGTCTAAAATTGGTAAGAAGCACTAAACATGTTGGTTCAAAACATGTGCCGAAATGGTTGGCTTGTTTTATTCTACAAATATGGTTAATGACTTGTGTGTTATAAATTGGAACATAAATACAGCAGACAAAATGACAATTTTTTTATTTGCAGCAGGGCATTAAGAAGATTTTACATAGTGTTATGTTAGAAATTTATTGAACGATCCTGCACTTAGTGCTAATCATGTTCTTACTGGACTAAACCCTACAGAGCAACATGGTCATGTTGTAGGCAACAGGGACTGATGATTTATGGTTGACTATAATTGAAGGTTACAGCGAGGAAGGTGAGTGTTCTGATTGCTCACATATGTTTTTGATAAAGCTGTAAAATTTGCAGTGTTTTTAAAAAAAACTTTATTTCTCAAATGGTTGTTGTTTTCATTATATAAAAAGCTTAAAGCAGTGTTTTTGAATTTAAAAAAGGGGATCTGCAAAAAGAATTCCAGCTCTAACCTAAAAACATGTAGGTGTAAGACGCCTATTTGAACACTATTAATAATAATTTGGTATCTATAAGCACTTTGATTTTATTGTAAAACCACATTTCACACACTGTCCAAATAATTTGCCTTATATGCTTACTCAGGCAAGCAACAAAAAATATCTTATGAACCTACAAACAAACACATGTTTATGAACAAACATTTATTCTAAAAAATTCAGGCTAAAAAAACATTTTATATCTATTTAACACAAAACTAAATAAACTGAACAGAAAACTTGGACGTCCTGCATTTATACAACAATCTGGACACCTCACTAAAGTTTTTAAACATCTCACCAAAGTGTAGAACATTCATACAAAATCAACACAGGAAATGTATTTTATTTTATTTCTACCTAAGTAATGTGTGTACTTATATTAAATGTGAAAATATATTGTATTTTTAAAGGAACTGCTCTTAAAAACAAATAAAATTAAGACAGAGTTACTGTTGGAAAAACATATGAGTGTGTTTAAGATTTTATTGTAAATGGCAGGTGATGTGACGTTGATGTGTCCATCATAGGACTGAGATCAGCTTTACTTTACTTTAACCTGTTTTATATAAGCAGGATAAAAGTAACTAGTAATTAAATACTTGAGTAGTTCATCAAATACTTTTTTACTATTTTTTGAGTAAATAATGATTTTGGATACTCTACCCACCTCTGCTTATTTTGTATAAAATACTATTCAGTTGAAAGTTATAGGTTATAAATTTTCTTAAATGTATTAATAAATAAAATTACTTTTTTTATTAGTTAATTAATGGATTAATAATTAAACAAAATGAACCTGGTTAAATTGAGTTTGTTCAGAATATATATATATATATATATATATATATATATATATATATATATATATATATATATATATATATATAAAACTGTGTTGCATGTCTTTTGCTGATTTACAGATTTAAGTTGTTTTGCCTAAATGTCTAAGTTCTACATGCCCCTAAAAAACTCTGGAACATTTTTTTTTATTAAAATAAAATGTAGACTAAAAAACTGAAAAGAAGAGGAGATGCTTTACCATGGAAAACCTGACCTGTCCCAACTATATTAAGACCTGTAGCAGACATCAAATTTAAAATGAGCTAATTTTGTGTATAAAGGTGTATTATTTTTTCAGTTTAAACATGTATGTTATCTATGTTTTAGTGTGAATAAAAATATTGGCTTATGTGATTTAAAAGTATTTTAGTATTTATTTTATTCAAATTTAAAAAAATGGAATTTGGGTTGTATACACACTAGCTGTAAAAACAGTACCAGCTTTTAGCTATATCAGAATAAAAAGCAAATCATTTTAACATTACAACATTTACAAGCTGGAGTCTACTATCCAAAGAGGATTCAGCCAAAGTCCTATCAACCAAATGAGTTTAGATTAGACAAAATCAGACCATACAGCTAGTAGATGAATTGGTCATTTTGCATACAAGACAAGAAAGTTTTATCTTGGCTTTGTTATCAATATTATATATATATATATATATATATATATATATATATATATATATATATATATATATATATATATATATATAGACATGTTGACATCCCTTTTATTTTTCAAGATAATTTAATATATAATTAAATAAGTTAAACCATCCTATGTTATGTAATCTGATTTGGGACTAGTTGAAATATGATACAGCAGATAGCGGTCCAGCTATGCACTTACAGGGCTAAGGGGATTTCAGCAAATAGATAAAAGTGCAGATAGAAAATAAATAACACATTTTTCGCCTAATATAAGGTGTTGCAGAAGTCTAAAGAACAGAACAGGTTTTTGACTAAATATATAAAAAAATAACCTTGGTAAAAAAAATGTGAATCTTTTAATTAGCAGTCCAACACCTTAGCCACTGCACTACCACTTCCTCTTTTAGAACAATTACATATGCACATGTAAGCAGTGCATTGCATATTTACACTAAAAAAATCAAGAAAACATAGTAACATGAAAGGAAATTCCTTTGTGCATATTTTTTGTAATCAGTTTGATTCCATAATTGTTCATGTATGTAAACCGGCATTCAGATTAAAATAGAGTCCTTCTGTGTGCAATTAAAATGTGACATGATTTCAATATAGTGTAATCTCCTTTTTCCTGGAAAGCCCCAGAGTTTATTAGAGCACATTCCTAGCCAAATAGAAACATGTTGACTATTATTTGTTTTAAATATTCTGGATAAATATTAATGAAGCTCTATTTATTAATAAATGCTCTACTTTAAGTATCTTACAGAACAAAATTAAATCCAATAACAAAAAAGAAAAATGATGCCTCTCTGCCTGAAGAGGTATTTTCCAACTTAAAAAATTTGGTTGGATGAGAGGAACAACCAGGAGGCCAAGAGTAACTCAGCGTGGTGGAGATCTATGCATTCAGAGTAACAAAGCTGTTCACAGGGCAACAATAACCTGGGCACTCCACAAAGCTGGATTTTATAGAGGAACAGTGAGTCATATAAAATTCCAATTTGAATTTGCCAAACAATACATTGAACATGTAGTAAAAGCTTTTTACACTGATGTACACAAAACGGTTTGGCTTTAGCACACAATTTTTAGTGGAAACCCAGCACTGCTCATCTCTCAGAGAACATGATTTCCATAAGAATGATGGCAGAATCATTTTGAACATTATACTTGGCCTCAGTGTTATAACTCTGACTAATGCTCTCATTGTCCAGTTTTTGACTTTTGCTGGATAACCTTGACTGGGCAAAAGTCACAGTGGTGCTTACTGATTTTTGAATAGTTATGTTACATTTATATATACAATATTATTCATCTGCAAATGTATTGATGAAATGAACAGCTGGGTGTGCCAAAATTTGCTTCAGTTAAACAAAGAGAAAACTGAAGTCCTTGCTTTTGGAAACAAAGGTGAAGTTCTCAGGGTGGTTCTAGGGGTCGAACAACTAAAAATTATAACAGAAATCATGGTGTGATTCTGGAGTCAGACCTTAGTTTCAGAAGTCATGTCAAAACATTAACTAAATCAGCATACTATTACCTCAAAAAATTCAGAGTTTTGTTTCTAGTCAGGACCTGGTGATTCTTGATCATGCCTTGTGCCACCAGTAGACTGGAATTTCGTAACACACTCCTGACCGACTTTTCAAAGATCATTAGACAGCTGCATCTCATACAGAACATCGCTGCCGCCAGGATTCTGAATGAAAGCAAAAAATCTGAAAATATTACACCGGTTCTCAGGTCCTTACACTGGATGCCAGTTACATTTAGGATTGTTTTTAAAGTACTGTTACTCGTTTATATATCACTCAATGGCCTATAGGAGCTGAATCCATTGCAGATATGCTCACTGAACATGAAGCAATCAGATCACTTAGATCATTACGATCAAGTCAGTTGGACATACCAACGGTTCACTCTAAACAAGGAGAATCTGATTTTAGCTATTACGCAGCCCGCAGTTGAAACCAGCTACCAGAAGAAATCAGATGTGTTAAATTAGTAGCCATCTTTATTTCTGCATTCACTAAATAAGCTCTGTGCTACATCCGAACTGGCTGAAGACATTTTATATTCCTAACTGTTTTCATTTATTTTAAATCTTTGTTTTTCACTGTTTTTCTCATGTAAAGCACTTTGGATTACCACTGTGGATAAAATGTGCTATATAAATAAACTTGCCTTGCCTTTTAATCACAGCTTTTGTAAATAATTTGGCAGTCTATATACTAGAAAAGACAACTGTACTGCAGGAGTGTTATAAATTGAAATGTTTAGTCTTAATTAAATACCTATGTCCTTTTTTATCTCTAGCATCCATTTAACTCATTTTTGTTGTTACAAAAAAAGAGTTGGATGCAACTCTGCAGTCTAGTTTGCTGTTTACAAGTCATGAAGTGTGTGCGATGGAGGACAGTCCAGGCCTTTGGCAGTGTATGACCAAGCATACACTGAAAATTAAAAAAAAAACATTTCTTTGTAAAAGTTAGGTCAAACAGTTTATTTGCATCTATAGGCATCTGGAAATAATAATATCTCTAGCCCAGAAAAATCTATGCAAATAAAGCCTGTGAGTTCTTTGGCTCAACTTAAGAGACTCTGTGTCCCACAAATGATTAATAGTTTTGCTTACCAAGCGTCTGTTTGTCAGTTTCATATTAAAAGAGCAAATAAAGATTTTCCTGATGTTTTGGTGTTTTTATATCTTATTTAAAAATGATACATATATCATTTTCTTTCTTTTTATGAAATCTACTCTTGTAAATAATTTGCTTATCCTTGCATTTACCCCTATTTATACTTCAGACAGCATTTGTTTACTGCTTCTTGTTTGTTTTGTTGTAGGCTTTATCCGAAAATAATAAATTGTGCATAACACTACATGATTAAAGACACCTTAACACAGCTAGATAATGGAAATATTCCTAAGTGACGACATGTGTTTTGAATGTGTGTATTGGCTTGATATCAGAAATTTTATAGTTATTTTAATCAACATTTGATATTCATCAGCTGAAAAAAAACCACACAATCATCACTGACATTAAGGTCCAGCAATGCTGCTGTGTATTCTTATGAGCTATTATATAAGAAAAAATTATGGTAAAATTTATTTCAATATATTCAATGTACCTACATTTTTATACATAACCTGACATATGTACAGGAACCTATTTACTTATACTGTGCATGTGGAATGTTCTGTCACTGCAGTAGAATGAGAATGACTCAATGTCCAAATCTTTCTGATAAAATCGAAGATAAGTGTAGCTTTACGATAGATCCAGACCCAGCTATTTAAAATTTAATCAATTCAACAAAATTTCTATTAGATGTGAGTATTATTTGACAAACTGTGTGAATTAAAGCATCATTATTTCAACAATCCAATAAAAGTTAAAGCTAAATACAAAAGAAGAAGGATACATTATTTTAAAATCCTGGCAACTATTGAAAAAGCAACACATCTGTTGGGTCCTTTCATAATAATAATAACCCTGGTAAATTCTGCATCAGAAACATTTCACGAAATTAAACTTGATTAACTGTAATAAATAGGACCTAAATTTTAAAAAACTTGGGGTGTTTTTAAAATTTTAATAAATTAAAAACCAAAAGACTTTCAAATCACATAAGCCAATATTTTATTCACCAATAGAACATAGATAACATGAATACAGATACAGGTTTCCAGACTGCTGAAGAGTTTGTGGTCGTCTTTGATGTGTATTTTTGTTTAATGATGCCCCAAATGTTTTCTATAGGTGAAAGATCTGGACTGCAGGCAGTTTGATTCACCACCCGGACTCTTCTACTACAAAGCCATGCTGTTTAATAGCTGCAGTATGTGGTTTTACATTGTCCAAGGTCTTCCCTGAAATAGATGTCGTCTAAAGAGGAGCACATGTTGCTTTAAAACATTTATATACACCTTTCAGCATTTATAGTGCCTTTCAAAACATGCAAGCTGCCCATACCATATGCACTACAGCACCTATACCATCAGAAATGCTATCCTTTTATTTTTATTTAACACTTATAACATGCGGGAAGGTCTCCTTCATTTTTAGCCCAGAGGAAACGGCACCCATGAATTCCAACAAGAATGTGAAATTTTGAATCGTCTGACCAAACAACAATTTTCCACTTTGAATAATTTTAAATGAGTCTTGGCCCCACAGGACACGACGGCGCTTCTTTATTATGTGCAAATATGGTCTCCTTTTTGCATGGTAAAGCTTTGGTCAGCATCTGCAGATTGGATTGTGTTTACTGACAGTGGTTTCTGAAAGTTTTCCTGGGCCCATTCAGTGATGTCAATTACAGAATTATGCCAATGAGTGATGCAGTGTTGTCTGAGGGCCTGAAGACCACCAGCATCCAACAAAGGTCTTTGGCCTTGTCCCTTACACACAGAGATTTCTCCAGTTTCTCTGAATCTTTTGATGATGTTATGCCCTGTAGATAATGAGATTTGCAGTTTGACAATGAGGAATGTTGTTTTAAAAGTATTCCACAATCTTTTGACACACTCTTTCACAGATTGGAGAGCCTCTGTCCATCTTTGCTTCTGAGAGATTCTGCCTCTCTAAAACATCCCTTTTACAGCTAATCATGTTACAGACCTGATGGCAATTAACTTAACTAGTTGCTTATTTTTTCCCAGCTCAATCTTTTCAAAATGCGTTGCTTTTTTCAGCTTTTTGTTGTCTCCGTGCCAACTATTTTGTAACCTGTCGCAGGCAAATTTTAAATGAGCTCATTTAGTGGTTAAACGTGTTTCACAGTTTATACATGTTATATTATCTATGTTCTATTCTGAATAAAATATTTGCTCATGTGATTTAAAATATTACTTTGCTTAGTTTTCATTTTATTCAAATTTTAAAAAACTTTTCCTGAATTCAGGTAGTATTTCAGTTCCTATAAAAAGATGTGGATCTATTGTGACTCTCTGTAGAATAAAGTTTTTACTGAAAATAAATTGATAAAAGAAAAAAAAGAATGCATTAATTAATAAATGAGATTTTTTTTCTATGTTCTGTTTATCCAGTCTCTTGTAATTTATACCAGAACATATAAATTATAAGCTTTGTACTTGTAATCTTTCTGGTTGTTAATTTTCTATTACATGCTCCTTGTAGGTCTGATTATACTGGATGGTGAGTAGTATTTTTTCCACAGCTTCTTGATGTTGAGAACAGAAGGCTTTTATTCATTTGGTCTTCATCTTGATTGATGCTGTTTTTAGAAATATGACCTCAAGGACGGTTACTTGTAGACAACCTAGTATTATTTTTTTATAATTAGATAGCTGGTTGGAATAGGAATTTTCATAAGATTTCTCTGTTCATCTTTTAAAACCTCAAGTTCTGTTTTTTCCCATTTCTATTCATCTTGTTACAACTACATTTTGTAAGATCTTTAAGGAATCTTTAATATAACATTTCTTGCTTGCCTAAAGCATGCTTTATTTATATGAATTTTATGTATTATTTGTGATATGAAGTAAATATGAATTACAGTTATACATGATACATGATAAATTTTTATTTTTATACACTATTGTTATTGATATGTATAGCGACATCAATTGTCTTAGTAAAGAATTAAAATTTTATTTAAATTTCTTTATTTTACATTTATCTTTTGTCTTATACGCAGTTAGAACCTCTTGATATGTACTCTTATGTGTTGTAACGTATATTTCTTGAATCAAACATAAATAATCAATGTTACACTTTAGCCACAGACTGCAATTAGATGCTGCAAGGCAACAAGACGTAAATGTTTCCTTCCCACCCTGCCCAGTCAATATAAAAACGAAAGAGGTTAGCGCAATAAATATTTCTGTGATGAAATGTTTCACATGTGGTTCTGGAACCAGTAAATGTAATTGGTTTGAGCCTAACCTGTTTTCCTGGACTTAATTTCTTCTCTGATCTGCTACACAGGCAATAAAGTTACAGTATGAAACTTCTATGTGGTGCTACAGTCAGTGAATAGACACTCCACACACAGACAAACCCCACCATGCATTAAACACCTCCTCTCAAAAACCCATCTTTCTTCAGGAGTTTTTCCCCTGGTAATAAAAGTTCAGGCTTTTTGGACTGATGTGGCTAAGACAGCTCAGACTGTCTCAACCCACAATCTGCAGAGAAATTATGTGATCCAGGGAAAAAGCCCAAAAGCAAGCTTACGAAATGACAGCTGTAAGACTTCACAGACATTCTTTTAATGTCTGAAGGGTAGCATGACCTGCTAAATTTATGAACACAAATGTTTTTGTTGATCATGTGACATTGTATTATCTTCTAAACCAATGTTATTGTAAAATGTAGAAACCCCTAAATTTTAATCCTTTTCTCTGCATGTGGCTGCAGGTGAGGGTCAAGAACAAAACCACATCATGGATCAGACTGTTTCTTCGTCTTACACATCTCTCTTCTCTTATAGTTTTACATTTAAGGGACTGCCAAACATAAGAGGTACTTAGGTCATGCATAGATTACGTGTACGTAAAACTTTGTAACATGAATTTACTTGTTTCCAACTTTGATTAGCACCACAGGGTAAACAAAAATATTGTTTTTATATTCGACGAATTAAGAATGAACATGTATAATGTTTAATGTTTAAACATCGCTTCTGTGGGAAAATGGTAGCTCAACATTTGTTGGATTGATGATCATAAGATTGTGGGTTCAATTTAAAAAGACCACCAAGCTGCCTCCACTGGGCCCATGAGCAAGGCCCTTCACCCTTAACTCTCAACTTAATCAAATGTTTCTCTGGATAATGGTGCCTGCCAAATGCCAAAGCTTAATGTTAGATTTTAAATAGATCTGAAGATTTTTGGCAAGCCATCAGCAACATCATTAGTGAGTTTAGACACAATAAGCTTACTGAACATTAAATAACTGCTCTGTAAAGGACAATTCTTCTGTTCTATCCTTGGCAAACTTTATCCTAATGGAGTTTCCTGTCTGCACAGGGGTGTTGCCATGCTAAAGTAGCTTTGGCCTTTTGGATCCAGTGAAAAATACCATATAAAATTTGGTGCAGCCAACTGTGTGACAACAAAGTGGGAAGTGGTAGATCAGTAGGTATGATTAAGGTTTAAATTCCAGCTTCATTAAGCAACCACTGCTAGGCCCCTGTACAAACCCCCCCCCCCCCCCCAGCTGCTCGGTTGAATTTAAAAAAAAAAGAGATCAGTGATAAAAGTGGATCTGAATAATGTCAGTCGGCCAAATGCTGTAAATATAAATGAAATGTAACAGTTACACATAAATAGTCTATTTTCAGCATTCTTTTGAATGGATACTTTATCCAGCCTCTAGTATGATGGGCTTACTAAGTACAACTGCACATTAAAGACATACAAGTACATAATGATATATATTTAAAGAATTTAATGTTGAGAAGTCTGACTGCTTATGTATGCTTCAGTATCTTTTTTTCGGGTGGCAGGGGGGTAAAGAGTGAGGTGTGTATGGCGTAATTTACAATGCTAACAGCTTTATAAATTTAAAAAGTAGCGTAAGCTCCAAGGTCAAGAACTCACACAGATCACACATTTTTATTTAAAGAAAAGACCCACTGACCCCCACTGAAATTTCTCTCAGTATCCCTGAAAAGCAGGATGTGAAATGTTGGACTAGAGATAGTTGTAAGTAGCTATGGATAAAAGTGTCCCAAAATGCCAGAAATGTAAATTTACTCTTCTTATTCTTTAACATACATTTTCCACCTCTAACTTTGTTTTTTTCTTTATCACTAAAAATCTCTTAACACACCACATTTTTCTGCTCTCTAAATCTTTTTTATTATGTAGACAGTGACCATTTTTACAAACGTGTCCCCCCTTTCCGCTAGTAGCTCAAGTTCTCTGTAGTCTTGTTAAAGTGTAACATCATCCTTCCTCTTACCCTGACCTGCATGCCACAGCTTTTTTACTGACCTGTTTACTGTTTTTCCAAAGCAGATTAAAAATGTCAGCTTAATTTAAGATGTAAGACAACACGATGTGTGATAAACGTGATGGGAACACAAAGAACAGCAAAACTCCGATTAAGGCCTGGCTCATTTTAGTTATCTCCTGTAAGAAATCAGGGAACATCAGACTGAATGTCAATGTGTGGATTTTTTGCTGTTTTAATATATCTTATTAAAACACAAAGACAAACTGTTTGCAAATGGACTACCCCACACTCTGCAACTGGTTCTAGACTGACAGACCACAGTTTTTTTGAGTAATGAAGTTGTGCTTAAATGTGGTACACAAATAAAGTAAAGTTGAAGTTGAAATATGACCTCAGCCAGACATTGGCATCCCACATGGATGTGTTCTCAATATCTTCAAATATGACTGTGTCACCTTCTGCAAGGACAAAATCATTCTGAGGACACCGCAGTGATAGTACGGACTACTGGTGGCAATGAAGCAGCCTTTAGAAGAGAGGTAGCCAGTCTTGTGACATATTGTGAGAATTATCACCTCTACACTTAACATGAATAAGACAAAAGAGATGATATAAATGAGGAAAGAAAGGAAAACTCACATGCCAGTATTTAATCCTGGAGCTTTATATCTCTGGGGGTCTAGATCAGTAGGCTATGACAGCATTTAGCTGATGTATTTATTCAGTGAGACTTACATTGGTATCATTTATACAACTGTGCAATTGAGGGTTAATGGCTTTGCTCAGGGGCCCAACGGTGGTAACTTGGTGGTGCTGGGAATGAAACCCACAATCTTCAGGTAAGCAGGCCAAAACCTAAATCACCGTGCTACCACCTCCCCACTATTGTGCAGCACTACTGTGAGGGACTGCAACCATCTGCTAAGAAAATTATCAAGACTCCATTGCCTTCTCTGAAGACCATTTACTACTGTGTACTGAGTCTACAGGCGAACTGCCTCCATCCTTAAGGACGGAAAGACCCTCAGGATGGAAGTACAAAAGACTGAAATGGGAAAGAGGTGGTGCCGTGGTTAAAGTATTGGCCTGCTTTTTGGAAGATCAGGGTTCGATTCCCAGCAACACCAAGTTACCATTTTTTGGCCCCTAAGCAAGGCCCTTAACCCCATTTGCTCAGCTGTATGAATGAAATAGATGTGAGTCACTCTGAATAAGGGTGTCTGCCAAATGCTGTATATTTAAATGTAAATGCAGGACCCAAATTAAGGTACTCTTTCTTTTCCTAATCCATTAGACTTTCAAAAAGGTAGTCAAGACATAAACAAGAAGACATAAGACATAGACTAGTCTCAATGTTGCATTCAATTTGCACATGTTACTGTACTATAGTTTTCACATATAGTCAGTCTATGTTGTACACTTTCACAAATAGATACATAGTCTATGTGTTTTATATTAAATTTTCCTGTTTGCTGCATAGTTTTATTTTTCTTATTACATCTGTGTGTGTATAAATGTGTGTGTTTAATTTTTTTTTTTTACATTGTTTTGTACACTTGTCTTGACATTTACTGTGGACAGCAAAGAAAAAATTTCATTGTACAGGAAACTTCAACTGAGCACTGTAAATCCCCCATTTTTTTTATGAAATACAAACTCTTTTCAAGTAGGCATCAAATAATGATACTCTAACACACATATACTCTAACACATATTTATATTTATCAAGTATGACTTGGTGCATGACCACAGAAACTTTGCTGCAGCACGGGTAACCTACTGGTTTATCTGGTCAGAGGAGAACTGACCCCCCGACTGAGCCTGGTTCTCCCAAGGTTTTTTTCTCCATTTTGTCACAGATGGAGTTTTGGTTCCTTGCGGCCGTCGCCTCTGGCTTGCTTAGTTGGGGACTCTAAATTTTTGGTTATTAATCAAATTGACTGTTCTAATGAATGTTTCTGAGGTATTTCTGTAAAGCTGCTTTGAAACAATCCTGATTGTTAAAAGCGCTATATAAATAAAGGTGACTTGACTTGATGTCATTATCACAGTGTTATGGATACCACACACTAGTGTACAACTAAAAGTATGAAAAAGAACATGCTGTTAAAGTTACTGAAAAGAAACAGCTTACAATAAAACATGTTGTTTAATTGGCTGTTGTTTTACAGAATGTTCCTTTTGTGGTATTTGTTGCAATGTACAACTCAAATTCCGAAAAAGTTGGGATGTTTAAACAGAGAAATTTAAGCTTTTATGCACAGAATGATGCTTGCTACAAGTCTTACAATATTTGGGGCGGGGCATGTTTACCATGGTGTAGGATCGTCTTTTAGTTTTTAGTTTTTATTTTTTTGAAAAACGCCTCTAACTTTTCCAGAATTCGGGTTCCATGTTGGATGTACACTGGATGTTCTCTGTCAATGTGACATGTATTGCTGGTTGCATCTCAGATATATCCTTTCAAATTCAGTGGAAAGTCTATAGTCATGTCCCGTAAGGCAGGATTTGCTATTTTCTGGTTACTCAAATGACTAATATTAACAGGAAAACTTTTGACTCATAATTTTGTTTTGATGGATTACTATAAGTAGAACTATTTATAAGTAAAACTATAATTGAATAAAATAATAATAAATACAATAATGCACGAGTTCTTATGGCTTTTGCATTTTACAAAACATTTACATGTTTAAACAAGCCACCAAGAATGTGTGTAAAACCAAACCAAGGACTATTAATTCAGGTTGATGATTATAGACTAGTAATTTAGTATATTTTGTTTTATTGAACTGCCAATGTTAACATGTTGTTATTAAAAGACATGAAGTATAACTAACCAAACCAAAGCAAGGCATAATTGTAAATAAAGCACACTTTTTTCTAAACACATCCTTGGTAAAAGCCATGGTCATAAACACTTACAGAACAGAAAATAATTATAGTACCAATTAGCCATAAACAAGAAGCTTATTAAAACCATGACTGGTAAATAAAAACCACGGCTTATGTTTCAGGATTCTTAGGATTTCCAGCAAGGACATGAAGATGTAATATATAACCACTTTTGCAAGCAAGAAAAATAAAACTTAAGGTCTTGAAACAATTTAACCTACATTATATATTTAAACTAATTTCCTTTAAAAAACTATATTGCACACTATATTGGTCTTTTTCTGTGAGACCACCTTTCATTCAAAGGCTACCTTTGCAGTAGAACTTTTAAATAATTGCCATATCTCATTATTATAAACAAGAACCCAGAACCAGTTGAAGAGTCGTTTAGTTGTTGTATATGGTACAAGACACATTTTTTTTGGCTTCGTATTACTTTCCTTTGCTTGCAGACCACACATGTAAAGTTTCAAAGTTTCAACTCTTTGCCAAGGGATTTTCCTGCAGGTCCATGTTGCTGGGCCAGAAGAAAACATGATGCTGGAAATCCCAAGAACAAGAACATATGACAGCAAGAGAAACTGAGCTGGACCTTGTGGTGCCTGCTGAATTGCTTCAGTTTGTTTTGAGGTTTCTTTATAGGATGAGAGTAATTCTCCTTTTTGGTTTGTAGGTTTATTTTACTAAAGCCTTCATCCAGATAAAGCTTCATGAGTGTGCCATCATAAACCACACTGTGAAAGAGCATAGTCAAACCATGCACTTTTAAGACCTATTACATTGTAATATATACACACAGTAAAATCAGAAACCCAAGGAAAAAATGCATCATCAATATGGCACATTATGCCAAGACATGGCAGTAAAGGATAGGTGTATACAAGTTCCAAATTATAAGAGTTGTTGTGGGGTATTGTTTTCTTTTGTGGTGGGGTATTTCCCATATGTGAGTCATGCATTCAGGAGTCATCCAGTTATTAAGTAAGCAAATGAGGCAAGTGAGACTTCCACACATTGTACAAAATATAGCCATTCCTTGAAACCCAGAATTACTGGACCTAAGATTAGTGCTTAATCACTTTCAAAAGAAATATGACATAACTGTATTTCCCTCTTTTTCTCTAGTAACACCCTGTTGCCTTAACAACCTTCACCCCCTCCACACAGCATCCTGTCTTTCAAGGCAGGCAACTTTTTTCTCGTTTCCTATTGTCTCTTGATATGAGTAATATGGCAGACCATGATGAAGGTGACGTTATAAGGGAAAAGTTAAGCAACATATTGAGGTAGAGAACACCACTGCCCCGGTCCTTCATCTTCCCCAGAGATTTCACAAAAGAGATCACTGATGTAAAAGATTTACCCTTCTTGTATCTCTAAGTCATTATCAAGGTTGGGCTACCCCATGTTGAGTTCTTTGGTCTGATTGTTTTCCAGCTACCCCTGCCCTACTGACTGCTAAGTTCTTGGGTCAGGTGTGTTCAGTCAATCAGAAGGTTAGAGATATGAATTCACTTGGTCTTCCCCTCAACATCTCTTCCAGTTTCTGATACCTGATATGGGTAATCATCAGTAGGTAGGACAGGGTAGTTGGAAAACAAGCAGAATAAAGTAACCTAAGAAACATGAATGGCCCACCACTGGTGACTCACACTGTAGCACAGAATAGAGAAGTGGTAACTTAGTGGTTAAGGTGTCAGACTGCTAATCAGAAGATTGTGGGTTAAAATCTTTAGAAATGCTAGACCTCTGAGCAAGGCGCTTGTCCTTCAACTGCTCAGTTTTAAATCGCTATGGATAAGGGCATCTTATCAAAGCCAAACATGATTTCAAACAGCAGATCAAGGAGCACTTCATCTCTGCTGGCCCCTGACGCATGTGGCAGGGAATACAGGCTATCAATGACCGCAAACCACCCAACAGAACACCTCCAGCTCTGCCTCACTCCCAGACGAGCTTAACCACTTCTATGCTCGCTTTGAAAAAGGGAATATGGAGCCTATGCGCAAAACAGAGCTGTCACCAGGTGAGCAGCCACTCTCGCTCTCCATCTCTGAAGTGTGAGGGAAGTGGTGGCTCATGGTTAAGGTGTTGGATTACCAACCCGAAGGTTTGATTCCCAGCTCTGGCAAGCCACCACTGTTGGACCCCTGAGCAAGGCCCTTAACCCCATAATTGCTCAGTTGTATAACAAGGAATATTGTAAGTCGCTCTGGATAAGGGCATCTGCCAAATGCTGCAAATGTAAATGTAAGTGTGTGCTACCCTGGGAAGGGTGAATGATAGAAAGGCAGCTGGCCCTGATGGCATCCCTGGACATGTACTCAGAGCATGGACGCAGCAGTTGGCTGAGGTCTTCACAATCTTCAATCTGTCCTTGGCCCAGGAAATCGTCCCCACCTGCTTTAAGTCTGCTACCATTGTGCCACTGTGCCACTCTGCTGCAACAGAACTGGATGACTTTCATCCAGTCGCACTTACCCCTGTTATTGCAAAGTGCTTTGAAAGACCTTAAAGCCTTTCTGCCACCCAACCTGGACCCTCACCAATTTGCCTATCGCCCAAATGCCATTTCCACAGTACTACATTCTGCCCTGACTCACTTGGACAACCCCGACACTCACTTGGACAACATGCTGTTTGTCAATTTAGTTCAGCTTTTAATACAGTTAGCCCTTCTAAGCTAACCTTGAAGCTGAAACAGCTCGGCATCAGCACACTTTGCAATTGGACCATGGACTTCCTTACGAACAGATCACAGTCTGTTTGACTGAATAACATCACCTCCTCCAATCTCACCATCAGCACCGGGGTTCCCCAGGGATGTGTATTGTCCCCTTTCCTACACTCCCTTTTCACCTATGACTGTGTACCTGTCTAAGCGTCAAACAGCATTGTCAAGTTCGCAGAAGATACCACGGTGGTATGCCTGATCAGAGGTAACGATGAGACGGCCTACAGGGAGGAGATCCAGCACCTAGTAGCATGGTGTGAGGACAATAATTTGGAACTTAACACTAAGAAGACAAAGGAGGTCATTGTGGATTTCAAACGAGCTAGCAATCACAGTCATCCTCTAATACACATTAACGGAGCGGCTGTTGAGCATGTACCTAGCTTCAAGTTCCTAGGAATCCACATCTCTGAGGATCACACCTGGTCTCTGAACTCTTCTTTCCTGGTCAGAAAGGCACAACAGCGCCTATATTTTCTGGGGAGACTTAAAAAGTCCCATCTCAGCCACAGGATACTGAAGAACTTTTACCGCAGTACCATCGAGAGCATCCTCAGAAACTGCATCTCAGTATGGTACAGCAGCTGCACTGCTTCAGACCGCACAGCCCTTCACAGGGTGGTGAAAACCGCCCAAAGAATCATCGGCACTCAGCTACCCACCCTGGAAAACATACACAAAAAACGCTGCCTGCAAAGAGCGAGAGGCATAATCAAAGATCCCTCTCACCCCAACCACGGACTGTTTACTCTTCTCCCATCAGGCAGACGCTACTGATGCCTCAGAGCCCGCACAAACAGACTTCTTTCCTGTGGCTGTTTCTGCACTGGACAGCTGATATACAGTATTAATTACTACTGCACTGCCACTTCTGTACTTTGCACTACCTTATCATTATGCATCTCTGCACTATCTATAACTATCTATTGTTACACCTCTATATTCTATCCATATACCTTCTGTACATTATTTACTCACCTCTGTAATTATCAACCTCATACCCTATTTATTACCTTGCTATTTATTGTAATTAAGCCACTTATGCACTTCTGGTTAGATGCTAACTGCATTTCATTGGCTCTGTACATGTACCTTGCACTATGACAATAAAGTTGAATCTAATCTAATCTGGGAAATGCTAAAAGCTGTGTTTGTTGGGTGTTTGTTTTTTATAACAGTCTTATGGTTTAAAGATTTGTGTTCTTAGAATAGTAAGTGTGATAGGTATCATTGCTGTCACACAGCAAGTTAACTTAGGTTACAGTCTATGCAGAAAATTGCATGTCTTGCCTCCTTAAAAATAGCTTGGATATGTGCAGCAGATATTTTGGGTGTGTTTCTGGATTCATCGTGACCCAGACTAAGAACATCTGCACAAGTGTTTTAAACCAATTATAATGGTTGGTAACCCTACCAATGATCGCAATATAACGGGTAAACCTAAGCAAACATAGATTACTGGTATTATGTTAGATAGCACAGAAAAGCATCTTTTCTAATATACCGTTTCACTCCTAAATGAGTCTGCTGATATAAGTCATTTTGGCAACTGAGCTGGACGTGCAATTTGAATGATGTAATACCTTTTAACTAACTTTCCATAACGTTTGGACGAACACTGGTTTTCCCCCTATGGCTATATATCTATAGCGTAACGAAGTCTACATGCCTTATAAGGTCTGGGATTGTGAGCAAAAAGCTGCTGCATTCTATGGCTTGAAATTTAGTTTACATGATCTTTCACTTTCCATCATTGCTCTTTACTCTTTCGTTCCACTCAAGGGTTAGCCTTTGAACATTTATAGTTGTTGCTTCATGGGAATATTAAAAGGAACTAAAAGAAAAATGATACAGAAAATGCTCAGTGTGTCCCCAAGTGAAAACCCTAAAGTTATTTTGTGAGTCCTTTATACTGAAGGATACATTAGCTAAACTGAAGACTCATCACCCAGTAACAGCTTTTGCCTAGTGTGTAAGCACAAGAAAATCAGGAAAAACACATAGGAATCAGATTAATAAATCATCCCATTAGTACATGTTTTATTTGGAATAAATACCTTAAAGTCATGACAATTCAAAATGCCAGCGTAAAAAAATACATAAAATAAAAAGGTATTTACAGGATTTATTTGTGCACAGCTAGATGAATGTATACATGGTATACAAGGCAGCCCATGCAGGACGTTGAACTCTTTTGCTGTACTAAAGTGCAAAAGACATTAAAAAATGGATAAAACATTCTACGCCATGTAGAAACCATCTCATAGATGGAAGATATGCACATTTCACTCAAGGAACTTTACACACATCTTGTTATCTTTTTACTGTATTCGGCATAATACGTGAATTTACGCTGTGTACAAAAGACAGTTTACCAGGTTGGCGTTTGGCACAAAACCAGACCTTGTGACATAAGCCATCAAAACTTATTGCTACAATAATAACTTAGTTACTGTACCAGACAGGGCTAGATTATAGCAGCTGTACCTCTGTCTTTAAACTGAAAAAATAGAATTAATACTAATGAGATATTTAATGATTGAGATAAAGAACCTGTCTTGGAAGCACAGTTTGCAGAATAACCAGGGCCGGACTTTACGGCTTAACTGTCTTACCCTGAATGCTAGATAAATAAACCTATTGTTGGGTTTTAGGAAAAAGATTAATATGCTAATATCAAAATAATTGAAATCCTTTTCTTTAGTTTGAATATATCTATGCGATACTTGGTAATGCCATACCTTAGTTCTAGACACTGAAAATTAACAATAAACTTGGCTTAACTTCTCTCCTAGCAAAAAAAAAACATTGTGGAGATAAACAAAAACTCCTCCAGCCTTTGGCATTCTCTCAATTGTAATCATGCCAGGAATATATTCATATATATTCAAACAATAGACAACAAGAATAATGCATGGTTTCAATTCATATTGGAAAATGATCAAAGCGTTACACCATTCTCTGTTTATATCAAACTTGAATTCAATCCAATCTGGACCATTTTGAAGCATTAACGCAAGGGAATTAAGTTGGACATGCAGTACAAGGGCCATTTCTGTGCTACTTTTTTTAACTCGGTTTCTCTTTTTAGTCCAAAAGATAATTGCCATTTAAGTCAGCTTTTATGGCAACATTGCTTTAAAAGATATTGCATTTATAACAGTTTTTTCCTTTTTGCAAGCAAGACAAAAAAAACAAAAGATGCACCAGAACAAAACAGGTTCCGGATCGTTGAACTTTTAACTGTTTTTCAGTTGTTGAGTATATTGTTTAGCAATTTGACAAGTCCATGAAAGTAATTAACATAAAACGTGAAGTACTGTATGAAAAACTAAACTATTAGCAAGGTTTCAAGGAACAAAAATCTAGCTCCTGTGGCTTCTTCATGCTCACACAGTGGTCTCTGGGAAGCACCATGCCCATCTCGGTAGTACAGCGAAGTGGGCGCCGTTTAAAGCCTTTGCCACAAGTTTTGGAACAGGCAGACCACTCACCTATATGCCAAATTGGACATGGGTCACCACAAGCCCGCAATGAACTGGGCCTTTTATCTGAATCACAGTCTGTCCCCGGAGTGCCATTTCCTTTCAGACACTGTACCAGTCTCCTTTGAAGGCCATTTCCACAAGTCACTGAACACTCCTCCCATCCAGTAGCCACCCACTTTCCAGGTGGTGGAGCCTCCTTGACATAGGGAGATGAAATCTTTTTATTGAGGGGATCGGCTTCTTTACCAAGCACACCTTCCTCAACAAGAATGTTGTTTTCCGCCCGAGTCCTGTCCTCCTTCTTTAGCACCTTGTCCTCCTTGGTTTCTTTTTTAATGTAGAAAGAATAACGGATGCGTGGAGGCGTTAAGTGGCCCACAGACAGCACCTCCACTGTCAGAGATTCCCCCAGTGGTCTTACAGCCTGCAGTGTCTCTGACTGTCCACTGGTGCCACTGTAGCGCAAGAGACTGCCGCGCACTAGGATGTCCCGCTCCACTGCTGATACTATGTAGTTACCATTAAGAACGTATTCGCCTCGGCTATTTTTGACAGCCAGGTAGTTGTCATCATTTACCATTCCCTTATAGCCACGCTGACGGATGTCAATATTGGATGCACCCACTGGAAGCATGACAACAAAGTTGTAGCCATGACTAGAGAAAAAAACAGGTATAAGAAAATAGAAAATTAAGGTTTAATAAAAAAAGTAAGCTACCTTAAGTAAGCTATCTTAAGCTACCAAGCTTGCATAGTATTTAATGCTAGTCAAGGAAATCCAAAATATATCACTCTTACTCTTATAATAAACTTCAGTCATCTAAAAATAGTTTTAGAAAGTGAAGTTGGGAATGGGGTCCAGTCAGTTTAATAGACAACTGTGTGCCTTAAACCTAGTGGCAACGGGGTGTATTATTATGATGCCTACAAACTTTTTTAATTTAAAAAGCAAATAAGTAATTTTAACTATTATTGGCTTTTAATAGCAATTTTAATAGGTTTTTAAGTTTATTCACAGCCCTAAAACCCACAAAATATATTGTGACATATTGTGATTACAACTGACTGATTCGACTGCTTATACTTTTCCCGAGCCAATATTATGCAAGAAATATAGCCTTAGGTCTAAGGTCAAGAACCTATATAATTGAACCGACACACTTCAGCACACTCTGTTTATGGAATTTCTGTGTCAGCGCTGTGGTGGCAAGCATGTGCATAGTTATGTCTAAGTGCTGAATATCTATGTGTGCAATTTTGGTGTTTAAATCCTTATTTTAATTACATATTTAACTTTACTATGCATACTGCTAACGGTTCTATTGATCAACATTACAACAACCAATTTTACACACATTTATTAGACTACACACACAAATTTAGGACAATCACTTTTAAGCCATATTAAAGAAAAACCTGTACCTTAATTAAATATAAACTATATGGCAGAACGGTTTAAACCAATTTGGAGGCACACACTTGTTGGAGATGTCTTTATATGTTGTATAATTAGGATTTTTCTTCACTGAAATTAGGACACACAGACACAGTTTTAGCATGACAATACTCCTGGGCACAAAGCTCCATAAGGACATGATGTATTAAGGTTGTGGTCAAAGAATGATCTAAATCCTGACCCCAGTCTGAATAAAATTAGGATGAACTGAAACTCACTAAATTTAAAATTAAACATCACTGCTTAATCCCACTAATTATTCAGTGGCTGAATGAGCAAATGCAAACAGCCGTAGTGATGGGAAGTTCAAATCATTTTACTGACTCAGACCTTTAAGTCTCGATAAGCAAAATGAACAAATCTTTTTTTCTAGTCATTTCGTTCATTTTGTTCATTTTTCCAAAATATAATTAAAATGTTGTGTGTTATTTCCTTACACATCTACTACTTACCCAAACCATGATTACACTACAAACTATACAAAACTATAATGCTATAATAAACAGAAAATATTAATTTATTGTTAATCTGGGTTTTCATTATATGATTGGTTTACCTCACCTTTTATCTGAAAAGCCTTCAGGTTTGTGCCACTTGTTTATCATGTGACAGCAACATAGACTTAACCAATGCAATCTGAGCCGGAAATAGTATTGATTAGTTCATCTATCGAGTCTTCGGGTTTGAGTCTTTCGTGCATCACATGACAGCCCCATAAACTTAGAGTATTGATTGGTTCATCTCTCGAGTCTTTCGAGTTAGTTTTTTTTCACTTCCTGAATCAGTACATTAGTCAGTAAATATTATAATGTAAAACTGTATATTTTTTATGTTGAATCATATTTAGGAATTATCATCAAATTATCAAAAGATGTGTAATAAGCATTTTCCTAGAAATAAAAAGGTCTGTCAATTTCTGTTACTATGTTTTGTTACTGTTTCTTAAGGATCTGTGTTATTTCATAAATAAATAAAATCCTGTGATAAATAATATATTGATTTTTACTTTCACTATTTTTGTCTACCAATAAACAACCACCAGTACTAGGCTATATAACAAAATCCAAGCCTAAAATTAGTACTTATAGTCTTTACTCGATTAAATTCGACTTCAATTTTTACTTGAATTTAGCGTTTGCTGTTATGATAAATGATTTTTCCTAGGCAGACTTGACATATTGGTCTCTCATTTGTTTAAGAAGATTGGTCAAAAAGTGCACAATGACATAAAAGCAAATAACATTTTGAGAATTCAACATTTTGAATTGTTAATGTTATTAAAATATCAAGGTTAGGATAACATTAGCTTTAACACTTCTAATTTAAATTTTCATCAAACTGGAGATTTAAAGTAATTTAATTTAATGAGCTTGGGTCACACTAAGGGTATCTGAAAGACAACTGTCTCTCAAGACTGTTACCAAGGGAACGGCAACCATTCCACAACCATCCCCCTTTGTTTTGCGCTAGGTGAGGGGCAGAGAAGCTCCATTTTAACATCTCAGGAGAATGAGCACTAGAAAAAGTAGTATGTTTAGACTTATTTTGTAGCAACTTTAGCCACTGAATTAAAATGCAACATATCCAAAAAAAGTTTTTCAACTAAAGGCGGAAGCACTTCTAATTTAAGGAGGCATCTTAAATTCTCACATCCTACTGTGCTGTAAGCACAACTTAAAACAGACTGAGAATGATAGCACTGTAGCAGCTGGAGCTGTTTTTACCTTTAGCACTTCTTCAGCTGGACCTTCGACAGCTTTGGCTGGCAGGCTAACCACATCTACAGCATCCAGTACACCAGCAGCACCCACCACCAGCTTGCCATTTGAACCCAAGGTTCAAAAAACAAGCTCTTACCAATAAGCAGGCAGCAGAATAGACAGTAAAGAGGTTACAGCAAAGTGAGTCAGACTTTAGATCCTGACGCTACTGCCGGTGCAGGGGGCCATGTTTTGGTAATACTTTGCGGAGAGGGCTTAGGGCTTAAGGCATTCTGCTACCACTTCTAAGACATCAGTTGCTATGATAGAGATGCAGGCCTACCTTACAGAGTCCCTTTTAACCTGCACATCAGAACCTCTGGCCTGGTGGAGGAGATGTACAGCAGTATACAAAACTCTTTCTGAGGTCACGAAGACAAGACTTTGCATTGTGGCCACATCTGAGCCATCTGAAGAATTTTTTTCTAAAACTGGGCAGATTATCTCAGAGAGTTTTTTATGTTGTGAGTTTAAAGTGAATCTGTTAAGTTATTAGGCTCAGTGGTTTTAGTATCTTTTAATTGTATTATTTTTTTAAATTTTAATCGTTTTAATTTATTTTGGAGTAGTTATACTCCTTGCTAAAGCTTTTTCTGGGACAAAAATAAACAATCAACAACAATTCAAAAGTGTGTACACAGTACTAATGTCTAAAGTGTTATATATTACCAAAGTATAGTAAGTAACACCACAGTTCTATAGTCTAATCAAAATACATAAATAATATAACAAGATATTGTAATTTATGAAGATTAGAATAATAAAAAAAGGTTATTAATTAATAAAGTTAATAACGTTTTTTTTATTAAAGTGATTTTGCCATCAAATGGACAGATTTTAAAGCATAACCAACTCTTTCTTATCTTTATTACCACATTCAGTGTTATGGTAAATAACCATTGTAACAAAAAAAAAACTATTTGCGACCAGAAATACATCACATAACTGTAGGAGTAAATAATAATAATAATAATAATAATAATGACTATGCACCCGTTTGTAAGAAAGGCTGTAATTGGCTATTTCTCTATTCAATGCTGTCACGTCACATGACAAAAGAACAAACGACTCAAACCAGAAGACTTTCTTTACGGCTTGGACTGCATTGGTTAAGTATATATGGTTGTCCCGTGATGCACGAAGGACTCAAACCCAAAGACTCGAGAGATGAACCAATTAATTTTTTTTCCAGCTCAGACTGCAGAATTTATGGAATATCACGCAATGCACTGGAAGAATCACTTCTCGACTCGTTCTCCCCCAGTCACATAAAATATTTGTTTAAAATGAATGAATCATTCAAGAACGACCCATCACTAGACAGCAGTGCTTCTCAATCTAGTGGAAAGTTTTTTAAGTAAGAGTAAGATTAAACCTCATTTATTACATACTAATATAAATATTAATATTAAGCAATAAGAAAGAAATCAGGCCTGTTATGACAGAATCATGATTACCATTCAGGGAATGTTAGGTAGAATTATTGGAAATCATACTACAAAGACCTACAAACCTTTTCTAAAGGAACTTACATGGGTTTTGTAAAGAGGCCTGAAATCTTCTTGCAGCTTTTATTGTCTCCTCCACAAATGCCACACTTGTCAAACTTCTTGTTGGAGCCCAGTTTACTATCACAGCCTGCTTTGCTACATTTGCCTTGAACACAGACTCCTGAAGAGTCAGGAGAACATGGAGTTCCATCCACAACCTGCAAAGCACAAAAGCAAAGATGGTAAAAGACTGTCCTGACTGCTAAGACATGGCATAGTAAATTACTCATGCAATTGTGTTGTATCGAATGTATAACTGTAAACGGCTGTGTGTTTACAGTTCCCAAATCTGCACCACTGTAACATGCAATCTCCCTTTTCCTGGAAGAAATGGTTACTTTTCTGCATTCCTTTTTGATTTCTGTATTTTGTGGTAAGTACCAGTGGGTGAGTAAGTGACTGCCTAGTGCTGATATGCCTTATGATTCTGTGGAGGCTCAAGCCACACCTCAGTATCTAACCCCCAGACTAACCTCTTGTCTTCTGCTATCTCTTCCATAATTATTTTTTCTCCATTCACCCTGACAGCTATGAGAAACTAAAAGCAGTCATGCGATGGTCATGACCTTTACCTACGACCTCATTCACTTGTTTTACGTCACTTGTTAAACAATAATAGATCTACAAAAAAATACTTATGTTGTTCACAAAAATAGAGTTTTTACAAAAACATACAAGAGAAAAGTTTATAATTCACAAGCTATGAAAAAGATCTACGACAAATATTTTGTTTGTTCTTCCACGACATCCAATGTAGTGGATCTTTTAAGCCTTCTAGACTTACCCATGTCAACCAGGGAATGTTAAGCATGCAAAAAGAATTATTAGTCAATTTGCTCACCTTTGGAGCAAGGACATAGAAGTAGCCTGTCCCATTAGCCCTGCATATCAGCTTACACTGGTCTTTAGGGGAGACGCCTGAATACTTAGGAACCCACACCACAGAGGGTGTGAGGCGGTTGGTGTTTAAACTAAAGCCGTTGAAAGCCTCACACTGCTCTTCTCTGTAGCTCTTTCCTGTGTGAAAAAACATACAAAATAAAGAGGGACACAAGTCATGCCATGTGAAGTTCAGTTAAACTGTTAAGTTAATATGATAATCAGAGGAAACAAAAATAAAAATATCTATGTTTTTTTAAATATTTGTATTATTTTTAAGCTGCACAAATGTCTTACCTGTCTCTGGGCATGGTGTGAGGTTGCAGGACCGGTACTTTACCCTCACTCCTTGGCAGTATTTGCCCCCATTGTCTGGCACTGGATTATTGCACTCTCTTTTTGCCAGCTGCACTCCACCACCACATGTCCTGGAGCAAGGACCGAATGTTCCCCATTTACCCCACTTTCCATCCACCTACAGAGAGAAAAAGAAAGAGAGAAAGAGTGAGAAAGAGAGTTTACTTTAGTGTAAACTAAAGTATGGTTTGAGACTTTCTCATAAACATAAATATAAAGAGCAGTATATTCCTAAAAAAAACAAAATAAAAATGACTATTTTAAAGTCCTGAGCTGAATTTAATGATGTATTCATTGTGTCAACAGTTATGCAAACCATCCAGTAAATAAAAGAGCTAGTCAACATTTTTATGTGTAAACTTTTAGCTGGAACAAACTTGTACAAATCTTTTATATATACGATGCAAAAGGATTGTCTAATATAGTTATAGGCTTGCAGGGATACTGTGAGTCAGCTGTTATGTGTGAGAAAGCACAATGTAAAACGTAAAGTTAATGTGGTTCAGCAAAGCCATTAAAATTTCTTGACATGTGATTTTCAACTTGTTTCAGAAACTAACCAAAACAAACGTAATGGTAACAATATATATATATATTGTAATAAGGTATGTATTATACTATAATCTTTGGTTCAATGTTATTAGAAATTAATATTTTGCCTATTTGTGGTTGTAATTTCATCAACATTTTTTATCGCAATGTAAATTGTCATCTATGTAATAAGTCACGCAGCTGATTTGTCCAGATCTCTTAAATTTTTAACAAAAAACTTTATGAAATACACCACATGACCAAAACTATGTGCACACATGATTATTCCACACATAAGTGTGCCATTTCCAACAGTTGCCAAAGAGTTAGAAGCACACAGTTTTTACTCTATGTAAACTGTAGCATTGCAATTTACCTTTAACTAGAACTGAGATGCCAAAACATGTTTAAGCATGACAATGCTTGTTTGACAAATTGAGCTTCATAAATTCATGATTTGCCATGGCAGGAACTTTTGGAATGAACTGAAATACCTACTGAGCCCTAGGCCTCCCCGAAGAGTGTTAGTGCTTGACCTTATAATGTTCTTGTTGCTGAATAACCCCAAATTCCTCTACAATATAGTGCCAAACCACCCATACCAAAAGACTTTATTATAACAACAAAACTGGACTGAATGTTAAAAAATCCCATATTCTGTAGATTTGACACTTTGGTTTCCATACACTTTTGGTCATACAGACACTTTTGGCACATAACAGACGTCTATGTTGTCAGGTTACATAACTATTTAATCTGGCCTATTTAATTTTTCGTATGAAGTTACAGCTAAATGCTGAATGTTTTAATTTTTTTAGTTAACTGTTATTGGTTGCTTTTTATGTCAGTCAGATGCCTTCTTGAGTGTTTCTTGGCCAGTAAAAACTTCAGAATTCTGAATTCAGAATGTATGAACTCCAGAGCCCATCTTTTCTAATTAGAGTGAAACATTTTATGAAAGCATATCTTTAAGGACGACCTTGTCCCCAATCCCAATTAGGCATGAAAGCTCACTTACTGATTACATTTAGCAAGTCTTTATTTGTCACATATTTGCATTACTGCAATGAAATTCTCTTCACATCTTCTATATGATATTTTGTACCAATAAATTAAATTACTCTTATAAGGTATGCACTGTTTTAGTGAATTGTATAATCTATTCTAAGGTGTTGTGTATTGAGACTTTGTGTTTGTTTGGCAATTAGTCTTATCTTTGTGTGATTGTGTGAAGTAAACTGTACATTAGACTGTTTAGAGGAAGTATAAACTGCAAGTCTGTGTGTAGTTACTTGACTCACTCTTGGCCTGGTGATCTCGTATGTCTCTATGCAAACCCCGCGCATACACAGCAAGCCCTCTCCACATGCTGTGCCGTCTGCCCAGGGAAAGTGACGTGTCTGACAGACAGGTTGGCCACGGGTCTTGCCGGTGCACCATAGCCGTTGACACGGTGCCTGCATTAGTGGGCATGGCTTCGAACCAGTGCCAAACGACAGCTCACACTGCTTTTCTAGACCGTACGACACTCCAGGGAGAATGTCAGGTAGTGTCAAAGGTTTCTCTGGCTGATCCAATAAGCAATCACCTGTAAAATAAAAATATAATGTCATAATTAATTTCTGGTCTGTATTGATTGAGATCATATTTTAATCATTGTTATATTAAGCCTACATTACAAGTTCTAACCGGTTACATTCTAACTTAAGTGTATCAAACCTGTAAAATAATAGATTGAAAAATCCTGTCAAACATATCAGTTGGGTTTATATTTTTAAAGTTGTTTTAGTATGCTTAAATAAATGTTATGATTTCTTTGACCTATTACCATTTATAGGACCAAATGTAGCTTTTGCATGTTCTATACACCAGAAATGAACAGAAACCTGATTCTGTTTTTTATTTATACCAAACGCTATTCACTAATGGTGTTGACATTATTTGGGAGAGATGTTTGTCTAAATGTCTTCTAATTTTGATTTGTTTGACTCACAGCTTTAGATTGATCATAAAGTCTGAGACATAAATTTGTCTACGAAACAAAGGCAGATTGTAAACAGTCTAATCAGTAAAGCACACAAACACTTCACCACTGTTTGCCTTTTTCTTTTTGACACTTGTACAGTGTGTGTGTGTGTGTACTCATTCGTGGCATCATTGAAACATTGTCTGACAATGCATCTGTCTCATTCAGAAATTTGTTGGGAGACTACATACACTCACACACACATACACCGATCAGCACAAGCTATTGTGTGCCCCTTTTTTTTGCAATGCAGAAATGATTGACTGGTATATTAAAGTGTATTATGTTTATTAAAAATAGGAAGTTAAATAGATTTACTGTAAATGATTACTGAGCTTAAATTCGAATGACTAAAGTCAAATTAGTAAAATAAAGTAAAATAAAATAAATGAATTATGTACATATTATTGTTTAAGGTAATAATTTTTAAACCAACCTCTTTTTACAAATTTGCCTAACTGAATTGCACATTCCCACATGCAAGCACCATGTTATTTTGTGCTTGTGTTTTTAACTGTGTGTTCGTGTCTTTTACATATGACACCTGTTTATTCTGTAGCAGCAGCTATATCCCATAGTGAACCTTGGTTGATCTAGCGACTGTCCTAGAAACACTGGTGATAAGCGGAAAAACACTCATGGGACACTATGCAGACATGTTCACATTTATTTACACTTAAAGAGAGTTTGGGATAAATTTCACCTACTGTAATGTGTTTGGGATGTGAGAGGAAACGCTTAAAGACCTGGATGTAAATGTACAGTATCCAAAAATGTTCAATAAAATGTATGTAAATTCAAAATATACTCCAAATTGCTCCAAACAAATAAACTAATGGACTAACAGTCTACACTGTTAAAATCTAAACTAGCTAAATGTTTAGGAAATGTTTTAAAGCTTTTGTGCATTGTTTTTGCTTTAACTGATCATTTAAAGACTGCCTAACCCTGTAGAAGATCCACTCTATTATGTTCCCAGTGCTCCAACCTGATATTAAAAGCCTGTATATTTATGTCAAATATAACAATTTTTGGCAGTATGGAAGAGAAATCTGACCAAAACATCTGTCTGAACTTCCTCAGGAAAACAGGATGACGTTTTACCTATAATCCAATGACTGCCAGACCACATTCTGTGTGTCCTAAAGTCTGTCTAATCTCAGTAAAGTGGTCTGGATGTCTGCCTGTAAAACACTTCAGTGACTTTGTTGAACATCAACTGAGGCCTTTTCCCCAAAGGCAGATGTAGTGGTTTGCTTTGGTTAGCGTGACATGACAAATGCAGCCACTTTAATGACCATATCAAGTCATATCTTAACATGTTCATCTCCTATAAATGAATAATCATATTAAACTAAGTGTTGCTGCAGATAATTCTAGGACATGATTGTTTCTCAATACATGCATGCAAGGATCCCTTATATAGCGTATTTCCTATTGTTGAAAACAATTTCAATGGTCATAGTAGGAGCTTCAACTTTAACACTGCTATAATGGCGAACAAATACCTCAGACAAATGCTTTAGAATAGACTGAAGAAGGTCTGTTTTACCATTAGCAACATCCAGATTTACAATTTGGGTCTAATCCAAAACTAACATATAGCACGTATCCAATTCTAGGAACCTCACTAAACCGTTATGTCCCTAGAAATATATGTTAGAAAATAGTAAATAGCTGGCACTGCACAAACTTACCGTGTCCACTATCTAGGAAGTCTGTAATAATTGCGGCACTGCACGGAGACCACGGGCTGGTGCGGTTTATCCGGATCAGTGTAGGTGACATCATATGGTTGTCCTGAAGCTTTCCAAATACATCCTCACATGCCTTTACATTATCATGGGGCATGTTGAATACATGGCCTGTAAAGAAAAGAAAATTTTAGCTTTATTTCACATTTCTAGGTAATGTACAAATCTCAAATTACCCAGTTGTGATTTTTACGCCTAAATTCATTAACACTGCTTAACATTTCTAATTATCATGCTAGCAATAAAGCCACAGATATGCCAACCATGCCTATAGTTCCTCCAGCAATTTTAGCAACTCCACCTCATTTCCCCCACTGGCCTTGTAAACGTACTTTACTGAAACCAGAGTTGGGGCTTCCTGCATGGAAGTAAGCAACTCCAAACGTAGCTTATCATCTTACCTTGGCAGTTACTCCAAAATGCACAGATGAGAAGACTTAAGAAGTTTACTTTACCTTTGGATATTCAGCACACTTTTGTACATTTATAAAGCATCTGTATTAAGATAATTTAGCATCATAGAATATAGGTAACACATACTAACCGAGCTCATGAGCAGTGGTGAATGCAGATGGCAAGCCATCATCCTCAATAACTGAGCAGCTCCTTTTTGGGTCACACATTGTGCCAACGTCTGCCATGCCCAGTGTGTCACATGTGGAAGCCCCACATAGATCCTGAATCAAACAATGAAAATAAAGTCAAGTTACAAAATTTTAAAGCTTTAGGATATGAAGAAGTTTAACTGATCATTGTAGGATGGGCTTTAAAACGTTCAGATGTCTACATTTGCATATTAAACACTATATTTACCATACAAATAATAGGTAAGCTTTTGGTTTAAGTCTGCAAATGTCTAGTGAACCTTTGCCCATGTATTGTGTGTTTCAAGTTGCTTGGGATATGGTTTAACAGAATTTATGAATTTGATTCTGAACATGAATCTATATCACAAAGGAATGTTTTCTATGTCTCACTGATAAAAAAAAGGAAGAAGGAGAAATATCTCCGGTATAAGTACAGTGTTTCTATCAGTGGCTAGTAAATGAATGTTTACATATGGAGATAAAAATCAACATTTATTTATTTATTTAGATCTATTTAAATTTAAACGAAATTATAATAAAATCGCCATTTACCTTTATGTAATTTATATTTTCAAGAAAATACAGAAAAGTACATAACAGTGGGAAAACCTGCAAACAGGAATCAAGTTAAATTACCAGATTAAAAGTTTTAATGACTCTTGCCGGGTATTGAAACTTTTTAAGTATTATTTAAGCAACATTGGACTCATGATTATACTGAGTCTGCTGTATATGCTAAATGAATGCTGTAGCTGTTAGTTTTAATTGCCATGCTTTAACATTTTAAATTAAAAGTTATAGTTCTAAAAAAAGGATTGTTTACCATATCCACTAATGATTTCACTGATAATACAGTAGATTTACATTTACATTTTACAATCACTGTGTATCCAGTGCATTTATAGAAAGTATAGGTACTCCTGAAACTCCTGCTTAATCAATAAAATTAGTGGGCCAAAACTAACTTGACTCTGAGCCATAGACCTTTCCCGATCTCTTTTTCCTCTCCCTCCCTCTTTGTTTCCTGTCAAACTTACTGATCTTCTAGCTATAATAAATTCCCAAAATAAATTCTAAAAATCAAAGATGTAGAATTAAAAATGCAATGTACTCCAAAAGCCTAAATTGTTATTTCAGTTTGTAAAATAGTTCCATTACTATCAAAATGATCACCCTTGATAAATACGTATTACAACCTCGCAGCTGCAATAAAACATAAACTTTAAAGCAGGCTGGTATTTGTTTGTGGAATCTCTTAAGTGCTTTGGATTGAACAAGAGATATTCCAGATGTACACTTAAAGATTCTCTCGAGTTTCAGGGCTACGTGAGGTAATAGTTGCAATAAAAATGCAGCGCTGTGGGCCAAGGAAAATAAGTCTTTCAGCTGACCTATATTTTACTTCCACACTTTAAATTGCATTTGTAGCTGCTGTAGTTGTAGACTGTACCACACTGATGGCATAGCTGGCAGTGATATTTCCACATGAAACAAATTTCAAAATAAATGGATTTTTGTTGATACAACATGGGAACCTGGACAACATATTGCATTAGTGTTAGCAATGAAAAAGCAAAGCAAACACTTCCTAGCTTGAAGAAAGTTTGTCTTTGCAGCATGCTTTAAATTAAAACTGGACCGACTTTTGTCTTCACAAAACTGCTGACGTGTTGCTGGATCAGCAGTTCTAAGACACACAGTCAGACATTAAAGAGTGTCATATAAGCTGAGGTTCCAAATCAGTGTGACAAACTGTTTGTGGGCTGCACTTGTTGACTGATGAAAACTCAAACCAGATGTGTGTATGTGAAAGGACAGACATGTTTTAAGAAAAGAAAGGGAAAAAAATTCCTCAATGTAACAAGCCAGGCTTCTACTGTAACCCACTTTTTTTATAATTCAAACTTCTTTTTATTGTGTGTACAACATGGCAGTGGAATTTGGTGCCCGTTGGTTTTATTAGTATATTGTTTATCAGAAGCTTGTTGCCACCATTTGAAAATCAGTGTTTAAAGACTTTAGGAGACCTTGAACAACTACTCAATAGATAATAGAAAGTGTTACAATATACTATTGTAGTAGTCCCACAGTCTCGGAACAATTGCATACCAATAGATCTTATGGATTTATAATTTCTTACTTATTAGTTTAGATTTGTCAGCTTTATGATGTCATAAAATCTCTTAGTGAGTGAAAACATGGCTAGAGGTCCATAGAAAGTCATGGCTGCATATTTCCTTGAATTCTAAATTTATGTGTAAATGATTCACATTGAGCCTGGTAACAGGTATACAAGAAACAGTTCAAAATAGGAACTTAATTCGATTACTAAATAACAAAACGTTTTGTGGTTGCATGTGGTTAGGGAAGCTGTCGATGCCATGGTGAAAAATAATATTTTCTAAAAAAAAACAGACTACCCAGCTTTGGAATGTTCAAGTGCCTGATGTCATATTACACTAAAATAGGCTATAAGCCATTTAACAAGCTGATTCCTAAGCTGATATGGGGGAAGGTGGTAGGTGAAGGTGTTAGATTGATACCTGGGCCCTTGCGCAAGGCCCTTAACACCAATTGCTCAAGATTAAAGATGTATGTCGTTCTGGATAAGGCATCTGCCAAATGCCATAAATGTAAATATAAAGTTCATGAAATAAGTTGTGGGTGAAGTTTTAATTGAGAAGCACTAACCTGAGGTCACTTGAAGTATCGCACTGAATTAAAGCTCCTGTCTTTACAACGCTACTCCACAGTAAAACTCTCTGGTAAAATCTGGTAAAACTCTCTATCACTACTGAAGCTTAGGAGAAGAGGATGACTTAATACACATTCAAATCAAAATATTCGAATTTATAGCCTTTATTAAAAGCTTTACCCGCCTTGCTTTCGTAAACTTTAAACATAGCACCATTGAGTGCTTAACAAGTGCTCGACTATAGGCCCAGCACATATCTTAGCTTTAGTTGTTTCTGTTGTATCCTTAATTGACAGTCTCACGCTACCTTTTTTCCACATAAATGGATTCCTCTTTCCTGGCTCTGTGTTTGATGAAGTTTATCGCCTCACTGATTTTGCACCACCCATCAGCTATGTGAAAAAATGATTGCTTTACCTCACAGTTTGATAGATGACGTTATGTGTTCTGTGGCTACGATCACTGGATTATTCTCATTGACAGATAAGACACATTTTGCCCAACTATCCAGAACCCTTTACAGATGTTTTAAAGGGTGCCGGGTCTGGTAGTGCTAATGAGTGCTGGACTACACTAGCCATCATGTCAAATGTCTTAATCACTTTCAATTGTGTTTTATTTTATGTTTAGTTTCTTTCTCTATCTTACTTTATTGTTATAGTCATGTGTTGTCTTGTGTGACTACTTCGCTTGCAGTCTGAATGTTTTTGCTTTATATTCACCGTTTCTTACATAGTTTTCTTACATTATGCAAGTTGCAACTACAACTGACCCAAACACTGTCTTCAATTTAATCTTTTACTGTAACTGTCAACCCATTTTAAAAAATGCCTCTCAAAATAAAGGTCTATTACTCTACTCCTTGCATGTATGCCGCTTAATCATAAAGCTACTGCTACAAATATGACATAAATTGAGTTCACTGAGCTCATTGCCTTACAGTTAACTGGGATCTGGAGCTTAATAAAACTGTTGTGAGTCACCACTGAAATGGTAAGATGTACTCCCCATGTTTCTTTACATCACGCTCCAAAAAAGAGTCAAAGCATCTCTGTGGAAGTCCCCCTTATTTTCGTTGGTATAATGTGGACTGTAATGGATTATAAAAAGAATGCTGACAAATTCAAATAACAGTGTGTTCTGTGAAAGTGTTTTAGTGTGCCAGCTAAGCTTAGTTTACACTGTGCTAATTAGTCTTAGCGCTTGTAGCTGTTTGTTTATCCCAGGTTATAAAAAAAACACTGCCTCTGGAAAATCAACAGTAATTTTTACGAGTAACAACTGTTCCCAGTGCGCTAGATGCACTACATGAAGTGATTTAAGTGTATCGGTGGCGGGCAGTGCATTTGATACCTGGGGCTTCAGTGCGGACTTACCTGACTAACACACCTCTTAATACCACCACTATCACGTAGCAATTATAGAAACCATCAATACTATACAAAAATGCAATATAACATGGTGTGGCATTACAGACAGAGAGATATTTCACGTATTGAAGATGAAAACCATGTTTATTAAAGCAAGAAATCCAGAAGAAGACTCCAAAACTCTACACAACAACCGCAATATAAAGCCATATAAATCATCTGGAGCAGTTTAGAATCAATATTAATCTAATGACATGACAAAAAACCTAAAAAATTTAATAAAATATATAATACTTATTTTTAAGACCAATTAGCAATCTGCCACTGCTAATATAGTTTGGGCTACTTTGGCAGCACTACCGATTCTAAAGGCTGAAACAAATATTAGAGTTTATGTTGTAAATGTAGGTCAGCTTCTGATATTGTTTAGGCCAGCAGAGAAGGCCTTGCTGGCCATGACTGCACACCACTAAGTGTATAGCAAAAAAAACATTTAGTTTCTCTAGCAGTAAGGATATCAAAGCTACTATACCACACAAGAGACATCAACAAACAGCACTACTGATCATTGCTCTGTAAGATTCTCTCATAACCACAGCCCCATCTGGCAATGATGAAGATTTTTTTTAATGATTTTTCAAGTCCCCAACTTCATTCATGTTCGGAATTTTTTTTAATGGTAGCTACAGACGTAAGCACATCCTATTCAATGATTAGCTTTGTCTCCGTTTAGGGAAACCGGTGGAAATGTACTTTGATATGTAGAAATTGTAAACTCTACAGTGTTTTAAAGGATACAACCTCAGAATGTTAGAGGAATCTGTATAAAGATGTTGTTTTAAAATTACTGGTGGAAAAACGGGAATAGCTTGGAAGAAATGTTGCAGAGCCCTTGAGAGTGACTTTCCCTTTGCTGCAGCTATAAAGGGGTTCTACAGCAGGTGGGCTTTGACAAGGTGGGATTTAGGGGTCTCTCTCCTCCTCTCTTGCTCTTTGTTAATGGAAAACAGGCTTTATTCTAAGAAGATGGGTGGATGGGGAGGGAAAACATGGGAGAAAAGTGTTTGGATCATTCCCAGCTGGAAGTGTGGTTAAAAGATGGACACCCCCCGCCCATCTTTTTTTTTTTTTTTTTTTTTTGCTTAAGCCCAAAATTTGCCTATTTGCTCACAGTTACCGAAGCTGCAACATGCCAGTAAAGTGGTTAACATTATTATGTGCAAGATGATGGTGATTATTATTATTATATTTGATGATGTAATTAATGTAATGTACATAAACTGTTGTGAAGTCTCACATTTTAATAAAAAATAATACTCCCTGAGCATGACAAAATGAAAACATCAGCATATCAGACTGCATGTTAAAGTTTTTAAAGGAGTCAAAACTTGTCATTTTTTATTTAAGTCAGGGATTCATCTTTTAACCAGCTCTAAAAGCTTATACTAGCTAGACTATCCGCTAAACTCTAAATCTGTTGTCATATACATAAGATCTAATCATTCTCTTCTATGGACCGTTTCTGTACACAAAATATCTTTGCTGTCTCCTACACTAGAAGAAACACTAAAGATCACTGGCTCAGGCCACATGTGACTCAGTTAGTGGAAAAAGACTTTGTTTGGTGTGTGAAGAACTGGCTGAGTGCCTGCACATGTGGGCGTTCCTGAGCAACAGCTGACACTGAGTGCTGACTTCAGTGTGGGTTTTTTAAGGGTGAATCAGTGCAAAGCATGACTCCTCTGCATGTGTTTGCTTAAGCACAGACTGTAGAGATTAGAAACCTGAGTGCTGCTGTGAATGTAAACAGGTACAGATATGAATGAGCTGCCGAATGATGTTGTACATCATGGCAGTCTTGTACACATAACTGTCAAAAAGGACCAGGTGGAGCATACATAATGTAAAGTCCCTTTTTTAATAAAAACCTGCTTTATTTGTGTTTGTGAATCTTAGTTTGCTTAAAATCCGATTCACATGCACTTGCCAAAAAGGGGAAGTGACCCTTGTCATTAACCCAAGTTGTTACCCTTAAGGATAGGATATTTGTGTTTATTTGCACTGTACACAACACTAACATTTGACTTGCCTGGATTTCCACAGTGTGTGATGCACCAACATAGGATTTTGCATACAGCAAACCAATTTACTAATTTTCTTTTTTTTTCTTACCTCTTTGGTGAACAGGATGGCGGTGTCCCAATACTCCGGGTGCTTGTCGCTGTTTTTGTTCATCTTCTTTTGCCAAGTGCAGAAATTGCGCAGGGTCATGGCTGCGTTGCCGGTCACTTTGGGACCTTTATCCTCGTCGGTAATCACTAGGAACTTGACCACCACGATAGTAATGGGGTTTAGAATGCTTGGATGTTTGTACAGGCGAGCCGCTACTGACATAAGTGTAAGCAAGTAATGCCTCAGATCGTCACCGTGGAAATTGGCCATGGACTCGTCAGCCACCACAAGTGTCTCCACGTACCGTGGCACCGATGCAAATCGCTTGAGTCGACTCTTCTGTGCGCTGGTTTTATCGCCAGCATTGGCTTCTTCAGAGCGTTTGAACTTTTTCAGGGAGCGTGCGACGTCGGGTGTCGGGCCACCATCTACCCCACAACGCGTCGTACCGTTGCCACCAAGCTCGGAGTTGGCGCGTCGCCTTAGAAGGTGCGCGCTCTCTGCACTCAGGCGCGCACCCAAAGACACTAGGTCGTCACTTGCCGGAGTGACAAAATACTCCCAGCCGTCATAGCCAAAAGCGCCACGCAGACCGTCGCACAGACTCAGAGCAGCGTACGAGAGTGGATCCGAATTAACGGTGCCAGCGTAGAAACAGCGCCGAAGGTCAGTGCGCTCCGAGCCAGAATGCATGTCCAACGTCGACAGCGTGGGTGCGATGAAGCTAGAATCCGTGTGCAAGTCGAGCACTAAATCCTGCCCGAACGCATTTATTTGAAAAGCCACTTTTTTCGGCAGGGCGCTCATTTCAGAGCCGATTAAATTGTTATTTACATAGTCATGATTATCCACTCTGACAGGTTCACACAGCTGAGTCTGCATAGAGCGCACAACTTTGCAACTAACAAATAAAACTTTCACAAAAATCACGACTTTTGTAAATAAAAGCATGACTGCCTTAAAATGCTATGGTTATGGGGAAAAATGTATCACTTAAAGTTTTGGATTAGGGCGTTTAAGCATAATCCGAATAACAGAGGCGGACTAAAATGTCAGATGCGAGAGTTCGTTCCATTCCTTTCTTTCACCTGGATGCACAAGCGTCCTGCAGCGTGTGCCGGCTTTATGAGCGCAGGTCATGTGTAAACAGCGAGAGTCTATCACCAGATCTTTTGAGGAAGGTCCTCGGTTGAGCTGATTGGCCAGATCCTTCTGCTCGCGACTTCGCTGTGGCGCGCCAAGCGCGAGTCATGCTGGGATTCCCTCCCACTTTGCGGGTCCATTCGCTTTTGCAGCCACGTTATAAAATAGTGAAAGTAAAGGCGCACTTAGACACATACAACATGCATATATATACAACATGCATAGTAACCCTGCTTAACCCAGACTCCAGATGAGACCAATTAAAACATTCTTATGGGTATATTGTTCTTGCTTATGTGGATAAAGTGTATGGTCAACTCTGTGTAGTGGTGTGCAGTGATCATGCTCAGGCTTGGTAGCCTGCTTTGTCATAGACAATGTGGTTAAAGTATTAATCTAAATTACAGAGCACTTCTAAAAGATGTTCTGCTTATGCATACCATGATCACCAGCTTATTACTTACTCATATTCAGAAAGGACTTTATTATGGTTCAGGGTTGATTCAAAGCCTATCAGGGAACTTGAAGGAAACCAACATTCTTATATTTATCTATTTTATACAGCTGAGCAATTAGGTTAAGGGCATTGCTCAGGGGCCCAGCAGTGGCAACTTGGTGGTGCTGGGAATCAAACCCTTATCTTCCAAGTAGCGGTCCAACATCTTAACCACTGCGCTACCACTTTCTCTAAATCTTTCCCCAATCTTAAATCAAGCTCAGGGTGGAACCTGGAACACTGCACTACCACATTGTTCACTTAGTGATATCGTTGTATATAAAACAACTAAATTAAACGTATGACAGTTTTTATTGCAATAAAAATGACACTGCTAATACCAGATCAGAACAGGGGTTTTATTATTAGATTTTAATTATTATTCAATCAAATTCAACATCAAATGGGCCACTGATTTCAACTGGTTTGAAACAAACAGAAACATTTTTAAAAACATTTTTTTAAGTGTTGGCATTAATCTGTATATGTAATATTATATGAATTATATGCATCTATTTACAGTACAACCAACAAAAATAAGATAAAGCTGGTTCTAAAGTTTTGTAGTACAAAAGTGCCATCTGGCGGTGAACAAAATCCACATTAGAACTCGATCTATCCCTGATTCTTGTTTAGACAATAGACAATGTCAAACAATATTAATCAATCAATTGTTCTTTTCGTCTTTTTTTTTAGTTTACTTCTTTTTATTTGTTAATGCACGTTTATTTATGTGTATCTTTTAGAAGTGTTCCTGGAGCAGAGCGATACAGTAAAATGATGCAGTGGCGCGACCTGCTGGAGGTGTAACGATCGTCAAAGTCAGAAAGTTGAACCAAATTGCAACGTGTTCCCAACGCTTCCAAGTTTCCACGCGTTTGCTCTTTTATAACACAGGCAATTTTTTGAACCTGTTTTAAAGTAATTTAAATTTAATTAAATAATTAAAATTTAAATTAAAAAAATTAATTCTACATGTTTACCATCCCAAATCTTGTATTTTACAAAAAGAAAATCCAATTTTATTAAACTTGCATGTGCCTTTATAAAATTATGTTTTAAAATTAAAAACATTTTTCCAACAAGAACTCTGTATTGTTTTAATCAGTTTCTTTCCAGGAATGAACACTTGGACTGTAAGTCTGTGTCGATCATCTTCCAGCCAGTCACGTTTTAAACCCCGTCCCGATTCGCACCACTATAAACTTGTCTGCGCTGTAACGGTGCCAAATAATATATTTTGGGCCAAGGTAATTTTTTCCATCCCATTATGCTTAAAAATAGCCTAATTTGCGGGAAACATTTCAGTAAGGAAACACTATCACTGGGGTAAAACATTCCACACACCAGAGAACAGTGTATGTGTGTGTGACAGAGAGAGAGAGAGAGAGAGAGAGCGCACCATGCATTCGGGTAATAATAGACAGCGCTGCACGGTTCAAAAAGGGGCGTGGCCGAGGCCTCCTATTGGATCAGAGCCCTTGCGGTCGGCAGGAGTATCGGAAATAAACCGCGCAAGTTCAAGAAGATCGCGAGTGTATAAATACCGCCGACAAGGACGCGCGCGCACTGACTGTACACAGGTTGGACACGAAGAGTGTTTTCCTCAAAGGCGACCTTATGTTCATAAGAGTCACTTTCTTATTTTCTGTGATTTGTTTTGAGCTTTTTTTATGAACTGCAGTTCCTTTTGTTTTTACAAACAGTTAATATTTGAATATCACTTGTCACCATGATTTTCCCAGCCCACTTTATCTTGGCCACTGTTTTGTTTGCTGGACTGATGGAATGCAAACGCGTGGATTTGGACGAGACCGAGACAATACCTGTCAAAGTGTCTTTAGGTGCCCTTTGGAGACATAAGAACCTGCATGTTTTTCAGATCAATGCGTTTGGGCAGGTGTTTATGTTGTACCTGAAGCCGGACGACAGTTTCATGGCTCCTACCTTACAGGTTCAGCGCGTAAAAGCGAAACATCTCCCGACTGTTGTGAACGGCTCCAGGTACGAGCGCCCCGAGGATATACAGTCTGTGCGCAGTGAAAGCGAACAGGAGCTTAGGAGCTGTTTCCACACCGGAGAAGTCAATAGCGATCAGGACTCTTTGGTCTCTGTCAGTCTCTGTCGTGGCATCAGGGGAACTTTCGTAACGCGCGGTCAAGAGTACTTCATTGAACCAGCTGGGTCGCGCCGTGGAGACGCCACAGTGACTTTTTCACAGCCTCACCAAGTTAAAAAGCGTGTGTTTTCCGGTCAGACTGGTGTCGATGATAAGAAAGAAGATAGCTACATAAAGCATGATATAGATAAGAATGAAGAGAATAAACCGAATAAGCAAAATCGGGAACGAAGGTTTGTGTCAGCAGCCAGATACATCGAGACTCTGGTAGTGGCAGACGCTTCCATGACGCGTTTCTATGGAGACGAGATTAAGGTAAAGTGACTTCTGATAAGCAGTTGTTTTATAAAAAAAATTTGAGCTCATTTACCAGGGAACGTTTAACTGTTTACAATAAGCAACTGCTGAGCCCATTCTAATACTGTAAAGTGGCAAGTGGTATCTCAGGGTTCCAGGTGTTAAACTGCTGGGTTCAAATCTCAGCACTGCCACATTGCCACTGCTGGGCCCCTGAGCAAGGCCCTTAACCACCAACTGCTCAAATGAATGACATAAAGGTGTCTGCCAATTGCTGTAATTGTAATTGCTCTAACATTAATATTAGTTTTAAATTAGATCGACAAAAATTGGCCAGTGGCCTAAAATTATGTAATTTGCCAGTTTACTTTCTTTTAAAGTTTGTATCACACACATTTCTATTCATGCACTGTAATATCTTTAGCTTTAACTAAGATATGACACACATTCCAAGAAAAGAATCATTTCGTGGGGTCGGACGCACAAGGGTGGCTACATACAGCAGTGCGTGAGAGACCAACCATCAGGAAGTCAAGCAGAGCCTATGGGAAATATATAAAAAAAACCCTTATACTGCATCACGCCTACCCCAAACTACTTACATGTGTCTGACTGTCCTGTGAGATTTCCATCTGTTTGCCCACTTACCACCTACTCCCATGGCAAAGGCAGAAAAGGTCACAGGCCCAATGCACCAGGTACCAGTTGGTAGCAAATTAACACAGAATCTAAAGCTCCAGTCTTGGAAAAAACGTCAAATGTTCCAGATCTTCCCATTCCTGAGTTTTTTTTACTAAGTATAGGGACTTTACTGTTAAGCAGGGTTTCTTTTGCATAATTAAGCCCACACAATCCAGCCATGTTTATCATTTCAGACAAAGTGTGATCACAATTGTTTACCATGCTCCCAATTTTATCATCATCATGTTGCTTCTGTAAACAGAGAACGCTGGGAGAATTATTTTGGTGATGCTTCCAAATGGTGTGTAATGAACTGAACATGATGGCTGTCGGGCTGTTTTAGTGTCTTTATTATTAATAAACTGAACATCCTTCACGTCGAACAATCAAAGCAATCCATTTAGCGTATTACACAATTATGCAAACACAATTATTTAATAATATTTTTAGTATAGTAGCAGTTTTTCTTTATGCATTTCAGACTATATAGTAGATACAGTCAATTATAGATTTTAAAAATTGCTTATAGGGTGTCATTCAACAATTTTTTTTACAAATACCATCAAAACCTTGTATCATATATAAACATAACGAATAAGACTTTCAAATCACATGAGTGAATATTTTATTCACAATAGATCCTAGATAACAAATGTTTACTAAATGACTACACTAAATGAGCTAATTTTAAATTTAATGCCTGCTACAGGTTTTAAAAAAGGTGGCATGGGGCAACAAAAGGCTTAAAAAGCAATACATTTTGAGAAGATTGAGCTGGAAGAACATTTAGCAACTAATTGCGTTGATTGACATCAGGTCTGTGACATGATTAGCTATAAAAGGGATATTTCAAAGAGGCAGAGTCTTTCTCAGAAGTAAAGATGGGCAGAGACTCACCAATCTGTAAAAGAGTGCGTTAAAAGATTGTGGAATACTTTAAAAATGGCAAATCTTATCATCTACAGGGAATACCATCATCAAAAACATTTTATCAAACTGGAAAGTTTGGTACAAGGCCGAAGATCTTTGTTGGAGGCTGGTGGTCTTCAGGCCCCTCAGATGACATTGCATCACTTATCTGCATGATTCTGTGATTGACATTAACAAATGGGCCCAGGAAAACTTCCAGAAACCACTGTCGGTAAATAAAATCCACCATGACATCTACAGATGCCAACTAAAGCTCTATTGCGCAAAAAGGAAGCAATATGCGAACATGGTCCAGAAGCGCCGCCGTGTCCTGTGAGGCCAGGATTAATTTAAAATGGACTTATTCAAAGTGAAAATCCAAATTTGACATTCTTGTTCGAAATTACAGATGCTGTGTTCTCCGGGCTAAAGAGGAGGGAGACCCTTCAGCATGTTATTATTGTTCAGTTCAAAAGCTAGCATTTCTGATGGTATAGTGTGCAGTTGGGCATATGGTATGGGCAGCTTGCATGTTTTGGAAGGCACTATAAATGCTGAAAGGTATATAAATGTTTTAGAGCAACATATGCTCCCCTAGAGACAACGTCTATTTCATGGAAGACCTTGTGTATTTAAGCAGGAAAATGCAAAACCACATACTGCAGCGATTACAACAGCATGGCTTTGTAGTAGAGGAGTCTGGGTGCTGAGTCAAACTGTCTGCAGTCCAGATTATTTACGTATAGAGCATCAATAAACAAAAAAATTATCAAAGATGACCACAAACTCTTCAGCAGCTGGAAACCTGCATCAGGCAAGAATGGGACCAATTTTTTAACACCAAAACTCCAGAAACTCAGATGTCTTCAACCTGTTTGAAAAGAAGTGGAGATACACTACTGTAAACAAGCCTCATCATAACAATTTTGAGACTTGTAGCAGGCATTAAATTTGAAATGAGCTCATTTAGTGGGTAAAAGTGTAAAGTGTATATTTCTCAGTTTAAATATTTCTTATATTATCTATGTTCTATTGAGAATATAATATTGGCTCATATGATTTAAAAGTCATTTTGTTTTCATTTTAAAAAACCTTACCGGAATTTAGGTAACATTTATTTGTTTATGTAAAGCTATTCAACTGCAAGCTGCTATGCACAACACACACACACAAACAACCAGGGCAAATATAGCATAGCCAGTACCTGCCAGGCTGTAGGTACCAAGTAGGTGAAACTAGAGAAAACACACACACACACACACACAGAAACCCAAGAGAAACATGCTTAGTATGTATGCTTTTGGTTGTAGATTATTGTCAGAATCAGTAAAGTGAACTGTATTGTTATATGGTCAATAGACACAAAACTCAAGATATCCAAGAAATAAAAATGCTGGCATTAGATACTGGAGTTAGATGAAGCAACATCTGGAAGAGAATGAAGGCCAAGATGAGTTTGTTTTTGAGCTGTTTCCACTTATTTTATTGACAGAAAAAAAACATCGTATTGTATTTTAATATTTGGGTTGTAGAGGCGTGTAGATTTTTGTGGCTGTACTGATACTAATCAGCTGTACAATGTTTGAACCTTCAGAAATGGAATTCGTCAATAACCTGTTATCTTTTTTCTGATATTTCTCTGCAGCATTACCTATTAACAGTGATGGGGATGGCCGCACAATTGTTTGGCCACCCTAGCATTAAGAATGCAGTGAGCCTGGTGGTGGTCAAGATGCTGGTGGTGGAGGATGAGGATGTTGGACCTAATGTGTCCAGAAATGGTGGAATGACTTTACGCAACTTTTGCACCTGGCAACAGCTCTTTAACCCAGCAAATCCACGCCACCCTGAGCATTACGACACAGCCATTTTATTCACTAGGGAGGTGAGCCATTCTCTTAAACACACCAGATTTAAAATGCTGATTTAGCTTCTGTTGCTATTTCCTTTCATGTGCTAATAGCCTTTGAAAAAAGAAGCCACATTCATTTATCTTTATTGACCTTTTTTTAATTCTGGCCAACCTATTAGTAGTACCCTGAACACACCAGTTTACACAGTTTACGTGTAAGGGCATTCTAGAGAAGTCGATAAATCTACTGGCATGCTTTGAATTGGTGGAAGAAAACCAGGAAACTATGATAAATGAATTGAAATCAAAATCTTTTAGGATCGACAATGGAGACCCAGAATCTGTCAGGTAGCAACACAAGTCACTGGATCAAATTAACATGGTGTAACCAATTCTGGGTTATTCCACGTTATTTTAAAGTGATTACTTAAAACCATAACTGGAATATAAAATACTCTGAAAATGGTTTACATTTGTGACCGAAAAAACTAAGCTTATACTTTGGCACTTAATAAAGCCCTAAGATACTACAATAGGGGTAGTTATCGGGCAGAAAAAAAAGTCAACACAGACAATGCTGCTTAAGCCGGGGGAGTGGGGGTTGGAGTGTGTGTGTGTGGGGGGGGGGGTGTTACACATTTAAAAACCTCATTTGGAGGAGTGCAGATCAGCCATCTCACAGTTAAATATCCTCCCTCACTCTTTTTAGACTGCCAATGTATTTGCTTCATTTTACGATGGAAACACTGACAAATATGTTTTGCTGGCAAGAGCCTATTTGGGGGGAAAAAGGTCTGTCTGGAACTAATGGAGCGATGTCTGGATATCAGTGTCTGAAATCTGTCCCTCCTCTCTTTTTCAACATGTTTCTTTTCTCTCTGGTTCTTCAGACTTCTATATCCACTCGGTGTCTCTTTTTTTGTGTTGTCTGTCTTGTGCCACCCAAGGATATTTGTGGACATCAGCATTGTGACACGCTCGGTGTAGCTGATGTGGGAACCATGTGTGACCCGAAAAGAAGCTGTTCAGTCATTGAGGACAACGGGCTCCAGGCAGCCTTCACTGTGTCACATGAGCTTGGTACAGGTCACATACATACAAACACACACGCACACATAAATGTCACCAAATTCCTCTCCATACCACTGTCTGACATCTCACGTCCGCTGAGTGTCTGGACCAGAGTGGACATCCCAAATTTAGACCTAGCCGTTCGTTAATGTGTCTCTAAACGTCTCCGCTTCACTTGAACAATTTCCATGATACTGTTTGCACCATTACAGAGTGACCAAGCTGTAATGGCTCAAGGGAATATTTTTATTCCATTAGATCACCTTAATTGGAAAACTGTTGAATTTAAGTTCCCAGTTAGCAAACATTTTTAATAGCAGCTGTGCTAAACCTACCTACCTACCTACCTACCTACCTACCTACCTACCGACCTACCTACCCACCTACCTACCTAGATCATGTTTCAATTCCCAGCACCACAGAGTTCTCACTTCTGGGCCCCTAAGCTACGCTATCAACGCCCAGTTGCTCAGTTGTTGCTCTAAATAAGTCTATCTATCTATCTATGAATAAAGGCATCTACAGTGCCTTGAAAAAGTTTTCATACCCCTTGAATGTTTTCACATTATGTCAACTTACAACCACGAACTTAAATGTATTTTATTGAGATTGTATGTGATAGACCAAAACAAAGTAGCATGTAATTGTGAAGTAGAACAAAATTGATATAAGGTTTATAACAATTCTAAGTTTATAAGGTTTAACATTTAAAGTGTGGCGTGCATTTGTATTTAGCCCCCCTGTACTCTGATACCCATAAATGAATTCCAGTGCAATCAACTACATTCAGAAGTTACATAATTACTTAATAGAGTCCACCTGTGTGTAATTTAGTCTCAGTATAAATACACATGTTCTGTAAAGGCCTTAGTGGGTTGTAAGAGAACACTAGTGCACCAACAGCATTATGAGGAGCAAGGAACTCACCAGACAGGGCAGGGATAAAGTTGTGGAGAAGTTTAAAGCAGGGTTAAGTTATTAAAAATGTTCAAAGCTTTAAACATCTCAAGGAGCACTGTTCGATACATCACCCAAAAATGGAAAAAGTATGCCACAACTGCAAACCCACCAAGACATGGTCTTCCATCTAAACTGCCAGACTGAGCAAAAAGAGCACTGGTTAAAAAAGCAGCCAAGAGGCCTATGGTCACTCTGTAGAAGCTGCAGAAATCCACAGCCCAGGTGGGAAAATCTGTCCACAGGAGAACTATAAGTTGTGTACTCCACAAATCTGGCCTTTATGGAGGCAGGGCAAGAAGATAGCCATTGTTGAAAGAATAGGATGCAAAGATGAATGGGCAAATTTCAGTCTCTAGATGTGCAAAGCTGGTAGAGACATACCCCAAAAGACTTGCGGCTGTAATTGCATCGAAAGGTGTCTCTACAAAGTATTGACGCAGAGGGGCTGAATACAAATGCACAGCACACTTTTCAGATTTTTATTGGCTTTAAATTTTGGAAACCATGTATTATTTTTGTTCCACCTTACAATTATGTGCTACTTTGTGTTGGGCTATAACATAAAATCTCAATAAAAAAACATTTAAGTTTTTGGTTGTAAGGTGACAAAATGTGAAGGGGTATGAGGGTTTTTAAGGCACTGTATCTATCAAACTGTGTGTATTTACGTATATATGTTTATTCAAATATATACAGTCAAGCCTAAAATTATTCATACCCCTGGCAAATTCTGACTTAAAGTTACTTTTATTCAACCAGCAAGTTGTTTTTTTGACCGGAAACAACACAGGCTTCTCCCAAAAGATAATAAGACAATGTACAAGAGGCATCATTGTGGAAAAAACATTTCTCAGCTTTTATTTACATTTGAACAAAAAGTGGCATGTCCAAAATTATTCATACCCTTTGCAAACTGTCACAGTCTATGGGAAAATCAACTCAACTCAACTGTTGGTTTGTGGACAGTCATGGCTAAGACAAAGGAGCTCACTGAGGACCTGCGACTGCGCATTGTGACTGCTCACAAGTCAGGAAAGGGCTATAAGACCATATCTAAATGTTTTGAAGTTCCAGTGGCTACAGTGCAAAGTATTATTAAAAAAATACAAGATGTTCCGCACTGTGAAAAATCTCAGAGGACGTAGTCGGAAGCCAAAAGTGACATCTGTGCTGGCCAGGAGTATAGTGAGAGAGGTAAAAAAGAATCACTACCAAGGCCATCCTGATGTATCTGGGCCCTGCTGGTGGCAACATCTCAAGGCAGACAGTCCAAAGGACACTGCACACTGCTGGGTTCCACGGACGCAGACCAAGGAGGACAACACTTCTCCAGATAAGGCACACAAAAGCCGCTTGGCCTTTGCAAATGCTCATCTGGACAAAGAAAACTTCTGGTTTTCTGTTTTATGGTCAGATGAAACAAAAATTAAATTGTTTGGTCAAAATGATGTAGCCTTCATTTGGTGTAAAACAGGAAAAGCCTTGAAAAACCCTAAGAACACCATCCCCACTGTCAAACAAGGTGGTGGGAACCTAATGTTTAGGGGATGATTTTCAGCCGGTGGACCAGGAAGCCTAATCACAATCAGGCAGTCTGCAGAGAAACTTGGCCTTGGGCACCAGTGGACATTTCAGCACGACAACGACCCAAAACACACAGCAAAAGTGGTAAAGAAATGGTTAGCAGACAAAAACATTAACGTTTTGCAGTGGCCCAGCCAGAGTCCTGACTTAAATCCAATTCAGAATCTGTGGAGGGAGCTAAAGATCAGGGTGATGGCAAGGAGACCCTCCAACCTGAAAGAGTTGGAGCTCATCGCTAAAGATGAATGGGCAAAAATACCAGTGGAGACATGCACAAAGCTGGTCAGCAATTATAGGAAGTGTTTAATAGCCAATAAAGGCTTTTCTATTGATTATTGAGAAGGGTATGAATAATTTTGGACATGCCACTTTTTGTTCAAATGTAAATAAAAGCTGAGAAATTGTTTTGATGCCTCTTGTACATCGTCTTATTATCTTTTGGAAGAAGCCTGTGTCATTTTCGGTCAAAACAAACTTGCTAGTAAAGTAACTTTAAGTCAGAATTTGCCAGGGGTATAAATAATTTTGGGCTTGACTGTATGTTGATAAATTTTGCATATATGAGTGTCTAAATAATATCTTCCCCTCTTGCCCTCCCCAAAGGTCATGTACTTAGCATGCCGCACGATGACTCCAAAACCTGTGAGAAATTTTTGGACAAAATGAATGGGAATCATTTAATGGCGCCCTATTTTGTCCACCTCAATAAGACATCTCCCTGGTCACCATGCAGTGCCCTTTACATCACAGAGTTCTTCGACAATGGCCACGGTACGTCCTGAGTCATCTTCCTGATCCTATTGTATTTACAGGAAATTTCAGAGACAGTTTATCAACCCATGTGGATAAGCATGAAAGAAAACAAGTCTGTTTTAGACATTTTATTGTTTATATTATTATTCTACTTTTTGCTATTTAAATGTATTAATGCAGCTAGTGCTAATATGGTGGATGAAGCAATGACAGTTACATGAAGAAAGAAGAGGGATTTTGATTTATGTGAGATAACCAAAAGAAATAAAAAAATTTAATTACAATTTAAAAATTGCTTATGTTTAGAAATGAGATAATTATTGGATACAGAGATGTGAGCCTTAATCTTTGTCTCTAATAAGGTAACATATGACTTAAATGCAGGGGTATCAGCATGTAAATAGCTCCCTTTAGGATGAGGTTTTTGGTTTTCAGGTCATAATTATTTTACTTCCCTGCAAAAAAAAGTATAATTTTCTAATAGTTTCAGGACAGTTATCCTAAATCTTAAAGGTATTACCTAAACTTATCACAGAAAACAAGCTGTGCAAAAAAAAAATGTCTCTTCTGCCTTCACATTGTGTAATTTTGCTGAGAATGTAAAAACTAACTGCCTATGTGGCTCACACGCTCTTCTTTCATTTCCTTTTCTTTCTCCCTATGGGTGGTTTCCTTGCCCTTTGTTACAGTCTAATGTAGTCAGGTGACAGACACATGCCAGGCATGTCTGATATTGTTACAGGAATCTGTTCAAGGTTTTCCTATGTTTACTGTCTGTACACTCTCCCAGAGGACTACCTCATACTCCAGTGGAGCATTCCTGTGACACCAGAAAAATAGAACAAGTGCTCTAAAAAATAGCAACGATTTTTGCCTGAGATTGATTTATCTGACATATTTCAGTCTGAGCGCCTCACTCCCACTTCCTTGTGTCATCCTCGGTGACTAACACATTCCAGCTTAAACAGCTGTTTTCCCGCACTCAGATGCTGCAATTGGCAGGCACAGGCTGCTTCCAGTGAACTTACTGTCACCATAGGTACAAAGAGCACTAAAAAAATGCAGGATGTAAATTTGTTAAATTATTTAGCTTACAAAAGTTGGGAAATAACTTGATAATGCAGCTCAAATACAAATCTAGTAAACTGTTGGAAATTTACATTTACAGCATCTTTGAACAACTCAATACTGGTACATTAGCTTACAAATTTAAGAGTAATTCACAAAAACTGTTGAAAAGAGCAGCATAGAAAAAGATTTATTACTATTTTCTTAGATTTCAAAATCAAAATATCAAAATCAAAGAACCTTCTTAATATTAATCTCGGTATCTGAAAATCACTGAAAATAGGAAACTCACATTTAATTGCAGATTTAGGTAGACATGACATTTGATAACATAGTGTGACTTCATGCTGTTTATCTATCAGTGTTGAGATAAAGTATGCTTAAGTGACTTTTTAGGGGTTAAATAATAAAAATCTCCAGATGAGCCCATTTGGATTTACACATATTATGAAAATACTTCCCTGAGGTACAAAAAGCCAACCAGTTTACTCCAATAAATAAGTTGTTTCAGCCAACATAACTCACCGACGTTAGTGCTGATGTAAATTCAATAAATAGTAGATAAACGATAGCAGATCAGCTCTACACCAGAATTAAACTGTGCAGAATGTCATGTGCAGCTTTTTGACACATAAATATTACAGTGCACATTCCGTCTCTAGGTGACTGCTTATTGGACATGCCAGACCAGACTATTCCCTAGTGCTTGATGCCACCCATGGCACATGTTTGGTCCGGGATTGCCAGACAGCATGGGGAAAATTTTTACAGGCCTATGCCCAGAGGACCAGCATGCCAGTTTAGTCCGAGTGACAGTGATGACACTGACAGCCACAATTCAGGCCATTGAGTGTGATTGACCTGCCACCAGACTATTCCCTTGAGTGTTGAGCCACCAGGCCACATGTTTGGTCTGGACCGTCAGTGCCAGCAAGCATTTGGGGAAAAGTTTTTACAGTGCCCTAATGCCCCAGAGGATCAAGCATGCATCCAGTTATGGTGCCGAAACTACAGTGCACCAGGGGAAGAGGGTGAACTACAGTGCACCACCCGTAATGGGAGCCTTCCCTGGGCCAATGGCACACCCTGTGGTGAAGATCAGATCTGCCATGGGGGTGTGTGTCTCTCCAGCATACTGGCAAAGAAGAAAGATGAGGTATGTGTAGCATGATCCAGGTGAAGCATGAGCAAATACAAAACTGATTTTGATTTATCTTTTGATTTAAAAAATATAATAATTGACCAATTTTTGATTTAGTGGACTATATGAGCAGCAATAGATTTTTGTAATTATTTTTCTTGGTTCAACAATAGTAGTAGGAAAAGTCATGCTGTACAGTAATCCAGGTTTAGAGTGTGATTTTAGACACAGTTTGGTTGTCTAAAACAAAGTTTGAAATTCTTAAGCATTCCTATAATCCTACACTAAAATCTGTTGTCTTCGATCATTAGTTTGACATGGTCATCGGCAGCCGAGCTGCCACTATGATCAGTTTTTTTCCACAGATGAACTTCTAGCGGTTACACATACGTGTAGTATGACATCTTCTATGATGACCATCAAACCAAGAACCTATAACAAAAACCTCAACCAGCTTCAAAATTTCAGCTACAGATTTTTTTATGTTTTTGTTTCCTGTAGCTATTATTTAGTGTGATAATGCGGGTTACAGAATATGTCATGGATTGATGACATAAAACACTATGGATTCTTCCCGTGTGTCTAATTTTGATGCCTTATGACTTTTGTACAGTACAGTCATACAGTCGACATCGTGACATGGAGATCATATTCGTACAGTATGCCAAGCAACAATCGCAAAAGACTATTAAAAATCGCAGTGTGAACCCATCCTAAGTGTCTGAGTGACACGGTCAGAAGTTAAAAGGGGAAAAAACTGATTGCAATGGCAGTTAATTAGCTGTCAAACCAGCGATCAAAGACAACAGATTTTAGTGTAATATTATAAGAAATTTTAGGATTTAAAAATTTGTTTCAGATGACTAAATCATGGCTACAGTGTTTTTAAAAAAACAGGAGTTGAGATTTGTTTCTGCTTTTGCTGTGTTTTAGCCAGCAGACTGAATAGACCGTTCTGTTTAAAAAAAGAAGGGAAACCAGTAGTTTATAAAATAAATCAGGTGGTATCAACAACTAATTCATGGTTAAAGTCACGGACTAGATTTTGTTTATTCTGATGTTTGATGTGAACAATACTGAAGCTCTGTCATTTTTTTTGCATTGCTGCCACATTACTACATAATTGGGCAGGTGAACAGCTTTTCCTAATAAAGTGAACAATGGTTGTACATGTCAATAGACAGGCATGTGAACTCAAACTATTTGCATTATAATTATACTTAAACACAAGCTAAGTTCAAAGTAAGCTTTGGTATTTTGATAACTCGATTCTGTAAAAATCTGTGTGATTTAGCCTAGTGCGATCTAGTGTATACTACTGCTTTGTTACACATTGTTTACAAGTTACTTACTTGATAATTGTTTTTTCAGTCCTATTGTATGTTTACTGTCAGTGAGTATGTATCCATGAATTATTTTCTTATATATTAGGAGGCAGTAAATGGTGGCTGGGGTGTGTGGGGTGCCTGGGGTCCATGCTCTCGAACCTGTGGTGGTGGAGTTGAGTTTTCTCATCGCGAGTGCACAGATCCAGTGCCACGGTATGGAGGATCCTACTGCATGGGACAGCGAGTGAAATACCAGTCTTGCAACATTCAGTCCTGTCCAGAAAACCATGGTAGCATTTTGGAACACTCTACACATTCTCGCTGATCTTATACAAAACATATACAAAAACATTTTTTTTACAATTTTAAATTTAATTTTGGGTGTACTGGCTTGTTAATTCGACAGGTATGAGCTTTAGAGAGGAACAGTGCGAGAAATACAACAGTGATGGTAACCTGAACCTGCATGGCAAAATAAAGCAGTGGATCCCAAAATATGCTGGTGTTTCACCCAGGGATCGATGCAAACTCTTCTGCAGAGCCAAACACAGCAATGAATTTAAAGTCTTTGAAGCCAAGGTGAAATTTTTCAGTAATATTTGACAGGATGTTTAATTGTTTTAAACCATCTCTATTTTTCCAGCAAATGAAAACCAAGATTGTACATTTGAATCTCAAAGATCTGATGATATTTCTGTTTCTTACTTCTCTCTAAATCATTAGATATTTTGCTAAAATGTAAAATTAAACCCCACAATTTTCCCAATATTAACATTTTGCATGTTATTAAAGTACATTTGTTTTTTTGTGGTCTTGTCATCTTGTTAATGTTGATCAGGTGGTGGATGGTACAACATGTGGTCCAGATACTACATCTATCTGTGTGCAAGGCCAATGCATCAAGGCTGGCTGTGACCATGTCATAGGTTCCAGTCTTAGGCTGGACAAGTGCGGTGTCTGTGGTGGAGATGGGACAAGTTGCAGAAAAATTAGTGGCACTCTTAACAAGGCTACGTGAGTGAGATCAATTTCTTTTCAAATTTTAACACATTCAGTACAATGAATGAAAAAGTCTCCTTATGTGAAAACAACCTGTAAAAACCTTAAAATAAATCATGTAAAAATTTTAATAGAATAAAAAAAAAAGTTTAAAAGTAAACGTCATAGACCTGATATCAGTGAAAGTGTTCTGATTAACCCCAAATAAAAATTAGTTGTGAAGACATGCACGGTATCTCACATGAAGTGTTAAAAGGTATCAAACATACAAAGGGTAAAAATAATGAAAAAGCTTCACTAAAGAATCTCCAAGACATACCAGATATGTTCTGATTACTCTCGGCGTGTTAACAATCTCTAATATTGTTTACTTTTCTGGGCTTTGGGGTATGATGTCTAGACATAATATTTTCTTACACGAATAAATTGCCCCAAACCATGTGACAAAAGGTAGAATAGAAAGGAATACCACTCTTTTGATGCAACATGGAGGTGGAAGCATCATGTCTTAGGGCTTGTTTTCTTAAACCAAAACTAGGGCTTTCATAAAAAGTAAAAAGAATGATGAATAGCTACAATTTTGACATGAAACTTTGACATGATTTATCTTGGCATTCTTACAAAAAGGAAGGTGATATATGTTTTTTTAAGTACTTATGCAGGCAAAAAAGTATAAAGTTCTTCAACAAACGGTTTCATATTTTACAGCTTTGGATACAATGATATAATTACCATTCCTGCTGGAGCCACCAACATTGACGTTAAACAGCGTAGTCACCATGGCATCAAGCATGATGGTAATTACCTGGCAGTAAAGGCAGAGGATGAAACCTACATTCTCAATGGGAATTTTTCAGTATGTACAGCTGAACAGGACATTCCGGTGCGTGGTGCCATCCTTCGATACAGTGGCTCGTCCACTACCCTAGAGCGCCTTCTCAGCTTTCAGGTACTCCAGCAAACCATCACTATTCAACTTCTGTCAACAGCAGGTGACACTTTACCACCAAGGGTTAAATACACTTTCTACCTTCCCCGAGACATTCCCTTCAGCAAGCCAGACACAGAGAAGAGCCTTTTCTTACATGTCAACCTGTCGTTTGGAGAAGCCGAATGGGTTCTGGGTGAATGGTCCGAGTGCTCAAAGAGCTGTGGTTCTGGTTGGTCCAGGAGAAGTGTGGAGTGTCAAGACAGAACAGGAGCAGTGTCATTCTTGTGCAACATTGAGCTAAGGCCAACTGATATCCGACCATGTGGTGATCTGCCCTGTCCTGTTTGGCAGATGGGACAGTGGTCAGCCTGCTCTCGGACTTGCGGTACCGGTGAACGCCAGCGCAGCATGCTGTGCATAGATTACACAGGCAAGACTGTGGCTCCAGAAAAGTGCAACCCAGATAAGAGACCGGAGGCTGTTTCCACAGAGTGCTTTTACCAGGACTGTTAAAACCGAACAGTGCCTGCAACAGGTCAGGTGTTGGCAGAGGTTCAAGATCCATAAGGCGGGTAGTAAATAATAGAGCTATTAACACAACACACTTCCTATTAAATAGAAAGCTGACTATGCCTCAGAGGCAAGTTAGGAAATTGTAACATACAAAATGAGTATAGAAATCACATTAAGCCCAATTACGGCATTAGATATGACGTTTTATCTACGATAATTATCATTGTTATTCACATTCTTTTATTTTATCTTTTAATCATCTATTTAATATATTTTCCTGCCCCACTAAGATCTACCTCAAACAATAAGAATGTTGTAATACTTAGGAAAAGGATTCTGTTTTAAACTTTCCTTGAGTAGTATTACTTTTTAAAAAAACTGCTGGATTTTATACAGATATGACTTTTCAAATACCTCCATTCAAATTCTTTTTAGTCCACATTAGACTGATACATTATCTAAGTAAGACAAAAAAATTAAAGCTACCTGAGACATGAGCATACTGGCTTTACTAGTTCCTTACTTTAGGCTTGGTCAAAATCCAACTGGGATTTTTCTAGATTATTTTTCATACACATGCTTATGCGCTATTTCACATGTTTAATTTATTTGCCAGTTTTGTATTCTATAAATGTGTGACTATTAACTGTTATTATTTTCATAATTTAATGCTGATTAATATAAAATGACATTTATCAAATTCATGCATTTTAACACTGGAGATTAAATACAGTCCTTAGCCACATATTGACAGTCGAACATTATCTAGGCCAATGTGAGTGCTATTGAATATTTGGGGCATTTAATAATGTCTTAGTGTCTGCTTTTACCATGTGTCTGCATTGTTTAAATGTATTGAGCTGCTTTGTAGTATGTCACAGTGATTTAGATAAAAATTTATATTAAAAAATCTTTTTTATATTATAGTCAGGTCATAATACTGTTAAAACTAAGCTGCAGTTAAACATCTCTAAAACCAACTTTTACAATGTTTTTCTTTTTTTTGCTGTAGAAATCATATGTATACATTTACAAAACTCAAAGTCTCCAATTTTTCATATAATAAAGTCTAAAATAATAAAAAAAAATGTCCCCCATACAATATAATAGCAGTGGGATATTCCACCTTTGTATCATGCAGCTTGTCAATGTTTGCCATATAAAAAACAATTTGAGCAATAGTATCATTAAAAACATCATTAAAAGTTACTATCCATTACTAAACCTCACTACATGTTACTATTTCAAGTAAGGACATATTTGCCAATATTTTGTCCCAAATGTCACTTAAACTACAGTATATTAACCGCTTGTTTGTGTCCTAAATATCAGCATGACTGTAATTGCTTCCAGTTTAGTTACACCAGTGCTGACATTTGGTACAACACTCATTCATGTGTGATATTTAGATGTGTTGCCTCTCTCTCTCTTTCTCTCTCTCTCTTTCTTAGACCCAAAATAAAAAAAATAAATTACTGCAAAATAACCCCAAACATAAATGTGTTAGTCCAGAGATTTGCATTCCTTCTGAATAAGATGGTCTGAAATTATGTAAGTCTAAAATTAGAGCGTACTATCCCTTCAGTGAAGGTCTGTATGATGCTATTGTTATAGCTTTCTTTTTAAGGTATTTATTGTTTTCTAACTTAAAACACCCACATTGTGTTTTTTTCTTGTTGCTGTTGTCTGTCCTATATAACTGATACAACCTAAAATTATTAAATGCGTCTGAACATCAGTCTGCTGTTTTATTTGGTGTGATCGTTCTCAATAAAAGAATCTTTGATGTAGATACGATCAAATTACAGATTCCCTTACACAAAGTTATAGTGAAAGGTATAGTTTTAAGTTATTTTGTCTACATAAGCCTTTTTATTTAGATGATCATTTATCTAGTAATAATTTATATATTATTGTTATAATAATTTATTTATTATTGATTTAGTGCCACTAAATAGTTTGTTTTTTATTAATTTAATGCCACAGGATCAAGTTGTATAAAAGATCAGATAAACATTTTTTTAACCTAAGATAATAAATGACATATTATTACATCAATTTTATATAATAAAGTACTCAAACTACCATCTATGAGCTGGATACAGGCCACCCCCAGATTTGGGCAGGTCCTCTAAACAAAGCCAGAGAGATTTATAAAATTAGTTTTAAATATATGTTTTACTCATATTAAATAACAAGGCTGGCTTTCAAAATAAATTGTAATAAATTGTAAATTGTAATAAATAAACTAAGTGATATTTTCAGTAGCTTTACCATGTTCCATAGAATTTGATTTAGAAAGTGAATCGAGAAGGAACTTTAACCCGAAAGTGTACAAGTTTTTTTTTTTGCATTATCAATGCAAAGTAATAGCTCGTCTCATATGCCATCTTTTACATTTTAATAGGTTATATATCTATTAAAAAATCTAGCCACAGGGGTCAAAAGCCAGTGACTTCGGTGCCAGTCCCAAGCCTGGATAAATAGTGAGGGTTGTATCTGACATCCGACGCCAAATCTAACAACGACCTCCACCGGCACCATTGACCCACAGGGTGCCGGTGAAAATTGGTCTACTGTCAAAGGAAGAGGGGAGGAGGACGCCTAAATAGACAAAAAGAGAGGAAAGGCAAGAGTGTAGGATGGAGAAAAGGGACACTGACTGTTTGGACAATGACAAGAAAAGGTAGAGAGCTGGTTGATATGATGGAGAGAAGGAAGGTGGATATATCATGTGTACAGGAGACAAGGTGGAAGGGTAGCAAGGCTAGTATCGGGATTCTGGTTGTTTTATCATGGTATGGGTAGAAAGAGAAATGGGGTAGGAGTGATCCTGAAAGAGGAGTTTGTGAAGAACGTTCTGGCGGTGAAAAGAGTGTCAGACAGGGTGATGAGTCTGAAGTTAGAAATCAAAGACTGAATGGTAAATGTTGAATTTTATATTTTTATTTTTATATTTAACTCATACTATGAGACGAATAAAGTTTCAATTTAAATTTATTATTATAAGGGAAGTGGTAACTTAGTGTTTACGGTGTTTAACTGCTTCCCAAAACTTGAGGATTCAATTCCCAGGACCACCAAGCACCACCAAGCACCGTTGCTTATTCTTTGACGTTTGACTTGCATTGACAGGTAAAAATCTGATCTTTCTACTTACATGGCAGACTCTAATGTATTAATTTATTTCTGCATACAAATGAGGCCTGAAACCGATCCTAAAATATCGTAATCCAGGTATAAGTTCAAGTTCAAGAAGCTTTATTGTCATTTCAACCATATATAGAAGAGCTACTGAACAGAACAACACAAAGCTAAAGACTAAAAATAAATTAAGTCTAAGCAACATAAAGTACATGTGTGCAAACCTGGTGGAAAACAGTACAAAAACAGACAATACAAAACGAAACACTATACAGTACATTAAATTAAATAGCGCTGACCAAATTATAGAAAAATGTGCAAATAGACAAATAGTGCAATGTGCAATCAGCATTTAAAGTGTCTGTGCTTAACAAAATGTATTTTTGTGTTTACGTGTTGCTGTAAACATCGATTTGTGTTAAGTGTATGTGTGTGTGTGTATCAGTTGAGGTAGTTTAGTTTAGTTCAGTGTGTTGAGGTGTCTGATGGCTTGTTACACATTGGGGTTGTGATGTGAGAGCTCGAACGCTACAGTACCTTTTTCCCAGATGGCAGGAGTGTGAAAAGTGATACTTACACTGTCGTCAGTCGTATCCCATCTGTGCCACATTGGAGGTGGAAAAATCAGAATTGGCTCACTGGATATATGCAGTGTAAATGCAACCCAGACTCTTAACTTAGTTGGATAATTGAGATTAAAGTAAATAAAAGTACAGTTGTCAAAACATGCTTAACTGGATTAAATCTTACGTGTTTTATTTTATTATAAATAAAACAAAAAAAATCATTTGTTTTTCTTTAAAACTTTGTCCCAACCAAATGAGACAGTAGCTAGTTGGAAGTCAGTCAGAGCAGATATCCTGAGGGGGACGCGAACTGCATGCTGGGATAGAAGATGTAAACATCAACTGGCCCAGAAAAAAGGAGCTACAGCTCCGATACCCAACAATATTTTAATAGCGGACATAAAAAGTTAGGGTTTTTTCTCAAGTTATAGCAGTTTTGAACTACAGGAATGTGACATGTATTCCCTAGAAAGAAAAGGAGAAAACTCCTGTTAACACCGCAGCACCAATGCTACCACCGCTTAGCTATCCTGCCTGCCTGTGCTAATATGGATAGCTCGCTGGTTAGCTTCATGCTTACATAAATTCTGACATACCTTCGCGTTTATCCTGCCTACGTTTAAAAAGGTGAGTAAAATGGACATAAATCTATCAATTAATTAACATGTCGTTACCGTGACAGGTAAAGAATAGTACTTTTAATACTCGGCGTCATACATCATTCACCTAGCAAGCTAACGAGTTAGCCAGCCAGCTAATTATAGAGATTAGGCATTATTTTTTATATGTATCTCTTTTTCATAGAATTGTTTTGACATATTCGACTGGGCTGGGATATATTTGGTGCTTGTATGTTGTGTTTTATGTAATGATGCTTTATTTGTTAGTTTTTAATGTTGTCCAAGCGTCGCCTGGAGCCACAGGCTTAAATAACCTACCAAATAAGAAACTTGCTGGAAATTAAAGGAAATGTGCGCGTTCAATGTCGAGCGCTGACCAGAGTAAAGTTGGTGCAGTTTTCTGACTCAAGGCAAGTTTACTGTTGAGCGCGTAAACAAACGCAGCTCGCGCGCGGAGCCACGCCCACTTCAACTTTCCTCATGAAGAGACCTTCCACAGGACCTCCAGTTTAACTGATCTGATTTGTAAAACTTTTATCCTGTGTTACTGCTTTACCACCTGTTGGATCTTGTGTGTCTGACTGTAATTACTAATAACTACATTTACTAATAAATCTAATAAATAGTAAATACTAATACAAATACTAATAAAAAGTGGTAGGGCAGTGGTTAAGGTCTTGGACTGCTAATTGGAAGATTGTGGTTTGATTCTCAGCACCACCAGGTTGCCACTGCTGGGCCCCTGAGCAACCCCCTAATTACTCAGTTGTAAAATAGAGGTCAATGTAAGTCGCTCTGGATAAGGGCATCTGCCAAATGCTGCTAAATGTAAACACCAGTTAGCTTCATACCGACTGGAGAATTAAAAGCTATAATTCTAACTAAAAGTGACACTAACACTGATTTTATATCTAATTAAACTATATCAGCGCCTCCCACTTGACAGCGGATTGTTGTCTTGAAACATTGTTGTAAGGGACAAACTTTTTAAAGAACACTTTTAAAGAACAATCTTTCATTCTCACTGCATTAGCTTGAGAAAATGTCAACTGTTAAAAGTGCTATATAAAAAAATAAAAATAAAAAGCTAATTGAATAGTCTGTAATTTTGTAAAATTTGCCCACCCTCTTTGTTTGTACTGATGAGCAGTAATGGGCACTAAATTGCACTACAGTGCCACAATGGTCAATCCTGTGGCATTGCAGGCTCTTACATTAGTTCATATAAAGGATGTCACCATTATAAAATTCAAGTGACATTTAATTGTCAAATAAATAATTGTGATTATGATAATTTATTGCCTGTTTTAAAGGCTTTAGTGTTTAACAGATTGTTTTAGGGCTTTGGCCACTAATTGTTTGCAGTATACAAAAAACACTTTTCACACTTTTAAATAAAATTGAGTTATATATTATTTATATATTAAAAAAATATGTAAAAAGAAAAAGAAACCGTCACAATACAGTCACCATAAAAAGATTTTAGGTTAAAGAAATTTGTCGAAAATGTCCCAGTTCCAAACAAGGCTGAACCTCCTCCTCACTCTCTTCTCACTTACTCCTCGCTCTATGTTCTTTTAATGGACTCAAAAATGAGTCAGTTTTTAGCACTCCACTGTAAATGTTTGATTACATATATAGATATATAGTATTTAAGGAAATCCAGGGCTTTTTCAGAAGGACATGTGTTCCCAAGTTGACATATTTAGGTGCACATTAAAGAATTTTAGAGGTGCAATGAACAATAATTAAATAATGTGATTTTACAAGCAAAATTTTATTTATTTGAATACCATAAATACGCTATGGTTTCTTTTAATCAAGTTAACAGCTGTCATTAATGATGATTATTTTTAGTTAGACTGTATGAACATATGTAATAAAGTAGTTCTTGCTTTGGAGCATGACGAGAGCCTTGCTCAGTAACTTCTCATTTATTTAAGCCTATACATTAGTTTATTATAACATCATTTAGAACACTAACAGGATTGATCAGACTGAGGCAGGCCCGATTATTTAAATGATAATGTAGAGAAAAACACGCACCATAGGTAACACAGGACTAGTGAAAACATGTTCTGTGGTTTATTTTCAGAATCAGAATACTTAATCAGTCACCCCGGGGAAATTCTTATTCTGATAGGTAAACTGTATTTGAAGTGCTAAGAGAGGAAAAGGTTTTAGTGGGGTTTTTTTTTTAGCCTCCACCGGATGTGTTTCTAAACATAAGCTTGTCATAGAGATTGCAGACAAGATTTAACAGAATAATAATTGGAAAAATATATAAAATTTTTAAAAATGACATTTAAATGTTTTTTTTTTTTACTCCAAAAATGATCTGACAGGTTTTCCCAGATTGCAGAACAACTTTTATTTCCTACTATTGGTGGAGGAAATAGTTGCCGCTTTTCATTGCCCTCCTCCTCCATATCCCCCCACTGTTTGTTTTAACATCATTTTGCACTGTTTCATGTCTATTTTATGATGCTGCATGATGCCAGCCTGGTTGAACCCGATTTGTGTGGATCATGTGAGTTTTTTTTCTGTGACCACTTCATTGGTGTTGCTTGTTAAACTTTTTTTGTTTGTAATAAACTTTTTATTTGCACACATGCTCCTAAATGCATTTTAGTTTGCACACTTTTTATTTTTACTCACAATGTTTAACTGTTTAGCCACATATGAAATCGCTCCTGCTCTATGCAGTGGCATTATAGTTCGTTAACATGAGTTGAACTCTTGATGAAGCGCTAGTGGAGTGCGCTCAGAGCGATATGAAACCACAAGGCTACAATTTTTTTAAAAACCTATTCCAAAATCATGCTGCTCCACTTATTACTCCGCTCACATACTCTGGTTGAAAGTACAGTGCTGCCCGTACTATTGAGTCTAATAATCCTATTCCATGCTGCATTTTATTAAAAATAGCATTAAGTTTAAAGTGTTTTGCACATTATATTGTCTTTGTTTCTTTTGTGGATTAGTCATTCTTTTGTCATGGAGGAATAGGCTACTACTTGTCTTTCTACAGACAAATATTAGCATGTCAGAGTTGGCTTTGGCTCAGTTAACTGTCATCTGATTCAGGCAGCAGGAATCCTAAGCATATCACCATCCTACAGTTTATACAACAGAATCTCCATGTTGCAAAAGCATTTCACAAGACATAGTAATTGTAGAGTGTCAGAGTTTTCCCAAATCAAATTGGTGACACTCTCTTACCACCAGCTTGCTCGTAGTTTTTTTTCTAGGACAGATTTTTTTTATCTCTAGATATTAATAGCCTGGTGTTTCTCCTATCATTTAGTTTCATTTTTGTCTGCCAACCTCTAAAATTAGGTTTAACTCAGATAAATGTTCTAACAGTCATCTGTGTGTCATAGTTTAGTTTAGCATGTACAAATGCAAAAAAACTAACACAGCAGCACTTTTAACAAGATAAAAAGTTGGGAAAAAATGACTAAACAGTTGGGTTTTGATTCTAAGCATAAAGTAGTTTGTAAGGTAAAAGTCAAAAGAATATATTTTTTAATGTCAGTTGATGTTGTTTTAAAATGATTCCAACAGTATTTAACACCTATTAATTCTTTTTCTATCTTCTAGGAAGTCCACCCAGTATTGTGCTGAAGATGGGAGTGAAGACATTTACTCACAATTCACCCAGTCACAGCCAAGAGCTTTTGGACAAGCTCAATGCATTGCGCAGCGAGGGACATTTCTGCGATGTTACTATCCGTGTACAGGGCCAGCTATTCTCTGCCCACAAGGTGGTGTTGGCTTGCTGCAGTGACTTCCTCAAAGCTAAGCTGTCAGGAAAACCAAGCGATGCTGACGCCAGCACAAGTGACAATAAGGCAGTTCTTGATCTTCACCATGTTACAGTAGCAGGCTTTGTTCCACTGCTGGAATATGCCTACACATCCACACTGTCGATCAGCACAGAAAACATCATTGATGTCCTGGCTGCCGCTAGCTACATGCAGATGTTTGCAGTGGCCAACACCTGTTCAGAATTCATGAAGTCCAGCATCCTGTGGAACTCATCCCCATCTTCCACCAACACTTCCACTCTTCACCGGCCCCAGGAGGCTCCAGAAGGTGCCACGACATGCACTCTGACTCCACTGGACGCCCTGTCACCCTCGCCAGTGTCTTCAGAATGTAGCGCACCTGAGCGGCCTGTCCCGGTGTGCCGGGAGTCACGTCGCAAGCGTAAAGGCTTTGCCAGCCCACAACCAACCTCCTCTTCCTCACCACAAGTTCCAAATCCCTCGCCTTCATCATCCTCCTTTCCTGAGAGCTCTGCCCAGACCCTAGAATCCTCCCTGGCTTTTACCTGGACTTATCCATTTGGTGTGGACCGCCGATTTACTTCAGAAAAGGCCAAACTTCCTGAAGGGTTGCTGGAGTCCAGTGGAGCAACCGGACAAGATGGAGGTAGTCGGGCACTGGTGGATTACCTGTCCTGCGAGGGTCCTCGGGCACTTGGTGTGGGTGGGACAGCTGTTGTAGAGGAAGAAGAGGAGGATGTGCAAGTAAAGGTAGAAAGGTTAAGTGACGAAGAGGCACATGAAGAGGCATCACAGCCAGTGAGTGAGTCACATGGCTCCCTGACTGATCAGCAAACTGTTCCTGGCAGTGAGCACCCCCAGGAGGATCTGCTCATCAGCCCTCAGTCGTCATCCATAGGTAGGATACTTATGGCTCAATTCTGTTTTGTTTTTTTACCAGTAGTCTTTTTTAATTTTACATATAATTGACATATAATATTTAGTTGTAATTGGTCTGTAATATGTTCAAATAATTAGCTAACAAATCATTAGGGCTACAGCGAGCGATTAGCTGTAGGACATTAAATCTGCTGACAGTTGACTTGTCCAACATGTCCCCTGTTTCAAGTCCAATTATGAGTCTCTGAAAAGTAATTGACATAAAAAAATAATAATATATAAAAAAAATAAATAAATACATAATAAACACAAAAAAGTGTTGTTGGTTAAGACAAAAATTGTTTCAACGCCAACAATCCAATTCAACAATGAAATGACTAATATTTGCAGCCTTAATTAAAACCAGAAGGGTTTGTTGATGGCAGAAAAGCCAGCAGTGAGGTCAGTGTCTCAAATTGTCTTTTGTCGTTATTTAAGATTATCAGAGCACTGCTATGGTTACGAATGAGAAAAGGAATAATAATAATGACTCATTAAACAGTAAAGATCGGTTACCCAATTATTGCCTAAAATTTACTTTTAAAAATACAAATATCTTACTTATGATAAACTAATATCAGTAAATTGTACATGTATAATAAAGCCTTCAAAAGTTCTTAATGTTCAGACTATCACAGATTACCTGATTTATTCTTGAATTGGACAAGCTCCCAAAATCGCTCTCTTTTCAGACAGGAACATCTCAAATGGAACCGTCGGTTAGTGACATTTTCCCCATGTTTTCAATTATAACTTACATATTTTAACTATACTAGTCTATCTAATTATAAACACAGCTAACTTGCAAGCTCTTTTTATCTAATCCTTTGCCCTGATTTGTCTACATTTTGGAGTTTATTGATGGAGTTCATTTTGGAGTTTATTTGGAGTTTTGGATAAAAAAAATGAAATCAAATGAGTGTACTCTTTTATAGGCTCCATGGATGAGGGCGTGACAGAGAGCCTTCAGTCCATCCAGGGCACCCCAAATACCACTGGCCACATGGAGGAGGACGAAAGGTACATCTACTTTTCAGGCTCATAGTATTATTACTGTTGCAATAAAAAACGGGTTCAGTTTTTCATCCTTTCATTCTTTATAATTTTTTCTTCTTTATAAATGGAGGTGGTTTATGTGGTGTTGTTGTGGCTATTAGACACTTTGGCAAAATGTGTTGCCAAAGGACCAGAAGCTAGTCTGGAAAATTTCTGGTTCTTAAAATGCTGTAGAAACACGGAGTGAAAAGTGACGTGTCAGGATGCAAAGTAAAATAGAGAAGAAAAAAACCTGCTGAACCTTTCTGCAAATGGACTTTTTATTTTTATAGGATAATTTGATCTGCCTGAATAAATTCATCAAATGTTAGTCTGAAATCTCTCTGGGCTGCAATGTGTGGAACTTTGGAAGCAGACACTGTTAGTATAGCAACACTGTCAAATTGGCAGCTATAACTATTTGCTCATAACTTTTTAGTAATTATTTACAGCATCTGCATTACACATAGACATTTTTATATAAACTTGTGGGTGGCATCTGGTTACAGTGTTAGACTTGTTCTTTTAGCTAATTAAATTTTAAATATTCTGGCATCTCAAACACTGACTTGGCATTAATCTATGTTCTTATCACGCTTGTGCTCTCATTCTGTCATGTCTTATGTTTTCTTTTATCTCTTTTTCCCCCTCTATCTTTGCTTGTCCTGTAGGCTGGAAAATGTTCAGTACCCTTACCACCTGTACATCAGCCCTTCCACGCGCCAAGGACTCAACGGACCAGAGCGGCCGTTCCAGTGCCCAACATGTGGAGTCCGCTTTACTCGAATCCAGAACCTTAAGCAGCACATGCTCATCCACTCTGGTGAGATCATGAGATATTCCAGTTGCACTAGGTTCCGGATAAATGGGTTCCCAAAAGCTAAAAGAAAGATTAGTTTGTGTTCTGCTTCACTCTATTTTATTGCTGCCATTGTGGTTTTCTCTTATCATCTCCAATCTATACATGCATCATGTAGATAAAAGCTTAATTTAGCAAATGTAAAAGCTATGTGCTTTCTTGTGATTGCTGACTCGTTTGCTCGGCAGGCATTAAGCCGTTCCAGTGCGACCGCTGTGGGAAAAAGTTCACACGGGCCTACTCCCTAAAGATGCACCGTCTAAAGCATGAAGGTAAACGCTGTTTCCGGTGCCAGATCTGTAGTGCCACATTCACATCCTTCGGTGAATATAAGCACCACATGAGGGTGTCCCGCCACATCATCCGCAAGCCTCGGATTTACGAGTGCAAAACGTGCGGCGCCATGTTTACCAACTCCGGCAATTTAATCGTACACCTGAGGAGTCTGAACCATGAAGCATCAGAGCTAGCAAACTACTTCCAGACCAGGTGAGGAGGAGCTGAACCTAATCAGAAATGTCTGTGCGAACAGAAACTAGGCTTAGCTAGTCTCGAGGGTTCAAATTGGCAATGGTTAAGGCGCTCCATGTCTAATACAGGGTTTTATATATTTTTCTTCACTTCATAGGTTACAAATACATTTTGCTGTTTTCTGAGAACTCTCATTCCGTCCCTAATTTTTTTTCGATAAAGATCAGCACACGAGTTAGCATTTTTAATTAGGGCTGTACAATATATGGTTTTAGCATTGACATTGCATCATGTGCAAGTAGTCACTGTGTAGGATGTGAAGTGGGGATTATAGTTAAATTCACCACAGTTCAAAACATGTGATTTGTAGATTAATCTCTTTGTTCTTTTGCATTTATCTCTGATTATAATTCCTGTTTTATATTTTACACAGTTGATCTTACAAAATCACGCAATCATTCTAAAATAATGCTTTCTATCCTTATAGAGCTATACAAGTCATCTGCTATTTTTTTTTTATCATATTGCAATATAAATCTCAGAAAAACAAAATATCACAATGTCTGTTTTTTTGTCAATATTGTGCAGCCCTAATTGTGTTGTTTTGATCTCCAGATTATTTGATATACGCTTTACCTTTTATAGATCATTCCTTAGCAATGTGTTGTCTGTATCCCCAAAAGATTACGTATTCTGTTAGTTATGCTCCTCAGACAGTTAGGTATCCACTCAATTCCCAGGGTACAAATTGCTGTTTCTAAAATAGATTGAGTGAAACGGTTACGTCTTGTATATCCAGATACTTGTTTTCAAAGGGTTCTTGAATAGGGGCTTTATTAGGAAATGAGTCACTGTAAAGGGCAGCGTTAGAGTAAGCAAGAAAGCCATACCATATTTGAAGGACTTGGATTAAAACACTTGGATACATACAAGGGTGTAAAGAGATCACATACATGGATAGCTATTGTAAACCAATTCTTTGGAGCTTAGTGATGGCCTAAAAAAGACCACTCATTACACCCAGGTTATTAATCCTAATCTAACATCCCCATTATATTCCTGGTCTTTAGTTTCCAAACCACAAACATCTACTATTTTATCAGCTATTCCTCTCATCATTTTCACCATGGCCAAGTTGCATGTATCCAGCACAAATAAACAATGTATGAGTCTGTACTAATGAGGCAATAATTTGGCAGTCTCTTAAGATAAAAAGCAAATGCATCCAAAGAGAGAGAGAGAATGCTGGCGGAGAGTAAGTCTACAGCTTGTGCAATAACAAGAACCAGCCACTGCCGACCGTGTTTCAGCCCATCAGGCATTTCTGCTAAAACTAGGTATAACTGTGTCTGAGAATAGAAGGCAGATCCAACCTATCTAACAATAAGGTGGATTTGCTAAGGTGGATTTGCTGCTTGGTGTCTATGGCCCTCATGTGTATAGCTCTCATCTAACAATGAGGATGAGGTAGTAATGTCTGGATAGCAGTGACAAAATGCTATAGTAGTGTGTTGAAAGTTAATTGTTAAATTTTACACATATTCAATATACTTAATTTATTTATTATTAATGATACCATCTTAAATAAACATTTAGTTCTACTGTAAAAGCATGGAGAAAATTAAAAAACAGTAAAACATAATCAGTTATATATCACACATTGCCAATCAAGTCAGCCATTTACAGTACCTCTGTTCTCCTCAGTTCATGGAAGTTTAGAAATAAATAAAATGATTTATTTTAAAGATAGTTCAGTTTGGTAAATTAATTATTTCTGCTAGTAAATGTAGGATTCTTGAGTGTTAGGATATTTTTTTTGCCAAGAGGTAGTCTTTCTCTGTAATGATCTATGAGCTTTTTTAGATTTCTTTTTGTATTAATAAAAAGTAACAAAGAGGTAAAAAAGAGAGTGAGGCTAAAAAAAAAATGACTGTTTATATCTACGATAACAGAAAAGACAGAAAATAAATAGTCTTTCACATGTTTCACAGAATTAAATCAGGGTTAAAAATGGGCAAAGGAAGGTTAAGTAAATAGTGGCAACAAAACCAAGCCCAAAGCAACTTTAATAAGGGTCACATTGTGATGGCTAGCTGACTAGATAAGCTCATGTTGAAACCCAAGGATTTGTGGGATGTTCTCTGCTGTGGTTTGTACCTACTCATAGAGGTAAAATTAATACAGCCAGTAAACCAGTATTAGAATTATGGTTCCTAAAGCTTAAGGATTTGTGTGGAAAGTCTGGTCTCACAGAAGAGCCACTGTAGCACAAATTGATAAAAAGATTAACCCTAGCTGTAATAACGGTGTTTAAACTCACAGTTCATCCGAGCTTGCTGTCTGTGGCCCTCCCTAGCCATGCCTATGCAGCATGAAAACTGGACCATAAAGCAACATGAGAAGACGGCCTGTTTTGGCAAATCATGTTTATTTTACATCATGTGTATGGCCAAATGTGTGAGTCACTTCACTTGGGAAAGCAAGTCCAGACTATGGAGGCAACACATTGCAGCTTGCTGGTGTTTAATCATTTGCTGCTATTGCCTTGTTGCCAGATCCAGTTAGAGGCCTTGCTGGGTCAGAGCTGTTTTGGCGTTACAATTGGCATCCATACAAAATCGGGCAGGTGGTTTTAATGTTATGACTTTTTGGTGTGTATTAGTACATTTGCACTTGTACAGTAACACATCACACAGGCATATGGTCCTTTTTTGTTCGTTCATGCATCCTTTTGTCTAAGAAGGTAGTTGCACGTTTTATCTTGTTAGGATGTTAACGGTTCCTGCTGAAGGTGGATTTCATATATTTACATCTAGAGGTGTTCTAACAAATACTATTTTCTACACATTCTCGAACACCCAGAATTAGGTATTCGAAAGTACAGAAACCGATAGTCAATAAAAACACTAACAGAGGGCCGAGGATTTTTCTCTATAATTTCAGTAAAATTCATGCAAATTTTGGGTAAGGTCTGCTGTTTGACTTGCGCGGTCTGTAATGTGATAGTCATTTCTTTTGTCGACTGTGCATTTCAGTCCTGCCGCCTGATGAAATTTCTCTCAATTAGACTGGCTGCCTTTTTTTGTAAATTGGCAGGCAGAGTGTTTCTGTAGACTTCTAAAAGCATTCTGCTGCTACCATCATCAATAAAGATTAGTAAGCCCACTCCAGAGGCAGCCTAGCAATAAACTACCTCCACGTTCCTGACAGATGAGCGCAAATGTTTTTTCTAGCATATGCAGATTACTACTTTCTTCCCTTGGTAAAGGTTCATCTTGTTTCCAGAATTTTTGTGGCTCATCTCTGCATTGCAGTGTGAATTCCATTCTGGCCATCTTTTAAGTCTTAGTGCTGATGAGTGGGTCGCATCTTCTGGTATGGCCTCTAGATTTCCACATCTTCAAAAGGTGAATTGTGATAACTTGACATGGTCATCCACTTGCTTCCTTGGTACCTATTTAATGTTTGGTTTCGCCTGATTATGCCAGGTACAATGGCAGGTTTTTTTTTTAGCAAAATGCAAAGTAAAGTAAAGTAGCCATTTAAGACTGTTATACAGTAAATCTATCAGGACACAATTGGACAAGACGACATACCTCTCGTCCTTATGTTTCAGTATTTGTGATTAATTATAAAAAAGTAGGTATAAAAAACATAAGGTGCCATTTTCATTTGTTTGCATTTAGATGTTTTCAATTACAGCAAATAAAAGCAGCAGTTCTGATCTATTGTTTCATATTAGCAGAAAAATTGCTTCATATTATGTTTTGTTGCCTGTTTTTTTGTAATATTTGTGATTTTAAATTTTCAATGAACTTGATCTACTGTCATTTTTTTCAGTGTGAAACAGTATTTAATAGTCTGTGTTTTGTTTCCCCAGTGAGTTCCTCCTCCCAGACTACTTGAGCCACATGCAGGAGGAAGAGGAGGAGAACCTGGCTCATTTTGAGATAACCGAACAATCCTTCGATGTCAACGCCACCTCTTCTTCTTCTTCAGTACAAACTCCCGTCATCTCCCAGGTATCCTCAACCATGAACTATGACTCCCGACCCCCTGCCTCCTTGGCCCAAAATTCCCCAGGCTCTGGAACGAGCAATGCGAATGAGGAAGGAACAGCAGTGGAGGAGGCAAAAAATGTCACATCTGTCAGCTCGTTACCAGAGCTGGAGAAAGAGGAACCGGAGAGCGATGGCGAGGGACAGAACCAAAAGAAAGCACTTGTGTCAATTACAATCGAATGAAAAGCATTCCATTTAATTCTTTGGGAATTTGTGTATGTGTTTTTCAGCTCTTGTGGCCTATATCAGTATAATAAAAAATAATTAAACACTGGACACATAGAGAATGCAAGTTGGATTACGTATTATCGTTGATTTTTAAAAGCTTCATACGTAGTCGTGAAAATTTCTTTATAGAAATGTTGCTTTATGTAGGAACATAAGATTGTGTGATAATTGTTTCAAAAGTTATTTGGAAATAGAAATGTTGTAAACTTGAAATATTTTTAACTGTCCTGTAATTCTTGCCCCTGAAACTTTATTAGTTAATTGACAACCCTCTATGAGGCCACATGTCAAAGGAAATTCTGTATGATTAAAAGCTGTGAGACGATTACACCGTCGCCTTATTCAGTCAGTCTGGATCATGCTAGACAGTGAGTGAGAAAGTTGTTCCCCTAAGATGTTTTGTTCTTCCTTTTCTTTCCACTTTGTTCCTATATGCTTTTAACGCAGAGTGCCTTAACTTTTGCACACTGCTCCTCCTGGCCTGCAACAGGAACTTTTAAGGCTAATAAGCTGAAATATAAAATACTGTGCTGATTCATCTGCATACTTTTGTATCAGAACAGTCCAGTATGATGTGCCCTTCAGCCTGACACAATTAAACGCTATTTAAGGATTTCTTAGATATTTGTCTTTCCAGTGGAGTAATATGTCAGAATTGGGTGTTTTGTAAGCATTTCATTGTATTTGGTGTAAGAAATAAAAAAAAATTACTCACTAACTCCACCAAGCCTCCTTAAAAATTATACTTCATGTAATGCTGCTAGATTTTGACAGCTGTGCATCCCCTGGAAACCATTGCTTTTAGCAATTTTCAAACATGATTCCTTTCCTCAGTGGCTTTATATCTTTGTTTACTAAAAAAAAACCCTTGAGGTACCTAATACCTTTCCAGGAAAATCTGTGATATATGACAAAATTGTGAAATCTGTAAGTAGCTCTTGTATATCAAACAGACTTGTGGTGTGCATCATCCCCTTTCTCAATATTTTTGACATGGCACAAGGCAATCATTTGGCTTAAAGCTGCTCCATGTGATGTTCTGACTTGTTGATCTGTATTGTGCAATATCCAATATTTTCAGATATAGCTAATGATATAGATATTTATTTCCAAGGCTACTAAACAGTAAATTGGGATATTGGGACGTTCCTAAGAACAGCACATTTTTACATTCTTGGTTCCTCCTTATTTCCATAGCACACTTCATTCACAAGAAATTCAATTCGCAAAAATAGTGTATCACTATATACGATGTGGCGTCTGAAGGAATATTGACAATGCAAGATGAAACCTTGCCTCCTCTATCTTACCATGGCTTTTGTGAACGATTCAATCATTGTCAGTGTCTTTTGTGCGAGTGTTCATAGTGATGCACCTCCACGTTGCAGTGTTGCCTTCTGTATCCGCTTTCTTATTGTGGTATCTGCATGGTGTCCTGGTCTAAACAATATTCGAGCTAAATGAATATAGCATGGGTTGGTTTGATTTGTTGGATGTTTTTGACTGTGTGTGGAATTCCAGTTTTTCTGTACAATATTCAAACTTGTCTGAAGTGTTTCAACTGAGAGAAAACATGTTTGATGTTTTGATGGTCATGATGCTCTTTCTGATCCTACATTATAATACAAGTCACCTTAAAGTGAATTTTTGTACATTTCTTATAGCAATGTGAGTATGAATTGTTCTCTGACTTGAGCCTTGTAGTGTCTGTTTTTGTGACGACGTCTTATTAGTATTTACTCAAACCGTATCCTTTTATTTTTCTCGTATCTTGTGCCTTGGATATTAAATCAGTAGTATATTTTAATGGCTAAAAATGTACATTGAATATGAATTAATACCATTTTGTAGACAGAATGCTGGTAGACTTAAGATGTAGCTAGTAATGGATTGAAAATATTTTTCAAAGTGTTATACTGTTTGTTTAAATATGTGTGCTTGTGTTTTATTTTCATGACAAATGTACCCTTATTGTTTTGTATCTTTTTTTTGTGGTCCTTATTTCCAAGACAGATTTGCTGAATGATGTTTTGTAAAGTCAGCAAGTTGTAACTGATATTAAATAGTTACATACCTGGCACTTCGTTGTATATAACTGTTGATTTTATATGCATTTTACCTATAGATTAGAGCTATATTTCAGATATAAGCTGCATTAATAGAAATGAGCTGCTAATGTAATACTTCACGTGAAAATAATTCTACCCAGGGTTTCTCTTGGTCTTGACTCTCTGTCCCCACTTTTTAATTACAAAATTGCATCTTGAGTTACTGTGCCAGTGAAAAAAAACTTAATATACCATAACTGCACTTTGTCCAGCTGCACAAACAGATGTGAATAGGTAAAAAAAACTTCTTAAGCGCTGGCTTTGCCTCTGCGCTCCAGATAAGGTTCAAATGACACAGTGCATTGGTCACGGGTTCCAAGCACCTGCTTGTAATTTACTGTCCTTTTAATTTTATGACCTATGTCAGGCCACTGAGTGAAAAGAAATGAAGGGATGTGTTCAGTGTGCTTTATTATACAGGGTCATATCGGATCCTGAATGCTAAATTAGTTTTTGAATTAATAAGAAACATTCGTTTTTCACATTTTTAGGAAAAGATCAGGGCATGTATTATATTTGTGTTAAATGATGTGCTAAAAATTTTGAACGATCACCTACCGAGCCTTAGGTAGCGGGGTGGTGACAGCTGGAAAACTTTTTTAAATGCTGTGATTAGGGAATATGCATATGTGCAAAAACTTAAGTTATGCAGTAACTTAAGTTTTGAGACATTACATTTGCAGCATTTGGCAGACGCCTTATCCAGAGCGACTTACATTTATACAACTGAGCAATTGGGGGTTATGAGCCTTTTGGGAATCCGAACCCAGCAATGCTCAGGGGCCCAGTCAGCACCTTAACCCATGTTGGCTTGAGTCCAACACCTGAAGCTGGGGAATCCAAAATCGAACCCACAATCTTTGGGTTGGTAGTCCAACACCTTAACCATGAGCCACACTTCCCCACAACTGAGTTAATCCAAAACTTATGAGAGGAGCCCAGTTTAAAACTTCTTTATCCAGCCCAGTTGGTGTGTTAGCACTTAGAAACAATAAGCCCCATAGGCAGTTTCCCGGTGATGACCATGTCTATTAGATGGCCATCCAGACACGACTATGCAGCATGCAGCAGCATGGAATAACCTGCTGGTTTGTCTGGTCAGAGGAGAACTGGCCCCCGACTGAGTCTGGTTTCTTTTTTGTAACTTTGAGTTTTTGTTCCTTCCCCTGGTCGCCTCGGGCTTACTTAGTTGGGGACTCTTAATTTACAGATATGAGTTAATATACAAGTGTTTTTATTGAGTGTTCACTCTATTCTCTTATTTGTAAAGTTGCTTTGACACAATTTCTTTTGTTAAAAAGTGCTATATGAATAAATGTGAGTAGCATAAAGTCGCTAAATGTCAAGCTTTAATGTCATTGTGACCATATATAGACACAGAACACAAACTGAGTATAGTATAAGTATATTCAATTCATTGTCATAGTGCAAGGTACATGTACAGAGCCAATGAAATGCATTTTTCATTCATTGTCATCCCATCATTTTCGCCTATATCCCATCTTAGTTGGGGTCAGTCAGAGGTCAGTATGCAGGCCCCTGGAGCAGGAAGTCTATCCATCATAGTAAGTTGGGGTCAGCAGGAAGGGTCAGCTATGGTGATCAGCGCCCCTTGCTCAGGGTTAAGGGTGCTCAAGGACCCAACAGTGGTTGACTTGCCAGTGGGGGGCTTGAACCCAGGGTTCTTGGTTGACTTGCAGTGGTGGCTTAACCCAGGTGTTTCTGGTTTCAATTAACTTCAGCACCTTAACCAACTTTGAGCCAGCCAACCAACGATTGAGCCCACCCTGCCCCCTAATTAATTAACTAATTAACTAATCCCTAATTAAGACAGTCTATGTGATGTGCACATGTGCAAACAGTGCAAAACGAATGACAGAAAGGTGGAAGACAGTGCAGACAGACCTGCAAGACAGTGCAGACAGACAGTGCATGTTACTTGACTTAATACACAAAATAGCAGTTTTATAAAGTGTGCTAGTGATGCTTTGGGTTTGTAAACAGATTTGAGAAAATATGACAGTAGCAGTGCATCTAGGCACAATTTGGTTCAAGTTTGTAGCATTATTTGTAAAAATGCCTTTTGGTTTTTTCTATGAGTTTGCCTTCAGCTAACCCTAAATCAAAATTCATCTTACATTTGTGGCATTTGGCAGACACCCCTTATCCATAGCGACTTACAACTGCCTTATTTATATAACTGATCAATCAAGGGTTAAGGGCCTTGGTAGCTTGGTGGTGCTGAGAATCAAACCCGCAATCTTAAAATTGGTAGTGCAACACCTTACCACTCCGCTACCACTTCCCTCTTCTTCCTGATATTATAAATACTTAAGAATATCTACAAAACAACCAGGAGAATTCTTTTGTTTTTGGATATATGCTAAAAATAAAAAAGAATAATTTTCTGCTAGTTACATCAAAATGTGTTAAACAGCATAAAATACCTTTTGTTTTAACCTACACAGTTCTTATATGATCAACTAGCTTTGATGGTCCTTTTTGGATTAGACCCTGAGTTAAATCTCTGAAAACTAGTTTATGTTTAGATAAAACCCTAAATTAAAGCTGTAATAAAATATAAAAGGATTAAGTCTATTTTCTTGACCCTTTTATTATTTTATTTTATAATATGTTAGTTGAAATACATTTTAGATTTATAACGTATTTTTGAGCACCACAAATACAATATATATTTAAAATACAGCATTAATCATACATTTTGGCCAAAAAAAATATCTTGTGTACCTTATGGGAAGAATTCACAATAAAATTCTAGACCAGAAAGTTCTGGCGGCTTAATGCATTTTGCTCACTTTACATTTATTTAACACACATACAGGAAAATTAAATGAAAGCTAATGTTTTGTTTAAATGTGTTAAATTGAATTATATATAAACACCACTTTATTGTCGAGACTTTTTGGTAGTCAAGTTAAGTCAAGTCAAAGCAGCTTCACAGAATCAAATAAGACAATTGTGTACACTCAATAAAAACACTCAGTTTAGTTTAACTAGTATCTGTAAATAAAGAGTCCGCAAATAAGTAAGCCAGAGGCAATCGCGGAAAAGAACAATAACCAGACTCGACTTTCAGGTAACTGCACAGTGACAGGAAGAACCCACAAGCAGATAGGAGAGAGATGGCAGGTTTATTAATATATATATAAAACACAAAAAACAGTCCAAGCTAAAAAATACAGAAACCTCTCAGGGTCAGGGGAAAAGGCGCAGCAAAAACAGACGTGACAAACCGAAAAGATGCAACGAGGGCTAGCAGAATTACCACAAGAAATATTCGTAATCCGAGAAGGCAAAAACTGGAGTCCAGGGATGAAAAAACGAGGGCAGAAATCCAAAAATAAAACAAAGACGTGGGAATATTGAGGCATAAACACGCCTGATAATCCAACAACAATAAGCTGGAAACGCCGCTATTTATGCCGGCGGTGATGAGCTAAGAAATCCGCTTCAGGTGCGTCTAGTGAGGCTACCACACTGCCACCACACAAATTAATAAGGACTGGGGCAAAAAAAAAGTTTGTGGCATTTTGCACAGTGTTTATATGTTGTTAATAACTGCATATAATTTATTAAAATAGTTTAATTAAAGTACAAGTGTCACGGTTGTACACCCAGCTCCACAACCACTCAATGCACTCATTCCCCTAAGCACTCACTTTCACACCATTTTATCTAAGAGCACACTGCACAATCTATCACTTTCTGGTCTCATTTGAGCAGACCTCTACAACACTTCAAGGAAGTTTCCAGGAAAGATCTCAGTGACTCCTTGACTGGAGAAGACCTCTACCACCTGCAACAAAGAACGCTCCCGTTCTGCACGCTGGCCACCTACAGTGGCTGGACTGAGCGGTCCCTGCTCACTACATACCAGCAAGGGCTAAGCTCTGACCTTCAGCTGCATCTCGCACCGTTCAATGACACAGTGGGTCTAGAGTGGATAATTCAGCTGTCTTTTTGGGTGGCGGATTGTGTCAAAGGATAAATAGAGTACCCATGGGCGCTACTATCCACTCCATCTCCTCAGCTCACTCACCTTGGTTCTCTCTGCAGCACTCCAGAAACCAACTGCGGAAGTGGTGCTTTGGCCGAACATGCCCCCACTGTCTCCTGCGCTACGGAGAAATACGAAGATAGGGGCGGAATTGTTTCCACCAGTGCTTATAAGGGTTAGAATGCATTTCATTGGCTCTGTACACGTACCTCGCACAATGACAATGAAGTTGAATATTATTTTATTATTTTTATTACTCCATCCTTACCATGCTTCTGCCTCCACTGCTTCTGCCTCCACCAGTCTTAACCACCGCTAAAGGCCAGTCTATCCGCTAAAGGCCACATCTGTGAATGAGAGAACATGGCAGTCCGGTGGAACAGCAATCGTGTGTTTAATGTGGCAGTGGAGTACAACCTGTGTTTGCCTCCAGATGTGCTCTGCCCCAAGGAAGCCTCTGTCCTGCCTCCACATAGGCAGTGAAACCGTGCCTTAGAGCTCCCGCTCTCCATTTCTGTCCCAATTTACCAGGCTAACCATCGTCCCCAATTAACCTGCCGAAGGGGAAGGTGCCGAAGGGGAGGTCCCCTGCTGCTTCCAGGGAAGGTTTACCCGCTCTCCATTCTTTGAGCTAGCAGGAAGCCATGGAGAGGCACTAAAACCAGGGCTTCCTAGCTACATCTAGCCATCCACCTCCCCTGCTGCTTCCAGCAGCTTCAGCTTATTTTTTGTTACTAAGAAGGATGGGGGTTCAAGGCTCTGGGGGGTTCCAAGGCTCTGGCTAGACTATAGACCATACCAGTCCCTCAACAACATAACGACTAAGTATCGATATCCATCCCCTTCCTCCTGACCTAGCAGCAGCTTCTTAACAGCACTTCAAAGCTTCAGAGCCTGTCTATTCCCCAAACTCGACCTCAGAACTAGTTGCCTACACAAACCTCAGTCCTCAGAATACGAAAGGGGGACAAAGTAAGACTAAAACTTTTGTTACTTTTGTTTAATCTACAGGTAATTATGAATATCAAAAAGTAAGACTGCTTTTGTTACATCTACAGGTAATTATGAATATCTATTCATGCCTTACAGCCTCACGACTGCCCCCTCCGTGTTCCAAGGCTTTATGAACAAGGCTTTTAGGGAGTATCTCAACTGCTTTGTCCTGGTGTACATAGACGACATTTTTATTTACTCCTGGAATGACACCAAGCACTACCAGCATGTCATTCAGGTTCTTGGAAGGCTCCGCAAACATAGACTTTATGTCAAGGCTAAAAAAATGCACATTTCACAAGTTCCAAGGCATCAGCATGAACAATAGGAAGGTGGAGACTATCTGAAGTGGCTGGTTTCAACCACCATCAAAGAACTACAATGTTTCCTGGGGTTTTCTAATTTTTACCGGAGATTTATCAGGAATTACAGCTCTGTAGTTGCCCTACTCACTAATGTTCTTGAGGCAAGCCCAAGTCATTAGCCTGGACTCTGGAGGCCTCAAGGCCCACGAAACGGCTTCAGAGGGCCTTTACCACTGCCCTCCTCTTGGTACATTTGGACCCCAACAAACCTTTTATAGTGGAGGTCAATGCCTCAACCTCCTGGGTGGGAGCAGTACTTTCTCAGCAGCAGAGGATGCCAGCCAAGATCCATCCTCCAAGATCCTACTTCTCCCAAAAGCTTTCTCCGGCAGAACAAAGTTATGATATTGGAAATCATGAGTTGCTGGTCATCAAGTTGGCACTGGAGGAGTGGAGATACTGACTAGAGGGAGCTCGTCATCAGTTTAAGGTTTTTACACACAACCTCAGAGAGGCCAGAAGACTTAATCCCAGACAAGCCCACTGGGCCCTGTTCTTTACTCATTTTGATTTCTCCATTTCATAATGCCCAGGAACATGAAAACCGACGCTTTATCGAGACTCTATGCTCCCGAACCTCCTTCAGCAGAGCCTAAGCTCCTCGTCTCCCCCATCCAGTGGTCCCAGACTATGTAAGTAAGAAAATAAGAATCCATGTCCCCCAGAGTCCACTCCTCTGGGATGTCCCCTCAATCAGGCATAAGCTCATACACACTTCAAACACCTGTCTGAGCACTGGGCACCCGGGGGCCAATTACTGTTTAGGATCGCTTCTGGTAGCTAATACCATCTGAAACTATGTGAGAGAATGTAAGGAGTGTGCAATGGCTAAATCTCCCTGTCAATTTCTGGAAAGTTGTTTCCATTTCCCACTTTTTGATGCCCTTGGTCACACTTGGGGTCGATTTTATCACAGACCTTTCTCCTCTTAAGAGGGAATACATGTATCCTAATAGCAGTGGACCACTTTTCCTATGCATGTCAGCTCATCTCCCTCAAGGCCCTACCAACGGCCATGGAGACGGCTGAGGCTCTATTCCAACATGCGTTCAGAAACTTCAGCTTACCTGAAGACATAGTTTCCGATCGAGGACCCCAATTCATGTTCCGAGTATGGTAAGCTTTATGGCGACTCTGTCTTTGGGGTATCACCCACAATCAAATTTACAAACTGAAGGAAAGTGTCATATAAGCCAATACCTCTGAACATTCTGTCACCACCACCAGAATTCCTGGGAATCGCCCAAAATTCTCTATAACAACCCTCCACTGGGCTAACTCCCTTCCAATGCATACTCGGCTACAAACCGCCACTCTTCCCCTGGACTGGAGAACCGTCTGAGGTCCCCTCAGTTAACCACTGGTTCCAGAGGAGTGAGAGGGTCTGGGACTCAGCACATGGATGACTACAACAGGCTATCAGATGCCAGAAAATTCAAGCTGACAGCAAAAGAATCCCAACCCCAAGCTTCCAAACAGAACAAAGCTAAGTCCCAGATACATTGGTCCCTTTCCCATCATCAACCAAGTGAATCCCATCACCTACAGGCTACAGCTCCCACCACACTACAGAATCCATCCCACCTCCCATGTCTCTCTCCTTAAGCCCTATATTTTAATTCTTAGATTTTATTTTATTCATTTTATCTTTCTTATTAACTCTGATTCTACTGTAAGCAATTGCAGTGTACATAATTGGGTAAACAAAGACTATAAAACAAACTTTTTGCATATATTATTAATATTCCTATAATTTATACATATTTTTTTATACATTCACCACAGTGGCTGCTTTTCAATAGCAATGCTTCAACATCTCGATTAATTTACCGTGTTGGTTTATTGACAACAAGGTTGGACAGCTTTGCAGTCTGGTGGAAACATCGAATAAAGTTCCAGGATAGAGGCCAAGAAAATCATGTCTTCTATCAAACATAGCCCTATTAAACAGAGCAGGCTAGTGAACAGAACGCAAAAGACCCTGGGAGCACTAGAAACACTGTGTTCTTTATTTTTTTGGCAGACATTGTTCACCTTTTAAACTCTTGATACTCAATTGACATGCAGCTTTACAGAGTCTATATTTCCAGTGTGCCAAACAGCCAACTTTGGTCAATTAGTTAATTTCTGATTATCTTTTACATTAAACTGTGTTGTTGCTGTCTTTAGAATGGTGGATCTGATTTCTAGCAAAACAAAGAAAGAATGTACACATACAGTATCTGTCTTTGCAGGATTAGACTCAGAGCCAGCAGTAAATGTACAATATAGACTTTGCAATGGGAAATACCGGAACATCTAGTCAACAAGCAAGCCCAGTGAATAACAAGATACAGGTCTGTTTCCTTTGTTATGTTATTCAGACTGCATATTCGGATGTTTTTGTCTTGAAGAATGATTATTACCAGAAATTAATTTCGTTCTGCTTCTCTCGTTATAAGATTGAAAAAGTTCCAGTGTGAAAAGGGGCAATAGAAACAGGGTCAAGTTTTGTTCATTCAAGAAGATGAATAGAATTATCCTGGCCTGTTTTTTGGTAATATAAACACTCTTATGCTGTTAATCCAATGAGGTGCTAATGCAACAAGAAGCTTTCAGTTTCTTTAGCCACAGTCCAATTTTGCAAAAAGCAAGAAGAGTGAACATTGTATGAGAAAAGAAACAAAACAGGTCTTTGTATGGTCTGATAAAAATTGCATGTCACTTCTTACACATAACAGTGAGGGGAAATAAGTATTCAGACATATTTTTTTTTCTAATTGTGTATATCCAGTGCATATATCCTGTGATTAAGGCTGGGTAACCCATGTATCTTAAGTTACTTTGTTCTGCTTATTTTTCAGCTAACTCTGTCCTACCCAGTCAACATGTTCAGTCAATCAGAAGCTGGAAGATACCATTTCATCTTCTGATTGACTGAACAGAAGCTGAAATGGTATCTTCCAGCTTCTGATTGACTGAACACAGCGAAAACCGGCAATCAGAAGAAGGAAGATACTATTTCAGCTTTTGTTTGGTCAATCAGAAGGTGGAAGGTACCATTTCAGACTGGGGGTGGAATAGGGGAGGACCTGGTGATTTGGTATTTCCTACCCTCTTATTGACTGAACACAGCTAAACCTAGGTATCATCAGTAGTGGGTAGGGCAGGTAGAGCTGAAAAACAAGCAGAACTTAGGAACTTAAGTAACATCTGTTACCCAGCCCTGACTTTAAGGTTGTCATTGAGTGTCAATGATAGTGATGGTAAATTACCGTTCTCAACTTCTCACTGAATATTTAGATGCCGCGTTCCGTTATATGTTAAATAACGTAGCTCCAGTTAAAAGAAAAATAATTAAAGATAAGAAACTCGCTTATTGGTATAATGAACACACACGCTCTTTAAAACAGAGCGGCCGTAAACTAGAACGTACATAGCGCCAAACTAGATTGTTAGTTTTCCAGGCAGCATGGAAAGAGAGAATTCTAGCTTATAAAAAAGCTCTTAGTGTAACTAGATCAACGTATCTCTCCAACCTTATTGAAAATAATAAAAATAATCCTAGATTTTTATTTGACACCGTCACAAAATTATCTAGGAATAAGACGACTTCAGAAATCTGCACCATAACTGCGTGCAGCAGTGAGGACTTTATGAACTTTTTAGACAATAAAATTGCAAACATTAGGCAGAAAATTCACGCTTTAAAACCAGATCTTTCGAATGATTCTGATGATAAACTAACCGCATCAGATTAGAGCTTATCTCTTCCACAAAATCATGAACTTGTTTATTAGACCCTGTACCAATACACTTTCTTAAGCAGATAGTACCAGCAGTATCAGAACCCCTGTTGAAAATAGTTAACTATTCACTCAGCAGTGGGCATAATCTTCATATTTACACAGAAATAACATACACAAACTTTATCAATCAAAGCACAGAGACAGCACTTGTTAAAGTAAATGACCTCTTACTGGCATCCGATCAATGCTGTTTCTCATTGCTTATATTACTTCAACCTCAGTGCAACTTTCGACACCATAGATCACGATATTCTTCTTCACAGATTAGAAAAATTAGTAGGAATTTAAGGAACGGCTCTTGCGTGGCTCAAGTCCTATTTAACCAATCACTATCAGTTTGTAGATCTAAATGGTGATTATTCTGCTCCTTTGTGAAGTATGGTGTTCCACAGGGCTCGGTTTTAGGCCCACTTCTTTTCTCTCTTTACATGCTTTCACTGTTACGCTGATGACACACAGCTTTATGTCTCATCAGCATCACGTCAAGCATTTTGTATTGATTCACTTTGAATAAAGGAGTAGATATGGTGATCTGGTATATATAGATGCTGTCCTAGTTAGCCTTGCTGGAGTCCATGCTTGCACTATACATTATATACCTAATCACTCCATACACTGTGATTACAATGTCACTAAACTGTTTTCCCTTTTTTTTGTCTTCCTTCTCCTCTCTCTCTCTCTCTCTCTCGCTCGCTCTCTCCCTCACTGTCGAGCTACATATGCCACAACGGAGCTGCCAGTGATCCAGACCCCATTTCCACCGCGGACCTGTCGAACCCTTCCCTGTGACCTGCTCCAGTTGATAATACATCACCAAGGTGACCAAGGACGTCACACTCTGCCATATAGACGTTCCAGCTGTTCTTTAAGGACTAATGATTTAAGTTGCTCACACACACAGTGTAACTACACAATTCCTGCTACCTGTTTTTCACCCAAATGAGGATGGGTTCTCTGTTGAGTCTGGTTCCTCTTAAGGTTTCTTCCTATTCCGATCTAAGGGAGTTTTTCCTTGCCACTGTTGCCCCCGGCTTGCTCATCAGGGACAAACTGATTTCTGTTTCATTTTCATCTTATAATTTCTTAGATTGTGTAAAGTGGTCAGTGGGTAGTGGTGGCTCAAATGGTTAAGGTGCCGAGTGTTAATCTGAAGACCAGAAACACCTGGGTTCAAGCCCCACCTCCGGCAAGTCAACTGTTGAGTCCTTGAGCAAGACCCTTAACCCTTTCTGCTCCAGGGGTGCTGTTTCATAGCTGACCCTGCGCTCTGACCACAACTTACTAAGATGGGATATGTGAAAAATGCATTTCATTGGCTCTGTACATGTACCCTGCACAATGAAGTTGAATATATATATAAAGCTGCTTTGTGACAATGACCATTGTAAAAAGCGTTATGCAAATAAAATTGAATTGAACCTCCTTGTTGGTACAGTTGATTTATGCATGTCGAAAGTTCACGAAGTTCAAAAAAGTTTGTTAATGACTGGAAATGTAATTTTTTTTGATGACTTGCTTACATTGTCTTTTAAAAACTGACACGTGTCCAAAATCGGCAAATAAACTATACCTGGAAAAACAACCTGAGGTGGACGTACTGACCAGAAAAGATAGTTAAAGCGGCATTATAATTAATGAAAGCAATGGACAAAGATAAAATGATTATTCAATAGGTTGCTTTCGCTTTTGTCTGCAAAATGACGCTTTCTTTAGGCAGAGAACCGCTAAAAAAGGGCCTAGTGTGTGCATAGGTGGAAATAACAATGTGTTATGTATGCTGTATAACAACACAAATAGGGCAAAAATGTGTTTTAGGTTTAGAAACCTGGTGAGAAAGAATAAAGTTGTGAAACCTCAGTAAGTTTGGGTGTCAATGCTATTTTTTTCACTTATACAAAAGGTAAAGTGATTTTCTTTCTAATACAGATTATGATAATGTATTTTTTGATTAGTCCGCTATGTTTGCAGTAATAACAAAAGCTGCTTGATGGATAGTAATGTGTAGAATAGACATAACCGCAGCGTGTCCTGGCCGAGCACAACAGCTTGAAGTTGTCTATGCTGAATGCGATAAAGTGGGCTTTTCAAAGAGCTCAGACTACGTCAAAAATTGTATAGGAAATCTGTTTACTGTCCAGGATTCATCATGTTTCATTGTACCGCATTCAATTTGGGCAATGGGAAACACACGTGGCTTTATTGGACTTTATTGTTGTGCCACGCCGCAACACTCACGTTTGGTGTAATATTGGGGCTAATATTCACTACAAAGGTTAAAGCCGTTTACGGTAGAATCCTCATACCTGTAACCGTAATATTGTAATATTATCCTAATTAAATTGATAAACCAAAACCCATCCTTCCTCCTGAGATCCTAGTTGCTCCTATTCAAAGGGCTCTGGACAAAGACATCACCGTTGGCCGGGTCTCTGAACCAGCACCTTCAACCTGTTCACCTGGTCTCAACTATGTTCCCTCAGCTCTTCGCAACTAGCTCATCCATTTCTCACTTTTGTCACTGTGTTCAGGACATCCCGGAAGAAACCAGACTCCTGCTATTCTGCAGGAACAGTTCTGGTGGCCAAATATGGCATCGGATGTCAGAAGACATGTCAGGGGCTGTCCAGAATGTGCAGTGTCCAATGTGCCTCATTCTCTTCCAGTAAGTAAACCCCCTGTCCGGTAATCTCCCTATCATCCCTTTTCTCTCTACTTCTCCAGTTCATTGAAATTAAGTTCCAGTATTTAGTGTAACTGAAATTCTTCTCCAGTCTGGTTATGTTACAGTCAGTGGTTCAGTTTAATAATTTGCTATCAATACGGGAGCCAAATGTTAAAACAGAAGACCATCTATTTTCATAAACCAATTATTCCTTAACAGAGACTGGTAGTATGTTAAAGGTATGAACACACACACCCCAAACAGCGGGGTAAAAGGGTGCACACAAGGCATTGAAACCAACATTTAATAGGCCACATCAGTGGTTCACCATTCTGGATTATGGCGTTTGCTTGTACGGTGGCTCTAAATTGTCAAAACAGATACAAAACAAACCAAAATAATTGTACCCGGTTTGATTTTCTATGAAAGACGAAAGTTTCAGAGTAAGTGTGAGGTGGTATTTATTTTTTAATGTGTAAAAATTTCTGACTTAAGAAAAGCTTCTTTTATAATCATATATTTTGTTTAAGTGTTTTTCTAACTTAAAAGGACAAAAAGTAATATTTGGGTAAATTTGATGTGCACTGAAAATACATTTTATAGTAAAAGTGTTCAAGTGTACTTGTTTCCTTCTTACTTTATTACCTACATAAATAACAAAACTAGCTTGGTTTTGTGCCTATATAATAGTTAAAAAAGTTCCAGTTATTCCAGCTTATCGCCTCAGAAAGTTATGAAATGAAAGATGTGAGTACGTAAACAATATGATTTCTATATAACTGCTGTTTTATGATAAAAATATTAAACAACCGCCTGAATTAATCAGGGATGTAAACTAAACTAATAAAGTTTTTTGTCTAAATTCGCCGTTTAGAATTATGTTTGTGAGTCGGCTAATGTAGCTAGTATTCTGTAATGTCAACAAGACCCTAAACCTAGTCATATTCAAGCGTATAAAATTAAGCCTGTACTTGCTTTTTATATTTCTGATTTGCTATTTTGGGTTCTCCAGTTAAATTAGCGTGCTTACAGGACACTATATTTGATTAATTTGTGCTTTTTATTAACTAAAAACATACTGTACATACAGTACATTTGCTACAGTTTCATGTCAGTTTAAGTGCATAGCTGTATTAGATACAATATATTATTTTTTACATTTTGTTAAATATGGTCTGTCAGGTGAAAAAAATATGTGGTATGTCATGTACACCCATAGAACAGATTCCTTACTTTACTTCATATCCCATTCCTGTTTTTCTGTTTCAAGTTTATAGATCATTTAATGCAAAATGTAATCTAATTCTAATGTTTAAGAATCTGTTATCTTTGTGATACTACTACCCACTGACTTGGTTTTAAACCTATATTGTTTCCAATTTGTGAGCCTTGATACATTTATTTTACAGTTACACATTAGATTAGATTAGATTCAGTTTTATTGTCATTGTGCAAGGTACATGTACAGAACCAATGAAATGCAGTTAGCATCTAACCAGAAATGCATAAGTGGCTTATTTACAATAAATAGCAGTGTAATAAATAAGGGTATGAGGTTGATAATTACAGAGGTGGGTTAATAATATGTAAAGAAGGTTGCAGTAGTATGTATATATATTATGGTATCTATAAGAGTGTATATAGTATGATACAGTGACATAATGGATACTTACATACAACTGTATGATACAGTAAATACAGAGTAAATATGGATGGAATATACAGAAGTGTAATGATAAATAGTAATGGAAAGTGCAAAGATGGATAATGATAAAGTAGTGCAAAGTACAGAAAGTGGCAGTGCAGTAGTAATTAATACCGTATAATCAGCTGTTCAGTGCAGAAAGAAACAGCCACAGGAAAGAAGCTGTTTTTCAGTCTGTTTGTGCGGGCTCTGAGGCATCGGTAGCGTCTGCCTGATGGGAGAGAAGAGTGAACAGTCCGTGGTTGGGGTGAGAGGGATCTTTGATTATGCCTCTCGCCCTTTGCAGACAGCGTTTTTTGTGTATGTTGTTCAGGGTGGTAGCTGAGTGCCGATGATTCGTTGGGCGGTTTTCACCACCCTCTGAAGGGCTGTGCGGTCTGAAGCAGTGCAGAGCTGCTGTACCATACTGAGATGCAGTTTGTGAGGATGCTCACGATGGTACTGCGGTAAAAGTTCTCCAGTATCCTGTTGCTGAGATGGGACTTTTTAAGTCTCCTCAGAAAATATAGGCGCTGTTGTGCCTTTTTGACCAGAAAAGAAGAGTTCAGAGACCAGGTGAGATCCTCAGAGATGTGGCAGCTGCTCCGTTGATGTGTATTGGAGGATGAGTGTGATTGCTAGCTCGTCTAAAATCCACAATGACCTGCTTTGTCTTCTTAGTGTTGAGTTCCAGGTTATTGTCCTCACACCATGCTGCCAGGTGCTGGATCTCCTCCCTGTAGGCCGTCTCATCGTTACCTCTGATCAGGCCTAGTACCATGGTATCATCTGAGAACTTGACAATGCTGTTTGATGCATAGACAGGCACGCAATCATAGGTGAAAAGGGAGTAGTATAGGAGAGGGGACAAAACACAACCCTGGGGAACCCCTACGGTGCTGATGGTGAGATTGGAGGAGGTGATGTTATTCAATCGAACAGACTGTGATCTGTTCATACGGAAGTCCAGGGTCCAATTGCAAAGGTGTGTGCTGATGCTGAGCTGTTTCAGCTTCAAGGTTAGCTTAGAAGGGCTAACTGTATTAAAAGCTGAACTAAAATCGACAAACAGCATCCTGGCATAAGTGTCGGGGTTGTCCAAATGAGTCAGGATAGAATGTAGTACTGTGGAAATGGCATCTTCAATTGACCTATTTGGGCGATAGGCAAATTGGTGAGGGTCCAGGTTGGGTGGCAGACAGGCTTTAAGGTGGCTGAGGACCAGTCTTTCAAAGCACTTTGCTATAAACAGGGGTGAGTGGAGGTGTTCTGTTGGGTGGTTTGTGGTCAGTAATAGCCTGTATTCCCTGCCACATGCGTCGGGGGTCAGCAGAGATGAAGTGCTCCTCAATCTGCTGTTTGTATTTGTGTTTGGCTTTGAAGATTCCCCTCCTCAGATCGGCTCTGGCGACATTGTAGGCCTCCCGGTCTCCAGACCTGAAGGCGGTGTTGCGTGCTTTGAGCAGGAGACGGACCTCACGGTTCATCCAGGGCTTCTGATTGGGGAACACTTTGATATTCTTATTTGTAGTCACCAAATCCATACACTTATTGATGTAATCAAGGACAGCAGTGTAATCAAGGACAGTGTTGATATTGGTGACTGTATCTGTGGTGGCCTGTGCAGCAAATTTACTCCAGTCTGTATGTGTGAACTGCTGTTGGAGAGAAGCGTCAACCCCATCCATCCAAACTTTAACAGTCCTGATTGTGGGTTTCACACTTTTAATGACTGGACAGTACTTGGGCAACAGGAACAATGAAAGATGGTCTGATTGTCCAAGGTGGGGGAGAGGTGTGACTCTGTAAGCATCGGCCACACTTGTGTATACATGATCCAGAGTTTTTTGTCCCCTAGTGAAACAGGAAACGTTTTGTTGGAATTTTGGCAGAACACATCTCAAATTGCACTGATTGAAATCCCCAGCGATGACAAAGGCTCCATCAGGATGCACTGTCTGCAGTTTGTTGATAGTAGAGCTTAGTTCTTCCATAGCTGTGCTAGCCTTTGCATCTGGGGGGACATACACTGCTATCACCACAAGACATGTGAACTCACGTGGTAGATAAAAGGGTCTGAATTTAATGATTTAATGAAAAGGGTCAGGTATTCAAGATCAGCAGAGCAGTGAGAAGAAACAGTGACAGAGACAGTGCACCATGTTTTGTTTACATAAATGCATAAGCCCCCTCCTCTGTTCTAACCCGTGCACACTGCTTCTCTATCCGCCCTGAAAATAGTGCGCCCCTCGAGTTCCAGCACGCTATTTGGGATGCCGGTGTTGAGCCAAGTTTCCGTAAAGACCATAATATTGCAGTCCGTTATCAGTCTCTGTGTGAGGGTCCAGATCCTGAGTTTATCCAGTTTATTCGCCAGGGACCGAACATTGGCGAGGAAAATACTAGGAAACGCTGTCCGATGTGGGTTTAGTTTTAGTTTAACCCGGATTCCTCCGCGTTTTCCTCGTTTCTGTTTACGGTCTCTGCGTCTGCGCCGGACAGTTCCGCTCGGGATAAAAGGCTCGCTGTGTTGCGGCTTCCTTACGAGCTCCGGTGGTATCTGGTCAGAGTTGAAAATAAAGTCCGAAACAAAGTTTGTGCAGATGTGACCAATATCCAAAAGTGATTGTCTGTCGTATGAAACACTCGCAATATTACAATATTTGTAATGATTTCACTAAAGCGAGTAGTAGTTTTAGAACCCAAAGGTACAGTTTATTTGCAAAGTGACAAAACAATAAACATAAACTAAACAAGACTAAACTTAGCTTAGCTTGACTTGACTTGACTACAAACAAGAAACTTGACTTAGCATGACAGATGCACAACAGCGGTACAGGGATACTGAAATCCATAACCAAACAAAAAATACAAGGAAAATACAAGGGTTACAAATATATAAGACTAACTAATGGAAACAATACACTTGGACAAGAGGATCACATGAGAGGAACACATGGGGCACAAGGATCACATGACAAGGACGAGACAGAAATTAAACACAAGCATGAAAAGAAATAAATGTGAAATCCAAACATAAACATAAGAAACATGAACATAAGAAACATAAACACAAACATAAAACAAACAAACATAAAACAAACAAACATAAAACAAACATAAACATTAAACAAACATGAAACATAATCATTAAACATAAAACAAGAACATAAACAATAAACCTTACATAACCCCCCTTATTTGATGGCTCCCGATACCCATACTCCAACCCAACATCTTAAGGATGGTGGTGGGGCAGAGGTGGTCTAGGGGGTGGTATGGCAAGCCAGGCCCATGAAACCCCTGAAGCCCCAACTCCTTGTCCATAGGGAGGCTGTGGAAACCAGGACAGCCTAGAGGACAAGGCGGATCATAGAACAATTGTGGGGATGGCCCACAATCCGGCTTAGTCACCAGAACCAGACGTGCTGACTCTCACATCAATCCTGATACCGGCTCTGCGTCCACACTTACAAACCCCAGCCACACACACCCCACAAAAAAATATATTTAGTGGACATTTAGCGCATGGAAGCCTTGTATGGTTACTCTCTGGCATGGCAGACTCGGCGTGAACCATTTCTGGTGCAGCAGGCTCGGTTTGTCCGGTGTGAGCCATCACTGCTATGGGGGGCTCAGTGTGAGCCATCTCTGACAAGCAGTCTGTGGTTTTATTTTTGTGAATCTAAAATCTTCATTTGACTAATATATTGCATAAAACAAAATGGTTTAGATTCACATCAATACACCAAACAAATTATTGACAATTATACTACACAAGCGGGGAAGTGGTGGCTCATGGTTAAGGTGTTGGATTACAAACCCGAAGATTGTGGGTTCCTGTCTCCACCACTGCTGGGCACCTGAGCAAGGCCCTTAACCCCCACTTGTTCAGTTGTATAAATAAATGTAAGTCACTCTGGATAAGTGCGTCTGCCAAATGTAATGTACACAAGTTGTCCCTCTAAAATTAACACCATGGACAAAGAATCTTGTTGTTTTTGGACAAAGCAAAATGATAACATACTATGACTCATTCTAAGATAATGTTTCCAAGGATGTTATAATTCTTGCCACAATGGTGGAATCAGTTTCCTGACGCATGAATTAGTCGTTACATTCAATAAGGCATTGTATCGTTTGATGTTTGCAGCTGTTGTCAGGGAAACTGTCCATGTGGCTTACTTTCTGGAGGTTGATGTGATGTGAGCCAGGAAGCTGTCCTTTGTCCACACAATGTCAAGAAAGCTAAAAGAGGATTAGGGCAGACAAATAAATATTTCTTTTTGCGCTACTTTCATGAGTTACACAGATGATGGATTCAAAGTTTTCCTTGAAGTGGATTATTTGAGGTAATTCTACAGGGCATTTCTTTCATGTTCAGGCTGGTACACTCCACATATATTGCTGTCAGATCTACCTCTGCCTAGTCATAAATAAATGTTGGACAAGAGAGCCTGTGTTGTATTTACCATATATTGTAGGGCATTAAAGCTGGCCATGCTATTCCTTTTTTTCTTTTTTTTAAGATTCAAATATTTGTGTTTTTATACTTATGCTATTTATGCTATTAGATCCCTTTTATAATAGTTTGCTAGTAACAAATATGCAATACCCAGAGCACTGATTTTTTTTACCTTATTTCTGGTTGTTCAACCCATCTGTTTTGTAGTGCATTAAATAGGTCATGGTGGATTGTAATCAGATCGCTTTTTTCAGTGTTTTCCTGTCTGGGATTTGTGGATTTATATTCAGAATTATTGTCAGAAGAGTTGGCTAATTTGTTTGAAATCTCTTACTTGCCAAGCAAGTGTTCTATTTTGAAATAGTGATTTTTTTTTACTTAGAATGTTCCTTATTCCTATCTTAATGAATAAAAATTATTTTGTATAAATAGGAAAAAAAGGTAAGTCGCTCTGAATAAGGGCGTCTGCCAAAATGCTATAAATGTAAATGTATTTTACAGACACATAAGTGTGTCTGCCAAATTCACAGCATTTGGCAGACACACTTATTAGGAGCAACTTATATTTATATTTATTTTTTAATTCAGGTGAGTAGTTGAGGGCTATGGGCCTTGCTAAGTACTCCAGCCCTGGCAGGTCGGTACCCACAATCTTCTAAATAGCTGTCCACCAGCCAAGTGTTGTAAAAAACAGTGCTAGATTGAAATAGTTTTTTTTGTGTGCATGTGTATAAGACATTTTTTTATTTTTCACTGGCAGTTTTTCATTATGCATTGAAAAATAAATGATGATAATAATAAAAAAGATTGAAACACAAATCAGATGCTAAAACATCTGATTTGGTGTTTCAGAAACAAATTTTTACACACAATGATTTTAGCAGTTATACCAAATGGTGCAGAAAAACAACTGTCAACATTAAAGGGAAGAAAAGCATACCAGAATGCATACCATCACCTTAGCCATCATACCATGAACCATCAAGATCCCATCTGTTCATGGGATGTTTTTGTACTATTCTGTGTAAATAATGGCAATTCTTGAAAATACTGTTTGATTTGAAAACTTTATTTGCTCATATGAGATAACTACATAATAGACAACGAGAGAGTTAGTACCTACTGCAGTGGTAATTACCCATCAAAAATTGTCCAAAAAGGGCAGGGTTTTGCTTAGGAAGCAAAGGTTAGTCTATTCGATGAGCTAAAATAGCGAAAAATTGACAAAGAAGTAAATTTTTCGAACACACAATGAATCAGCCTCGTCAGAGTGCCCATGCAAACACCTGTCCATTACCTTTATGGCATATCAGCATCAAATATGGACCATAGAGCAATGGAAGTTCGCATAGTCATTTTTCTTTTTTAAATTATGTTGATGACCTGGTATGTTTGTTGTTGCTTGCCTGGAGAGGAGATGGCACCAGGATTCACTATAGGGAAAAAGCATCAAGTCAGCATGATGCTTGGGGCAATATCCTGCTGGAGAAAGTTGTGTTCTGGCATTCTTGTGACTGTTCATTTGACACATACCACTTACCTAGACATTGTTGCAGTATACCCCCTCATAGTGACAGTATTCCTTAATGGCAGTGGCCTATTTAAGCAGGTTTTTGCCATACTACAAAAATATTAAGGTGTTGACTTGGCCTCAAAATTCCCCAGATATCCATTTAATTAAGCATCTGTGAGATGTGATGGACAAACAAGTCTAATCCATGGAGGTCTCATCTTACAACTGTCTACTGCTTAATTAGTTGGTGCCAGATACCACAGCACACCTAGGTTTTGTGGTGTCTTAAATGGCCAGAGGGTCTTGGCAGTTCAAGAAGGACCTACATAATATTAGTCCAGTTGTTTTTATTGTCAAGGATGATTAGTGTGTGTGCGTTTGTGTATAACACAAGCGAGGCACTAAATAAACTTTCTTGGACTCACAGACTGCATACCGCTGCAGAATTGTTAGTGCCAGCAAAGAAATTATAACCACTGTAAACTGCCAAATTTCTACAATCCCGCTGATTTTATTGCTTTGCATTGCTTTCAAATCTGTGCAACACCTACAATTTCAATGCTTAGCTACCATACCAAGTAAGTCACAAGTAAGTAATTGCATGTTTCGGAAGGCATTATGAATGCTGAAACGTATATTAAGGTTTTAGAGCAACAGATGCTCCCCTTCGGACAATGTGTATTTCAGCAGAACAATGCAAAACCACATACTGCAGCTATTACAAAAGCATGGCTTCAACATTTTCAGAATTTGGGTTGGACGTTGACTTGACAAAAACAGTTATTGCTTTTGTAGTTTTTACAGTGTGAGACATATGACTGTGATTGTGTTACTGTTTGTCATATTCTAAAAACAAGGTGATATTATGGAATGAATAAGTAAGAGTATTTATGTAAAACTATTTACTGCTCTATTATATCTAAGCCATCCTGTCCTCATGCAAGCTCTTAGCAGGAGCATCGTTGTTCCAATACTTTTGCATCTGGCAGCCTAAAAGCGTAACATTTGCAATTTTGCCATGTTGGCAGCTTAAAGCTGAAAAATAATAATAATTATTATTATAATACACATCCCAAATCTATTATCCAGTCTGAGACATGTAATAATAATTTTTATTTTCTAATGGAACTTTAAAATTACATTTTAAAGTGCTTAACAAGTAGAAAAATAACAAGAAAATATACACACACATATATATATATATTATATATCTGATATATATATATATATATATATACTATACTAGTTCCTCTTATTATTAGCCTGTGTGCACCTTCCAGGATCTGATTAAGCCCGAAATCTTTCAAGTTAAGCCCATGTCTGATATAAAAATATTAATAAAGATAAGTGTAAAGTGAATAAAAATGTTTTTTATCTGAATTTCTATGGTGACATTTTTAAATATTTTTCTCAGCACTCCAAATATCAAAATAAATGCTGACACTGGGTATTTTATAAAGAACAAGGAAATATGTAAATATTGGAGACACATGTGAACACAAAAAGTCCATGTGCATAAACAATTCACAAACAATAAGCCGAACAGAGGATTACATGAAGACCTATGTGGGCATCAAAAAAAACATGTGCATAAACAATGCACAGACAGTAAGCCAAGCCTAGGCTCACTTTGCACAATGGCAAGGTTTAGCTGGAGTTTGTAAAGCCTGCCGCCTTTCGACTTTCGGGTAATGGAAACATGCTCCCTGCCAGTAATAAATCATGTGTCAGTCTGGCAGTCTGAAGCTGTAAGAAAACAACATAAAAACAATTGATTAATAATGCTAATACATCAGCGTAAAAAAACTTTTTAGACTGTCTGAATCTATCTTTATAACTGAAGTTTATAAAATGTCTTTTTTTTCGTGAACTAGTTCCTGTAACATGATTTCTGATTTCAAATCCTTTGCTGGGAATTCTTGCCTGTGTCTGCCTTTAAACTACCAATTTGTGCAAAAGATGTCCTTAGATTATAAGTTTTGGCAATGCTATGTTATGAAATTTATTCTGAAATTGGCTAAAATTTTGTCTGAATACTTAGAAATATGTAGATGCATTTGTAGACTATTTACAGTTTATTGAATTTCTGCCCCTTATATATTTTTATACCCAGTCATTCCTGTCAGAAAATCAACCCAAATTAGTCAAAAATGTTCCTTCAGCTATTTTTTTTCAATAACATTTTTCCAGGCTTTTGTTATCCAGTCCCAATTTTTGAGACATGATGCAGTCATTAAATTAAAATGACCTTTTTTAAAAGTTAGATGTGTTTTAAATAAAAACATGGCTTTATAAGATTTGCAAATCTTTGTATACTGTTTTTATTTCATGTCATCTTGTTTAGAATTTAGGTTGTCTTTTTGTAAGTGATATGTGGGTTTAATTTAACTTACTTATAAAGACACTCACATAAAAACCTAAAAGTGTACTGGTTATATGCTTATAATGTTTATCATTAGACACTGACATTAGCTAGGCCTTTTCTTGCCACTAAATATGACTGCCACTGGCTGTCATATTTAGGAGTATCCCAGGAGCCAGTGTACCAGCATATCCCAGGAGCCAGTGTACCACACTACACCCTCAGTTCTTCCACAAAGTTCAATTTTGGAATTGCACACTTTAGTTAATAAGTGTGCCAAATAATAAGTGCACCGACATGCAAGTGCACAGTTTATGGGGTGTTGAATGTCATTGCTATAAAAAATGGCTGTACGCAAGGAATTGTTTAGTGATTGGAATAGGATAAACAAGCCAAAGAAGTCTTCTGTACAAGGCTATAAGAACATTGTTCGCATTGAAGAAATGGGTATCTTTACTGTATTTTACATCTGTATAACTTGCCCTGTTATCGTTAACCCTTGGTTAACCCTTCGTTTATTAGTTGTTACAGACATGCAAGGTTCTCCCACAGTTCACCATTCACTTTCTCCTGAATACTGATCACACACCCCTGCAGCACATTTCCCTAATCACACTCACACCCTATAAAGAGCACTCACCTTCACTCACTTGCTGTTTGGTCTCACTCAATGGAGAAGGAATCTGTCGTTCCCTTGGTATGTTCCAAGCTCCTTTGATTCCAAGCCTTGAAAATGCTTGCTCATGCTTCAAGTGTTTAAAAGTACAATTTCCAAGTGATTCCTTTGTTCTGGGTTTACCTGTGTTTATCTAAGTTCTCTGTGAGTTCCAAAAACTTTAAGTTCGTTTAACCCGCCTCCTTGTTTCATTCCTCTGGAATAAAGTTCTCTGTTTGATTCTAACCTTTGCTCCGAGTCTACTTCCTGTTACAATAGTGAGGTTTAAAACAAATTCTGGGATTTTATTGTTATAGGGTATAATTTTCTAAGTCAAATCTAAAATATAAGAAGAAAACAAATAATGGTGTATTTTTATTTTTGTCAAAATGTAGTAAACTAGGTCACGTCCCATATATTAACTGTACACATTCATTAATAACTGATGGGAGCAAAAACAACCCAACCCACTCAACTGGCAAATCTCAAAGATGTTGCCTTACACACAGCTCAGAATGCCGCTTTAAAAGCCACCTCCTCCTGAAATGTTACTACTTAAACAATGTCGTTTTGTTGTCATTGTTGCATCCTTTTTCTGGGGATTTTGTGCCGCTCTCAAATTGTTGAAATCCTAGATTCCTATTTGACACCGTCGCAAAATTAACTAGGAATAGACGACCTCAGAAACCTGCACCATAACTGCGTGCAGCAGTGAGGATTTTATGAACTTTTTTGATAATAAAATTAATAAAAACATTAGGCAGAAAATTCACGCTCTAAAACCAGACCTTTCGAATGATTCTGATGATCAACTAACCGCATCAGATCAGAACTTAGAAAATTTCACTCCTCTGGAAGAGAAAAACCTAATCGCACTCATCTCTTCCACAAAAACGTCAACTTGTGTGTTAGATCCTATACCAGCACACTTTCTTAAGCAAATTGTACCGGCAGTATCAGAGCCCCTGTTGAAAACAGTTAACTCTTCTCTCAGCAGTGGGTATGTTCCCAAATCTTTTAAATTAGGAGTTATTAAACCTTTAATTAAGAAACCTGACCTTGACCAAAATGAGCTGTCAAACTACAGGCCGATATCTAACCTTCCATTTATCTCCAAAATCCTAGAGAAGGTAGTAGCGCAGCAGTTATGTTCATATTTACAAAGAAATAAAATACACAAACTTTATCAATCAGGATTCAGGCCTCATCACAGCACAGAGACAGCACTGGTCAAAGTAGCAAAATGACCTCTTACTGCCATCCGATCAAGGCTGTGTCTCGTTGCTTATATTACTTGACCTTAGTGCGGCTTTCGACACCATAGATCACAATTTTCTCTTCACAGATTAGAAAAATTAGTAGAAATTAAAGGAACAGCTCTTGGCGTGGCTCAGGTCCTATTTAAACCGATTCTAAATTGCCCATAGGAGTAAGTGTGGCCCTGTGATGGACTGGCGACCTGTCTAGGGTGTACCCCTCCTGCCTTTCGCCCTTTTAGAGATGGCTGGGATAGACTTCAACAGATTCCCGTGACCCCGAAATAGAGAATAAGCGGGTATAGGAGATAAATGAATGAATGAAGTTCCAGTTTGTAGATTTAAATGCTGGTTATTCTGCGTGCTCCCTTGTAAAGTATGGTGTTCCACAGGGCTCGGTTTTAGGCCCACTTCTTTTCTCTCTTTACATGCTGCCTCTGGGAAACATAATTCGTAAGCATGATATCAGTTTTCCACTGTTACGCTGATGACACAACAGTTATACGTCTCATCAAGGCCTGATGCGAAAGGCCAGTTTAATAATATTGAGCAATGGTGTGAAGGAAGTAAGAGATTGGATGTTATTCAATTCAATTCAATTCAGTTTTATTTGCGCTTTTTACAATGGTGAATGTCACAAAGCAGCTTTACAATTGAAGAAATAATTAAACAGAAATCAGTTTGTCCCTGATGAGCAAGCCGGGGGCGACGGTGGCAAGGAAAAACTCCCTGAGATGAGATAGGAAGAAACCTTGAGAGGAACCAGACTCAACAGGGAACCCATCCTCATTTGGGTGAAAACAGGTAGCAGGGATCATGAGGTTACATCGTGTGTGTGTGTGTGTGTGTAAACAACTATAATCATCAGTCCTTAGCGAGCAGCCGGAACGTCTTTATGGCGAAGTGGGGTCGTTCTAGATCACCCTGGTGATGCTTCATCATCTGGGCAGGTCACAGGGAAGGGTCCCACAGGGACCGGGCGGAGGTGGGGTCTGGATCACCGGCAGCTCCGTTGTGGCGTATGTAACTCAACAGTGAGAGAGAGAGAGAAAGAGAGAGAGGGAAAGGAAGGCAAAAAGAAGGAAAACAGTTAAGTGACAATGTAATCACACGGTTTGGATTGATTAAATGAATAATGTAGAGTGCAAGGATGGACTCCGGCAAGACTAACTAGGTCAGCATAACTAAAAGGAGAACCAGAGGGAAACACAGACATGGGGGCTCCCTGATATGTTAAGCAACCAGCCGCTCTCATCATCAACACCGTGATCAATAAGAGAGGGGAAGACAGCATCTAAACATACTAGATCACCATAATACTCAACACCCATGAGTCCCCCAGATCTGACTCCTTTATCTAAGGGGAATCAATACAAAATGCTTGATTAAATAAGTATGTTTTTAACCTGGACTTAAACACTGAGACTGTGTCTGATTCCCGAACATACATAGGGAGGCTATTCCATAGCATTGGGGCTCTGTAAGAAAAGGCTCTGCCCCCTGCTGTAGTTTTTATAATGCGCGGTACTGACAGGCAGCCTGCATCCTTTGATCGAAGTAGGCGTGGCGGAACGTAAAGACACTAGAAGTTCGCTCAAGAACTGCGGTGCAAGACCATTTAGAGCTTTATAGTTAAAAGTAGTATTTTAAAATCAATGCGGTGTCTCACTGGGAGCCAATGCAGTGTGGATAGGACCGGCGTGATGTGCTCGTATCTTTTAGTTTTAGTGAGGACTCTCGCTGCTGCGTTCTGGACTAGCTGAAGTTTACTAATGCACTAGTTAGTGAACATCCAGACAGTAAGGCGTTACAGTAATCCAGCCTGGATGTGATAAACGCATCATGAACTAATTTTTCGGCATCAGTAAGCGACAAGATATTTCTTATTTTAGCGATATTTCTGAGATGATAGAGAACGCTATCCTGCTAATATTGTCGACATGGGGCTTCAAATTCAAATGAGAGATTGGAGTCTAAAATCACACCCAGATCTTTTACTGTTGCACTTGGTGAAACAGAAAGACTGTCTAGGATTAAGGTGTGATCAGAAAGCTTACTTTTAGCTACCAGTGGTCCTACAACCAGAACCTCCGTCTTGTCCAGCATTAAGCAAGAGGAACTTGCATAAACATCCAATCTCTTACTTCCTTCACACACACATTGCTCAATATTATTAAACTGGCCTTTCACATCAGGCCTTGATGACGTATATACTGTGTGTCATCAGCGTAAACAGTGGAAACTGATATCATGCTTACGAATTATGTTTTCCCAGAGGCAGCATGTAAAGAGAGAAAAGAAGTGGGCCTAAAACCGAGCCCTGTGGAACACCATACTTTACAAGGGAGCACGCAGAATAATCACCATTGCAATCTACAAACTGGTAACGATCAGTTAAATAGGACCTGAGCCATGCAAGAGAGCTGTTCCTTTTAATTCCTACTAATTTTTCTAATCTGTGAAGAAGAATATCTATTGGTTTCGAAATCGCCGTAACTAGCCGCCACTAAGTGTCAAGTAATATAAGTAACGAGACACAGCAGCCGTGATCGGATGCCTGGCACAGTAAGAGGTCATTAGCTATTACCTTGACCAGTGCTGTCTCTGTGCTGTGGTGAGGTCTGAATCCTGATTGATAAAGTTCATGTATGTTATTTTCTTTGTAAATATGAACATAGTTGTTGCGCGCTACTACCTTCTCTCTAGGATTTTAGAGATAAACGGAAGGTTAGATATTATCGGCCTATAGTTTGACAGCTCATTTTGGTCAAGGTCAGGTTTCTTAATTAAAGGTTTAATCACTATGCTAATTTAAAAAGATTTGGGAAACATACCCACTGCTGAGAGAAAAGTTAAACTATTTTCAACAGGGGTTTTGGCTTTGATACTGCCAGTACAATGATTGCTTAAGAAAGTGTGTTGTTGGTATAGGATCACACAAGTTGACGGTTTTGTGGAGGAAGAGATGACGTGCGATTAGGTTTTTCTCTTCCAGAGGAGTGAAGTTCTGATCTGATGCGGTTAATTGTTCATCAGAATCATTCAAAAGGTCCGGTTTTAAAGCGTGAATTTTCTGCCTCCTAATATTTGCAATTTTATTATCAAAAAAGTTCATGAAATCCTCACTGCTGCACGCAGTATGGTGCAGGTTCTTCTGAGGTCGTCTTATTCCTAGTTAATTTTGCGACGGTGTGTCGAATAGAAATCTAGGATTTATTTTAATTATTTTCAATAAGGTTAGAAAGATACGTTGATCTAGTTACACTAAGAGCTTTTTTATAAGCTAGAAATTCCCTCTTTCCATGCTGCCTGGAAAACCAGCAATCTAGTTTGGCGCCCATTTATGTTCTAGTTTACGGGGCTCTCTGACTGTTTTAAAAGAGCGTGTGTGTTCATTATACCATGGAGCGAGTTTCTTATCTTTAATTATTTTTCTTTTAAACTGGAGCCACGTTATCTAATGTAGAGCGGAATGCGGCATCTATATATTCAGTCGCCTGCTCGAGTTCTGTTGGATCAGACGGCGATCCAATGACAGAAGACAAGTCTGAAAGACAATTAATAAAGCTCTGAGCAGAAGTTGATGTTGTAAATGTATGTTTAAAGCTCGGTAGCGCGGCGGCGCTACATGTGCACTATTAGCATGACGCATTTTAAACGATATAAGATTGGTGATCAGAAATAATTTCGCACTGAGGAGTTGTTACTATATTACTTATACTTCCGTATCCGAGAGATAATATTAAATCTAACGTGTGACCTGCTTTAGATGAGTGGGTCCTATTACACACTGATTTACTCCCACTGAGTCGAGTAAAGACATAAATGCTGTTCTCAGCGGGTCGTCTGAGTTTTCAAAATGAATATTAAAGTCTCCAGCAATTAACGCTTTATCGGCGGAGACAACCAGGTTAGACAGAAAATCTGCAAATTCACTAAGAAATTCAGAGTACAGACCTGGGGGGTCTGTAAATAAGAACTAGAGAAATCGATTGGCTCTGCTTATTATTTGTCTCTGCAGATGTAAGGTTACTGTAGAGAGCTTCGAATGAATTAAAATTTCGTCCGTGTTTTCTGTACGATAGTTAGATTATTATTATAAATAACTGCGACGCCTCCACCTCTACCATTAGGGCGAGGCTGATGTGTAATGTAGCTGAAAGCTGGAGGGCTAGCTTCATTTAATGCTACATACTCCTCCGGTTTAGTCCATGTTTCTCTGTTAAACATAAAATGTCAAAATCCAGATCTGAGATCATTTCATTAACCATAAGCCCTTTAGAAGTAAGAGATCTAATGTTTAACAATCCTAGCTTCAGATCAGAGGTGCAGGCTATGTGTTCAGTATTCTCTGAGTTATGAATATCTATATTAATAAATTACTAAAGCAAACTTTTGGGGTTTTTCTATATTTATATTGTATAGCTCGGGGAACAGACACAGTCTCAATATTATGGACCCTGAGTGACGACTCTGTGCAGCTAGCAGACGTAGGATGTTGGTCGGATTAGCCTGTTGGTCTGCTGCTTGGCCTGATGGGCTCTGGGTAGTCAACGATTAACTAGTCCTATTCTAAGACTATGAGCTATGTTACAAGAAAGGAGAGCGGCTCCTTCCCGGAAGGAAGTTATGCAATTTCCTCTTGCTTAACCCTGAGAAGACGGAGGTTCTGGTTCTAGGACCACAGGTAGCTAAAAGTAAGCTTCCTGATCACACCTTAACCCTAGACAGTCTTTCTGTTTCACCAAGTGCAACAGTAAAAGATCTGGGTGTGATTTTAGACTCCAATCTCTCATTTGAAGCCCATGTCGACAATATTAGCAGGATAGCGTTCTATCATCTCAGAAATATCGCTAAAATAAGAAATATCTTTTCGCTTACTGATGCTGAAAAATTAGTTCATGCGTTTATCACATCCAGGCTGGATTACTGTAACGCTTTACTGTCTGGATGTTCAACTAGGTGCATTAATAAACTTCAGTTAGTCCAGAACGCAGCAGCGAGAGTCCTCACTAAAAAAAGATATGAGCACATCACACCAGTCCTATCCACACTGCATTGGCTCCCAGTGAGACACCGCATCGATTTTAAAATATACTACTACTTTTAACTTATAAAGCTCTAAATGGTCTTGCACCTCAGTACTTAAGCGAACTTCTAGTGTCTTACGTTCCACCATGCCTACTTCGATCAAAGGATGCAGGCTGCCTGTCAGTCCCGCGCATTATAAAAACTACAGCAGGGGGCAGAGCCTTTTCTTACAGGGCCCCTATGCTATGGAATAGCCTCCCTATGTATGTTCGGGAATCAGACACAGTCTCCGTGTTTAAGTCCAGCTTAAAAACATACTTATTTAATCAAGCATTTTGCATTGATTCCCCTTAGATAAAGGAGCAGATCTGGGGGACTCATGGGTGTTGAGTATTATGGTGATCTGGTATGTTTAGATGCTGTCTTCCCCTCTCTTATTGATCACGGTGTTGATGATGAGAGTGGCTGGTTGCTTAACATATCAGGGAGCCCTCATGTCTGTGTTTCCCTCTGCTTCTCCTTTTAGTTATGCTGTTTATGCTAGTTAGTCTTGCCGGAGTCCATCCGTGCACTCTACATTATTCATTTAATCAATCCAAACCGTGTGATTACATTGTCACTTAACTGCTTTCTTCTTTTTGACTTCCTTTCCCTCTCTCTCTTTCTCTCTCTCTCTCTCTCACTGTTGAGTTACATACGCCACAACGGAGCTACCGGTGATCCAGACCCCACCTCCGACCCGGTCCTGTGGGACCCTTCCCTGTGACCTGCCCAGCGGATGATGCATCATCAAGGCGATCTAGGACGACCCACTTCGCCATAAAGACGTTCCGGCTGCTCTCTAAGGACTAATGATTAAAGTTGTTCACACACACACAATGTAACCTCATGATCCCTGCTACCTGTTTTCACCCAAATGAGGATGGGTTCTCTGTTGAGTCTGGTTCCTCTCAAGGTTTCTTACTATCTCATCTCAGGGAGTTTTTCCTTGCCACCGTCGCCCCCGGCTTGGTCATCAGGGACAAACTGATTTCTGTTTCATTCTGTCTCATAATTTCTTCAATTGTAAAGCTGCTTTGTGACAATCACTATTGTAAAAAGCGCTATACAAATAAAACTGAATTGAAATGAGAAGGTTTGTATTTTGGCCTGTATTTTGCCATACTGGGATGTTTGGATGCCATCACCACCACTCTTACACATAAGCTTGTTAAGTGGTTATGTGCATTACTATTGTGTCTCTTCATTTATGCTGGATTTGCTAGTGTCCCTATTTGTATTACTATTTAACATTAAAAATGTTTCTAATAATCCCTCTCTCTCTCTCTCTCTCTCTCTCTCTGTCTGTCTCGTTTTCTCTGTTAATGTCAGTAACAAGCTAAAAAGCATTAAAAAATTAACTGTTAAATAAGTAGAATTAATTTTCCAGTTTAATTTTCATCATATTAAATTTGCTGTTACACAAATGGACATATCTTTTTTTGTCTATTTTCTCACAAGGTTCATTCCTAGATTTTTTTCCTGCTACAGTGCCTCTGGCTTGTTCATTAGGGACAATTAATTTTTGCATCTAAAATAAAACTTCTGATTTTATATTTTTATATGGTTCTCTAAAGCTGCTTTGTAATCCTGACCATTGGTAGATGCGTTGACAAATCAAATTTATACATTTCTGCTAGATGAATTTAAAACGTAGATCTCACCCACCCACTGACTGCTGAAATGTGAGTTTTCGATGTGAATTATACAATATGGTTCTTAACAGTTGCACATATAAGCAAAAGCTTAAATACCTTGATGTTTCAAGTACGATAAATGGATGTTAATTTTAAAAACATTAGTAACTTTACTACTGTGTAACTGGACCTGGCCCTGTGTTTCTACCCATCTGAGTTGGCAAGAGTCCAGGCCTGGTCCTTCCTATTATAAATAAAATGTTTAAGAGGCAAAAATGGCCTGGCCACAGACACCAGCATTAAAGAGCTTGATGACACTAGCATGTGTGCATGTTCCTGTCGGTCTTGGAAATCCACTGCGATGGCTTTCACAGACTTCAACCGGAACCCAGACTGGGAATAAACCTTGATCCACCCGCTGCCTGTCTGTCCTTCCCATCATGCTGGCAGCCTACCATTGAATTCCTTTTCTTAGCTTTACTCACACAGTCTATACATTTACAATTGAAAGCACTTTAATATTCAATCATTACATTCTCTTTTGTTTTTATTGCTCCTATGACAGAAAACCACTAAAATAATTTGTCAAAATTTTTTATAGTTACTAAAAAGAATACCGTACATAATTAAATTGAGGCTCAAGATTATTACAAATTTTATACTGTGTCTTTTATTGATGAACTTGATAGAAATGATATATTCATCAGGCCAAGAAGTAACATGGGTTAAACTATGTCTGCAAAATAAAAATATTCTACAAAAATTTGAGACAAAACCTGCTGAAAATGGCACACCTGTCTCATAAACATGATTTGAGCATACCAGCAAAGACATGGTTTGAGCATATCAGCATCGTTTCTCTCATATAAGCGTTCTTCCCACAATTGCATAAAGTGGAATCAGCAGCAGTCTGTTACCGAAACTCCTGTGCAATCTTGATGAAAGAAAGGTGACACGGTGAGCCATTGCATTGCAATGTGTTATGTTTTTAACCTTACATTGTAGCAGTAACACAGACTATGCCACCTAGAAATATTTTGCCCCCAAGAACTAGATAAAAGAGTTAGTATCATGTTTGTCCAAAATCGCAGTTAGATTCAGTTCCACCTCAGCTTGGGTTTAACATGTGAGATAATGGCTGTGTAAAGAGAAGACACCACAAACAAGCACCTTAATTGCACTACAACCAAGAATGTGAAAGGAAATCCACCACTAATTTTTTCTGGGTCCTGGTCCATTCAGTCGATAAAATAAACACACTACACATGCAATAAAATATCGATGGTGATAGTCTTTCACTTTACAGAAAACGTAACAGAAAAATGAAATAAAAAACCACCAATCAAACATTACTGAAGAGATTTCAGAAGCTGGCGTCAACAAACACTACGCCGTGAGGCCTGAAAAAACCCAGAAAAATTAAATGCAGTACACCAAATTCTAGCACAGTAGAGACAAATCAGTCTGCTGGGGTGGGGCTGACTAAAATAGCTTTTACATATATGCACAAGTCAAGATATAAACGTACATTCGAACAGCTTTGATGCAGATTTATTTATATTCACATCATTTAGCAAATATATAATTTTACATTTATTCAAATTATACAAACCATAATAATGAATTAAACACAGTTTAATTCATTAATTATAAAAAATTTTTAGTGCACCAAACATCTGGTACCAACATCTGGAACCATGATGACTGTCTCACAAGCATGTTTTACAGTTTATAACCCTGAATCACTAACCCAAGCCTCAATTATGTCATCAATATGACTAAAATTAACAGCCAGAAGCCTGCACTGGACCACTCAGACAATAAAAACTACTTCTACTACTTATTCCTTTTAAAATGACTTACCTCAGTTGTCTCTCTACCTTTCACAGAACAGCATAAAAATAAAAAAAAAGTCATGCTTAAAAGCAGTACACTCTTCAGAGAGTTCTATGCTGCCAGATCATCCTGTCATCTGTCCTCATGCTTTTGGACCTTTTAGTTACCTTTGACACAGTCAACCACAACACTTTTCTGTCTACCGTCAAGAGTGTTGTTATTTGTGGATCAGGATGGCAGTGGTTTGCTCTACAAATACTAGGACTCTTGACCTCCTACTTAATCTTCTACTTGTATCATCGTTCATATCATAAAACAAAAAAGTAAATGGCATCCGCTCTATGCAGACTCTCTACTGGTGTCCCACAAGGCTCAGTACTCGGTCTTCTCCTTCTGGTCTCCCTCTATACCATGCCCCTTGGTAAAGTTATTTCCTCACATGGGTTTCCCTATCATTGTTATGATCACACCCAACTCGTCTTTTTCTTTCATCCCCTCCTCAGCATGCCTGGCAATGAAAATGCTATTTTTCTATGTTACTATTTCCAGCATTTAGTGATTTAGCATACCAGTATTGAGCTGCTCAATAATAAGACTCAAAGCTTATTCTAGATTTACTCCTCATTTTGCTGATAGATTAAGCTTTTTTCCTCAAGTAAGGCTTTCTGCTTACATTTGCAGCTTGAATGTCAGATATGTGTTCATATAACTACAGTAGTATTAGTGAGACACATCAGGAATAGAGGTCTGTGGCGCAGTGGCCCTTTTGATTAAATACTGTAATGCTACAACAGATGAAGACATTTTAGACAAATCTGTGATTCCAGATTTATAGCATACATATTTGGAGAGAAACCACATATAGATCTGATTGTCAGGTGTCCACAAACTTTTAGCCATTTAGTCTATTTTGCCACATAGGCTAAATAATTTTCATCACACGTCTGGATGCTGCTTCCCAATCACACAACCATGCTCAACCTGCTATAAGCTATAAACAATCTAAATCATAGATCTAAATATCATGCACACACACACACACACACACACAAAACAAACACACAAAAAGGGGTATTTTAAAAAGTTTAGTTTCTGCCACGATACAGATCTTTGTGTTCATTGAAATATTATGCATTAGTCATAACAGCCATAACAAAAGTGAAAAGCTGCCGGGGAGGCAGAGAGTGGAAAAGACTGTGGGAAACCTTGGCGAAAAAATATTACAAAAGTCTGTGCTTACGACTCTAAATGTTAAACTCCTTTAATGTTCTTGAGAGATTTGAGATGATGACAGCTAATAAGGTTATGTCTGGATATAAAACCCACACACCACTGAGATCCCCTCACCACAGACGGATACTTTTCGCTACCACATTCATCAGGCAGACTGCATGGTACTTACACAGTTTAAATAAAAGTATTACCACATTTACACCCACACACACATTACATTTAAGCATATGGTATATCAGTTTAGCTAAGACCATCATTAAATTCTCTTAACATTTACAAAACATGTTACATAAACTCTTGGGCAAAAACATTAATCTAATTCTGTTATTCCGCTATAGTATGCCACTAAAAAAAAATTAGAAACCTGACAAAACATGGCATCTGGGACTGCGTTTGGTGTAGTAATTTAAGACATAGGGCTCCTTACACTTTCTGCAAATGCTGTTGTCCTCTTCCAAATAGTGTCTGCCATTTAAATATACATACCTGCAGTGGATTATTTTCTCAACACAATTGTAAGAGAAATATTTACAGCTGTGGTTGCGTATCATATCGAAAGATTGCGGAATACTGCCCCCAGATGGTGTCATGTAAATCAATTCTTGCTAACAAATATGCAGTATTAATTTCTTAAACTACTTAGTTGCTAAAAAGCGCCAAACAAGAGTTCATCTTTGTTGATGACATTGTAGCTAAAAGGATGACAACATAAAATCCTTAAGTATAGGACAGGTAAAACTTGTAAAGCTTAGATGTAATGTTTTGAGCCACAAGGTTCATTTTAATAGCACTATGACAACATCATGATTTCACCTCACCAGGGGCGCCGCTAGCAATTGTGGGCACCACGAAAGAATAAGAGGTTGGGCCTCCAACAGTACCCTAACGATCTGTTACTACTAATAAAACAGGTCTCTGGGTGCTCCCAAACTGCATAAAACCCTCTAAATCGTCCTTACCCAAGCCACCCCCCCTTCACTTATTGTTGCCCCTAGACCTTACACATGCCTCAAACACACCTGCAAAGTGATCAGATGCCATCACATGCCTTAGGGTAAACCCAACTAGGCTAGCTAAGCGTTTACTCACTATTAGCAGCTGTACTATAAGGTTTCTAACTGCTGACCTCAGTCTATTCATCACATAATTAACAGATGGATAAGGCGACTGTCTGAAATTCAAATGTTACCAAAGATGACTTAGATTAGTGACCTACTTTTTTCCAGCGAAGTAGTCATGCAAACCAGAAAAAAGAACCTTTGAAAAGCTTGTAAAGAATATAAATAGTAGAAATATAAAAAATAAATAAATAAAAAGAATAAGGTTAATTGTGCTTATTGTGTAAAATAATGTGTAAGATGTAGAATTACCATTTCACATGACTGAAAGTAAACCTTGCTGAGAAAGTGAGAACCAAGGATTCCCTGGGTTATCATTTATTGTCAAATAAGATTAAGCAAAATTATTAGGCATTTGCTTTTGATTCAGTCGTGATTGCAGTGAAACTTTTTACATTTACATTTATCATGAGACTCCCCCAGTGGAGTAATTGCTGGAATTACTGTAACTTTCTGGAAGCTCAAAGCAATCTGACACTATGTCAGCAAAAGGCTGACAAAATATGAAATAAGATGTTCCAAAAACACTTAGCGGTGATTAGGTGTCTGCAAAATTCTAGTTGTGTAGGTGAAATCATTTTTATGCTTTTTACACATTACTTGTTAATACAGTATTTAAGTGTAATTAGTTAAAAGACACTGTTTGTAAATTCAAAGTACATGTACGTCATGCGAAATTATGAAAAGTAAAAAAAAACATTTGTTTTCTATTTTAAGTTGAGAAATGGTATAAACCCTGCCAGGTGATGACAATGTTTTTATTCATTTTAGTATTTACATTAAAGTTTTATCAATGTTGATAATCCAGATTTTACAGTATATAAACAAACCACTGCAAGGATTTTCATCAAACCAGAATTAATCAAATTTTACTAGACATGTTTTACTGTATATATTATTAAAAATGATGTTTTACTGTGCCTAATTGTGTGTGATATTTTGGGAATTATTAGTTATATGTACGTTTTAAATTTTTTTTTTTTTTTTTTACCATGAAGCAGCTTTTAGATTGTTAATCACTTTGCTGTAGTCACAAATTCGATTGGTCAGGAAGGGAACAGCTGCATTTTTATATGATTACTCTATAATCAAATTTAATGATGAGTAAATAAACCCTGCTTCAAACGAATGTTACAGTTACATAAAGATCTCTAAAACATAAAAGCAAAAATTTCTCTTTTGGGTTAAATATTAATACTGTCCATTTGGCCTACCGTGGACAGAGTAGATATTTAAACACATGGTAAAATGCATATTTTATGATATACTGATTACAGTGTATTTATAAAACAAAAGAATCTTTGTCCTTTCAACTCCTTTCAGGAGGTACCTGGCTTTCAGAAGACAAAGCCACTAAAACCCTAGTGGAGCTCCATGAGCCAGGCTTAGATTTCTACTGCGGCATCTTTGTAGTGGTGAGATCACACAGATCCTAATGTCCCTCAGGTGTCAGTCTTACAGTGCACAGCATCTGTGTGGAGCTTTAAAACACTAGGCCCTTTCTCTTTAGACACAGGAAGACATGGCACAGACACGGACGCGGATCACGGCAAGTTTAGATCCTATAATGCTGCAAGTTTAATTAAGAACTTGTTGATCTTGAGGCTTCAGCTCCACAGTGGTCTTTTGTGAGGGACAAAGCTCGGGGTCTGTTTTCTCTGATATTGAGAAAAGGATATGAAGGATATGTAATATAATGTTACATTTTATTTACATTAAAATAAAAACAAAAATCTTTAATATCATTCTTGCTTTGGACTAATGATGAAACACAAACATTACCAAATTCAAATAAACATAAAAGAATAATTAAATAAAGAACGAAAAATATGTTTCTGTTTTCTTTCATTACAATTCACCAAGGCTGTTTCTTGCATAGCAAGTGGACATCCCATTACACTATATGGCCAAAAGTATAGACACCTCGAACCAATGCACAAATTTGTCTAGGATAGGTTTATATGCTTTAGGATAGCATTGGGAGTTTTCTTCACTGAAACTAGATTGATAGTGTATTGTACTGTCTGTTTGCACTGCTTCCTGTCTGGAATGTCATTACTTTTGCAACAATTAAGTTTGCACTTTATGGGAATTGTATTAACACTTTTTGATCAGAGGAATGTGTTTCCAGGTGAAGGCCACTAACATTTTACTAGTTTTTGAATTTGGAGAGGGTCTGTGCCTACAGAGGTTGCACAGTCAGTCTGACTTCTCTATGCTGGCACATTAATATGTGTCATTGCCAGAAGGTTTGCTGTGCCTTCCAGCACAGTCTCAAGAGTATGGGGCGATTCAAGGAGACAGGCAGTTACTCTAAATGAGCTAGACAGGGCCGTAGAATGTCCTTAACCCATTAGCAGGACTGGTATCTCCTCCTTTGTGCAAGAAGGAACAGGATGAACACTGCCAGATCCTCCAAAATGACCCCAATTATGCCACTGTTGTGAATGTCTCTGACCAAACAATCCGAAACAGACTTCATAAGAGTGGCCTGACATTCTCTAACGGGTTCTGTGCTCTTTGCCCGGCACTGTAGAACTCGATTAGCATTTGGCATAGAACACCAGAATTGACAGGTTCACCACTGGTGCAAAAAAGTTTATATGTTATGCTTCCTGTAGCATTATGCATTATTTCTTTGGAGTGGGTCAGTGATGGTCTAGGAAGGCATTTCCTCGAAGGAACGCACTGACCTCTATAGGTTAGGCAACGACACCCTGACTACCAATAGGTATCGGCATAAAATAGTTTCAGATCCTTCGCTGGTGCAGAGGGTACTGGGTTTCTCCTGGTGCATGACAAAGCCTGGCCTCATGTGATGAAGGTATGCAGGCACTTTCTGAAGTATGAGGGAATTAAAAACTTTGACATCGTCTAACCTAAATGACAGAGCACCTTTTGTAATTTTGTTTGGGTTGCACCGATACTGCCAGGTTGCACCGATACTGCCGGGTTGTTTTTGTTTAACAAATGAAATTTAAAAATGTTACATATTTTAAATTGATGCATTATTCACCGTTTTTTGGTTACAAAACATCAAGGTGCTCACATAGAGGCAGTTATTACAGTACAGTTCACTTAACACTCTCTTTCCCACACAATCTTTCTGGATAAAATACAGAAAAAAGGAAGTGTTTGTTGTCGTGCCAGCTTTTATCATCCCTTGGCGGGCATGTGAATGAAGATTCTAGAAGTGAACTTTCTGCATGCTCCAATAAGCATTGCTAACCTATCTGCTTCCTGTTTTTAATTAGCTTTGATGACAGAAACCCTGCCTACAAGACACATACACAAATCTATCAAAGGCCCATCTGTGTACAACACAGAGAAACAATACAAAAGCCAAATCCTCAAGGCCCAAACTTCTGACCCCCTTATTCCACCCCCTATAGCACTGTAGAGCATTAAAAAAGTGAATATATAATTACATAAATATAGTGCATTTAAGTACAGATAATAAAGAAGTATTTAAAATTGTTTGTATATGTATATTTAAACCGCAAACATGTATGCATTTAGATGTGCAGTAGCAGTATTATCATTAAGTGACATGTCACTTGACTCATGGAAGCAAATGGCACATATCACATTGCTCAATAACACTTCCACTGACACTTCCGTTTCCCACTGACGTGTCAGAGAATGGCATGTGTTAACTATTAATTAATTTGTTATTAATTTATTTGTATGTATTTGCTTGTGTACGTTTTTGCTTTTGCCGATGGATTATGTCCATTAACATGTCACTGAATTGTTGCAGCAGTGTGACACTGGCGCTGTAATGTAGATCGTAACACACACCTATAGGGTAGATGTGTATATTATTACGTAATATTTAAGTAATGATGAGTTTCTGTTTCTGTCCATATTACCGTGATGGTCCCGCTCTTTGGTTCATATGCATTCCCCCCCCTATTTTTATCGTGGAGATGTATGTTTCAACCATCTTTTTCTTTACCCGGGGCAAAACAATACATATTGCAATACTTCAGATGATCAACATATGATCAACACCAGATCGATGATTAATAAGACTTTTTTTTTAATGACCATGTTTCCACCCAGAAACCTGGATTTTTTTTACTGAAACCTGGCAATGCAATGTCTGTGAACTTTTGCTATCTAAATATTTGTTTTTTAATTTCACACGTGAAACTGGCCGTGGTGGTGAACTCTATTTATAAAGAAAAGCTTTTTTTATTAACTGCTTAAATCCAATACAAACATTTTAACAGAGTTTGCTGAGTTCCTTGGTGATGTGACTCAAAAATACCACAAGCTTCTTATATTCACTGACTTTCATGTCCATCTTTGTTGCATGGATGATCACTTAGCTAAGCAGTTTATCCATTTACTGAATTATTTTGGTTTTTCTATTTGAGCCAATGTTCCCACTCATAAGGTTGGCCATATATTTATACCCCTTGAACTTTTTCACATTTTGTTACCTTACAACCCCAAACTTAAATGTATTTTATTGAGATTTTATGTGCTAGACAAACACAAAATAACACATAATTGTGAAGTGGAACAAAAATGATATACAATTTTAAGCAAATAATAAAAAAAAAAGTGTGCATTTGTATTCAGCTCACTGCACTCCGATACCCCTGAATAAAATCCAGTGCAAAATCAAATGCCCTCAGGAGTCCATTTGTGTGTAATTTAGTCTTAGTATAAATACACCCTGTTCTGTGAGGGCCTCAGGGGGTTTGTTAGTGAACACTAGTGAACAAACACTAGTGTTTGTTCACTAGTGTTCACTAGTGAACAAACACCATCATGAAGACCAAGGAACTCACCAGACATGTCAGAGTGGTAAAGAAGTTTAAAGCACGGTTAGGTTATAAAAAATATTTCAAGCTTTGAACATCTTAAGAAGCACTGTTTAATATATCATCCAAAAATGGAAAAAGTATGCCACAACTGTAAACCTACCAAGACATGGCTGTCCACCTAAACTGACAGACAGAGCAAGGAAAGCACTGGCCACAGTTCAGGTGGGAGAATCTGTCCACAGGACTACAAATGGGACTTCTTATGTCTTGATTTCAACAATGGCATTCTTCTTGCCACTCCTCCATAAATCTGGCAACGCCATTGTCGAAATAAAGACATAAGAAGTCCCATTTGTAGTTCGCCACAAGCCATGTAGGGGACAAAGCAAACGTGAAAGAAGGTGCTCTGGTCAGAAGAGACCAAAGTTGAAATTTTTGGGCAATTGAACAGGTGTACCGATTAAACTGGCTGGTGAGTGTATTTGTTTTGACAACATGACACATTTTTCTTTTCTTTGCAAAGAATTAACAGTTCCACTGTGTCATTTGGATTTTTTAAATACTATAGAACACTTACTGTAAGTCAAATTTCAGATTAAAATTCATAGTTTTGTCACATATAGAATTAGGCCTAATATGACATGCAGTAAAATGCTTTTTTACGACTATTTTATCAACAGCATCATAAAAATAAGAACGTGAAAAAAAAGTTTATTAAACACTAAGGTATAGTGAGAAAGGATATGAACAGTTATATTGAACTGCAAGCATATATGTACTGTATATATTGTACATTAGAGCATATGAAAAGTCTGTCAATGAATAGTGAAAAAAAGAGAATTTGGAAACTATGTAACCACGTAAAGTGCAGAGGCTGTGCAACGTATACCATGTATGTAATGGTAGTTTCGCAGTGGTGTTGTACCGCTAACCAGAAGATTGTAGGTTCAATTTCCAGCACCACCAAGTAACCACTGATGGGCCCCTGAGCAAGGCCCCTCAGCTGTATAAATGAAATAAAATGTAAGCCACTCTGAATAAAGGCGTCTGCCAAATGCTGAAATTGTAAATGTATTGTGATTGTACAATAAGCATAATCTATGTGTACAATATTCTACAAGTGAAAGAAAAAGACCTTAGTTTTAGGCTCTAAGAATTCTAGTTAACCCTGAGGGAAAAGGCTTCTTCTCATTTTCTCTATATTTGTCCCTCTCTATATAGGACTTTCCTGGCCTTAACATTGTCGGGATAGTTTAAGTCTTTCATGATCTTCCTGGCCCCAGTTACTGTAGACTGAGTACAGTTCAGGGAGTTCAGCATGGATGGTATGCTTGGCTGATCGCAACACCCTCTGGAGAGCTGATCTGTCAGGATGCTTCCAATGGTGCAGGTGTAAAAAGAGATCCAGGATATTTTCAAAGCGCAATTTAAAATCTCTAAAGTGTCTGAGGTGGGAAAAACTCTGTCAGGCCAACCAGGGTGGTGATGTGACAGGACGACACATTCTATGTGATGTGCACCCCTAAGTACTGGAAAATGTCCAATATCTCCACAGAAGTCCTGTTGATTTTGAGTGGTTGGTGTAAGAAATGAGCTATAAAAATAAATTTGCCTTGCCTTTCCTTGCCTATGTAGGCTGTGTGAAAACCACAATTTGCAAACTTGACAAATAGTTTACAGAAAGTGGCACATCTTTGTGGCACATAAATATGTAGGTAGGACAGCAGGGAGCTCAACCTTGGAGGTTCCAGTGGCGAGGGTGAGTGTAGGTGAAATGTGTTTGCCCACCTGAAATAATTGTAGTCTGTCTGTCAGAAAGTTGGAAATCAAGCAACAAAGCAGTACTTCCAGCTTGGAGGTCAGTATGGAGGGAATTATGGTGTTAAATGCTGAACTGTAATCAACAGTAAGGGGTACCGGTGGCGATACCCGACTAGACTGACTCTTTTGCCGGTTAGAAGGCTTTTGCAAGTTATTGTTATCTGATTATTGAGATTTTTGCATTTGCAAGCGTGGCGGGTTTAGATTGGTTAAAGAAACACTTTATATTTAACCAATGCAGCATTTCACCAGCACTACTGCAGACGCCAAGCTTAGACTTATCCAGAGCGACTTGGGGGCCTTGCTCAGGGGCTCAGCAGTGGTGGCTTGGTCGACCTGGGAATTGAACCCACAACCTTCGGGTTGGTAATCCAACACCTTAACCATGAGCCACCACTTCCCCCTGTTAATATATTCATGCTAAAACTGCCAGTTTTTTTATGTTGTAATCCAATTTTCAGAGCGTTGATCTGTGGTTCTTATTGGAAGACTCAAATCCAGTAAAAAAAAAAAGCCTGGACATTTTGTCAGTAAATATGTCAAAAAATCATCAACTGAATAAATAATTGTAACAAATATAAAGGTTTATCCTGAATGGGATATAGCCCAGTTAAAGTGGACCTGAAAATTACCAAAAATATTGAACCTTGTTACACAAAAAATATTAAAAATGCATGTCATAAAAATTAGATTTTTGTGTACAAACCACAGAAAATGTAGAAAAGGTTTCTTTTACGTTCAGATTTACAAAATAGCAATATTATTAATGCACATATATTAAGACTATTTATATACATCTGGAACTATAATTTGGAGGTTGTGTTTTGGGATTTTGTGTAGAAATTTAGTTTTTTAATAAATACTCCAAATACAAGAAATTTAAGGAAACAGGAATCAGGGAAATGATTTATTTTAAATTACAGTAATAATCTTGAGTTAGCCAAGAGCCAGAAACCAGCCAGTCCTTTTTATATATACATTATGCATAAAGTAAAGATTAAAAGAAGATGGACCAAAATGAGTCAACCACGAGATCCACATCAGCTGTTATACAGAAACATCTTGAGCTACAAAAACAAGACTGAAACTCACATTTATGACAGTTAATCCAGGCAATCTTTGAGTTATTTCAGACAAAGATCCAGAGACATTGCTAACAGCAGCATGGAAATAACGTGGTTAGAGGACCATTAAGGACATTTATTACTGTAATCACACGCAGTCTGCTGAAGTAGGTGATAATTTGATAGAAAATGAGCCGTGACCTCAAACACTGGGGTTAAATCCCAAATGGCTTTATATTTGCTGTAGAGATTAATTTATGAGCATGCGCAGCATTTTAACGTTATATGGATCAAATCTTTTTTTTTTTTTTTACATGGAACAGCTTTATTAGGTGGGGACCAGTCAGTTCTATGCATCAATAAACCAGGAAGAATATAGCTCCTTTCAGTATGAAAGCAGCTTCCTCATTCACTTTATTTAAAGTGAAAAAAGGTGTAAAAATGATGGTGGGATAATTGTAGGGGGTTGAACTACTACATTTAGATTCTAGACTCGTCCCTGGATGCATTGAAGCAAAAAAAATTTGCATGATAAAACTGGAAGAACAAAGGGGTCATTTTTAACCCCTCGCTAGTACATATGTATAGGGGATCTAAAGTCATTTGAGATTCAGTCCAGGACTATATTCTTCTTATTCATGAGACTGGCAGAAGAATGTAAATCATTTGTCCTGGAGAGGTCAGACATGGTCCAGCGTGATCTGTGCAGGATCGGTGCGTGTTCAGTGCGTGCCCTTTTGCACCATCTGTGAAAAGCGGTTAGTGATGGCGAGCGTGGTGTCGATGAAGCGTTCCACACAGCTCACCAGGCACGCTTCAGTGCGTGAGTCCAGTTTGGAGCTCGGCTTGTCTATGCATTTGTCCCAACAAACGTCTGTAAAGTTGTGCACCTGTAAATACACACAGCTTCAGTTCAAACAAATCAGACACGTGACACTGATTGACTACGATTATAGAAAGTTCAACACACCGCATTACTTAATTTCATGATCTATTTTATAGCAAAACCTACTCATTCTTGCACACGGCTTTAGTAAAAACGTAAAGTTTCCAGAGTTTCTATCAGGTTACAGCATCGAATCATTATCATTTTCCAGAGAATGCTATATACTAATAATAATGTATACCCAATAGAACATCTCTATAACGTTACACAGCGGTTCTGCAATGCAGGCTTCCTCGTGTGAATCTCAATACCTGAGCCTGAAACTGTGCTTTCTGTTGCTCCACAGCGATGAGACGCTGAAGTTCTGCAGTTTCTGCGTTTTCCGACGAAGCGCCTGAAGGTCGATCGAAACTACTGAAATCCGCCATTTTCACTACAAGCGAAAACTTATAAAACAGCCTGCGCAAAAGTCACCTCAAAGACGAAGCACAGCGTGAACTGTACGCAACCTCGAACGACTTCCGCGATCCAGCGGATATGACGTCATAATCAAGCGCCCAACGTCAACAATATATTAAAATTAACGTTCTATTTCAAACCAAAATGTAATTTTTGAGTAATTAATTGTGTTTTCTGTGAAGCAAATTATTAATACCTTGGATCATGTTTTCTTTTTGTGTGATACGGTACAATTATTTTTGGACAAATATTGTTTATGTTCCAGATATTTTAATTTTGATTTGAATGTGGTCAAATTTGGTATTTTTCTGAACAACAAATATTTTGAATATGTGTTTAATTTTATGATATATTATCAGGACTTTTTTCATTCATAAGTTTAGATGGTTTAAACTTAAACCCAACTTTAGTTTTGTTGGTTAAATTAGATAAAAATCTTAGATACAAATCCTTAAAACTGGTTAAGAACAAGAGAGTCTTTAAGATAACGTCAAATTTCATTAGAATGCCCATTTGTTGTATTGTATTTTATTTCCAAACATCTTGTTTAGTTATCTATTTTCTTTTGTTTGTTTATCGAGACATTATTATTATTTATAATAATAATTAGTGCCTATTGCAGTTTATTTTAGTTTATTCTGATGCTGTACTTTTAGTTTTTTCATCTTGTTTGTACAGTTTAGACGTAAAATAAAAATTTAAAAATAACGTTTTATTAAAATGTTGCAATTATATGTTACAAATCTAAAAATTTACATTTTACTATTTTTGATGTATTTATTTTAAAACATTAAAATAAATTGGCTTTTAAGTTTTGTGTAAAAAAACAAAACAAAACTATTTTAGTCGCCTAGATGGCAGCAAAGGAAAAGAAAAAAAAATACAAGCTTCCGGTTTCACAGACAGGAAACGCTTTTTTAAACGAAAGCGTTTCCGCCATATTGGAAAGGGATGCCCCATTGTAGCACAGTAACCAAACAGCTTAAATCTAAACAGCTGAAGACTGGAATGTAATGCCTGGCTTTCCAAACTACGTTCAGTTGGAGGCTATAAATAAATTGCATTCCTGATTAGAAGAAAGAAAATACTAAAAATGAGTGTGAGAGAGAAATTACATATATGTTTTATTTTAAATATTAACTGGTTTATATTGTTTAAAATCCAGTATACATCAGTATAGAATTATATATTTGAATGTCATGCTATAAAACCCTTTTTTAAATTATTATTATTATTATTAATGTGACTGTGACTCATGTGACTGAGTGTTTTTTACCCTATGGGTTGAAGGTCATTACATTTTACACTTGGTTGCACAAATATTACAGCTTGTTTTTCTCCTTATTTCCAAATCTTATTGCAAAAAATGTTTTTTTTTATATACAAAAAATGCAGATTTAACATGCATCACTTTGGGGGAAATGTGAGCCCTGCTCTAAAGTGTTTCAGCGCGCGTGTGTGTGTGTTTTTTTAACCAGGAAGCGGTCTGGTCACAATCATTATTATATAAGTCGACCAAAGTCTGCACTTCCCTTCTTGTGCAAAAAGCATCTGATACAGTTTACTTTCTGGATTTTGGTGTTTTTGGTGTTTGATGCAAATATTTACAAATAGCCATGATAGGTAAGACTGATCTTTACTTCTGATTCGTGATATGTTTGTATTTTTAGGCTTATGTAATGGAAAATTCCAGTCTACTAGGAATGAACAGTGAATTAAATGTCTCCTTATGTTGTTTGTGTTTTGAGTATCAGGGTTCATTTTCGGTGGAGATTTAAAATAAAAACCTTATAATGCATTTTAAATCTGACTGCTTAATAACAACAACATAAGGTCTGCAGTTGTTATTGCATTCACGTCATGCTGTAGGTACAGTATTGTAATCAGTCCATTCCAGATCATCCTGCATTAAAAGTTTTTCTAATATTGTATAAGGGTTAATATTCTTTGTTTATGTTACACATTCACACATAGTGTAATAACTGCATTCAGGATTGTTGAATTTGTAACGCCTAATAAGCAAATGTAAAAAAAAAAGTGTTTTATTGCAGCAATCTTCATAAAAATCTTTAAACAACAAAACATTTACAAGATCATTTTTATAAAAATGTTCATCCAAAAAAACTTACAAACACACTATCCAAACCATGGTGCCAGCCAGCCATGTAGTTTTTAAACATCATATTCCAGACTTTGTCTTAATTTTACTTCTATAATAATTTATTTTAAATATATTTATTACATAAAAAACATTTATTGCATAATGCAGTAATTAATGTATGTTTTTAATGTAATATTGGTTAACATTTGTTTACAGACAAAACAACCAAGTTAGGTTACAGACATAACACAAAACAATTTAAGAAACAAATTATTAAATTTAAAAAATAATTATAATGTTGATAGAAAAATTATAGTCAAAGTTGCAAGGAATTGTATAATACAAATAAATTGATCAGTTTGACTCTCCTTGGACTTTTCAGGTTTTCTAAGGACATCATCTGAGAAACATTTTTAAATTATTTTTCTAAACACAAAAAACAAAGGAGGGGATTTAAAATATCTACAAATTATGTGTAAAATACTTAGTTAATAAACCAATATTACAAATCAAAATCATACCAAACAGAGCGCTCTTTGGTTATTTCATGCATTACATCTTCTAAGGTGAGAGTGAAACCATCAGCAACTACATCATTCTCTCTCCTCCAGTCCTGCAATGCTTTCCAAAAAAAAACTGAGAGAAACCACATGTACTGTATGTTCAGTATATATATATTTTATTTATTTATTTATTTATTAATTATTATTATATATATATATATATGTATTTTTTTTAGAATTATAGATTTTGACTGTTTGGTCATACCTAATCTGAATAATCAGCAGTAGGAAGGGCAGAAATAGTTGGAAAACAAGCAAGACAAAGGAACCCTGTTTTATGTAGCAAACACAACATTCATTCATACCCGCTTATTCCCTAATTCGGGGTCACAGGGATCTTCTGGAGCTTATCCCAGCCGTCTCTGAAAGGGCACGGGGAGAACATGCAAACACTACACAGAAAGGCCCCTGCCCGGAAATCGAACCCGGGCTTTTTTCTGTGAGGCAACAGTGCTAACACAATAAAATGAAAATATTTTATTTCATTTTCCTATATTTACCCAGAGTATTAAATATTGCTTCATCCTCATGTCTCTTTCTCCACAGCCCCACAGCGAACACGCATTCGCTTTTTATTGTCTGCCATCAGAAGTACACCACTTTTTACCAAGCATCAGCCAGCAGGTAAGGAAAAAAAAATTCTGCTTTCTGTGTCTATTATTGCTTTGTAGATTTTGTAAAATCGAGGTAAAATTCGAGTGCTTGAGCCGTGGTCATTATCAGTAGTGTGAGTGTGAAGTCAGTTGATAGACACAGTTTTCACTGTGCTTTCTAGTGTTAAAAAAGTTCAACTTGTTCCAACAGAAATGATTAAATGCATTCGCTAATGTTTATTGGATTTACAGGAAGATGAAATGCAAAGAGAGGAAGTGCATTTTTTTTTACACACAAACATTTACTATCGCGTTTAGTTTAATCATTTTGAACATTTTTTATGGTCATCCATTGCGATGTTTGAGGATGCAGTTACTTGAATTCTTTTTCCGATGTTCATGTTTTTTACAGAAATAGTCAAGTCAAGTCACCTTTATTTATATAGCGCTTTTAACAATCAGGATTGTTTTGAAGCAGCTTTACAGAAATACCTCAAAATCAACAATATAAAACATTCATTAGAACAGTCAATTTGATTAATAACCATAAATTTAGAGTCCCCAACTAACCAAGCCAGAGGTGACGGCGGCAAGGAACCAAAACTCCATCGGTGGCAAAAACCTTGGGAGAACCAGGCTCAGTCGGTGGGGTCAGTTCTCCTCTGAACAGATAAACCAGTAGGTTACCCGTGCTGCAGTAAAGTTTTTGTGGTCTTGTCTGGATGGCCACTTAGAAGACGAGAAACTGCCTTATTGTCTCCAAGTGACGGTGGCGACTGTGAGCTCGGAATAACAAAGAACAGACATATGTTAGCGTAGATGCAATTCGACTGGTGATAAACAAATATATTATGTGTTATTGGTGGTGTTTCCAGGTTCCGATTGACCCGACTATTGCAGCCTGAGAATCCTTTAATGGATTTAATTAATAAAAATGTGTGTATTATGTGTAGGCCAGGGTAAAGAGATGTGTTTTTAATCTAGTTTTAAACTGGCAGAGTGTGTCTGCCTCCCAAACAGTGCAGGGTAAGTTATTCCAAAGTTTAGGCGCTAGATAGGAGAAGGATCTGCCACCTGCAGTTGATTTTGTTATTCTAGGTATAATCAAATTGCCTGAGTCCTGAGAGCGCAGCGGACGTGGAGGACTATAATAGGATAGGAGCTCACTCAGGTACCCAATGGTGCTAAACCATTTGGGGCTTTATAAGTAATTAACAAGATTTAAAAATTTATTCAATATTTAATAGAGGCGCAAGTGCAGTGTTGACAGAACCGGGCTAATATGCTCATATTTTTTATTATTTTTTATAATTTATTTAACTCTAGCTGCTGCGTTTTGGACCAGCTGGAGTTTGTTTATTAGGCATGCAGAACAACCACCCAGTAAAGCGTTACAATAGTCTTATCTTGAGGTCATGAGCGCATGAACTAAAATTTCTGCATTTGACCTTGAGAGCATAGGTCGTAGTTTAGATATATTTTTAAGATGATAAAATGCATTTTTACAAATGCTGGAAATGTGGCTCTCAAAGGAAAGATTGCTGTCAAAAAGCACACCTAAGTTTCTAACTAACGATGAAGGGTTGACAGAGCAGCCATCAAGTGTTAGGCAGTGATTTAGATTATTAGAGGCAGAGACTTTATTGCCGATAATTAACACCTCCGGGTTTTTTTTAGAATTTAGCAATAAGAGATTATTTGTCATCAGTTTTTTTATATCAGCTATACATTCAGTTAGTTTTTTCAAATTGGTAAGTTTCGGCAGGTTGCGAAGAAATATATAGCTGAGTGTCATCAGCATAGCAGTAAAAGCTAACACCATGTTTCCTAATAATATCTCCCAAGGGTAACATGTAAAGTGTAAAAACGGTCCTAGAACTGAGCCTTGGGGTACTCCATACATTACTTGCGAGCGATATGATACCTCTTCGTTTACTGCTACAAATTGTTGGCGGTCAGATAAGTAGGATTTAAACCATGCTAACACACTTCCACTGATGCCAACAAGGCTCTCTAATCTATTTAAGAGAATGTTGTGGTTGACAGTGTCAAATGCAGCACTGAGGTAGGTAGCTCCAGTAGCACTAATAGGGAGAGAGACAACCATTATCAGCTGATAGCGGCAGGTCATTTGTAACTCTAATTAGAGCAGACTCAGTACTGTGACAGGATCTAAATCCTGACTGGAAATCTTCATAGATATAATTTTTCTCTAAGAAAAACGCTGATCCCAGAGCATTTTTGTTATTTTCGATGTGGATATTAGAAAGACTTTATCTGCAGCCAGCACTAACTCTCTTAGAAAATCACCAAATTCTTTGATAAAGTCTGTATGGTGTTCTGGTGGCCTGTATACAGTAGCCAATAGACATTATATTTTCACTACTTAAGTTGGTATTTGTTGGTATCAGTCATTTTTTTCATTCTTTATTTTTAATATTTAATTTTTTCCCATTCATTAAATCAAACCCAATTGTTTTTTAATTACCTTTTCAACCCTATTCTACTTGATTCTTTTTTTTTACAGTAAAACGCATCTTACCACTTATCATACTATCATCCTTTTTTTTTTTTTTTTTTAAAATTAATTAATTTTTTTTGTTTAAATTATTGCTGGACATCTTTCTGATAGCTATATATGTGTTTGCTTTAGTTTATTGCTCCAGCATTAAGCAAAAACATACCCCCAAAAAGCAGCATGGGCTTCAGGACATTGCTCCACTGGTGCAGAGTGTAAAAGAGACTTCGGAACCCATCCCAGCCACTGTTGAAGGAACAATCCCTGCATGGATCTGTGGAAATCTTCTTCGCAATGGTCCTGGAAAGTTCGAATTTGGAAATCAACAGTGGGTAACAATACACAAAATCAAAATGTCTGTTTACTTTTGTAATACAAAAGTGGGGAGGAAAACAAACAAAAATCAATCTGTAATTCAAACAAACTAATGCACGACTGTAAATAACCTGTGATGATGATAAGGACATGATTACTAGTTAGCTAAGTTACTAAAACGTTATTGTTAAAGTCAACTGTAAAATAATGCAATAAATAAGTTATGAATCAGTGAATTTGAGTTTAATGATGGTTTATTATTAGTTATTGAGCAATTAGGATAATATTAAAATAATTCCACAATTTATATGATTTAAATTCAGAGATGAAGGTAATACTAAGGTTGTCCACTAGAGGCATGACATACAACACAGATCACATAAGGGCAAAAAAAATGTATAACTATATTTATTCGCCAACAACAAATGTGGGAGGGTTCGGGAAGCAAAAAGGTGTTTAAAATAGACTGAGATCCACGATGGGCCAAAACTGACCGAATCACCTGTCTGCAATGTCCATTGAAAATGTCGTTCTGCCCAAATTGGATTTTCCTGGCTTTGTTAAGGACTTCTTTGCCAGAAAAACAAGATAGAATGAATTGTAAAAGTAGGAATATATTATTGTGCTGCTGTTTCATTGCTGCTCTCAGTATTGATGTTGTTATTTTGCCTTAGTAATACAGACTGTTGTGCACTGATGTGGATGATGCTGTAGTTTCTACCTGTTGGTTTATAAAGCTAAAAGTGGTTACCAGCTTGCAGTTGAACTATAAATGCGGGGAATTCTGTTGTTCTGCTGTTTATAGTTACATATTTCCTTTGCGATTGTTTTGTGGCTGTGGTGGAAGAGGGTATTATCTGAGGGAATTCTTTTCACTTACATCTTGTGGATCTTAATTTTGGTCGTAGTGCTGGTGTGTTTTTGATCATAATCAAAAGGCTTCTTCCAAGCACTGGGCCGTTTATATTTCTTTTTTTGTTTGTAATGTTTAATTTCTCATTTAACTACGTTTACTTGTTTAATTGTCCAATTTGGTGCTTGTTTAATGTGTGTAATTTGGGAGAGGTAGGGGGTTGTTCCCCCCCTAACGTAACAAATTTTTTAGAAAGGAGGCTACAGAAACAACAAACAGATAATACAATATATAAAACAAGAGTATTATAAAAACATACAATATAAAAAATGACGTTTAAGTTACTGTATACACAACCACGCCTAGAGGACAGTAAGTAACAGATAGAACAATTCTTCCTCAATTCACCAGTTATAACAGAGGAACAAAATCAAACATTAACAGCTGCGATAACTGAGATAAAGCTAAATAACGCCATCTCCAGACTCAAGCCAAATAAGTCTCCTGCCCCTGAAGGCTTTTCGTCAGAGTGGTATAAGGTATGGTATAAGACTTTCTGATCTAAATTAATACAGAGTCGTCTTCGGGCTTGCAACGCATATTTAATGAAGGCTCAAATGCCTCCATCATGGAGTAAAGCATTAATCTATCCCAAAAGAGGAAAAAAATAAATTAGACTGTAGTTCATACCGACAAATTTTGATCCCAAACATCGATTACATATATTATATACATGCATCCTTGCTAAAAGACTCCCCCCCAGCTAATACATAATAATCAGACTGGGTTTATCTCTCAAAGACAATCTTATGACAACATTAGACAATCTCTGCATATATTAAGTCATATCCAGCAGAAAAACCTTGAAGCTCTTTTAATTCATTTACATGCAAAAAAAGGTTTTTGAATCTGTAAGTTGGCCTTTCCTGTATTAAACTCTTGAAAGATTTGGCATGCACAGAATTTTTGTTTGGGGGATCTGTACATTATATAATAACCATCTGCCCGGATAAAAATAAATGGATACTTTTTAGATACTGTTATTTTAGAATGTGGATAAAGGCGGGTGTCCAATTTTACCACTGTTTTTTGTGCTCTCTCGCACAGTTATCAAAGGCCTCTGTATAAACAGAGAAGATGATATTTAAATTTTCTTAAATATACCTAATAATTCACTTCCTAAATTAATGAATCTTCTAGAAAAATTCTAAAGATATGCAGGATACAAATTAATTATAGAGATAAATTCCATCTCACATGGGATGGAATTCACTGCAATATTTAGGAATATATTTAACGAAAGAAATTTCAGCACTAGCAGAGGTAAACGTTGACCCACTTTTAACAAAGTAAAAGAGGATATACATAGATGGAATGCCATCTCTTTTCTTGGACTTAGTCATGGAATTGACTCAATTAAGATGAACATCTATCCTTGATATCTATTTTTTTTAAAGCATTTCCTTTAAACATTCCCTTAAAACATTGGTCCGAATCAAATAGAATAATTTTCACATTTATTTGGCAAGGAAAAAACCCAGAATTATATTCAAAATATTACAGCCCCCAACAGAGGAAGGAGGTATGGCATTACCCAATTTAAAAAATCTTGAATACAGTAAAAGAAGAATATAAACTGCATCTATAAACTACAATTAATTCAATGGTGTGCCTTTGACCCTGAATTTAAGACAAATAAAATGGATTATAAATTCAAATCTTGGGTCCCAAAGGCATAATAACATTCTATTCTCCTACAGAAAAAGGGGATTTGAAAGACTTTGAAAGTCTAAAGAATAAGTAGTTTTGAGAAATCTGATTTTGAAAACAACATTAAAAATAAAACAGACTTAGATGACCCAATATTGAGGATATTTACAGGGGCCTAGCAAGGTGATTTAAATAAAGGTGTAATCTCTAAATGTTATAAAGGTCTTAGGAAAATAAAAAAATACTCATTCTGCAGTATACATTAAAGAGAAATAGGAAAAATTCCAGACATCTGCTGGTAAAAAAAAAAAAAAAAAACGCTTACAAAGTGTTGGTAACTCCATGAACCTTCCACAATACAAGAGTGGATAGATATAGTAAATAATATGTGTATATATATATATATATATATATATATATATATATATATATATATATATATATATATATATATAGGAAATGATCACTTTTTCCCTTCGTCTTCAGAACAATATGTTTAGAAAGGTTTGGTCTAAGAGGGTTGAATATGTAAACCCTTTATGGCCAGACATTGTGGAGGTACAGAACAAATTACCCTTTCTTTCTGAAAAACAGAATCAGAAGTCAAGACTTTTTCCCATAGTCTTCATTATAGACCAAGAACAAAACACTTACCATTGTTTAGTATGGAGTTTGATTATTAAGTGTATAATTTACCTCCCCCGACTAAAAGTGTTAAAAAAATGATTGTTATTAATATTATTATTTATTGTTTTATATTTTGTTTACAGTTTTTTGTATTATGACAAAAAAAGAAAAATTAAATGGCAAAATCTGTTTTGAAATAAATTACTGTTGTTTATGCTACTAAATTAAAAGTAAATATTTTAAAAATAAAATAAAATATATAAAAATATATTTTTTTAAAAAGTACAGTGATTTAAAACTCAGTTTGCTTTTACAGTAAATTAAAAAGAATTTAACAGCAGATTTAAATAAATAGAAAATATAATTATATAATCTGTTAGAAGTGAAATAATAAAAAATACTCTTAAAACAATTTTCTCTTTGACTTTAAAATCAGAAATTATGTGTAGTACACATATTAATGCTATTAAGAGAGGATACAGTATCTCAGTCTGAACTTACCTGAAAATAAAGGCAATTGGCATTTTTTATAGGTTGTGCATGTATAAAATGTATGTCAATTTTTCTTCTCTGTGCTTAGTTTTAATCACTGGTTTGATGGAATGGCCTTGATGCACCGCTTTCAGATTGCTGATGGTCAGGTGACCTACAGGAGCCGCTTCCTGCGCAGTAACTCCTACAATCAGAACAGTGAAATGAATCGAATCGTGGTATCCGAGTTTGGCACACTTGCATTCCCTGACCCATGCAAGAATATCTTCCAGCGCTTTATGTCCTACTTTGAACAGATGAGTGAGTATAGTCTAGAATGAATGCAAAAATTCAGTGCTGCTTAGGTTTAAGGGAGAAACAGATTTTGTCACATCGCCTTTTTTCTATTTTTGTCTGTTTGGGTGGGATTGTACAGAGTAACTTTCAAAACTTGTTCTTAAAAGAATGTTCATATGTCAACATATAGTAATAGTTAATTTAGATTTATTAAATTAAACATTTGAACCTAAAAAAAAGAACCTAGCATAAGCATTTGTTTAGCATCAAAAGCAGTGGTGTGAAAATGTAACATTAATTTCACTACAAAAACGTACCAGTATTTTTGCCAGTATCATTTAAGTCTCCAAAAAGACTTTTCGCAAGTGGACTGAAAACCTGTTTAGATCTTGTTCTGAAAAAACAAAAAACTAAAAAAAAACAAAAACAATGTTTTCCAAAAATCTGGTCCAATCCAACCAGCCAGATGGCCTTTCAAAATCCTAAAAGTGTTTCTACTTTTTGTGTCATATGCATCAGGCATTCAGTCAGCGGTTTGAGACTGTCAGTTTCTCAACCCTGACAGTACATAATAAAGGACCTTTTTAGTCTACAGTGTTTAGGGACACAAATTGAATGCAATAAAATATATTGCCAAGATTACAAATAATAAAAATTAGCTCTAAAAAAAGACCCTATTTAATATATCTGTTAAGTCATAACCAGACAGCTATTTTTTTGAGGTACACTGGGCACCATATTGCAAATGTGCACACTAAGCATGGTTTAAATGTGGCCATGTCCTACAATGTTATTAATTATTTATTACTACAGGAGTTTAAACTTTAATATTTACCATAGCTTTTAATTTGCTGTAAGAATATACCCAGTGTATTTTATATTATTTGTCATTTTGAAATTTTGGCAACTAGAACAGATCAGCACCTTATTTAATAGTGTAATTTTCTCTCTGTAGAGCCCACAGACAATGCTAACGTGAGCATTGTTAAATACAAAGGTGACTACTACGTCAGCACAGAGACAAACTTCATGCACAAAATTGACCCAGATACCCTTGAAACAAAAGAGAAGGTAAGTAATACAAAACACCTAACATTAATCAGTGAACTGATTTTTCCATTTTTTTTTCAAATTAAATGGACACATTTTAGTCTCTTATATAATTTGTATCACCCAATTCAGAAATAGACAAATCACAGAATACACAGTTTTGCAGTACATACAGCACAAAACTTTTTACAAATACACCAAATATGCAGGTGATACAATGTTAAAAAACACAAAAAAACTGTAAAACAATTTGGACTGTAAGATAACATTTAACCTACACCTACCTATTGTCGGGTTATTTCAACACATTTCTTTGGGTAGTAAATTTTATCCAATAAATTGGTGTATAAAATAACTAATTTGTTGGGTTATTTATTTATTTATTTTTTTGCTTGCGATGCTATCTTGCTCCATTGATACAATCTTTACAACTTCACTAATATTTTGTCATGGCTATAAAACAAGCGTTGGTATCGTTAGTCACAGATATAAAACGAACAAAAAGCAGTCAACAGGTAAAGTTTAAAATAGACAGATTTATAGAGATAATGCAATGATATTAATGTGTAAGTGCTGATAGCCCTTTTGTAAAAAAAGAAGGCACATATATGCAAAAACTGTCTGTCATTAACTCACCCATGTATCTTCTGTGACAGTTGTGCCAGTCAAACGTTAAAATGTAAATTTTAACCCAACTGGTTGCCTTGTGACACAAACAACCCAATAAAATAAAAAAAAACAAAAAACAGAGATATCCTAATATAAAAATAACATTTTTAGTGTAAATTAACTTTAAATAGTATGGCATATACTTATGTTGTTATATTAAAAAATTGTGGAATGATTATATAAATTTGCACATTTTTTCATTTATTACTCTACTTTGCGGCGCATCCGCTATGGAAAATCCCCCACCTTCACTTTCCCTTTAAAGATTTTTGGTTCACTCCTGTGCATCAGGCTAGGCCAATAGCCACCTGTATGCAAATGAGCAATAAGCAAGTGCAGCCGTCTATATATAAGGCCGTGTATATAAGGTGGCGCGGGGCAGCAATTTTCAGAATAAGTAAGTGAAAATCCTCTCTTTCGGCCACGAAGATGACTTCATGTCTGTATCTGTGTCGGAGAGAGGTGATCGGGCGGATTCAGAACAGGATCCCCCTGACAATAAGGAGCCCCCGGACATCCGTGAGGTTCTCTAAAAGGCCCTGTCCAAGGCGGCTCAGCAGCTAGAGCAGCAACAGCTAGGAGCAAGCTGGATTCTTGGTACCTGTCCTCCAGCCGCTGTCAGACTGCCTCTAGGACATCAGTGCCTTTTTTCCCCCGATGTGCACGCCGCGAGTCCACTCAGCCACACACTTCATCTTCACCCATGTGGATGATGCGGGGGCCTGCGGATATCTCCGTACACTCTCCATCACTATCCACTTGTGCCCATCTTCATTAAAGACCTCTAAACCGTGTAGACCCACGGCTCAGTTTGTGGATAAGGCATATGCCGCCAATGGGGGAGGCTGCTGCTTTTCATGCTATGGCGGTGCTCCAAGTGTCCCAGGCCAAGCTTCTCCAGGATTTGGATGACAGCATGTCATCCCCGGACACTGCCAAAGAGCTATGCACTGCGACAGATTTAGCTCTCATGGCTACAAAGAGAGCAGCACAGGTGATCAGATGGTCCATGGCTTTCTTGGTGGTCCTCCAGAGGCACCCCTGGTTGACCCTAGCAGACCTCAAGTGGGCAGACCCGAAACTTCTCCTCAATGCCCCCATTTCCCCCTCTGCCCTCTTTGGCGACACCGTGGGTACAATAGTGTAGCGTTTCATGGAGACACAGAAGTGTGTCACGTGATGCGCAGAGAGGTTTTTTAGCAGCAGCTGGCGAGGTCTCGCACACCTGAAAGAGACAAACGTGGCCGCTACATCCCGCTGTTAGCCAAAGGCAAGAATGTGGAAGTGACCAGCCTCAGGAAAGAGACGCCATGACCAGAGACTGAGCCGCGGCGTCACACTCGTCCGTCCCCTTCTGCCACTAAGCCTTCTTCCTGGTGTTGGTGGGGAGAGAGAGAAGTTTGAAGCCCCAGCTCGCAAGCGCTGCAGAGTTCAGCACGCTGCACAAGCTCAAGAGTGTGCATCTGTTCAGCGTTATGTTCTGACCAAGGCTTGGTTACATGCCCAAGTGCCTGTTTACCCCTTTCAGGATGCAAATTCTTTCCTGTTGCAAGTGTATAACACGCAGTTCCCATAGTGGATGCTCCGCAATGTCGAGTGGAACCAAAGTTAAGTCCATAACCTGGGTTTCCTGTGAGCAGAAACTAGACATTGTGGTCATCGCCACGCTCGCAAAGACATTGCGAATAATGTTCAGGCTTAGATTTTAAATATTTCTGCCCCGCATCGCCTTATATACTCCTTGGACGGTGACACTTGCTTATTGCTTATTTGCATACGGGTGGTCATTGGCCCAGTCTGATGTACTGGAGTGAGTGAAGGTGGGGGATTTCCCATCGCGGATGCTGCACAATGTCTTGTTCCTGCTCTCAAGGGAACCGAGGTTACAGATGTAGCCAGAAACGTTTGACAAATTTTAAAAAAGTTTTTTGCCCAGCTCCTCTCTGATCAGATCACTGCTTACGAATGCTATTCTAAGTTAAGCCCTGTATGTTTGTAAATTATTTGGATAATTTGTTACTGTTTTTTTATTTTGTACAATAATGTAAAAGGTGGACTGGAGCAAGTTTGTTGCTGTTAATGGTGCAACTGCCCACCCCCACGTTGAGCCAGATGGTACCGTCTATAACATGGGCAACTCCTATGGCAGGAAAGGTGAAATCATGATACACATGTATACAAAATAAAAAAAGGGGAAAAACTAGCAAAGAGTTTATTATTATTTAAAAATATTTCTTTCAGTAATTATGGGTTTAGGCAGATGCAAGTGCTGAAATAAGCTTTGATAAAATTAATACAAAAGCAAAACAGAATACAGATAAGAAACTAAACTTTGCTGAACACTATACTAATGTAGGATTTAAGCAAAACACCCAGAATAACACACAAAAATAACACGTACATCAATAACTGTAGCAAAAACAGACCTAAAGCAAAGCAAACTCAAACAGAAGGATTTAAATGCACAAACTAAATGGGAAGAAAAAAGTAAAATCAGTAAAGAACGGTAGATAACAGCAAATCACAAGACATGGAAAGGGTTCAGGTTTCCTATTTTATTTATTTTATACATTATATATGTATTAGATTTGTGAAAAGCTGAGACATAATCACATGCTTTGTGATTGGCAGGTGCTTTTTACAACATTATTAGAGTCCCTCCAAAGAAAGAAGCCCTTGATGATACCCTGCATGGTGCAAAAGTGCTGTGTTCTATTCCACCTGCTGAAAAAAACAAGCCTTCCTATTACCACAGCTTTGGTAAATGCAAGACACAGAACAGCTAATGACACTAGACGTTAAATCATGGGTGGATGCTAAATTTGCTTTTAAAGGTGATTCTATATTTGAGGTACATTTGGTTTTCAAAGCCATTATCTTTATTTCAAATGGTTGAATTTTAAAAATTTGTTACTTATTTTTATGGATCACAATATATTATTTTTAGTGTCTTGTATAGCTGAAAATTATGATTGCTTGTTGTTTAATTTAGTTAGTATTCAAACTGAAATCAGTTTGTCCCTGATTGTCCTTGATGTGCAATGATATGGCAATTATGTTTTTATAAGTTCCTTGTGCTCTTAGCATTTATGCTAGCATGTAGATTTTTTGCTTAAAATTGTGAAATTCTGTACCTGTCAAACACTCTTAGCAAGGTTATTTCTACAAAATGCATAATTTGCCAAACAAAATTATAAATAAATATGTATTTTCGTAAAAAACTTCGGTTTGAAAAGAACTGAATTATTGAAAATTAAATATGTTTTCAAGAAAACTTATGTATAGAATTGGATAGAATTTCTATTGTTTTTCCTAAACTTTGTGAAATGCCAAATGTATCTTATTATAGACTTACCATCGAACAAAACAATGACATTAATAAAAGATCTGTTCAAACTATTTAATTTCAGGTATTTTCAAGTATTTCCGTTTGAATTTTAATTTATTCTATTAGACGATACTATTTATGATTTAGTGTTAGCACATTTAACCTATGTTTCCTAAGTTACTTTGTTTAGCTTGTTTTTCAGCCTCCCCTGCTCTACCCACTGCTGATTACCTTATTCAGGTGTGTTCGGTCAACCATAGGGTAGAAGATACCAAATCACCAGATCTTCCCCCACTCCACCCACATCTGAAATGCTATCTTCCAGCTTCTGATTGACTGAACCCACCTGGACCAGGTAATCAGCAATAAGTAGGCCAGTGGTAGCTGGAAAACAAGCGGAACAAAGGAACTAAAGGAACATGGGTTATCCAGCCCTGCTCGAGAACAAGGATATGGAGCATTGGCTGGACTCAATAGACACAATAACAAACTTGGTTTATGTCCTATATTGCTTCAATTGATGTGTTTTCTGACCTGGGACACCACTTAATTTTCAAAATGAAAAATTCTTTCCAACATTGAAAATTAAACACGTCCATCCTTTAGGTAGCAGCTAAATAATGACCAGCATATGACATCATATAACAGCCTCTTCCAGATGTGTAAAATGTTGAATCTTGTTTTGTTTTCTTTTTCTTTTTCCCAGCCATGTCACAAAACTATGTGGTATTCATCGAACAGCCTATAAAGATAGACCTGCTTAAGATAGTATCATCTAAAATAAAAGGGAAAGGCATAAGTGACTGTATCTACTGGGATTCAAACCAACAGACTGTCTTCCATGTTGTAAATAAACATACTGGAAAGGTGACACTTACCATCCAAGTTAAAAACAGTATTTTATTAGTTATTTTTAATGACATGATCATTTGAAGATTTTCATATTTAATAAAACAACATTTTATAAAAAAAATTGCATTATTTGAATTAATTTTTTGGATTATATAACAGGTGAGTCCAGTAAAATACCACACCAAGGCTTTCTCCAACTTCCACCAAATCAATGCTTTTGAAGAGAATGGCTTCCTTATAATGGATATGTGCTGCTCAGATGATGGCCAGTCTCTTCAAATCTTTTTTCTTCAAAACTTACGCAAGTCAGGAAAAGCACTGGATGAGGTTAACCATACTGTCTTTCCCATTTTTGTAACTGATGTGTATGTTTGTCGACTTTATGTGCATTTGTAAAATAGTTTCCGGTGTTTGGTTTCAACAGGTATATAACAGCACAGACAAGTTTTTCCCTCGTCGTTTTGTTTTGCCTCTTCACATTACCAGTGATACTCCACTGAACCAGAACCTTAACACACGACCCAACAGCTCTGCTTCTGCCGTCTGCCTCAGCAAAGAGAAGGTGAGATGTCTAGGAAGTGGACTGTTTGTCATGATCAACATTAAGTTTAATTTACATTTGTTGATGTGTGTTGTTTATTTTTTTTCTAAAATAGAATGACACTCAGAATTCTTATGAAACTTATGTTGTGTTAATATAATACTTCATTGTCATGGTACTTATAACTTACACAGGGACATTCAACATAACAAAATTCTGTGTAATGTGATGAATTTTTCTTAAATATTAATTTAGCTTTTTTTTTTTTAAAAAAAGAAAAGACTATAGTATTTACACTTTGTAGCAGTCAGCGGGAAAAAAGGTTACTTATAACAGTTATAACAAGAGATGTGACGTTAACTGAGTCACATAAATAAAAATGAGTTTTTAGAATATTTTTTGTGCTTTACATATATAAAGCAATGCACTACAATCTATTCTACTCAAAAATAAAACCCAAGAGCAAGGTCTAATTAATTTGCCTAGTCACGTATCTTAAAATAACAATTAATAAAAATATATATATATTTAAGTAAAGTATGTTCATTTATGCACTCTACTTGGTTAAGACTCCTTTACTTTGTCAAATTATTGTGTCAATCTGGCGTGGCATGGTAGCAATCAGCCCATGGGACTTCTGAGGTGTAATAAAAGCCCAGGTTGCTTTGATAGCAGCCTTCAGCTCTTCTGTATTGCAGGGTCTGGAGTCCCGCATCTTCATCTTGACAATAACCCATAGATTTTTTTGTAGGGTTTAGATCTGCTTTGACTTTGAACATAACACACAGTGGACCAACACCAGCATTTGACATGGCACCTCAAATTATAACTGACTGGATTCTGTGCCTCTCCTTTTTTTTCTCCAAACTCTTACTTTTATCTGAAGAGAGGATTTTGGACTATCGGAGTAGTACTTCCTAATCTAGGCAAGATGCTTCTTACATTGTTTCTGGTTCAGTAGTGACTTGACACTGGAAATGCAGCCTGTTTTCTTGACACATCTGTGCTGTGGCCCTTAATTCAGTGATTCCAGCCTCAGCATACTACTTGTGTTGTTTTTGAATTAGCTTTGTTTGAAATTCTTTTAAAAGGATACGGTCATCCCTGTTGCTGATGCACATTTTTCTACCACTTTGCCCTTCCAGTCATCTTTTCATCAGTATGATTTGATACACATTGTCTGTAGCTTATTATCCTTATGACTGGTGTAAAGGAGTGTCTTCCAGACAACCATCAAGACAGCATTCTTCCCTGTGATTGCAGTAGTGTGTACCTATCCTGGGAGATTTATGGTCATTTATATTGCATAAAATGTTATTTTCTTAATCTCAATCTCTTATCAAGATTTAAATTTTAAAAAAAGCTTGGAATATTTTAGTTTACTTTTAATGGTTCATAATTACATAACTAATCCACATAATCAGTCATACATCCAACTATACATACTATGTATTTTATCAGAAAGATTTCTGCCCATCTCGGTGGTACTTACAGGACTACAAATCTTTCTATGTTGCACTTTAGTTAAACACATACCTATTATATTTTTCTTCGATAGAAACTCAGATTTTTTTCGTTTGGCTGGAATCAAATAAGTACTTTTAATAAAGGTTTTAAAAGGTCAATATTATTTTAAAAGGTCAATATTATTAGCCCCCTTAACAAATTATTTGTCTGATTTGCTACAGAACAAACCATTGTTGTCCAATGACTTGCCTAATTAAACTAATGAACCTATCCATTAAATTGCACTTTAAAATAAAGATTACAAGGTAAAAGAACACTACGAAAAAAATATGTACTGTCATCATGGCAAAGACAAAAGAATTTAGTTTAGACTTTAGAATTGTTAATGCTCACAAAGGATTGTTAATGCTCACAAAGGAGAAGGATGTACATGTTTATCAAAGCGTTTTTTTTGTGTTAAAAACTTCTGTAATTTCAAAAACTTTAAAAGAAAACTAGTGAGAGAGGTTTCTAAAGACCCAAGAACAACTGCCAATAATGACACTCACTGAGCCCTGCACAGAATTAGACTGCAACCTGGGTAAAAATTATGCCTAATAGAAATGTGTCATTTTGGCTCTTCGGCCATGTCTAGGTTTAAAGAAGGCCGTTCCAATAAGAATAAATGACAGTGGGAGTTTAATGCTGTGGGAATGTTTCAGTTAAGATGTTTCGGTTAACCCTAAAAAAGCATAAAAAAGGAAGACTACGAGACGCATGATAACTACCCAAGCATACCTCACTTCTGGTAAAGAACTACCTTTAAATGACCAAAGTGAGTGTCATTGAGTGGCCTGCACAAAGCTCAGACTTGAATCCCAAAGAAAACCTGTGGGTACACCTGAAGTCCAGATTTCTTGCCATAAGATCAACAAATCTGGAGGCACTTGAAAGATTTTCTAAGGAGGAATGGACTGCCAGGAGACATACTTGAAACAAACTATAAACTATTACCAACAAAAGATTTACACAATTGACAATTAACAATTAATATAATGTGATGTAAAAGTCCTCTTCCTGTTAAACAGCACTTGTGAATTTTTTTTTTTATAATATTTTTTTTTTATAGGGACTAATAATTTTGTCTTTAACTATACATTACAAAGCAGCTTAAACCAGATAAAATTTTTTGTAAAGTAAAAAGTGATTTTAAAAAAGGAATTACAACTGACTTTGCACCAGCATGTTCATCAGTTTTGTTTATGTCAGAAAATACAAGCAAGGTGGAAGTTTCCAAGTGGCCTTTAATGGCCGTTATCTTTTTTCCTATGTGGGGAACTGTTTTTAGACCACTGCCAAATAATATACGCTTTTGAATTAGGTGAAAATGTTTTGATTTTACAAATTCTTACGTCTTAAATTTTTAAACTATTCTCCAGGTGTTCTGCGTGTCTGAGGATCTCCATGACAACGAACTTTTGGCTTATGGTGGTTTTGAGTTCCCACACATTCACTATGACAGGTGCAACACCAAACCATACCGATACATCTATGGCTGTGGCTTTGGACACATGGTTGCAGACTCCCTGATCAAAATAGACCTGGGAACTAAAGAGCTCAAGGTTAGTCTGTACCAGTGATGTATACTAAATGGACAAAAGTATATAGGGGAACTTACTATTACACACCTTTCTGCAGATTATAAATATTAGTGTGTACATTTTTTTTTCTGATAATTTGTACAGTTTTTGTAGTGTCAATACCTCGTTCTGGATTCTATTCCAGCGAGGTCCATCACAATACTTTCAATTAGTCCTCAATTATGGTATTAATACATATTACCATTAATTGGTTTATTGGTGAAGTCATCAGGTAACATTCTTAACAAGCCACAGACATTGCTGTAAATTACTGGCCAATATAATCAGAATCAGAAAGAGCTTTATTGCCAAGTACGTTTGCACTTTGTTTAAATTTGTTTTGGTGACAGAAGCTTCCAGTTGCTCATTTAAGACTAAATAAAAAAAATAATAAAAGGTTATGGCACATTTTGATATGAAAAATAAATAGTATTAATTGCACAAATGGTATAAATTGCACAGAAAAGGACAGGTTTAGGTAGTAAGTGATTTTGCAGTGCCTATATTTGTTTATTTTTATTGAACAATAAGCGTTCGCGAGGTAAATTGCCTGCGTGGAAAAAGTTCAAAAAGAGTGTGGCTTGGATGTGAGAGATCCAGAGTAATTTTCCGAGTTCTTTTACTTACTTTGAAAATGTACAGTTCTTGGATAGTGGGCAAGGGAGCACCAATAATCCTTTCAGCCGTACAAACCATCCTGTGTAGACAGACAGTTATGGAAGTGCACAGGACAGACTCAATAATGGCTGAACTGTTTAAGCAGCTTCTGTTGCAGGTTGAACATCCTCAGCTGGCAAAGAAAGAACATCCTATTTTGTTCCACTTCAGACCCTGAGAGATGGTGGTGCCCAGAAACCTCATTGACTCCACTGCTGGCACAATGCTGTCCATAATGGAGAGTAGGGGATCTGTGTGTGTGTGAGGGGGATTTCTCTTAAAATCCAAAATTATCTCCACTGTTTTAAACGTGTTTAGCTTCAGGTTGGTATGACTACACCAGACAGCCGGCTGCTGAACCTCACTAGTTGGGTCTGGGGAAGTGTTTGGATGATGATGTTAAAGGTTGAACACAAGTCTGCGAAGAGGATCCTCACATAAGCCCCCGGTTTGTCGAAATGTTGCAAGATGAAGTGCAGTCCCATGTTCATCGCATCATCCACAGACCTGTTTGCTCGGTAAGCAAACTCCGTGGGGTCCAGTGATGGCCTAAAGATAAATCAACAACAGTCTTTCAAATTACTTCATGAGCACAGATGTTAGGGCAATGGGCCTGTAGTCATTAAGTCCAGTGATTTTTGGTTTCTTTGGGATAGGGATAGTAGTGAAACATTTGAAGCAGACAGGCACTACACACAGTTTTAGTGATCTGTTAAAGATCTGTGGAATGATGGATGCCAGCTCTTCTGCACAGGTTTTTAGACAGACTGGTGAAACTCTGTCTGGTCCTGGTGCTTTTCTTCTTTTTTGTTTCCTCAAGACCTGGGATACTGGGAGCCATTGGAGGGTGCGCAGCAGTGGAGTGGTGTGTGAATACTTTGGTAGGTTGAAAACAACACGTGCAGCTGCATTTTGAATCATCTGCAGAGGACGAATTCCCTGCCAGGAGCGAGTTGCAGTAGTCTAGTTTAGCAATTACAAGAGACTGCACAAGCAACTGAGTGGCCTGAGTAGTTAAGAATAGCCGAATCCTCCGGATGTTATGCAGGATAAACCTGCAGGATTGTATTATGTTGGCAACATGTAAGAAAAAGGATAATTGATTGTCCATAGTTACCCCAAGGAAATAGCTTTGCCAAGTAAGTGAGTATAGAGGAAGAAGAGGACCAAGTACTGAGCCTTGTGGGACACCATTGGAAATTCTGCATGGGGCAGATGTTGTTTCTGTCAATGTTATCTGATATGAACGGCCTTCCAAATAGGAAGCAAACCACTGACATGCTGTTACACTGATTGGGGTCTTGAAGCTTGTTCTGTGTGGGAAAAAGAGAGACAGTTGATTTATAGACAGTGTGTTCAAGTAATTTAGAAAGAAAAGAGAGAAATGATACCGGTCTGTAGTTGGTGATGTCTGAGGGTTCCAGCGCAGGCTTCTTCAGGATAGGAGTAACCCGTGTTCTCCTAAAAGATGTTTACCTATTCTTTTAGGTTCTCCTACCTGACCAACATCTTTTAGGAGAACACGGGTCCTATCCGAACCCGTGTTCCCTACCCGTGTTCTCCTACCCGTTCTCCATGTTGGTAGTTGGTACCTGACCAGACGATAGGGAACCATTGATAATTGAGCAGATTAAAGGCAAAAGATCAGGTGAGATGGTCTGGAGCATTGCCGAAGGGATTAAGTCCAGTGGACAGGTGGTAGGATTGCAGGACAGGATGACTTGTTTAACCTCTTCTGATCCTAAGGTAAAAAAAAATGTGATAGTAAAGGAGAAGACAAGCCATGAGTGGAAAATGTAAGGTTACTTGGAGAGGTGGTAAAGGTCTTGCAGATTTGCTTAGTCTTTTTATCATAGAAGGAAGCAAAGTCCTCTGCAGACAGAAAGGGTGGAAAAGGGGGAGCTGGAGGTATGAGTACTGATGAGAAGTTTTTGTGAAGCTTGCAAAGGTCTTTTGCTTGTAGAGGGTAGTCTTGGCTGAAGTCACATCTGAAGAGAACTTTGACAAAAGAGCGTTGAAGGTGGCAAGATCAGTGTTGAGATGTGTTTTCTTCCATCTTCTCTCTGCTGATGTCAGTTCTTGACGGTTGTTGTGTAACACATCCGACAGCCAAGAAGCAGGACTCAAGTGGAAATTATGACAGGTTATGGAGAGGGTCTGATGGCTAGTTTTAGGAAGATTAGGAAAAGTAAGATTGAGCGATACCAAGTGATGATCAGAGGTGTGAAGAGGGGTAGAAGACATGTCTGTGAGTATGGAAAGATGAGTAATAACCAAATCTAGGACATTTCCTCCTTTGTGTGTGGGAGAAACAACTGAAACTGCAGGAAACTCAAAGGAAGAGATAGTTAAATGAGACATAGGGAGAGGTATGAAACCATCTGTGCAACCAAAAATGCATAGGCAGAGGATAGTGCAGCTGGAGTAGTGGAATTGTGTGGGGATATCCAGGTCTTAGTAAGCGCCAGGAAGTCCAGAGAGTAGAGAGAAGGTAGAGCTGCAATGAAGTCTGCTTTCTTCACAGCAGACTGGCAGTTTTAGAACCCACCTACCACCACTGTTTGAGATTAAAGCAACAGGTAGATGAGGTTGCCGGAAGAGCGGCCTCTGTTTCGTAGGTGGCTATGCCTGTGCGATGTGACAACAGGAATAGGCGTGCTGTGCATGGCATATTTTAGATAAGTGCTGTTAATTAAAGTACTGTTATTAAATAGAGAGTATTACAAGTACAATGTGTGTTAAGAGAGTTTAGAGTCTCAAAACCATCAATATATATCCACAAGCCCTGCCAACAATTCACACCTAGAGGGGGACTGAAACTAGGCTGATTAACCACCTAACTGACTGTACTTGAAACACAAAAAACACCACCCACTAACAAATAATAATAATAATAAGTAATGCAACTGGAGAGCTGCATGCCGAGGCATCCATCTGTGGCGCCATCTCGAAAAAGGTGTTTTCTAGAAATAAGCCAAGAGAAGAGTGTCAGGCAAATTATTATCCCAACCTAAGGAGATTTAAAATGATTTAAAAGTCAGAGACAGTTAAGCAAAAATCAAAAAAGCGTTTATTGAGGGCTCAATGATACCACCGTCCATTAGAGTTGAGCTTGTTAGGAGGATGGCATACCCTCTCTAACTTGCTCTGAGTTTTTATCGCATCCCTGAGAGGCTTTGTTTGTGTGCTAGTTTTAGCGCGATTTATGTAGTTGCTGTTTTGCTTTTAACTAAATGTAGATAAGGTAGTGGGTACCAGGCACAGGAGACTGTTTTGCTGAAATTATCTTATAGAATGGCGGATGCCTCCTCCACGGAGAGGAGTGCGTTATCTTCCCAACAATACCATGACAGCAAAGACGTAATGAAATATGCATCGCCTTGAGGCGCTCATTTTTTACTGACCATCATATCAACAAAGAAACACGTTATGAACTATGAATAAACTAAATCAACTCAAAGCAGGTTAAACTAAAATTTGCCATTACAAAGAGAAGGGTTTTATCCTACCCCAATTTCCTAACCATAGGATTATGGTGAGAACACAAATGTTTAGTACTTGAAATTGGGTTGTGTACAGATTGATTATAGACAGCAACTTTTTATGTAAAATGGCTCACTTCTCTGCAGCACCAACATTGACACTAACAGCATTGGTACTGCTACAGAGGTAATGAGAATGGTAAAAATGATATACCTGAAAAAGCAACCAACACCATGTGATTCTTTGTCAGAAGCCTAACTTCAATTGCTGCACCAGAGTCAAATTCATGTTTTAGCACCACTGTAGAACCCTTGCATGTGAGGTTGTGGAGGAAAACTTAGGAAGAATGGGAGCTCCATTTATTTTGTCTGCACTTTTATATATTTTTAACATACAGCTTTTATTCTGTTTTTATTTACTCTTTTGTCAGAGGTGTTACATAGCCCCACAATTTTATTACCATGCTGCATTATTATTTATTTTGATGGCATTTTTGGATTTATATGCTATATAAAAATTGCACTGGACTGTATGTATAATAATGATTTTTTTAAAATTGCTCATCACACATGTAAACTGTTTGTCTGTTTCTTTGCTTAACTGTTAGTCGTGGCATCAGCTAGGGCTTTATCCATCTGAGCCTGTGTTTGTCCCCTCACCTAATCCAAAGGAAGAAGATGATGGGGTTATCCTCTCTGTTGTCCTCACACCTACTAAAGTAAGACACTGCTGTATCTTCCTGAAACCCCATTTGTCAACACCATTTGATTTGTGTTCTCTGTAGTCAAGCTTTTGTTTTTATAAATGTTTGTCTTTAATTTTCAGAGCTACTCTATAATTTTTGCTGTACTGTACAGAGGACATTCTGGTCTTCTCATTTGATTGGCTGGGATTTTAGGAACTAGTTCTAATTTTGCATACAAAATATATATATAGAAACAAGCTAGTTTGATGTAAGGGCCGTCATTTCAAATTAAATTGGTCATTTTGTGGAGTACAGTGGACATGTTGTAAAATGAAAAATAACAGTAAAATTAAAACCTGTAGATTTTTTTTTCCTTTTATTTTTATTGTTACTTTATGTAAAGAGACTCTTATGTCGGCTATTATATAAAACTGTAGAATGTTTTTAAACCTAATCTGGCCACAAAAGTCATGGTCCAGTGAGTTTTGTGCCAGTAATGTTTATTGTTGTTGCCCCACAAGTAGTTTGTGAGTTAGAAGAGAGAGAGAAATTTTGGTGTGAGTTAGATGAGGTGATGGAGTGTGTTCCCAGAAGTGGTTGACTGGTTGACCAGGACAATGATGTTTGCAGATGACATTGTGATCTGTAGTGAGAGCAATGATTAGAGGTAGGTTGGCCTTTAAAAGAGAAGGAATAAGTAGCAAGACAGAATACATGTGTGTGACTGAATGAAAGGGAAGTGAAACAGTAAAATTACAGGGTGAAGAGGTGAAGAAGGTGCAAGACTTTAAGTACTTGAGGTAACAGAGTTGGACGTAGCGGAGCTAAAGACGTTGAAGTCATCTTTGTGAGTGAAGAGTTTGGACAGGATTAGCAACTCATTTCAGACATTTTCAGGACAATGTGAGAAAGGGCAGATTTTGACATGGGCAGAGGAAGGACAGTGAAAATATTGGTAGGAGGACGTTGAAAATAGAGCTGCAGGCTACGGATGTGATAAATAGGACATGAAGGTTTTAGTAAAGAGGCTGTAGAGGATGGGGCTAGGTGGAGGCAAATGATTTGTTGTGGTGAACCGTGACGGGAAACACTAAAAGGAGAAGAAAAAGAAGAATGTTTTGAACCTTAAAAGAGTAGGAAATCATACAAAAACATATTTATTTTTGTTGAGTCTCAGAAAGATATTGTTTATTTTAAAGCATACAAAACACCTCTAATAGTCAACAGTTTCTGTTTGCATTTTTCATAAAATGTCTCTTTTCTGTGTTGGATTTAGGAAAAAGCTACATTCCTGCTGATTCTGGATGCTAAAACCTTTAAAGAAATTGGAAGAGCTAAGGTGCCTGTTAACATTCCGCCAGGCTTCCATGGAACCTTTAACTCTGTGGTATAGGAAAGGACTCATTTGGTCACACAAGGAACCAAAAAATACTACCATGTTTATATTTTACTTCACTAATCAATTGTTGCTACTGGAAATACAAATTGACTTGTGCCACTGTTTCACAATGCGTCTTTCGGGAACAATCACATTTATGGCATTTGGCAGATGCCCCTTATCCAGAGTAATCTACTCCTATCCAGCAATGTAAGCTTAATGTTCCTGGGAATTCACTTCACAATCTTTTGTCTAGCAGTTCAATACCTGAGCTACCACTACACACTGGTATTTGACCCTTCCCTTTTCATTTTTGATTCACTTTAAATTAGTTTTTCTACTTACAATTTGGTGTTGCTGTGTTTATTTTCTTTGTTTTTAAATGATTTCTTCTTCAGTGCTGTTCAAATAATGTAATTTAAAATGTGTCTCTTGTTTATTGCTTTAAAACGTAAACTAATTACTCAGCATTGCCAACAGAATCAAACTTGCTGCTTGGCATTGTCAGACAATAAAGGTTCAGTAACGGTCTACTTTTATTCTGTATTGTTACCGTTATACTGTAACATATTTTCTACTGGAGATGTCCCTTTTCAGGATTTTAATTAAACAATTCGGCAATTCAAGGGAAAAAATTTTACACTAGAAAGGAAATTTTGATTAGTATTATGACTTTATAAAAACCAAATAAAAAAACAACGATGCAGTTCAGCAACAAACAAATCCATGATAATCATGGCTCCTGTTAGACTCCAGGTTAACTGAGTTTTAAACTGTATAGATGACCAGCTGATATTAGCATGGTCCCAACACAAATAGCACCTTAAATGCCATTGCACTGGCATTTAGGCACTTTGGCTGCCCCCCCTCGGGGCTCAGGCCTCGGGGGATACTCTAGCAGACATTTGTGAGTGGCAGGCTCGGCTTCCTCACACCGCTTTTACTATGTGAACCTGGCTTTTTTCCCCCAAATGAGAAATTAGTTTTCAGAAATGTTTGTGATGTTTTATTTCATTTACTTTGATGACACTAGTTCACACTAATACAGATAAAACAGAAATTCAGCTGCTTTGTTGGATGCACTTCATTCCACATCTAAACATGTCTTTTTAAATTTTACCCAATAACAATTAAAAAAACAGATAATATACCTGCAGTATGGAACAGTGCAGAATTCTCCTCCTAATTTTCAGGTAAATATTGTGCAGTGTTTAGGAGTGTAGTAATCCAACACCTTTATAATGCCGAAGGTGCAGAGTGGTAATTATCCTATATTCTTCATTAATCTGAAAAAATCACAAATCAACATACCTGAGATGGATTGAAAAACACTGATAAGTGAACTGAATTGAATTGTATTTCTTTGCATGCATCGAAATTAGGAGCACTGCTTCTGTCTGGTGTTTATAGAAGAAAGAAACATATAACATTTAACAACAGACGATAAATGTACAGTACCTTTTACAAATAAACACAGTGACATATAGTATTGCACATAGACCTGTTTATATTATTGTATATTTATATTATTGCATCTTTACTCAAATGCATTGTACCTATAGAGAATTTCTATGTTATTGCACATTGACATATAGTGTATATTATTGCACATATATTATTGTACCTACGGGGTATATGATTGCACATTTAGTATTTCACCAAAAATTTACTATAGATACAATGTTCTACATATCAGATATAGAATGTTTGTTAAATAAAGTGATCAGACAGTGATATTGCATATTAACATTATGCATATTGTACAATTTTTTAAAATTTTTATATTGTAAGTTATCTGTGTTATAGCAGCAGTACAGACAGAAGACAATTGAATGATTTTAGTGTCTGTATTTAAGAGAATGATGTGGTTGGAAAAGTATGTTCACATTAGTGCATTTATAAGTTTAAAGTCCTGATATTAACTGGAAAGTAACTATTCTGCAAGCAACTGGTTTTTGCTTTTAAGGTTCTGTACCGCCTGCCTGAGGGCAGAAGATGGAAGGTGGAGTCCAGCATTGGATATGTCCTCAATTATGTTTTTGGCCCGTAAAAGAGAATGGGAGTGGGCAATGCTTTCCAGTTTAGAAAGCATAATGCCTTAACTGTCACAATGATGTTTGTATTCTTTAAAGTTTATTAGTCAAAATGTCTATTTGCAGAACGTACTAAAGTACAGCAATATCAGCATAGTTTGACCATATCGATTGTTGGAATGTTATTGTGTTATTTGGATATTTGGACTTGCCTTGTGTAAGAGGGCACCCTTTAACATCAAGTATGAATAAAAAGTTGCATATAATACACAAAAGGGTTAAATGTGTCAGAACTAGATCCCATTTTAAAATTCGAAGAGAATATATGAGCATATAAAGTTCTATCATAATGCCCTTATATAAACCTCATCACGTATAAAAACATGAACAATTTTTGGAACATGCATCATTATTATGATTATTATTATTTTGCAATTTTAGCAATTACCATGATCTAGCCACAGCACGTATGTGAGTAACCAGCTCAAGATCAGAGTGTTGTTACTACTTTCATAACAAAACAGATAAATGTATATCAATGTGTATAAATGTATAGTTACTGAATGCCACAGTAACTATGATGACTTACTCTCGTCTATATGACCAAAATCTCGAAGAATTTTATGTGTTTCTAATCTATGATTTTGCCAGAGCCTGAAGTTGGTTTGCTATTAAAAAAAACAAAAAAACAATTTTAAATAGCTTTGATGTAGTAAGGCACTTTTGCCATGTTGCTGTAGATTAGCTTGCTACATTATCCGGGAGCAGCAACGGTGCAATGAAGATTCATTTAAATTAACTGATAGCTTAGCTCACTACATTTTTCCAAGAAGCTTGTCCAACAACCGATTCAACTCAACAGAGTGAACACAAAGCATTTATCGTAAAGTGCTAATTTAATAAATAATGATAGATGTAAATTATAGATACCTATTAACGTGGTCAGTGTTCGCCCACCCTGCCAAAATGTCACATGATCACTGCTGTTCGGATTCAAATAACACAATAATTTACATGATTTAAATGTTATTTACATTATTTAATACTTTTAGTGCATATCTATTTCAATATATAATTTAGAATGAATGTAGAGGCATAACATTTTAAATATGCTTAGGTGCTCTGTATAATATCAGTGTAAAATTATGCTCTTTAACTATCGTCAACATAACATGTTGTTCCTGTAAGAGATTATTGTAGAAATTAGAAATTATGTGAACATTATTAAGCCTTACTTAACATTACTGTTCGTCAGCTCTTTTAAAATGTCTTCTGATCACTGCCTTTGAGATTCAATTAAACAACAACAAGGAAATGGGAGCGCCGGCGCTCCCGCCGAGTTTAAAGGGTTGTCTTATTCAAAAATCGCATAATTAAACCAATTCTTTTTAAATAAATACAAAGCTTACTTTTCTCAATTTTATAAGTATAATTTCTTCCTCAATTTAAACCTAAAAATTAGACAGGTTTGCTTAAAATAAGAAATAAATTATATCTCTTGATTTTTCATTCATTTATTAATCTTCTATATCTGCTTATTCCCTGATTCGGGGTCACGGGGATCTGCTGCTATTTACATAAATTGACCGCCCGAAAGAATAACCTCTCTGTGTATTTTTGTCTTTACTGCACATTTACATAACTTAGTTAAAATAATTACAAAAAAACACTGATGGGTAAATCTAACCTTGTGGTTTGCTATTATATTGTATATTACCATTAAAAATACTAGATATTTCTTTCACAATTCACTGTTTTCTTTTGGATGCATGCAGGCATTAACATTTTGTGTGTTAAAAATTCCCAGTATTGTACATTTGCACAAACTCACAAACACTGTTTGTCCAACCTCGGCATGTCTGTATTGTTGCATTTAATTTGCATGGTCTACTGCACCTTTTTTGTTGAGCTTGGCGGCATGCATAAGCGAAAATCCCAGGGGAGACAGACCTGCCAACCACCCCCACCCCCTGAGGGCCCCCCTGTCATTATAAAATAAAACAACACAAATGGGGCAAAAATGTGTTTTGGTGAGAGAGAACAAAGTTGTGGAACCTCAGTAAGTTCGGTTGTCAAGGCTATTTTATTCACTTAAACAAAAGATTATGATGATTTTCTTTCTAATACAGATGATAATAATGTCGATAATTTTCGATACGTCCGCTATGTTTGCATTAATAACATAAAGCTGCTTGACGGATAGTAATGTGTAGAATGGACATGACCGCGACGTGTCCTGGCGCGAGCACAACAGCTTGAAGTTTTCTACACTGGATGCGATAAAGTGGCCTTTGCAAACAATACGTCAAAAATTGTACAGGAAATAGGTTTACTGTCCGGGATTCGTCATGTTGAATTGTTTCGCAACCAGTGTAGGCAAATATCAGTGACTTTAATGAAGTTTATTGTTGCGTCTTGACTCGCCGCTCATGTTTGGTGTACACAAAACACAGGCTGATAAGTGTGAACTGTTACAGTATTATTAGGCTAATATTCATCTTGGTTTTTTTGCTCAATATGATATTAAGTGGGAAATCAGTGGGATTTCTTTTATATGGGGAAACTTTTTTTACAATAACAGTCATTATGTTTACATTTATGTTCTAATTTCATTGTACTTTGCTGGAAATTATTGAAATAAATAAATAGTATTGAAAAAGAATATTTTGGTCAATTTAGTCAGCTTTTTTATTAAACCAAAGGATAGCGTATGGTCTCCCATTTAAAATTGACAAAAATTTATGCCCCTGGCTGCGTGCATGCCTTCTATTATCTACTATCGATCATTTATTTTGGTCTTCTATGCCACTGCTTGAGTTTTTGGCTTAGCGCTGTTGCTATTTTGGCTACTAAATCCTCACTACTTTGTACCACATGTCTGACCCAATTCCATTCTACTTAAAAGAGGTTAAAAATGTTTTTTTTGGGTATTGGCCCAAATCTTGCTAATAGCACTGGTCTGATGTTTGATAAGAGTTCAGTCTTTTGCCACCATTTCACCCTTGTTTTCTAGTAGATAGTTTTGCATCTTGTACTGTGATACATTCATGTGTTATACAGGATCCCAGGTGTTTTAATTCTGTTTCTTTAAGTTGTTGTTCATTTACATATGTGTGTGGAGTGAGAGAGACAGAAAGACAGAGAGAGACAGAGAGAGACAGAGAGAGGAGAAAATACTCTGAGCAGTTTTCTGCTGGTGAACTGTAGTCTTTGCAATCTAACAAGGTGATGTTATGATTCTCTAACCTTAATAAAAAATAATAAGAAATATATTTATTATATATATATTAATTGAATGTTATTTTAATGTACTTGTATGAGATAGATTGGTCAGCTAGGAAAAGATGTTTTTAATCACAAGACAGAAAGGATATGATGTTTTTATATAGGTCATCTCTCTCTCTCTCTCTCTCTCTCTCTCTCTCTCTCTCTCTCTCTCTCTCTCTCTCTCTCTCTCTCTCTCTCTCTCTCTCTCTCTCTCTCTCTCTCTCTCTCTCTCTCTCTCTCTCTCTCTCTCTCTCTCTCTCTCTCCTCTCTCTCTCTCTCTCTCTCTCTCTCTCTCTCTCTCTCTCTCCCCCTCTCTCTGCACAGCTCTACGTACCCACTTCCGCTTAATCCGCACTGTCATCAGCAGCGCATCATCTTTCACCATGTCCAATGTGAAACTGCATCCCAAAGGTAAGATGATGATACTGCCATGCATAGAGGTAGATGGCCACTTGTTAGACAATGTAGTGTTTGTAATGTTTCCATAAAAATGTGGGTCTGACTGTCATTGGATTAGATAATGCACAAAGAAGGCATTAGAGGCAAAAACAAAGAAAACAATACCTGTTCTCCAGTTCTCATGCCAAAGCGATTTTCACGTTGTGGTAACAGAGCTGCGTCTGTGTGGGTGCGCAAGCGGTCGTGCGTACGCAAGTGTGTGATTGGTGACAGATTTAAAGGAGGTGATCGCTTACATTTTTTCTTACAGTGACAAATTAAAAAAACTCTGTTTTTATAGTCATACAGAAATCTTATGTTTATTGTCGGTAAAAAACAAAGTGCTGCGCTGTGGGTAAACAGATAACAGAGATTATGCATTTTTCTCTGCGCCAGACCCGCAATGTTCTACCAGATGGATGGATAAATGGATGGAGAGACGTACGGACGGATAGATGAAACTCGGCATCTAACTGCAGGTGAAAGATGTCAGTAGAAATGTAAATTTACCTAAATGTACCTATTTAAATGTACCTTATTTAAACCTAAACAAATATTCTTTTTAAATGTGCAGGAAATCTGGACACACGCTCACAAAACATATATAATAACTTTGGTGTGCAATAACCATATATCAAATGAACCACCTATAAAAATAAAATATTAATACACAATAATGATAATAATAATAATAATAATAATAATAATAATATAATTTAACTTTCTATCACATCTGAACATTTTATTTTCCAAATACAAAAAAATCAACTTGATTCATCAGATTTCAGATATTTATTAATACTTGGTTTAGTTGATGTTTTATTGTTAGGCAAGCATATCCATATTTACTATTTGTAAGTATGGGTCAGATGGAACCTGTATTTTGTGTAAAATATATTGTCCTTTATATAGGCAATGTTTTATCAATTTGAGAATGTGGGCGGGGCAAATAGAAATGAGTGATAAAAAGCACACATCTGTGCCAGATTGTATTTATTTTAAAGTTGGTCTGCCAATCTCCTTAAAACTTCAGAGGAAGACGAAGATAGAGCCGATAACTGTGCTTTGACAATGAGCCGTGGAAGACAAAATGTGTATGAATATGTATATGACTTTATAGGAATACGTATAGGACTATAAGTTTACACAAAGTGTGCACTGATCCAAACTTCTACATGTGATACACAGTTGTTATCTAATTAATATCTTGTGAATGTTCTGTTACATACTTTTAGTTTTAAACCATAAGACGAAAAGTACCCTCATGGAGCAGCATAGGCTTCAGGACATTGTTCTACTTGTGCAGAGTGTTGAGGAGACTCCAGAGCCCATCTCCACTAGGGTCAAAGGCACAATACCTACATGGATCTGTGGAAATTTACTTCGCAATGGACCTGGAAAGTTTGAATTTGGTAATCAGCAGTAAGTAAAAATGTTTGGTTGAAAGCAAAAAAATATTATGCACAGTTTTTGTTTGCTCATCAATTTACATCTACATGCATTTTTCAATTTTGTTAGGTCATTTGCTTAATAACTGTTCTCTCTCTTTTCAGCTTTAATCATTGGTTTGATGGGATGGCCTTGATGCACTGCTTTCAGATTGCTGATGGTCAAGTGACTTACAGGAGTCGCTTCCTGCGCAGTGATTCCTACAAGCAGAACAGTGAGATGAATCGAATTGTGATGTCTGAATTTGGAACGCTTGCATTTCCTGACCCATGCAAGAATGTCTTTCAGCGCTTTTTATCCTGTTTTGAGAGAATGAGTAAGTATCTACAGCTTACAAAGAGCTGTATTTGTTAGAGTAATGTGTTGCTATATGCTGCATATGAGCAGCAGCTGTTTAGTCTGGGGAGTTTTCAGATTGAAATTCCCCTAGCTGTGGGAAGGGAGTGCCCCCCCCCCACCGCTAACAACTGGGAAATTACAAATATTAATCCCCTACCCCATTTCCCATCCCTCAGCACCGTCCTGAGGAAATATTTTTTCACAGTCATGTGTTTTTTATCTGACTTGTATCTTGGTTGTCTTGGAATTGAATGCAAAAGTGCAGATAAGTTGGAGTAATTCATGTTAAGATCATGTTCATGAGTAATTTAATTGTTCCTCCTATTACAGAGCCTACAGACAATGCTAACGTGAACTTTGTGAAATACAAAAGTGACTATTATGTCAGCACTGAGACAAACTTTATGCATAAAGTTGATCCGGACACTCTAGAAACAAAAGAGAGGGTATGTAACATGGAACCTATGCAATCAATTTGTTTAATATGAAACTAAAGTGTGTGTGTAATTATATATAATGCAATTTTACAAAGTCACAATGTATGTTGCAACAGAAGATAAATAATTTTAAAAATGCTCTTTAAATCAATATGTAAAACTTGTGAAAACGAGAACATTTTGCAGTGCTATGGCCCACCAGAAAGAGTTTGAGACCCTTAATCTAGAAGTCATGGACAGCAGGGTAACCATTTGTTGATGGTGGTTGGGCTTAGTTTGGAAGGATGCTAGATGGTAAAGATGCAAAACTTTCTCCACCAGGCAAACCTGCACAAATGTTCTGCTCCATTTACTTCTTTAGTTTGTTTATCTGCTTTGTATTAACTCACTTAATCATTCATAGTCTTAGTTCTGGTGTTAGTTTGCTATAGTCTTGGTTGCTAATGTTTTTTTTTTCTTGGAAACCAAAAAAGTAATTCATTTTTATTCATCAATGTTTTAAAAAGGCTTTGATGCTGTTTAATTTTAATGGTAAATCTTTCTAAAATGTTAAAGGTGGACTGGAGCAAGTTCATTGCTGTTAATGGTGCAACAG